>JAXCHO010000004.1:3047500-3672500 GCA_036630365.1 Acanthiza pusilla | reverse complement strand
TAGTGCTGTTATTTCTAGAGGTAGTGCTGAGCCCTCAGTGTTGCAAGAGAGGTGGTTTAAAAAACCTGCCCATTAAAAAGAGAAATAGAAGAAGTTTGTCTTGCTTCTAAGTGAATCTTGCCATTACTTTCCAGTGTTGGAAGGACCGTGAAGTTTACTGATGTATTTGCTTTTATTCTGCCATCTTGGGGAAGGTGCTAAACTGGTATATGAAAATAAGGTTAATGTGATCTTGAGGGCATGGGAGCAATTAAATCATCTTTCAGCAGTAAGTTCTCATGGAGGCTTCCAGTGAGCTTCCATCTGCTTCCATTCCCTGCTTTGTCAGCACTGGTAGCAGTGTAAGTGTGCTGGTGTACCCAGGCACCCCTGCTCGGGAGGAGTCACACTCAGCTGGCTGGGCTAGTGTGCCCTGGTCCTTGGCCTGGGGGTGTGGTGTCCTGTGCCAGTGCCAAATGCAGGAGCACCTCATGTAGGTGGCTCGAGGAGCTGACAAGGACTGAGACATGGCTGAAAAATAAGCACATTAACAGACTTCTTGCCCTTCCCAAACTCACATGGTCTGTGGCCATCTTTAAAAGTGTAAAAAAAAAAAAAAGAAAAAATCCATTAGTGGTAATCTTATTAATGTCTGCATCTTGCATAAGTACCCATAACTGCTCTGATCTTAGGGACTCCATTCAGTGGCAAGGACCTTTACTTTCGCGACTCTGTAGCCTTTTCAAGATTGTAGTGCTTGAACTAAGTGGCAATACTGCACATTTATGCAACAAAGAGTGTTGTGAATTCCAGTTGTGCCTGAAGTCAGTAGCTTCATTAAATTAGGAAGCAAGTGTGGATCTGCTCCAGCAGAGGAGTCACCCGAGGTGATGATGATATATTTTGCATTTGAGTCACTCTTGTGCCAAAGGGAAAGGAGAGATGTAGCTACAGTTCTGATATTAAACATATCCCAAGTTAGTTTTCCTCACAGGGTGTGTTCAGTTGCCTGCCAGAATTTGAAGCTGTAATTCGACACTTCACAGTATGTACAGAAACTGATGAGTGATGGAGTGCTATTTGTGGTTAAGCACGAGGTGCAGATTGCCCCAGACTTCTGGCCTGACTTTGGAAAACTCAAGTGATCTTAGTCCATCTTCCCTGGCCTTTTTCAATAGCACAAACTTTTGTGTTGTGTGTGTGTATCTGTTCAGTACTTCAGGTTTCAGTGATAGCGTTACAGTGTTAAAATAGTTTAAAAATTAAAAACCTTTGTATTCTGTATACCAGGTGTCAGTTGGTCTTTTCTGATAAATGTGTGGATAGACTACTGAGTCTGCTTTTGGTTACACTGTTTGAGTTTTGTTGAACTGGAATTCTGCCTTGGGCCAAGCAGTACATCATGGTTCTGATTTCTACAAAATAACTCAACTAGAAGAAAAACCATGTAGTAAGATGGTGCCTGGACCCTCTCTTGTTGGAGGGTTATTGTCCTCCCCAGTTCTCCTCATAATCTTTCACTGGATCCTTTGGTATCTCCCACACGTAGGCTCGTGTGGTTTGATTGCTTCACTGAGGTGCTTTGCATATTCTGATAAATGTGTTTCTTGCAGTTACCGCTGTGATGATTTTGTAGTCAATGATACCAAGCTGGGCCTGGTACAGAAGGTCAGAGAGCACCTACAGAACTTGGAAAAGTGAGTAGTTTGCAACCAGACTGCCTTGGGCAGACTTGTAATACTGCATCATGTAAGTGCTATTTGTTTCCTGTGTGTATATGTATCTAAGTATGTGTATCTTGATCCTTCTGTGTGTCTGACACTGTATTTTAATAACCTTTTCATCGCTGAGAAGCAGAGGTGCAGAACAAATGGATTTGAGTGATCTCATGTGTCTCATTTCTTATACAAGGAATCCTGCTGAAGCAGCATATGATGATGCAGGAATTTAGATATCAATTAACTCGCCTTCTACCCAAACGATAATTGCTGTGTTTTTCCTTATAAATGGGAGAGATTTTTCAGAACAAAACAAGTAGTGTTGTCATAGCTTTGTAAAAAGAAAAACAGAGTAAGTTTTTTTATTAGAGAAATGGGAGCAAAAATGCAGGCGGAAGTAGTCTTCATATTAATTGTATAGTTTGATTTGCTAGCAAAAAGATTAAGAAGGCTTATGAACTTGGAACTGTACAGAGGAGACATTGTTTCCTTTGCCTCTGTCTGGTGCTGTTCCACTGGAAAGCAGATATTCAGATCTGGGTGATGTATGTGCTGTGGCCAGTCCTAGAGAGCAAAGAGAGCTTGCACAGTTTGCCTGAAAATCTTATATAATGCCAAGCGGAAATAAGTGTGCATCCAGTGCTTCCAAACACATCTGAATGCTCCAGAGTTCAAACAGGGCTCCTGCTAAGAAATTGCTGTAATTTGGGGAAATGTCTGGATCCTCCCTGAGTTAAGTGTATCAATTACTTGGTTGGTTATACGAATATGTTAATTATTTTCCATTCTCTTTTGATGGCTTTGTCAGGTACATAATGAGATATAAAGACGTTTAAGCATAAGTGCACATTAGTATTTTGGAAATGTTCAGGAGATCTAACTTTTTGGGAGGTAGATGATACTGTGCAGGCTTCCATTCTGTGTAATAACAGTTTTTGAATGTTTGGAGGGCTTTTTTAATATTATAAAAATTTAAAAAATAAAAACTAAAAAAAAAAAAAAAAAAAGAAAGAAAAAAATCCACCAACCAAAACCCCAAACCCTGAAACAAGCTATGATTTCACTATTAAATTAGCAAGAAATCATCAACTGGTTTAATTGAGAGGCCAGTTAATTTCCATGGATGTGCAAAAGAATAAGTGATTGTTTTTGTAGCTTAGTATTACACAAATGTTACAATTTCTTGTATTTTTGTTTAAGTAAGAGAAGTCAGCTATAATGCACAAGCGCTAACATTGCACATATTTTTGGTTTTTGGTAACTTTGTCCTCATTTTTTGAAGCTCTGTTCTTAAAGGCTGAGATGATTCTTCTGACAGAAGTGTTTTATTTCTTTGACCTAGGAAAATGATCAATATTTTAGATGACAAGTAGCTGCTAATAAGGGCACTCTTGAGGGCACAGATCCCTGAGCAGAAGATCCTGCATGGACTCCCTGGTGGGCTGTGGGGCTGTGCCCTGAGGGAGCTGCAGCCCATTTGCACACTCTGAAGAGCTCCTGCAGCAATGGGGAGCCTGTGTGCTGTCAGTGACAACTGGTGACAGATGGAATCACTGTGATAAACATGACTTGATTATCTCTGCTCCATTCCACGCAATCCTTTGTGCTAAGTAACCTCTTCTAATTGCTTTCCAACAGTTCAGCCTTTACATCAGACAGACATAGGAAAAGAAAACTATTGGAAAACTCATCTTTGAACAGCAAGTTATTGAAAGTAAATGTAAGTACAACAGATCTGGTACAGCGAGTTGAAGGGGTTTTTGTAAACCTGCTGAGGTTTATAGTTGGCGTAGACCAAATTTCTGCTTGGTGCACTTTCTTTAGCATCTTCTGGCCGCACACCTAGAAAAGCCCCTTCACACACAAGCATGTTTGATATTCTGCTGTATTTCTGTTGATGGAGGCTGTGAGCTTCCCTGGGCTTAAGAAGGGTTTCCTGTCAAGATGGAGCTTTGCTTTTCTGAGCAGGCAAGGGGCTTTGTCTGTTTTGGGTTTTTTTAAAATTCTCCTAGGTGAAGAAGGCAAAGACAGAGGCGCATTGAAGGGAGGCTAAGAGTAATTGTTAGGAAAAAGTGAAAAATGTTACCAGTTTTTTTAAAGAGCTTAGTAAAACTTGCTTTCAAGAGGAACTATGGCCTATTTGTAAACTTTCCTTCTCCTCATTTCATCTTCCTGCTATTTTAACTTCAGATTTGCAGAATAGCACCCAGGAGAGGAGGGTCCAGCCCTGGCTAGATGGCTGAAGGGCTGCATAGTTTCTTCCAGACAAAGAATGTCCCGAATCAAATGTCTCTATTTTCCACAGATTGGATTAAGGGAGTTTCTAATTTTCATAATCTCTCCCAGATTTTGAGGGTGAAGAGGGGAGATACTGGCCCAGCTGTATTCAACTGCTTCATTTTCACCCTTGGGAGAGGCGGGAGAGGTGGAGCAGAACTCTTGGGCTGTGGGACAGCAGTGTCACCAAAGGAGCTGGAGCAGCAGCTCCTTCCACCATAGGAGCAACTTCCCAAGAGGATGTGAATGGGAGTAAGAGCCTGGGGTGGAGCAGAGCAGTCCGTTGCTGTTTGGCAGTCTGCAGGGATTTAGTTACTTTTAAAAATGCACTACTACAATCTATTTAGGGTTGTCTGAATGTGCTGTCTGTGCTTCCTGTACTGTGCCAATCTTGCAGAGATTGAGGAAGCCTGGGAGAAATAGTGGGACTTTCTCGCTATGGCAGTACACAGCATCATTGTCTGCAAAACTCAAAGCCAGTGAAAACCAGAAGGAAAACGCTAGGCAACATTTAGATATGGAGAAGACAGAATTAGAAAGCATGAACTAAATGCTGCTTCTGTTCTTCTTAATCTGTGTGCTGTTTTGTCAGTTTTATTAACACTTCAGTATTGCCTCTAACAGCAGATTATTTTTTTATTGCTGACATGCTGAATCCTTATCTAGAACTGCAGGGGCACTGTTGTGTGTGCATTGGTGCTGTGCTGTGGCACTTGGGGCAAGAGTGAGAAAAGAATATGCTCAGGAACTGTGGTGTTTGCACTTGGAGATACTAAAAGATAGCCTAGCTTTTAAATTGTGTTAGAACAATGAAGAATGCCCAAAAGTGTGATGAACTTCCAGTGTGATATTTTGTAGACAATGGAATGCGTCCAAGTGTTGCACATCCTAGAATCATAAGTACAACATTGTCCACATTTCTCTTCCCTTTCCTCCCCACCCACCCTGAAGATAATTTGACAAAAAGCAAGCTCATCTGTGGGTTCATTGTTCTAGGCTGTAAATGGTGTATATTTTGCTTCTCTTTGTTCAATACTTTGCTTTTTCTTTGCACAGTCTACCTTGACTGTTTCCCAAATAAATGCTGTTGTCTTGTCTTTCAAAAACCCTTCTGGCGACCACAAAACCCCACTAAGACTCAGACTAAGTGCTGATGAGTTAAAAACAGCCTGGAGGTGGCCACACTCTGCATATTGGACATGGGAGTAGATGGATGAGGATTGGTAGTTTCATTTTTCAAAGGCACTGTAAGGAAATTGCTGTTCAGTTCTCACTGAACACTACTGGAGTGTGAAAATTCAACATGTATACACACAAATCCTTGGCAGTAAGGGCCTCTGATTACTCTGTGGTGTCCTATTCTACGTTTTTTGCACAGGAAAAGATGTAGTATAGTTTTCTGTTGACAGGAATGAGTAAGAAACAGTTTTCATGTCAAGATGGAGCTTCAAGGCAGTGAGAGCTACTGAGGAGGTTGCTTTGGCTTTGAAACTGCACTCAGTGTAGTTGGTTATTGTTCAAACCTGTGCTGATCCAACAGTGATGACTCTGGAGAGAGGGGAAGTGGTGGAGCAATGCCAAATCTGTAACTGAACTGTTCTCATTTTCAGGGAAGCACCACTGCCCTTTGTGCCACAGGCCTTCGGAACCTGGGGAACACTTGTTTCATGAATGCCATCCTTCAGTCACTCAGGTACCTTCACAGCTTCCCACACCTCTCAGGGGTTGTGTGCTGGGGCACTGCGCAGGTGAATTTGGCAACTTCCCACTGGACAAAAGAGTACTTGCATTAGCAGGAGTGGGGTTTGTGGGCTGATGAAGTTGTGTTTCATGGTGTGAGGCACATCCTGTGGTGCAGCATTCCAGAGGAAACCTGCCATGTCCTGGGCAGAGCAGGAGGCTGCCCCTTCACTGCCGAGGCTGGTGGAATATACTGAGCTAACTTCCTCAGCAGATGCAGTCTGGGTTGTTAGGAAATGATAGCTCAGTCTGGCAGGGTGTCTCAGTCAAAGCAAAGCCAAAGTGTAATTATTTTAGGAAGTTGGGATGACAATGATATTTACAGATCTGCTCTTTTACTTACAGAAGATGAGCATTTGCTACAGTATTTCTCGTCTCTTGAACTGTTTGTGTTTGCCGTAGTCTATCACTGCATGAAGTGGTGTTTGTGCATTTCAAAGAACAAGCTCCAGAATACATAATAATCCTTTTCTCTGCCCTCTAAGGATTTCATTCCTGTTTCCTTTTTCCTAGTAACATTCAACAGTTTTGCTGTTACTTCAAAGAGTTGCCTGCAGTGGAGCTGAGGAATGGGAAGACAGCAGGGCGGCGAACTTACCACACCAGGAGCCAGGGCGATAACAATGTGTAAGCTGTGTGTGCCTCATGGGCTCTGAGCTGTGCAGGAAACAGCAAATGTGGGCTGCTGGGGCACCATACACTTTTCATGTTGCACAGTTCACGGGATAGAGTCACAGAAGGGTTGTCTACAAAGAAAGAAACTTGTATCCCTTGCAGTTTGCTGTTACAAGTCTGGTGCTGGGGGGAGAGGCAGTCAGATCCATGGGGTAGTGCTGGAGTGTAGAATGTTAAATAATGTTAAGAAGTCCTGTTTATATGTGCTGCAGACATTATGCTACTGAATTCCAGCTAAAATAGGGTCATGGGGATGTGACTGCAAGTCAACATACTGCTATTACTACTACTACAAAAAAAATTTAGGAGTGATTTGTGAGCTGTAGGTTGTTTGAACAAGTGTTAAAGGGATGATATTAGCAGAGTCTGTACTAAAACGACAGACAGTGGATAGATGTTCAGGTGAGTCCTGAACATTTGAAATGTAATTTTCCCAAGCTGTGTCTCTTCAACATCATGGGTAGGATTTTGGAAAGGATATTTATCCAATTGTTACAGTCTTAACCAAGCTAATTTCTGATACTTGTACCATTGAACAAATAAACCTCTAAGGGTTCTAACACAAACCCCCATTAAACACCAGCTTTTACTTCCTTTACAGTTCACTTGTGGAAGAATTCAGAAAGACGCTCTGTGCTTTATGGCAAGGAAGCCAAACTGCATTTAGTCCAGAGTCTTTATTTTACGTTGTTTGGAAAATAATGCCAAATTTTAGGTAAGTTTAAAAAAAAAAAAAAAAAAAGAAGTGTTCTTGATCACAACCACGTATTGCTGGTGTCCTACTCTAAAATGGGCTGTGTCCACAGGATGCACTCTGTGCAGCTTTCCGTATGCCTACAAGTGTGCTTTGCAAGGGTCTTTGCTTTGGTCAGCAGTTTGGTGTTCATCAGTAGCGCTTGCTTTTTCCTTCTGCCCTTCTCCCACATGTAGCAGAGTCAGAGAGGACAGGTATCTCACGTGAGAAACAGTGGTAGTTGTCCCTTAGAGGCAGTGCTCCGAAAGGATCAAGCTGTTCACTGGTAGTGCCAAGTGCATGGTGCTGACAGAGCCCAGGCTTGGCCACATAAGAAAGTGATGTAGTCAGATTAAAACAGATATGGCACCTAAATACAAACATACTGGCTGAAACTTCCTTGATTCTCTTAAAATACTGTAGTCACCAGCTGGACATGAAATAAGGGCTATAAAAGAAAAATCTTGTGCATAAGAAGCATTTTGGGCCCATACTGACAAAGCAGACGATAAAGGGAAAAAGGTTACCCAAGTAAACCCAAGTATCATTCCTCTCCAAGGTCTCCCTGTCCTGGCCCCTGAACCTCTTTCAAAGGAGCACTGAAACCTGTTAGGATATATTGTGATGAAGGTAAGTTGCTCCATGTTCTCAGATAGTAAAGATGTTCTGTTATCTGTTGTATCTCCAGCAGTGCTGAAAAGATGCTGTGAACACATCTTCTTAATGAGTAACCCAAATAATACAAATCTGTTTATTCTGTTCTTCACACTGCCAGTTATGTTTCACTTGGCTTAAGAGAATCAAGGAAGTTTTATACCAGTAGTTGTTGCAAGCAGTGACCAAAACATTGTAGGCAAATAAACATCATCCCTGATGGCTGTGACCAGTTTTCCTATTACATTCTTCCCTTAATTCTTGTTAGATCAAGTGAGGAACCTTTTCCTTGAAGTTCCTCAAGCAGATTTTCAGCACTGTGGGTTCTATCACAGCTCTTAAAAGTGCTGTGTGTTGTGCTCTTCCCTTTTTCTTCCCAGTTTTCTGGGAGCATGTCCACGATTAATGGATAAGGGAACTCATAAAATCAAATGGAGAAATAGAGTCAGCTGCTTTTAGCAGATCCCCACTCCCACGTGATCCAGGGAGAAAATCTGGATTTGTTCAGCGCTTAATTGAACCTTGTAAAAGCTAATGATGCTGAAATTCCAGTTCTGTCTTGGGTGCTCCCTGGGAGATGGGGAGAAGGCAGATGGATGGACATGTGGAAGGAAGATGGAGCCAGCAGCCTGTTAGCAGCACAGCAGCCACTTTGGGGTGTGCTTATGGAGCCTGAGGTAGTGGGGCAGGAGAGGAGCAGCTGGGAATGGGTTCAGTTGTGTTAGTCCAAAGAGATTTTTGTTGTTGAAGTGAAGGACTGCAAGTGCTGCTCTCCCTGAGGAGGGTTATAGAAAAAACTGCTGCCACTGCCCTCCGTGCCCCTGTGCCTCCCACTGCACCAGGGGGTAGAGAATGCCATTTGTGGTTACTACAGGCACAACTGCAGTGTCTCTGCACTGTCCTGCTGCTGTGCCAGCCCTGCTCCCTGGCTGCTGTTGTGCTGCATGCCAGGGTACTTCTGTAGCCTCCTGCCGAGTTGTAAGATGTGTGTTTTGCTGATTTACTGCTGTATAGATAGTGTGCTCTATTTTCCTGGTAACTGGTCCTGTTTATATCCTATCCTCGTGCACTGGAGAAAAGAGTGATGGGGGTGGGCTTGAATTGAGTTGCTTCAGGTGGATGGACATCAATTTTGTTATACAAGCAGACTGTCAGAGAAACTGTGCTTTTTGCAGAAGGGCTTTAACATCATAATTTATTTTAAACACTGCATCATCCATATCGCTGTGTCCTTTTAAAGATCTGTATCTATACTTACACTTTTTAACAAATCCAAAGAATTTTCCATCTATAATTAGCATACTTTTATGCAAGTATAAATACATGGACCAGGAGTATAGCCAACAGTGTGGAATAATTCCAAAGGTTTATTTGTTGCAGAGCAAGTGTGCCAAGCTGTTTTATGAGGAATTTCATGTTGAAAAGGTGTCTGAAGCAAAGACTTTCCATAAATTTAATCTTCAGCTGTTTAATGTGGTTGCTTATATGGTTATTGAAGAAATGTGTATTCAGTAAACTAAGCAAATCCTGTGTTACCTCAGCAACTTCAGAATCATGCACAATTAACTGGCTTTGAAGCAGAGTTCAGTTTTACTGCTTTGTTTTAACAAATTTGTAACTATTTTGCAACTTTGGGAGAATAAGTCCTCTCTTTGGCTGTACAGGACTGTGGCCTGTTGAAGCACAGCAGTGTTTCTGTGGGCAGGGTTTTCTGTTATAGAAGGTAGGCAGTGCTGCCCATGTGTCTACATAGAGACTCCCTGATTTATATTAAAGCTCCTGGTTTGGAAGAAAGCATTACTGTAATCCTACAGGGTGAAAATTTTCATTTTTATTCTGTTATCTCCTAGCAATACTTCTGTAGGAGGTATCTGTGTTCCTCACTAAGCACAGCAGCCTCACATTGCATATTTCTGTTGCACCAAGTTTGTTCTCATTTCTCTCCAACTCTGGGTACTCTGCCATGAGTCTTATGGGATTTTCCCTCCCCTGAGCACTTGCATTAAAAAACCATTTGTTTTTCTCTCCCAGATGTTCCTACCTGACAGTTAGTGCCAGCATTGAGGTGGGGTAGGGGGATGGAAAAGGGGAGGCCTGAAAAAACAGCTTGAAAGAATGGACACGAGGAAGAAGGGAAGCCAGCTCCTACTGTGTAGGGATTTCTGTAGCTTAGCCTACAAAGACTTGCACATATTTATGTCAGTGTTGCACAAAGCTTTCAGTGTTTCACTGTGTATCCTTTCTTGCTTTGTCTCAGTGTGCAGCTTAATGGCAAGTGAACAGTAGTTGTTTGTTGAATTTGATGCATGATTTAGCTTAAATAACTTTAAAGGCACATTTTGCCCTGATGGCTTCTCTGTTCTTTTCAGTAAGGTTTGTTAGTCGTGAAATAATAATAGTGATTGAGCAGCATTGCTGCTGATGGCACAGCACATCTGGGACTGGAGCCTTGTCCTACCAAAGCCAAATGCTCAAGAGGTGCTCTGAATACCTCCCATTAGCTCCTTCTCCCAGAAGATGGTGTGTGAGTTGTGCAGGGGAGGTGTGCAACTCCAAGCGTGGCTGCAGATATCATCCTAGAAGGAATGGTGCTCTTATCCGAATTATTTCAGGCTTCATATTGGTGCTGAAAGATGCATGTGGAAAACAAACCTAGAGACTCAATTCCTGTCTTTGTCTGGCTGTTCCCCTCCTCACCAAGCAAACACTTGCACCTACCAAAGTGAGTGAGATCAGTGACTGAATGAGAGCCACTCAGAAATACTGACTCTGCATCCCACATGAACAATACATTTTGTGGTGTCTTTCTTTTGAATCTTACCAGGTTTGAGATTACAATATTTTAACCCTAATTTGTGGCAGGTTCAAAGTCGGGACAAATGGTGCCCTGTCTGAATGAGATTCAAAGCAGTTCAGCTGAGGCACAAATCAAACGTAGGCCGTACCAAAGGAAGCAGAGGGGAAGCCACTGCTGCCATGCATTGTGTGCTGCAATTAACAGGGACAGTCCTGGGGAGCCCCTGGCACAGCAGGGCTGCTGAGGCCAGTTGAGGTGGCAGCTCTGTTCCCCAGAGTGGGAGCACGTGGCAGCAGTCTGCTGCTCCCTGGTGTTCTCCTGTCTCTATTTTGTATTTTTAAAGGTTTCTCCATTCTCAAAAAGCGGCGTACAGAGAACGCAAGCTGCAAAGGACCAAAATCACTTAATTTGCTTAGACCATTGCCATGTTTTTCCAGAGGCGGCTTGGAAAACTTTCTTGGTAGCAAGAATATACGGAAAGTCTACTCAGTATGATTTAACAAGCAAAGGTTTTTTTCCTGTGACCCTGGTGTGTTGCCTCTAAAGCAGTTTTGTTGTTGTTGTTTCCTTTTCTCTTAAGGGGATACCAGCAACAGGATGCCCACGAGTTCATGCGTTACCTTTTGGACCATCTACACCTGGAACTCCAGGGTGGCTTCAACGGTGTTTCACGTTCAGTAATTCTGCAAGAAAATTCTAACCTGTCTGCAAGCAACAAATGTTGCATGTAAGAAGAGCTTTTTAATTTCTTCAATGCCTTCATGCCTTTTTATGGGTCTGCATGTCGTCGCTCTGAAATTTCAGATCTAGGATTCCTTGTTTTCAATTTTCTTTAGTGCCTCTGTAGCTTTGGGAAGTGCAAAGCTGCACGTTATAAAGATGAGCATTCTGTAGGGTCTGTGTCCTTTCAAAAGGAAAGTGTCTTAGATCAGCAGTTCTCACAGGTGTGAGTATACAGGCTAAGTTGTAAAGATATTTTAATTCATTAGTCTTTCAGAAATAAAAAACTCTTTACTTTCTATATCCCCTATAGAATTCTTCCTTCTCCCCAGGAAATCATTGTGCTAGGGTAATAGCCTGAATGCTGCAGGAGCAAAAACAATGGCCAAAGATTTTGATAGTGAATTGTCAGCAGACCTCCTGGATTAATGACTGAGCAATGCAGTTACAGCATTTCCTGCAGATGATCTTGCTATATTTGTGTGTCACTTGACCAGTTACTTGGTGCTTTTTTTTCTGCATAATTTTGATTTTCATGTTACTGTGTACCTTGAAACAGGTGTAATTTGTGTTTCACTCCTCTTTCTGCACTTCTTAAAGTACTGTTGTTTCTGAACTCTGTCCCAGCTGTGTTTTCTCCCAGATTCAAAGTCTCACAGAGAGAAAACCTTTTATTTGCTTTAGGAAGGAAAGTTAAGTCAGATCAGCCTGCACATTTGATCCCTAAGTCCTAGACTCCCTACAGAAAACTTGCATTCAAGTTTTACACTCTGTACTGATGAGGACAGGCCTGACATGCAGGGTTTTATAGATGCATCTATAAAACTGTGCTCTTTACTGCATCTATGTTTACTTGCTGATGCTTAAAAATCGCTCAGAATAATGTTAAAATGTTGGTAGAATTGATGTGTATTTGAAATCTAAACCAATTTTGTTTTGTCAGCGTTTTGAATGTCACAATTCAAGGAGAATTTCAGCTTTGTTCACCTGTGTACTGTAAATTTGTCTTGACAAGGGCTGTTCATATGCACAGTGAGGTGGGGTATGCTGCCTTCTGGTGAGGTCACGTGCACTTTAATGCCTACAGTAACGTAATAAATAGGCTGTGAATGTTCTCTTCTTGTGCACTGCTCTATTTGAGGAGATGTTTCCTCCTCAGGAAGCGTTCAGATGAACTGTAAAGATGTGGGTGGAGTGCAGGTAAGGAACACAGGTTTCTGCAAGCCTTAGTGTCATGTCTGTGAGCACAAAGTAGCAAGGTTGGGAGTTATATAATAACATAACTTAAAATCTGTTTGGTTTTTTTCAAATTGGACTATGAGAAGCAGGCCCATTACATAATCTGCTAAAAAAATTAAGCAGGAGAGTAATGAAAGCTTAGAGAACAATGCTGATATTGCACATTGTTTTTCATGTCTTAACGCAACTGAAGCTGTCGTTGGCAGTGAAGTGCAAAAATGTGCTCGAAGTCAAACGCACATGTAACAAAGGGTGTAGAGTTAAAAATACACTAGATTTACCTAGGACGAAAGGTTGTTTCAGATAAAACCTTAATTACAAGGTTAAAATCCTGTACTTGTGTGAGCATCAGGTACCACTCCGCTGTAGAGATGCACCCACTGTGCCACGACACTGGCAGTTTGAGCAGCTGCTTCGAGGACCACAGCTCACTCTTTCTTCAGGTCCAGGATCAAGCAGTGCAGGCCCCAGCCACATGTGCTGTGCCCTGGGCAGCTGCAGTGGGCAGTTCTGCCTGCAGCACCCTGTCCCTCTTGCACATGGACCATCGGTGTGCTCCAGTGGTGGGAGGTGTGAGCACCAAACCTGGAACACGTGTTGGGAATTCAGCTCAGGCTTTCTGGCTGACTGTACTTCTCTGATGTGATTTGTCTAGAAATGGAGCGTCTACTGTTGTCACTGCCATTTTTGGAGGCATTCTTCAAAATGAAGTCAACTGCCTAATATGTGGGACTGAATCTAGAAAGTTTGACCCATTCCTAGGTAAGGTGCCTCTTGTGTTCCAAATATCATATGACTTAGGGCAGAAAAAATGAATTTGAAGCTTGATATATTTAGATGTCACATGACAGACCCAGAGTTTCAGCCTGAAAAGACCAGGCATCGTTTTATTCAGCCCTAATTTTGTTTTTTACATCTTTGCTTTTCTAGACCTTTCGCTAGATATTCCAAGTCAGTTCAGAAATAAACGTACTAAAAACCAAGAGAGTGGACCAATGTGCACGCTACGAGGTAAGAGTGCTTGGCTGATGAAATCATACCAGGACTGTGACGTTTTTCTTTCTAGTCAGAGTATTTCTAATTTATTTCGCTCTTCCCATCTGCACTGCTGCCTTATGGGTGTTTGCTAAGGCTCTGTCCTTGGAAGAATGTGCTTGTGCCCACAGTAATGGTGGCTCTTGGGGGTTCTGCATTTAAATCACATCACTGAGGTCCAGCAGGTTGGGCTGCAGTGCTGTTACTGACCTTGGTTTTTACAGGATGTTAATTTTTACAGATCTGTGAATATACTTGTCGAAAATCACGTAATATTCAACAAAACTATGTTGCTGTGTCTGTTCACTTTGTATCTAAAGCCAAACAAGCTTTAAAAATTGAATATTCTATGTTAGAAAGTAATTTATCTTTGTTTGAAAGCAGTTGTGCTGAATGTTGGACGGAATCTTGTTTGAACAATGGAGATGTTGTGAATGCCTATTTTTTTCTTTCAAACTGCTTCCAGCTGCTTTCAGGAACAGGGAAGGTTGCACGTTACAATATGTTATTGTATTAAAGCACTATTACACAGCATCTTGCTGCTCAGATGGATTTAACTAGAATGACTGCAGCAGATCAGCACACCTCTACTGCTGTATTTGTTGTATTTCATGTTAGAAAAATCACTTGCTGTATCTGCTTTTTTCAGATTGTCTTCGCAGTTTTACAGACCTGGAAGAACTTGATGAGACAGAGCTGTATATGTGTCACAAATGCAAAAAGAAACAGAAGTCCACAAAAAAATTCTGGATTCAGAAACTACCAAAGGTTTGTATAAGCATGAGAAGTAACTTTGTGACAAAATGCCAAAGAAAATAATGGCTCAACCACACCACCTCCCCCTCCCCGTGGCTATTGCAGTGTCCAGCACTGAGTTCAGCCCCTCCTCTAACACACCTTTTGGAATTGTGCCCCTGCAGGTGCTATGCTTACACTTGAAACGCTTTCACTGGACAGCATATCTGAGAAACAAGGTTGATACATATGTTGAGTTTCCCTTGCGAGGCCTAGACATGAAATGCTACTTGTTAGAGGTAAGAAGGCTTACTGACACTTCCTGCAGCAATTTGTTCCATGACATGTGTTTTCAGTACAAGTTACAGTGGGGGCTATTGAGATTTGAAGAGTGTTCTGGTTTTTTTCCTGCCACAGCCTGAAAACAGTGGCCCTGAGAGCTGCCTGTATGACCTCGTGGCTGTGGTTGTGCATCATGGCTCAGGGTGAGTACATGGAGCAGGCCTGTCCTGGCACACACCTTCTCCCACTGAGGTGCATGCAGAGTTAATAAAGGGGTGGTTTCTGGGCCTAGGGAGTGTATTTTAACTAGGGGAAATAAGCTGTAGTTTATAGACTGGCAGAGAGCTAAGCTGAATTAATTTAGATAGATCCTATAGAGTCAGTCCTGTTCATTCCCCTAGGCAGCCTTTGGGGTTAATTACATGTGTGAGATGAAATGAAAATAGCCTAGTGCCTCTACAAATGAAAAGCCCTAAACCAACAGGATGAGTCAGGGGGCCTTCCAGAAATTAATGCTTCATTTTGACATTCTTACTATGAAACAGGAATATTTTTTCCTCTTTTATTCATGCTGGAAGGTGCATTTGCATTTATGCTAGAGAAGTGTGTGTGCATGCTTGAAACAACTTGTAGCCCAAAGATGGTGAAAAAGGTTCTCACCATTACCTTTACTGCCACAGCAGTGAAGGCTCACAGGCACACCCCACGACTGGCTACCAGGCATATTTGAACGTAAAGTTACTTGGAAGTCTTTTTAACTTTCTCTGAGTAACAGTAGGAGGGACAAGACACGGTGTTCTTGTGATTTAGGCAGTCACTCTCTGGGTGTGAACTGTGAAGGGAGTTTTCTTAAAGAAATTGAACCCGACAACAACCCGACAACAAGCTGATACCTGAATTTAAGTCACAGTTCTGTCCAGAGAGCCCCTGCCTTTGCTTTGTCTGGAGGAATGGTCTGAACTCTTGTGTTTGACTAACACAGTGCAGTGCATCTGACTGGTGCTTCGGAGTGGATGACAAAGGAGAGAGAACTTGAAAAATTGTCTTCTTGATATTCTGGGATTAATTTTGTTGTGACTTCTTTTGATTACATTTAGGCCATATGCATCTCTCTGGCCTGAAATGGCAAAGATTTCTGAAAATAGAGCATAGTGAGATTTTTATAGCGAATGCTGGAATAGTAACAGATAATGGGCTTGATTTGCATATAAGGAAATATGGCAGCTCAGCGTTGCAAGAAGCATTGCTTGCACAAAAGCTACAGGTTTTTATATAAAAGCCCCTTTAACTCATCCCAGTAAATTCTTTACTTAATGTAAAACTTGAATTTGGAGAATTTTGAACCCCACTGCTCAAGAAGGGAAGCATCTGCAGGGGAGGGCTGTGAGTGCCCTCATTGCTGAGGCTGCTGGCAGTCCCTCAGCCCCGGGAGAAGGTGCCTGAGTGCGGTGTGCTGTCCCTGACTGCTGTCCCTCTGCCCTGCCCCCACAGCGTTGGCTCGGGCCATTACACGGCGTACGCGGCGCACGAGGGCCGCTGGTTCCACTTCAACGACAGTACTGTAACCCTGACCGACGAGGAGACCGTGGGCAAGGCCAAGGCCTACATCCTCTTCTACGTGGAGCGGCAAGCCAAGCCTGGAGCAGAGAAACTTTAATACCTCCTTTGCATTCTTACTTATCAAGTCCACCGGACAAACATTTCCATTTTTCCATAAATACTTGATCCAAGACTTATTAATTTCATTGTGCACTTTTCAATTTCCTCTTGTGGGTTTAGTTTTGTTGTGTCAATGGTAGCATTTGACTTACTGAACTTGGACACAAACTAACTTTTTTTTTAGTTATACCAGAAAACCTCAGCAGATTTTGATTTGCTGCTTTAGTTGTGATAACTCAATTTTTATATATATAGTTTCATGAAATAGTTATTTGACTTTTTTATATTAATGTTTTCAGTTCTCACTTTCTAAAGGCACATTTACATCCAAGAAACTTTCTGTCCTCCTTACAAGCAAGATAAATGTGCTTCTGATCATGAAGAGCAATACTACTTTGTGCTGTTCTCAGTGCTGTTATGTAGATACGATTTAATCTCTTTAAATCAAGGAATTGTTTGCACGTACTATTTTCCCTCGTGCAAGAAACTTAAACAGTGACCTCTGACCAATCATTCTTTGTCTGCAGAAGAGAGGCATCATTAAATAGACCAGGTAATTGCTGCTATAATTGGTGTGTATTCAGGCTGCTGACTTTCAGGAATCATTGTAAATAAACAGTTGGTTCAATTGTATCAATACTGCAATTTAATTCAAGTATTGCTCAGTTGTGCTCTGCCCCCCACCCCCTTCAAATTTAAAACAATTACCTTAAAATTACTTGTCTAAATTATGTTGAGATTTACATTTTTTTAACGAACCAGAATTGCATGAGCTATCTCTTGGTTTAGGCTGTTATCCTGAAATTTGATCACGAACACTTACTTGCTTGAAAATTTGGGAGACTTCCTGGTTGTAGAATCCCAAGTAGAACGTTTTCTTGCTGGTGGGAATTGGGAGTACAGCCCCAGGGGCTGGGGATTGTGAGAACAGGCTTAGGTCTAAACGCAGCTCTGCTCCACGCCTGCAGTTCAGCTGGAATCAGGAGGAGGCCAGTGGTGTTCAGGTGCTTTGCGTGGAGCTGTTCTGTCAGTCCAAATGCAAACTCCATGGAGGATGCTCATTGTGTGGCAGCAGAGCCCTCAGAGGGGCCCTGCTGAGCCAAGTGTGCCTGTGACTGGAGCAGGCTGGGGGACATGTGGCAGTTAACACACTGGCCCACGGTGGCATTTTTATTTAGTCTCCAGGTGAGCACTGGAGGCATGATGCAGTTTCTACAACCTTGCTAGGTGATGGAGACTTAGGCTAAAAAACCCCAACCTGTTTTAGTTGTGCTGCTGTTGTGAAGAGTGATGTGAGCGAATGTGATGGGGAAAAAAAAGGCAGACAGGAAAACCACTCTTGCAAAAGCCAGGAATGTGACATAAAATGTGAAATTTGACAAATGTTGCATTTCAGATCTGCTCCCCCAGCCCAGATCTGATCCCTTCCAGCTGGCCCCCTTGTGCCAGACAAGGAACGGCACATGTGTGGAATCGGTAAGAGTAGAAAACAGTTCATGGCACATCCCACCACCAAACAGTGGCTTTTGGTTGGGTCAGCAGTGAAATGCAGTTGGCTGAAAACACACAAGAACTCCACGTGTGACTGCCCGTTTAGTTACTGCCTCTGAAGGACACAGAGGGCAGGCTGGAGTGGAGCCCAGAGCAGCCTAGGGCACATGGAGTGCACAGCAGGGCCCTGCCCTGGGCTCCTGCTGCCTGTGCACAGACCAGGGTAAGGACACATCACAGGCACTTGTTTGGTACAGGGTCATTCTTGAGAGCTTTTTCACAGCACCTTAAACCAGCAAAGGGAGAAATTGGCTTAATCTAAAACTACAGTCATTCATCATCACTAATAGGATATGAATATGTACACAGGTTAAGACTATAGAGTTATTATTTGATCCAATGACATATATAAGGATGTTGTCTTTTACTTAAGTTGAACAATAAACAGAACTTTTCATTGCTTTAAATTACAGATAGTTTGTCACCTTCCATTTTTCCATTTCTTGAGGGTAGAGCCTTTCTTCTAATCAAAGGGAATAGGTTGCTGATACTTACACAGGCAGAAAATAGGGCAGGTGAAGCATTGTACCACATTCGTGCCCTTCCTGCTCACAAGGAGCTGTGTAGATGCCAGCTAGAGCTGTTTTTTCTGCATGCTGCTTGGACTGGATTCCTTTAGAATTTTACCTTTTAGAATGCCAAGCTTAAAATACACAACTAGCTCTGGGCCAGCAGCGGTTTAACTTAGAGTAGTCAGGTAGATGCAGTGTTCTTGCAAAACAGTGATGTAAATGTGCCTTTCTGTATTTTTAGACATTTAAATTTGTAATCTTCAGCAACATTCACTTATTTTAATCAGCTTCTACTTCTCAGTAATTGTTTGGGTCAGAGTTACGTTCTCACTTGAGCATTTTCTTTCAGTAGCCTGCAGCTCCTGGGCAGTGGTGTCTCCAGTACGGCCCAGGTGGGGCCTGGCCTGGGCACACAATGCAATCACAGCAGGCTGTCCTTGCAGCAGGTGCTGATCAGGACTCAGCCATATGCTTTGCTGGAATGAGTACATTGTAAATCCTTTCCTAATTTAACTTTCTCCCACTGCAAACCCAGATGGACAGTATGAACAGTTTGTTGTGGCAACACAAGTATTTCTCTTCCTGGTGGAGAACTTTGCTTATCCACTGTATTCTATTCAGTGTGGTGTCAAAAAGAAAAAAGTAACTGAGCACTGAACCAGTAACATATACTGCACCTGGCCTAGTATTACATTTTTAACCTTACTTGTATATCCTATATTTATCTACTAGCTTGTGGGGGGGGAGGGATATCTCTTTCATTTAAGCCAAATGTTTCTTTTCTACTTACTGCTCATCATAGTACACACTAGCTGGCAAGAATTTTTTTTCTTGCTTGAGACTGCTCTGCAAGCAGCAACTGCTCTCTACAGTTCAAAGACTTGCATATTTTTCACCAAAATGCGTCCAATCAAAGGTTGACCTTTTGTTAGTAATTGTTTAGCCACGTATACAACTGGAGCCAAGATTTCTCGTCAATCAAAACTGCAAAATGTCCAGCTCCCAAATGTGAGAGAGGAGAGTTTCAAACTTGGAGACAGGCAGGGACAGTGGACTTGTATCGAAAGGAGGAGGCCATTTATGAAGATTTTACTTAAATCAATGGAAAGTGTAAGACGTGGTGTTCAGAAGTTCCCCCAGCAATGTTTCATTACTGATGTGTCTGTGTCTTACTGATGAGGTAATGGGCACCTTGACAACTGATTCCAACGTGCTTTAGGATATTCTCAAGTACTGTAGTGCCATAGTTATAACTGTTTACCATTAAAATCTTGTGTGTAATTTTCAGTGAGGATTACTGACTGTGCTCATCTTGTGTGTTTCTGGAGCATTTCCAGGATGAATGTGAATTATATCTCATCACACAGTGTGTTTATGGAAAATGTGCCATTAAAGTGTCTCCTTTCCTTAGAAAATGGAACTTCTCTTGTCCTTCTGCAGGCTTGCAGAACACCATTAATGTAAGTCCTCTGAACACAGATGGCAGAGTATTGTACTGTATTCTGGGAAAAACAAAACAAAATAAAGCCATGGCCGTGTTCCTAACTCTTTAACACCTCTACCAAACTTAACACCATCTACCCCCAGGGAGGACCTGCCATTCAATTTTAAAGTTTCCTTGTCACCCAACTGCTGTTAATTTTTATGTCAGATTGTGTCTTTCTGGCAAGAGTCCATCCTAACATCCTTGTCATTTGACTTTGCTGGACTGTTGGTTTGTTGTTCATTTGGGATTTTTTTAAAGTAATATTTAAAAAACAGTATTCCTGTATGTAGAACTCTGAGAAGTCTCAGCTGTTTAAACCTGCTCCAAAATGAAGGTAAGTTCTCTGGAGCTGAAAATGCTAACATGAGAATGAACACCACCTGCAGGCACACCTTTTTAGCTGCTGTTTTCCAGTGACTGCCTTACCTGGTATGTGCAATCTTCTTGTCCCTGCTGTGGCTTCATAAAGTACTCCTGGCACTGTCCAGATCCTGTTTCTGAGAGGGGGAGGGGGGGGGCACAGCAATCTCCTTATCATTTCAAGGAAAAGATTAAATGACAGAGGATATGAGACCAAAAGCCTGGCAGTTGTTAAATGCAGCTTACTGTATATAGTAGAAAATCACTAAATGAAGAATGAAGCACAAAGAATTGCCATTTCTTTGAGTACACCAGCTGTGTGGAGACAGTGAGTCAAGCACTTCCTCAAGCTATGAAGCTACAGTTGTTGCTGACAACAAACAAATTTCAGATCTTGGTTTTCAGAGTTGAATTTCAAAATGCACTCTCAGGGTAAGAAGGAAAAAGTAAACTTGAGTCCCACTCAACCTTGTCCTGTATTAAAACACTCCCAATTAAAATGTACAGATACAAAAAGTCTCACAGCTTGTACCTGTGTGCAGGCCACTCAGTAAACTCCCCCAGGGTTGTTAGCTGTTAGTATCTATGGCTTAGCTGAATATAATGCTCTTGTTTAACACAAGGCTGCAGAGAAGTATAAAATACCTTCATCTCAAGCGTTTTTTCATTCACAAGCAGGAAAGCCAGAAAGAATGCTTACTGTTTCTAATTCGAACCTGCCCTTGCTGTAGCTTTATTTGTCCTCTAGGAGCAACTTTCTGCTACAGTTTCTCCCATTACTGTAAAACAAATACTTTTACCTGGAAAACCACTTTTGTATCTCCTTTTTTCTGCCAAAGGGTGGAAGAAAAGTTTCTATGGTAACAGAATTAAACCTCCAACACCAGAACAGCCCAACTTGTGAAACTCAAGCCAATAGAAGACATCTATTAAAAGCACAAGCCCACAAGGAACTAAACATAGCCTCGCTGTTCCCATGCGTGGCTGCCTCTGTCATTGCTTCCCTCCTGCAGAAGGTGGGGACACAGCCAGCTCTGTTTATAGAATCACAGCTCAGCCTCAAATAACTGTGCAGGAAACTGCCCCTAACTTTCAGGCCTGTAAACTAAACCTGCAGCCTCTGTGTGTGTGTGTCTGTGTGTGTCTGGGTGTGCTTCAAGGCACACAGAGAATTTTTCATCTCATTTTAAAAGCTGTTTGTGAAAGTTCAATATCCATGTGACACTCCTTGACCATGAACCAAAAGTGCAACCTCAGAAAAATCAATGAACAAATACAGACTCAAAGTGTTGTACACTGCAAAACCAAACTGCTGCTCAGAAAAGCCAAATCCCCTGAATGAGAAACACTGACAAAGACACTCGTGGCAGCTGTAGCTACACCCCCCACTCCCCACTCCAGTAACTCAGCACAGGAACTTTGCTAAACTTCAGGAGAGTCTACAAGGGGAAAAAAAATAAATCCCTTTTAAGGAAGCATTTCATGACAGTCAAGTTGTACATGCCCATTCCATTCCCTGAGACAAAGGCAGCACGAGCTGCATGCATGGTTCTTTTCCTTTCCCCGTTCTGAGCTTCTGCACCAGTTGTTAGCCAAAAATAAACACCATTCCACAACCATATATGTGCAACAGCCTTCTGCTGAGTGCGAGCCCCCTCAGCACTGCTGTTACTCCACGAGGCCAAGAGACTCTGCCACTGCTGCCGGGCTATGCACATAACCCAGCTCAACCGGGAATGCCTTCTACATCTCTTCTCTTTTCTGGACAAAAACAGCAGGAAAAATTTAGCAAAAACATGTCACAAGTTGCTAGAAGTGTTTCAGGATCCTTTACTGTGGTCTTTGTTGAACTTCCATTCTCCAGTGGAACTAAAAAAGGATAATTTTCTCCTGGGACCTGCTTTAAAATACTTATCCATCTGCTGGTATTCAGAGAGAGTGAAGGTGTGTAACATTGAGGACTGGATGAAAAACAGTCTCCAGAAAGACTTCTGTAACAGGCATGAGAACACTGTCAGTGATTTTTTACTAGACGTTTGTAACAGGTACGTTCTGTGGGTGTGAGTGTGCAGTAATGCCTTGAAATGAGTGAAGTGAGAGTTATTTCAAATACTCCATAGCACCTGCCTGAAATGGAGCATGAAGTACATGAGTGCATTGCCTTTACAATTTTAGTGTAATGTTCATTTTACAGTGGCAAAAGTGTATAGTTCATATAGATTTTCCTTAAGCCTCTTTTTTCCTTCTTTTTTTCTAAGAATGAGTAATTAATATGGGAGAGTGCACTCCTGCCTCCCACACTGCTGCTTAGCTAAACTGCACCATTCTGGCAGTGTCTGGGGAGCCTGGAGCAGAGCCCTGATTTCAAACTAACTCACCTTGTAACAACCAAGTTCATTAAACAGGTTACTAGATGTCAGCTTTAGTTCAGTCTACAGAATAAATATTGCTATTCTACTGAAGTTTAAACTCTTAGCTGCTTCAGTGAGGGAAGAGAAATGGCACCATGGAAAAGCAGCTCTGGTGCACAGCATTTCTTGGAACAGCTCTCTGCTATTAGGCAGCTCTAAGGGAGGAACAGATCAGTTACAGGAGGAGCTCACAGGAGTAGAGCCAATGCCACTGTGTGGGTGACACCAGGGCTGGAGCAAAAGGGCCATGGCAGTGCCGCCCCTGCCAAGGTGCACCTGTGCCACAGCCAGCCCTCAGCTTTGGAAGGAACAGCTGAAAAAAGCCAACGAATTATGGGATACTGACAGGACACAGTGTTTTGGTGAGAGCCAGTGCAGTGCAATCTCAAGGGCTGAAAGGCAGCTTCTAAACAAATTAAATTGCATTAAATTAGGGATTAAATGGCAAGTACGAAATTTCTGAAGTAACTGTTCTGGAACAATTGATAAAAATCTGATTAAGGAGAGATCAGCACATCTGTGCCTATAAAGGATACCAGAAGATCCTGCCCCTTAGCGCAGCACACCCCCCGTGCACTCTGCCAGCTGAGCTGGAGTTGGGGCTACCAACAGAAAAGTAAAGGAGGTAAACTCTGCCTTTACTAAAGCTGAAGAGATCTACAGTATGCCCTCACCTACTCGTGCCTTCTTCCCCCAGGCATTTTTCCAGACTTCATATTTATTCTTGATGCTATTTGCTTCTCCAAGCTCTTATAATCTATTTCTCCCATCTCACCTGTGACCATCCTGCTTTCAGATGTCCAAATCTGCTGTCTCTGACCCTCTCTGGATGTGGCCACGTTACAGACGACTGCATTTTGCAGCTTCTCAAGAACTGCCCAAACCTGCAGAGCCTCAAACTGGAGAACTGCGTGCGGATCACTGACCGCACACTGGAGGCAGTGACCCTCTACGGGAGATCGCTGAGAACGCTCCACGTGGATTTCTGCCGCAACATAACACAAGCTGGGCTAGAGAGAGTCAGGGAGAAGTGTCCTTCAGTAATGCTGAGAGCAGACAGGAGTGCTAACATGATCCCAGACAGCAAGCCAGAAAAAAAGCTGATGCTTGAAAAAGCATCAAGAAAATTGGTTCAGCTTTAAGTGCAGCAAGTTGTAGAATGTGTATAATCAATGTGGGTATTTTACCTCACTCTGAGGGAGCAAAGAACTGTGGCTACTTCCCTGGGTTCTGGTCAAATCCAAACAAATAGCTGATTTATAAGGCATGCACTGGGAAAAGGCATGCATCTCCTCCTGGACAGGCTTAAGGAAAAACCCATTTGCTCTCTTTTGTTCCTCAAAACTGGAAAAACCCTGCATTGCTGTCACAAAATGCCAGATCTACTGCAAACCGCAGTTGTGGTACCCTCCTGTTGCAGATGCACATCTCTCAGAAGAGGAAGCAGCAGTGTGTTCATTGAGGCCAAATAATTTGATGGAGTTCAATAAATTTTATGGACTTTTTACCAAATTTAACAGAAGTTTAACAAGGTGCAGTAAGTTTGATGGCAAGATTCACCTGACTGCATGGAAGAAACACACAAACAGCTTGAAATGAGGTAGAGTAAGTCACACAGAGACCCAAGAACACAAACATTAAGGAGGAGCCTCCCACTGAGACACAAGGTTCAGACTGGACCCTGCACTTTCCACACTCCTTATGTAATGGGCAAGGGCATAAAGCAACAGCAGAGAGAGCCTGAGGCATTGGAGAGTTTTCACAAATTTCAGGGCAAGAGTGATTAACAAACTTCTGTTAAAGGGCATATCCAGTCAGTCATTCCATCCACTGAGGGGAACAACCACTCCCTGAAAGGTCTTTCTAGCAAAAGCAGGGTACTGACAAGCAGCACTTCCTCAGTGCTCAACAGCAGCAGCCAATTCACCAGGCTTTTTTACGAAATGAGGGAAGCATGGATCCAAGGCACACAAAACACAGTTTGACCCTCTGCAGGATGTACTTTCATAATGTTAGATACACCAAATTATTTTTTAAAGCTGACATTAAAGGTAGTGAACAGTATGAACAAATGCTAGTTCAGAGAACTAACTCACAGGAAAAGACAGTGACTAACAGCCTGTAGCTTTAAATGCTAAATTAGGAACACACTACAGACCAGCTCTATATAAACACCCACTTCTCACTGCAAAGTACAAAACAAGGAGCTATTTTCATCCCAAAGCACAAGGCTGTCCCTTTCCTGCATGTGGCTCTCCTACCTGGAAGTGAAACTTTTTTTTACATGCTTTTGATGCTATGCCACCATCTGCAAAATTTGACACCAAACAGGACTTCACAGCTATCAACAGAACTGAATATACTTACTCCTCCTTCCTGTCCTGGTTAATTGATCCACAGATATCCTTGGTACTCTCTAATTTGGCTGAGCGAAGAAATAAATCCCAGCATTACAGCAACTCAGCCAAACAATGCTGCAATTCTACAGAAATACTTGATCAGTATGAGCATCCATAAGAAACATCCAGAAAACAATCAAGGAAAATGGATTATTGCCTCTTCATAACTTAGAGATATTTAACAGCATGACACTACAAAACTGGAATTTCATTAACTCATTCCTGAAGTTAAGCAGGGCGAACTTATCCACCACGAAGTAAGGAAGAAAACTGGAAGTGTGGACAAACAGCAATCCTCACCAAGCATTTACAGCTTGGGAAGGACATTGCTGAGGTGAACAAACTCACTGGGATGTGGAAACTGGGAAGCTGACACAACTTGTACCTTGGATATGCAACACCAGTTCCACACATGGCCGACAAGCCAAAACAAGGCTTGTCAGGAATTTCTACAGACACAGCAGTGAGCAAAGATCTCCTCACGCTGCCAGCTCTCCCAGCACTCTGTGGTGAAAGACACGTCTGTAGGTGTAACAGGAACAGAATTTCAAGTAGCTACAAGATATGAAGGCACATTTGCATCTGTCTACATATTAGTGAAGCCTTTTTGCCAGTATTCTTCCAGGACTGTGGGGGGCAGGGTATTTTGTGGGGTTTGTGGTTTGTTTTGTTTTCTATTTTCTTTTACAGAGCTTCGAAGGGGCTTGAAACACTCTCCACTTGGTTTCTTTGCCTATTTGTATACAAATGCTCTAACTCATAACTTTGCTCTTCCCCTCTTTGAATGGGAATATTTGTTCATGACATGGAAAACTCTGAACATGAGTGCGTTGATGTATTTTTTCAGCATCAAAAACTAACTTTCTTACTTTGAATTCCAATTTGAAAATTGAATATAGAAAATGATTACACTTTACTGAGGGTATTATAGAAGCACAGAAACATGTCTACGGTTTACTTTAGCTCCAAGTCATTAAAGTTCATCAAGCACAATCCTTTAATCAACATCTCTCTCATTTTACTATAAACTGCCTCCAAAAATCTCTTCATTATCCAAGAAGCCAACTACACAGTCCATATAAAAGTGCCATTTTTAGGCACAGGTCTATTACTTTCCGTGGCTAATTGAAACAGGCTGACAAATCAGTGCTGCTAAGTCAGACACATCAGTGGTGTAGAAAGCAGGAACACAGGACTTAATACAACGGCTTCCCCATTTATTTAAATAGTGTAATTTTTACCTATTACACCTATACATTTAGACAAAGATGGGAATATACATGCCCTCAACACAGTGATGGGACAGCGAAATCTCAGTCCAATTTGGCACCTAATATACAATGAGTCTGCAGGATTCAGAGCCCTGAGACCTTCCTTCCCCCAAACTGCTGATCCCCCCCAGATGTTTCACATTGCAGTGTGGTCCTTGATCATACCTAAAAACCTTCTGCCTTTTTCAGGAGCCCACACCTAGTCCTAACTGAGAGAACTCCACCAGATAAAACCTACATCTGCAAACTTTTGCAGCTTATCAAGCCCTCCCTTTGAGCACTGGCAGCAATACACCAGCTCAGTCTTGGGACAACCAGGAAGTTTCCCAACTCAATCAATCCTTGCTAATATACAACAAACACGAGAGAAAACAGCAGGAATTTCTACCCTACGCTCCAGACTCAGATGCACCAGTCTTGTCCCAGGTGAGATGACACTAATGAACATTTTTATCAGCCCTCAGTCCCCACAGCATCTTCCCAAGGTGTTCAGGGAGGAAAAGGGTGGGAGAAAAGAGGGGCAGAGCAGCTCTGCCTCACCTGGGGACACTCTCCCCTTTTCCTCCACCCAGGTAAATCCTGCTCTGAACATCAAGCAGCGTTTGTAGCTTGACACCAATGTCTTTCATAGAGCCAGTGGGCAATCATCTATTGTCTAGCACTTCCCTAAGACACACAGCAGAGATTTCTTTGTGCACTACACTGCTGTCCTAACCCAACAGGAACATTACTGTGGAAGCCAAGCCATGCTGATCATCATAGTTACAGCTGCAACAAAATGAGATCAAAGCCAGAACTAAGAACATGAATTAAATCCACAGCCTCGACTACTACCCTGTCACTTCCATTGTAGTATTTTCACGCTCTGAGCAGGAATCAACTCCATCAATGTGTCTATTAAAATTATTATTATTTTCCTCAAAGAATTTAAAGTTTTCTGAATCAGGGTGGCAGCATGGTGTTCCCATCAACAGCTGCTCCTGAGGAACAAATGTTTTAATAAAAAGCAAGAAGGAACCAAGCACAATATGAATTTGTATTGCACACGAGGAATGAACAGCAGTACACCCGAACAAGGCAGGGCCAGCAGAATGCAGAGCACAGGCAGGCAGGATAAACATTTTAAGATGCTTCAAATGCCACACCCTGTCTAAACACTGTAAGACTGTAATTTCCTGAGACAAAATATAAAAAGCATGAAGACTGAGTAAACCAACCACAGTTCACAAATGCATACAAGCAACCGATTCTTGAATTTGCTTTATTTTTTTTCTGCATAAGGAACCCTGCACAGGCAATTCAAATTAAAACAAAATAAATATGTGAATATTCATGTAAAACTGTCCTGGCTAATGAACAATTATACACAATGTACAACTCTTCATGTTCACTGGGAGGGCTTACAAATGTACTATTCCCAACAAAAATGCACCAAAATGTTTCCATGCAAACTTATCAAAAGTGACCAAAAAAGGAGAAAAAACTTACCGATCATACTTTTTTGTTTTGTTTTTCCTTTTTTTCTTTTTTACAATCACAAAAAAATAAAAACATCTAATTTTTTGTTACATTTAGAGTAACTAAAATGTGGCCACCATCTATTAACATCTGGTTTTATGTTCCTAAAACATCTATGGTTACTGTAAAATTATGTCAACGATGAATTGGACTTAGGGCACTATTTGTAGTAAAAGGAAGATGATTTTGTTCACAGAATGTTAATAATCTGTGTCTGAGCCCTCTGCATTGTCCACATTCCGTGAGAGCATGTAATTGTCCATGTCTATAGACCTGCAATTATTGATTGCATAGCGCAAACGCTCTGCCATGATTAGTTGACTGGAGTAAGGTGGGAGCCTCAGTTGAAAGAAACAAGTCTGTGAGGTAGGCAAGCTGTCGTAAGGCTGTGGAAATGGATAAAAGGTGGGACACTCGTAAGTTGGGAATGAAGGAAAACATGCAACATATCCACATTCATTGCTCCTTCCCTCCCTTGTCTCTATCATCCACCATTTGCACACTCTATCTCCAAATTCCTTTTAAGAAGCAGACAAGCCTCCCTTGTTTACAGCATTTGTTTCATCCTTAATTACATGTAAAATTGCTGTATCACCTCCTCTGTAAATAATTCAAGCCACTACTGAAATTCAACCTTTTGAGAAGTTGATCACACTGCTGTTTAGCAGCCCACTGCAAGATACCAACCAATGTTCAAATTACATACCACGGTGTGCCTCAACTAAGGCAATCTGAAAGTCACTTCACCAAAGACAAAAGACCAACTACTGCTAGCTGAGATTTTGACAACTTTTGGTTTTGCGTTGTTCACAGAGAATGTGCTTTCACTGCACAAAACCCCAAAGTAATTCCAAATGAATGCACCCTGTACGTAAAATAATACACTGTAAACTCATTGCAGTGGTTTTAAAACATTAAGAGTTCACTAGTGGTCATATGTTGCCACTTACACGAAATTAAAACTTAGAAACAGATTTACCAAATGAAAGAAGAGATCAGAGCAGTTACAGCAGACAAAGGTTTGTTTCTTGTCTTGATCTCCAATCACCAATTGCACCAAATTAATTAAGATGCAATGCATGTAGCTTAAGCCCTTCTACACAATCAAAATGTTTGAGTTTATATCCCATCCCATATTTTTCGGTAAATTTACAACTATGGAAATTGTCTCCCACTGCCAAAGCACAGACTATACTAGAGAGGAATAAGTAATAGTAATAATAGTAATAATAGCAATAATAGTAATAGTAGTAATAGTAGTAGTAGTAATAATAACAATAATAATAATAATAATAAAACAAGTGCCTTACCCTATCAACCTTCATTATTTGGAATCGCTGAGAGATATCAGCTGTGTTGGCTGGCAATCGAGATCTTCCTGACACAAACCTCATGAAAAGGACTCTCTCCTCGTTTGAAAACTCTTCCAGGGTGTGCCAGAACCACTGCACCAGCTGATGCTGCTCATCAACTTCCCTGTACCGCACAACCTTCTTCAGAACCTCAACTGATATTTCTGGCATTCCACAGACCATTTGCTCCAACTGCTTGGCAGTCAGAAGGGACAGCAAAGGAACGGGAACAATCCAGGACATTCCTTCCCTGACAGCAGCCACCTGTTGGCCAAAAACGGGAGAGACATTAAAGTGCAATTGTATTATCTCTGCCGCTTCCTGGGCCACCCAAACACAAAAGTAACTTCTCAGCTGAGAAATGGCAGAGACAGAATTCCCAACATCTGCCAAACACAGCCTCCCACACATGCAGCCCCTGCAAGGGCTGTATTGTTTCCCAAAATTCTGGGGAATATTACAGATACTTTAAATTGTAATTGCACATTCAAGAACATGTTCTGATACAAACCAGAACTACTTAAAAAAAATTAGAAGCTGGCAGCACAAATAATGACGGCTAAGCCAAGAAACTGTGTAAATATAAAAAAGGTTTTGTTCCAGCTCAGATGTATGCTGAGAATGCTGTACTTGTTCTGCAAGACTTGGGATTTGGTACCTCTGCTGAGGAAGCTGTTTCCTAATGCAGATAATGACACACCTGCATCTTTATCTTGTAATTAGAACACTGCTTTCACAAGGGTCACTATACAAATGACAAAATACACAGAACTATGCAAATAGGTAAATGAGCATTTCCCAAAACATACCATGAAATATTTGCACATTTTGTGTTATAACAAAAGAGAAACAGTTTCAAGTTAAACAAATGCTTGTGAATAATATTTACTTTAGCCAGTCTCTGTGTTGCTCACATGTCCAGTTACAGTGCCCAGCATGCAAAATTGCAGGGTTTCTTTCTCAAGTGAGGCTACTCAAATGGAAGACCAGCTCTGATTTCTAATGCTCTTTTGCCAACAAAACAATTACTGGGAAAAACAGGACTAAATTTAAAAAAAAATGGCCAAAACAGTGGGTGAAGAAAATCCACGGGGACCCAAGGGAGATGGCAGAAAGTCAAGCTTTTCTTATCACTGAATAAACTGTACTGGCAAAGAGCACAAATGACCCCCTGTTCCCACCCACAACGGGGCTGGGTCACAAGGAGATTCTTACCTGCCGGTCCATTTCATGGAGTCTGTACTCAATTGCCCTCTCCACATACTCTTTCCTGTTTGAAAAAGTAAGTGGGATACTGTTCCCTCCAGGGATTATGGGAACCATTTTTCCATCAGCACTTTGGCCAACAAAAGAATCTAAAGGAATCATCTGTTGTGCAAAACAGGAAAAGCAAAAGTCACTCCAGTGATCCAAGCACAGCATTTTACTACAGCTCACCTAGAACTATATATAGTAAGATCATACACTATTCTAAATGCACACAAAATGCTTGTTACCCCAAGAACAGAGATTGAAATTATATAAATCCTGATGTGAAGGTCAATTGATAAAGTAACTGCTGTCAGAATAAATCTACAAGCTCTGACTTTCTTATCTTACCTCATGGAAATTTTCTTCAGTAATCCCACTGTCTTCAATGTGAAGAATGCTGTTGAGGGTCTGCACATAGAGCAGATCTACCTCCTCCAAATCCTCCAAGATGAGTGGGATACAACAAAGTTGCTTCCAGACCATTGGAGCCAAATGAAGATCTAATGGCTTTTTTGTACGAATAGCTACACCCATGAGAATGCCCAAGAACTTAAACTGCATCAGATGCTCATCTAAACATGCTGAAGGGTTAAAGAGAAACCTGAAAGGACAAAGAAGCAGCGGAAATAGTGTTACTTCTATGCTACTTCAGTAGAAGTTAAAGAGAAAACATTTCTAAGCACAGCACAGTAACTGCCAGCACACTGATCAGCAAGGGCTATCCGAACACGATTATTGTTATCTTTAGCTGTTAAAACACTGGAGCTGAGGGAGGCAGGACTCCTGAGCACAAAGGCTGCCATCTTGATGTTACTCTGAATTCTGCCATCAGCAATCCAGCTGATGGATGTTAAAGCCATGCCCTCCCTCCACAGTAAAGTAACATCACAACCTGAAGGAAAAAAAATACTAGAGACAATCCTGAAGTGTCATCAGTTGATGTGAAACAGTCAAAAGAAGATTTTGATTTTCACCCACCACCATCTGCAATAAAAGCAAATCCTGGACAACTTACCTATCCCTATTGTAGCCTACTTCAGCTGTAGCATTTGGGGAAGGAATAAGCAGGTCTACTATTCCAGTTTCCAGTTCCTTAAAAATCAACAACAAAAAAGCCTCCTTAGAAAGTGGGAAAGCAAACCTATGACAGAACCACTAAGACATTACAGCATTACAAGACAAAATATTTCACTACAGTGATGATTCCTCCTTACAAATTAATATGAAGCACTGAAAGTAAACACAGTAGGATGATTTGAAGTAACAATGACATGTTTACTTCAAGACCTGCCTTTAGGTCAGACTGTAATGTTTTTTTCTGTAACTGCACTGTGATACATTCCTATTACATGTTTCCAAAATATTCAGGGACGTACCTGACACATTTCTGTAATGGTGTCGTCAAACACTCCCCCTGCATCATCAGCTCCTTCTCCAACCAGTTTCACTTTCCAGGCACGGGAGGGTAAGCGAAGGTCTGATGCATTCAGCTTTACCACCTGCCTTGCTATCTGTACAAAAATGGGCTTGCACTTCCGACCCCTTTGGGGGAAAAAGACACAGCCATAAATGTAACTCACCATCACGTAAAGGCTACTGAGTCACTTGATTAGCAAAGCTGTACAGGGAGAGCTCAGAATGCCAAAAGGGGAGGAAATGTGTGAATCTCAGTATTGACACGAGGTGTAAGCCAAGGCCTGTAGAAGCAGCACTGACCTGGTTGATATCCTTTTCACAGTGATCTGGGGCCCATAGTTCTTGCCCTGCACCATGGTTTTGCCGATGGAGCGCACCATGGGCAGGGTGTACACCCGTGGTGCCAGCAAGGGCCGCAGCTGGCCCTGAACTATTCCCCACGTTCCAGCATTGTAATGAGATGTACTGTTCTGCAAGAAAGCAAGAAGGAGAAGGAACATATCAATAAAGGACATAATTATATTCTTTACAGAATAAAACCCTTCATAGCAATGACTGGCACTTCAGTGTTCCCAGGAAACAGGTCAACACTTTTTTGTCTTAGTTTTGAGGCTAGTAAGCTTCTGGAAACCAGAACATTGACATGTCAGTGATAGCCTAAGTGAAAATACAGAGCAATACCTTCACAAAGTTTGCTCTAATCTGGACTTCTTTTATTTTTAATTTTTTATCAAAAAAACTCTAGAACCTATTATTGAGGTCCATCTAGATCTGGTCAGAAACTCTCTAGTATTACAACAGAGCCAAGCCATTTTTCCAAATGGAATTTTACCTGGTTATTGGGACTGAGGTTAAGTAATCTCCATGAAGAGTACATGAGGTCAGAAAAATGGTACAGCAGTCTCAGTCTTGCTCTCACTGTATGAATGCTCACTTCTTTCAGTGCCCCATACTGGGGTGGAATGGCATCAGGTAAACCAAGCTGCAAAGGCACTGAAACACCTGCACAGAAAGAGAAACAGTAACTGTTTGATAAAGGGCTGGGATGGAGTTGACTTTCCTCCCAGCAGCTTCTGCAGTGCTCAGCTGCCTACTGGAGTTAAACCATGACAGAAGCCAAATTTCAGAGTAAGATAACTTGAAAACCAGCATGGTTATAAAACGAAACCAATTTTGTCACAAATGTCCAGAAATTCTTGCTGCACTCACAGCCCAGGACACACCAAGGCTGAAAGAAAAGGCCACACCCAGTCTCAGTGGCTCACCTGGAGCTCGTGGCGGGACAGGCGGAGCTGTCCAGGCGGCGCTGTGGCAGCGGCCGGCCGAGATCTGCCGCACATTCTTCCCTTGCAGCACCGTTATCAGTGTTGGCTCTCTCACGTGGTTGGTGTGGCCCAGGCCCAGCTGACAGAGGGGGCAAAGAACAATCAACAACTGTGATGGTATTTCTAAAACTCTCCAGGCAAAAATTCAGAGCAGAGGGTAAAAAATAATATTTATTTACAGCAAATATTGTGATAGAAAATATTTACTGTATATATATTTTTTCATCTTTTGCTTTTTACAAAATACTGCACCTACCCTCAAAAGGAGCAGCAGATCCAGGTGTCAAAGAGACCTGACAATAGCTGGAGACTTCTTGAAAAATCTTTCCCAGACTGAGGAACTGATCTGTGCAGCTGAGGCATTTGTACTGCAGTCTCTCATACACGGACAACAAAGCTCCCACAGTCTCCTCTGTGCTATTTAAACACCACTTTTGCTCTACCATGTACTGACTTTAAGAAAATCACTCCTTTCAAAAGGTTAACTTGTATTTTCATTATGAAAAGCATCTAAAGAGTTCACAGATCTGACTGACATCACCCGTAAGTTTTATTATGTTGAAAAAATTGATGACAGCCCAAGAATTAGGAGAAAATCTGCAATTTTTAAAAAAAGCTTGGATTAGAGTAATTTAGGTAGCATGTTTTGAGTGCTTTCCCCAACTGCTACCATGTAAGAGCACAGGAAGTAAGCAAGAAAATCACGGAAATTGCCTGAAACATCATTATGCTGAGGGATGAAGGAGAAGGAAAGCTTTCTTTTCCACCAAAAGGAAGCAATGCCAAGCACACCTGTGAAGCACCACCAGAGCCTCACAGAGGTCAGAGCAGGACATACCTGGCCCTCGGAGTTGCTGCCCCAGGCATAGACGTCCCCCGTGGAGGACAGGGCCAGCGTGTGCTCGGCGCCCACGGCGATGTCCTCGATGAAGATCCCTGCCAGCACCGGCACCTGCTGCGGGCGGTTGTGGTTGCGGGCGCGGCCCTCGGGCAGGCCGATCAGGCGATCTGCAAGGGCAAGAGGAGTCTCCTGGGCAAGGAACTCTGCACAGGGAGTTTCACCCACAGGAACAAGCAAGGGAGGGACGAAAAGCAATTCTATAGTCCTGAACTGGGACACAAGGGTAACCATTTAGGGAGAAATGTCCTGGATCTTTCCCACTAACCAGTGCTTCCTACAGTGCTCAATTATGTTGCTAAAGCTGTCATTTCTATGTTCAGTCTGACACAAGATCAAATTCTACTAACCCAAGACTTCCAGATCTAAATGTATGGGTTTACAACAAACATGAATTAACTGATTTGAGAAGTTTCACATGCTTCATTCAGTGCACATGGAAATCCTCCTGCCCAGATTTTTAAACATGTGTAGGTATATGCTTAATTAGACAATGTAAACTTTGAAGTAACCCGACGTTTTTGGATGCGTGAAGTTCAATGAAGTTTTAGGAAAATGCTCTTCAAATGAAAGGTTGTTCTGATATCAAATTAGAGCTACAAATCTGGATTTTATGTGTATGTTAACATTACATTGCTGAAGTTTCAAAATTTAGATTAGGTCAGCATGGCTCTGAAAAGTAGCATTAGGTCAGTCTTAGAAATATGTCTTAATATTCCTCTTTTTCACTTGCAATATACACAAGCCTAGAGATGGAAATGTCCACAGAGCAGATTGTCTTACCTTGGCCAAAAGTATATACATGACCATCTTTTGTCAGTGCAACAGAGAACTGAGTTCCACAGGCAACTTTTTTAATTCCAATTCCACAAAGAATATCCACTTTCTAAGGGGTAAAGTGAAAGGAAAACCAGCTGTAGTATTACAAGGATATAAACAGAAAGCAAACATGAATTTCATCTGTAACTCCTGCTTCCAAAAAAGACTTCTTTTTATTCCCACTGTCCAGCATACACATTGTAGGACTATTCTAATTAACACTTGGAAATTAATACAGGAAACAGAAACACGTGTTTTTTTCAATGGAATTAACACCTTGTTCTATGTACAATGATTAAAAATACCTTTTTTTCCTGGAGTGAAGGGGAGTGGCATGGGGAAGAAGTAGATGAGTGTGTAAACAACCTTCTCCCCAGTTTCCAAAAGAAGAAATCTCTCTTCTCTAAGATAAATCTTAGATTTTCACTATTTGTAATGCTACAGAGACACAGTCACCATGATTTACATGAAATCCTTTAGAGCACCAGAATCCATTAGAATTATTTGTGCAAGATTGTATAACAACAGCATGGAATGAATAACAACTTCTGGAAATCACACTCTCAACGCTGTGCAACAGCTGGTAGTGTCAACCTGTAACAGCACTGAAAGTTTATGCAAAGAATAATTTCCCCAGGAATGCTAACCTGTGGTGAGGACTTGGCAGTGGAATTTCCCAAACCAAGTTTACCATAATCTCCATCTCCAAAAGCCCAAACCATTGAGCCATCTGTTGACACAGCCACAGTGTGATTGAGGCCACAGGCCACCTGCATGAGAGAAATAATGTTATTACCACAGCTTTTGCTGACTTGCTAACTCAAACATATCAACCACCTTTAAGAAGAGAAGTTGTGTTCTAAGAATAAAATATCCTCATAAAACCACAAAAACTTCCATTGCTTATTAGAGTGTCTTAAGATACTTAAGAGCACAGGAGTATTTTTTCAACATTTGCTTCCTCTCAACTCATAGAACCACCAAAGGATAGTATTAAGCCACACATGCTCCCTGTTTAAAAATACAAAAGAGTTCAGGAATTCATGCTTAAAAATGCCTAATCTTGAAATGCAACAATGTTAAAAACATGGGCAGTTTTGCAGAAAGAGGATTGAAAGTGTCAGGAAAGTAATTATTTTAAAAATCATGCATAATCAAATTCTGCCATCATAATCAAAATAAAAGCCAAGGTTAAAAAACAACTGAACACTTAAATATGTTAAAAACATGAGCTTTAAAGTAAGATACATTGCTAATTTTAGATAAACCATGCCTGGCCAATCTGGTAACCTTCCAGCGCTGTCACTCTTTCTGGAAGTTTCTTATTGGAAGTATTTCCAAGTCCCAATCGCCCATAATCCCCATTTCCAAATGTAAATAGCTTGCCATCTGCTGTCACCACAGCTGAGTGCTTGAAGCCACATGACATCTGGAAGCAAAATAAGCATTATTTTTACAAACATTTTGGATTTGGGTGGAAGTTTATATTGACTATTACATATACATATGTAATAGCTTTTTCAACCCTAAACTATATTCTTTTTTAAAGAGTTAAAATACAGACATTTTAGCATTAATGATTTCTCCAGCAACTCATCTCTCATTCTTTTCAATGGTAATGTTATGGAGGGGGACCAGAGGATATTTTCATGAAGAATTTTCTGTGTAATTATCTAATTTTTTCAATAAAGAACTCTCCAGTCCAACCCACTATGGCTCTGTGCATTGTTAGTACTCAGGAGGAGGTCTTGGTGACCAGTTTTGCAGGTCAAAGTCACCTGACAAGGACGAAGGGACACTTATATATCACATCTGCATTTGGATCATCTTTAAATCACCCCTTTACTCCATGCTCTTTCTGTTTTCGGCCCTCTCCAGTACCAACTGTCAATTAACATCTCTGTGTCATTAACACCCTTCAGCTGGAAATCACCACCTTGGGGTCATAAAGCCCACAGCAGTAAGAAGCTGCTGTTTTCACTCAGTTATACACCACTGGGTACCAGGCCTGCACCTCGAGGGAGACAAAAATATTTTGAAACCTGCACGACTTCTTCTCCTTGCAGAGCCTCGATCTGCCTGGGCCTGCGCTGCCTGTCGCTGTTGCCGTGCCCCAGCTTGCCATAGTCCCCATCTCCCCAGCTGAAGACTTCCCCACTTTCAGTCAAAGCCATGGAATGGCCATCGGAGCCACAGGAGGTCACCAGCTGTGTCACAACAAAGCCTGTAAAGACAAGGGAGAAAACAAAGCTTAACACAACTTATAATAGACTCCTAACATACATTTCTGCAAGTGCACCAAGCGGCAGCCAATTAAGTCTGGGGAAAGGAACAAACCACAATAAGGCATCTTTTTATAGCAATTAATTTATTTTGTTTTAAACAAAACCTTCATTTTTCTCACGTAGAACTTAGGCTTCTGTCCTGCCATTAGTTTTGGAATTAAGTGCTCCCAGTTTGAGCAGACAGTTTTCCCTGAAGCCTTCCTAAAATTCAGGAATTTTAATGTACTATGATTTAAAATCTTAAGGGAATATGAAGATCTTGTTTATTTGTTTAAATTTTTAATTAAAATTTAAATTTTTAATAAAAACCTACAGTATTTTAATCAGTAAATCTGCAAGGGGAGCATCAACACAAACAATTATACTAACTACCCAAATGCTTATTTGTGCTCTATCACTGGATTCCTTCAAACCCAAGTCTTACCTTGCAGTGCTGAAATGACTGTTAGGACATGAAGATCATCAGAGTTTCCTTGTCCCAGTCGCCCATAGCTTCCTTCACCACAAGCCAAAACTGTGCCATTGGCTTGAATGACAAAAGTACAATTCTGACCACAAACCACCTAGGTGAGAAAGACATGAAGGAATTCTAACAAATTATATCTTAAATGCAGCAATGCTGTAATACCTGCATTATAGTGCACCATCTCTTTTTAATTTGTTTCCTTTGTAATTATATCAAGACAATATCATATCGAGTCAGTGTTATCTCAGAAAGCAAAACTGCCACATGTATTATGTGAAAGCTGTGCAGGTATTTTCAAATCATGCCCATGTAAAATAATTCTGTGTTGTCAGATTTCGGTGGCTTCTTGGTTTGGATTTGTCAAATAATTTAAGATTTCCTTTCTAGTAAAACCCATGTTTTGGGACATTTACAGTAAACTCAACCAGCAAGTTGAAAAGGCATTTAGATAGAGATTTTGATAAACTGTACAAATAATAGATGGCACATGATTAAATCATGACTGGTTTGAAGTGATCACCTGCTGAGCCTGGGAGAATGAAGGTGCTGCTACTGGGATCATGACATTTCTGCCAGCCTCTGCCAGCTGCCCATGCCTTCCTGCTCCCCACAGGTACACGTCACATTTGCCTCCCAAGTGCCAATCCTAGGCAAGAGCAGGAAAGGGGACTTTAAAACAAGAGTACTTTCAACAGCTGCAATGTTGCAAAAGAATAAAAACCCCTCAAAAACACCAAAAATCCTCCAAGCCATCCATTTTACTAACCTCTGGCCTTGATGTTGCCCAAGACATGATCTGTTCATCCATGCCATTGATCCATTTACTGTTATCCTACACAGAAAAAGCCACAGTTACCATATTCTGCTCAAAAGATGCACATGGTTTGTCTGCTATATATTTTTGTAACAACAACACTCAAATTATTCCAAACCATTTGGCAATAAAAACAAATGTGTGCGGACTAGAATTAGTCTGTTATCCGTGACTTGCAATCCAAATCAAAGAAAGAAAAACAAAATTCCTGATGAAGTACTCTTTTCCTACTTACTGACGCTTAGGGCTTTTTGAAGTTTCAATTGCAAACACTGGCTTAAAATGTTATAAGCTTGCTTATAAAAAAATCAAAAATTTCTTTTTTGGCTTACATATAACAAGTCATAAGGAAAACTGACACTACCAAAATAATTTTGTGTAGGAATGTGACAAACCATTACTCTTAAAATAGCATTACAAAGCTCAACAATTTTTGCTTCTATCACATATTTTTTAATATGTGACTGACTTGCGCTCATTACACACAGAGCAATCTTAACAGTATATTCTAGCCAGTTAATTAAAAAATAAACTCACACTTATTGCTAGTGCTTATGCTACTGAATATAAACCTTTACAGTTCAGCGATGTTAACTGCATTGTACCACGTGCTCAGTAACAACACTTGGCTGTTGAGCCAACACATCAAATCTTACCATCAGGAGAGTAAGTTCATCCTCTGGAACAGGCTCCAGGTCTGGGACAGTGAAGGACTCTGGGAACTGAGCTCCCTTGGCCAGGGCTTCAGCAGCTTTTATGGTGGTGGAGAAACACTCGAGCCAGGCCCATTCCGTGGGGTTCCAGGCCGAGGGGTCGGGGAGGCAGCTCTGGTGGTGAGGGGGCACGGGGGGGTTGCAGAGCAGCTGGTCCAGGTGCAGCCCCACGGCCAGGGATGCCAAGCACTGCATGTAGGGGCTGTGAACCAGCTGGTCCCCACACACCACGTGGGGCTGGACGGCAGCAGAGAGAGAAAGGGAACAGCCAGAGTTAGAAACACAGGTCAATCAATTCAAAATACAAGTCCTTCAAGGCTAGTCCTGTCGAACAATACTTTCTCCCTTGCTTAATCAAACTTTTTCTAATATTTTAAATATTTTCACATTAGGAGACTCCTAGCTTTGAGAACACTGAAAGATATTTGCAAGTAGAATGTGGGAAAGTCTTCTGGGTTCTCTGGTGAAAAGCTAAAACCAGCTGAGATCCACAGAGAGACCTCATGTCAGACACAAATGGTGAACATTTGCATTAGCTCTTACCTTCTCATAGGCATACTGCTCCTGCAGCATGATGGGCAGGCGCTCCAGGAACGCTCGCATGCACGGAGCCATGTTTAACCCCAGCACTCCCTGCTGCTTCAGGGCAGTCCTACACGTTGCCAGGACATGATTGGCAGAGATCCACTCTGAGGTGCAGTTCACCACCAACACATCCTGTTTAACAGCGGGCACATGACACATTAGAAATTAAAAATTCACAGAGCAGGACCATCCAGCACCACTGATTTATCAACAACCATCTTTCTTTCCATAGGGGCCAGAAAACACACAGGTTCAAACATTTCTGTCTCACCTTTGATCTGTTAGAGCAAGCAGCTACTCCAACCTCAGGGATCCACACTGCAGTCTGGATAGCTCCAGACCCTATCACAACACTCTGCAACACTGAGCCATCCTAGGGAGAGAAGGGGCTTGAGTCAGGTGCAGACACAGCTACGGTTCTGTTTAAGCGCATACAACACGTTCCTAAGGCGTGACAGTCTCACAAGCTTTCAGTAACTAGTTAAACACTGAACTCCTTAACTCAAAAGCAGAAAACCCCATTTTTAGCATATTAAGGAGATAATATAACTAAGGATTTTTAAGTGTTTAATAATCCACATTAACTGACTATTTAAAAAGTCCTCAATGTAAGAGAATATTGCGCTTAACTATAAGGAAAATGCCTGGTTCTGCAAAGCCTAACTAACATGACCAAACCTACAGAATCAACCAATATTGAACCAAAATATAAAGCACTTCAACGTTAAGTACAATTTCAATTTATATTCTATTATTTACAATGTTATAACATTATTTTATGCCATGCTTTCTCTAAGGTATCTAACACGTGTGGGAGGGTGAAAGCTGGTCTGATACCTTGACCATTTCTCATCCTCTGACTACATACAAGAATCAAGCCACCCCAAAGATGATCTTACCCGTAAAGACCAGATATTCATGAGGCCACCAAGTCCCCCAGACACCAATGCCAGCCCATCAGGACTGAAAGCAACAGTCCTGACAGGAGTGATGTGTCCTCTCAGCTGGAACACACACTTCACTTCTACCGCTTTCCTGTATCCATCCTGCAAACAATTGCACAGTTATGGAACACTGGATTACTTCCAAGAAATGGAGTAGCATGACAGAGTCTGTATTCTGCAATAAATACTTATCCGCAGAGATGAGGTAAGTTCCACTAAATAATTAAAAAAACATCAGTACTACAACAATATTTTATAGATATCTTGATCATATTATCAGCTTTCCTCCCCATACAAAATGCCATCAACATTAAAGACTATGTTACAGTTTATGTAGGTGAAATTAGTCTTGACTCTTTATCTACAAAAAACTTTGAACTCTTACTAAATTTTAGGATAAACTAATCAACTTTTAAAAGAAAGAAAACAGATCAAAATATAATCTTTGGCCAAATAAAATTTTTCATTTCCAGTTCTGAAAATGCCTACACATACACAAATGCAATGTAAACTTTTCTTAGCAAACTTCTCTCAGGAAACATTGAGATTCAAGTAACTTGCTCCCATTCTTCTCCTCTCTCAACTTCACAATGAGCAAAGAGAATTTCTTCCACACCAAGTTTTCTCCTTTTACCTTGGCACTTGCTTCCTGCTCCCACCATCCTTCTGAGCAAGCTGAGCTGGACTGCAATGTGACTACAATGTCCTGGGGAACAGTCCAGACACACACCAAACCATTGTGGCATCCCCTAAAGCAGGTCAGGAGAAATTAGAAAAACAAAATAAAGATATTAACTAACAAAATATCAGTAGTCTGATATTAACTTACATTATCAGTAGTCTTCACCACCTTCCTATAAAATTATTGCATCTATCAATCTGAAGTTGAAAGGCCTGCTCCCAATGGGTAAATGCATTTTTTTCCTATTTCTCACACCCTGCAGCTTTTCCATTTCTACTAACAACACACTCTCAGAAAAAATACTTGGATGAAACAAAAAAATTTCTAGCAGGACCAGCACCCACAGGTCATGGAGAAAACAGCTGGTAACACAACCAGGGTCACTCTTTTCATCAGAATTCTGAAGCCTCACAAATTTCCTGGCAACTGACTTACTGAAAGAATGTTATTGTGAAAAAAAAAAGCAACCCTTTTCTTTGCTCTGGACACTACAGGCTGGTAGAAAAGGCCTGCAAAAGGAAGAACAAAAAAGCAGTGACTTACGTAGCTAACAGAAGCTGGGCCTTGGGTCCTTTCCCTGGCAGAGCACACCAGGCAATGCCATTGACCAGAGCCGGGTGGGACAGGGAGTGCAGGCGCCTCCAGCATCCTCCCAGACAGCCCCAGAGCTTCACTGTTTCCTCTTTGGCACACGTCAGGAGAATCTTACCAGCTGGATCCCACTTCATACTAACAACCATATCCTATTGCATTTAAAACAATGAAAAGTTGCTATGAAGTAACGCAGTAAGGAGGAGGAAATTTAACTCTCAAGAGTTAATATAACTTTTAATTACTAATTACGTAAATATTTTATTCTCAAATAAATCATTGCAGAGATAGTGAGCTGCAATTATGAAATAATAACAATACTTTTCAGAACTATCAAATTAAAAAGACTTCACAAAGTTTGCTGAAAGAAACTAAATGGAAAGCATAGAAAAAGGTTTCCTTTCCACTGCAAACCTTCCTTGATTATTCTTCCCCAATGAAGTAGACAATGTTTCCTTCTTTTTTTATATTATGAAATTGTAGTACAAATTACTGTAATGGTACATGGTTCAGAAACACATTAGGCAATGGGCCGTTTGTACTTTATAGTCTGAGGCAGGAAACAGCCCATGGTAAGAAGGCAAGCACAGATTTATGACCACAGTGCGCTCCTTTCTGGGACTAACCTTCTTCACACACCCAGAGCAGCTCATGCAAGCACTTGAGATGCTTTTACTACACCCTACATTTGAGTAATTTTCTTCTTAGTCTAATAAATAATACATGGACATTAACTACTCTTCAGTAGATACTGGCCAAGCAAAGGTTCTAAACCCTTGCAACTGCACAAAATCACCTTTTGCTTTGCACAAGACTAACAAAATTAAAATTTATTATAAGCACTTTTACGAATTAAAACAATTAGTCTTTTAAATCCAGTCATGCATAGCTGCATGCTTAATTCACTCCTGTCACTCTATGTACATACACTTCAGTCTCTGATAGCAAAATAGGATATCAAGCTTATTTCTTTTTTTTTTTTATATTTGGTAGACTGTTCCTTTAAAATACATGATGTTAATGTGTGTACCAGAAACAGGTATGAGTTTCTAAAATCATCTGCATCTTTATAAACAGCTTTCAAGTAGAGAGAACAGATTAAACAATTTTACCTACAAAAATCCTACATTAGTTTTAAAAAGATCAGCTCTACCTTATGTGCATCGATGAGAACGACTCCTCCTTTCTCACTTGGTTCCTTTGTTCCTATGAGCAATTTTCCATCTGAATAGCCAACAGCAAATGGTCTGTCTTCACTGAACCAGGCCAGGCATGTGACAGACACTACGTGAACAGACAACACAAACATTCATTAAACTCAACTGAACTTCACTCCTGCCAACGAGGTTCTTGCAGTGCAGTTGTCTAAACTATGAAGTGCAGAACTATGTCCCCCACCACTAAGGTCACTTAACATACTTTTGGTCAGAAAATTTTCTTGAATTTATGGGGTAAAGGTAAAGCTGAGTGTCACTGTAAGGACAGCTGCTGAGATTATTTTGTACTAGTTTTCTCATTCTTCTTTTTATTAAAATAATTGAATTGATATTCCTGGCATAGTGAAAAGAAGGGCAAAGAAAAAAAAGGTAGATTGAATCCTATACAAGTATCTGAGATGGGGATACTTCTAAAAAAATCAACTTGCCTTTCTTAGCAAGTAGATATTGCTTCACTTGATTCTGCCAAAAAAAAAAAATCTGTAAATTTCCTGAAGAAGCAATATGCAAAACCACACAATACTACCAAAGATGTGCTACTTGATGTCCTCTGGCACTGTATAAAGGAAAAATGGCAATCATTCAGGAATTCAAATGACACTGACTATATGCTATGTGTAGACAGAGCAGACACCACAGGGGATCTCTACTGCTTGTCCACAATGGTAAGGAACTGCAGGATTTGACCAGGGTGCTACAAACTGTTTGCTGTGGGGGGAATCAGGGGATGGAGATCTAACAGACTTTTCTCCTTTCATGAACCAGAAGCTACATCCCATGAAGAACAGCCAGGAAAGATTATATACTTGCTTAATAAAAAGGTGGAGTGCATTCACAATTTTAATTTCAAACGCTGCTCCAGTCTCTTACCATCCTTTCTGTAGCAGTGCTCCAGTTCCAGCCGCTGCATGGCTGAAATATCGACCACTTCAATAAGAGCCAGAGATCCATCCATGCGCCCAATTAACAATAATTCGGGAGCATCTCCTGTCCATGCTGCAGCTGGTCCTTCTTCTGGCCAGGCCAGAGCAGATACCCAGTGAGGCTGAAGATCTAATAAGCCTTTTCCTCCTAGGAGACCAAAATGTCTTTTAAAACTACTTCATCTTCATAAAAAAAGGAAACAAGAATACTTTCCATGGGAAAAAACCCAAAAGATCTTATTTAGAGCTAGGGCATACTACAAATTCCCCTAAGTGACAAGAATACAAAGCAAGTATTCACTAATCCAGGCAGACACAAAATCTAGGTAATAAATGTCAATTATTATTCAAGGTACACAGTTTTGTTAAGAAAGGAAGCTGAATTCTTCAGCAGTCAGTAAATTCACACTTTTCCTGGGGACTGTCTATTACCATGGGCAGGGTAACTGGTGATTTTCGTAAGTGCAAAGCAAGAGAATGAAGCTTCCAAGATTACAAATGACAGGGATTAAAAGTCTTCTTCTCAAAGATGTAAATAACACCTTCATTTGGGGTTAGTGCCTTTCTCTGACTAAACAGGCTCACAAGACATTGTGGGAGGTAGCAGGAATTTAAACTGGAGAGTTAAACACGGGGTAAACAAACATGCAGGCACTGAGCAGCTCCCCCAGGAATATGCTGTACAGGAAGTGCTCACAGGTGGTTAAGAACGTACCATTGACTTGCCAGATGTTCACCATCTTTTCTGTAGCTCCAGCCAGGTACTTGCCACTGATGCTCCAACAGACAAGAGATAAACTAAGGTCACTGGGTGACCCCAGACTTTCTTCAGAATCACCTTCTCTGTAATAGAATAAAGTAATGAAATTAAGAGGGCATTTCCTTTAAGCAGACAGGAAAACACAGAACTCATAAAATATTTGAGCTAGAACCTGGACACCTGCCATCACTACAGATTTACATAATACATTTTTTTGCTCATAGTACTACATTACCTCTAAAACCACTTCAAATTACAGAATGAAATACTAGTTAGTTGCAAGAAATTTCAAGTTAGGTTTCAAATGGAAACTCTTTACCTTTACCTACTTATTGCTCAAACTTAGTATCTTCAGCGAAGTCAAAATTTTCTGGGAAGTCATGAAATGAAACAATAGCTTGGACAAGAAATGAAAGAGGCACATCTTGCTATCAATTCTACTTTTAATTCTTCCTCCTGTTATAATGTTGCTACACTGTTGCAAAGTTCCATTTTAAACTCTGCTTTGGCTAACTCTAACAAGGCCACCGCTACATTTAATTGCCCTTAAGATCACACACAACAACCACATTTTTTACTGCTTTTAGTACCAGAAAAGTGAGTTTTTATTTTATCCACTTCTCCTTACAGCAATTAATTAAGGATGTTTTTAAATAGCTTTGACATGCTCTCTTTATGTAGACTCTGACCAGGTCGATATTTAAGTTCTGTTTTCAGTTTTAAGCTATTTAATTTATTTTGCATGCCATAAACACAACAACAGAAAACAAATGAGAGATTTTAAGTGCAGGAGATACTGCAGGGTTTTCATACTGCAGACTGTTTTCAACATCTTGCACAATTACAGCTTAAATTAAATATCTGGCTGTTGTAAAGATTCAACTTACAGCTTGTTGAGCACACACGTCTGTTGCAATGAATATTGCTTCTTTGTCACATTCCACACTCTGATGGTGCCATCATTTCCACTTGTTGCCAAAAGTCCTTTTTTATTGCACCAAACACATGTCATGACCTACAAATACCAAAATAATCATGGCAAACCTGGAATTTAAACTCAGGTATGTTTGCTCACTAATATTAAGCAAACACTAACCAATGCAACAGTTATTGAAATACTTTGTTGTGGCTTTAGAGTCCCCGAGGGTTGCAGAGGCTGGCTGAGAGAATTCAGGCAGACGAACCAAGATGGCAAAAAGGGAAAGTTTATTTACAAGAAAGGTCTTTTATATATATTCATATTCTAGCAACTATTGGTCAGCAAAGAATCCACCTCCTAAAACCATTGGTCATAACTAAATAACACCTAATACCAAACACAGAGATTAAGAAAGTAAAAGAATGCAGTTTATCTCCACTCTCTGTGAGAAAGAACAGAAAGGTTCTAAAACAGTGCAACCACACTTTGTAACAACCAAACTAGATTTATGTTTTCTACTTTTACAGCATTATTTACTGCAATTAAGCAGGCTTGATAAGGGTACCACACTTCCACACACACCCATGCTCTACAAGCTGCTAGTGCACAGAATACTGCATGAAGACGTTAACTACTATGACACTAAAACTAACGCAGATTAAAATCTAGCCTGAGGAAATATTCAGGGTGGTTCTGCTGACCTTGTGTACTGTAAGAATACTTTCACGGCCCCTTTAATTACAGCTTCAAAGAAGCTGAACATTTTGCATATCAGAGGTGCGACACTTTCTCTGCACTGCGCCAAAGAGAGCACCCCACGGATGCGGTCCCAGGGACTGAACTTACCCTGTTCTGGTGAGCCTCGAGCTTGATGAAGGAGCACTTGCGCAGGTCTCCGCCCATGTCGGCGAGGGTCTGCGGCACGCTCTGGTTGTCGCGGTCGTGCGCGGCCAGCGTGCGCACGAGCTGCTGCGCTGCCCACTGCCGGTGCTGCGACGACAGGCGCGACGACAGGCAGCACGCGGCCAGCGCGTTAGCCAGCTCCAGAGGGCCTACAGCAGAGGGATCATAGGAAGGATGGGCATACAAATGGGCAATTAAACCTGCTTAGACAAAACAGTGAGATGATGCCTAGATGAGTACCACACAGTTACACACACCGACACAGCAATAGCCAGCATTTCCAGAAAGAGATTAACAGCATCTCATCAGAATGTTGCAATTGTGTCAACTATTAGAACGCTCTTCTCATCCTAACAGAAAAATAACCCCAGTTCAATTTTCACAAGAACCTTAAGAATGGAATTATAAGTAACCTTATTCCCACCATAGGGAAAATGGTTGTTCAAAGAGCGAGTGCTTTCTGAACAGGAAAAGCCTCCTCTGACAAAGAGCTGCCACTGCCATTGCCCTGTCCTTCGCTCTCTGCCACAGCAACAGCCTGGGGGGGAAGGCACAACAGTTGCTTTGCGGCTCCCTGACCTCTCCAAGCAGAGGCAGCACTAGTTTCAGCTTCCAACACAGGACAGCGCCTGGGTAGCAGCACTCAGCTGTTACCCTCCTTAATTCCATCAGGAGGCACAACCAGGCTCAGTGTCTCAGCTCTATTACTTTGAATGCGCACATGTTCAGACTTCTTTTTAAAGTAGTGAAAGATGTAATTACAGAATAAGATCATATTTCTAAGTAAAATGTGTGTTATACACCGTAACATTCCTTTGATCAAAACAGGTTTTGTGTATTTTTGAGAGTTATATTATCTATTTATACATTATTCTAGCAAGTCTCTCCCCTAAATATAAATGAGGAACTGAAGATCTAATGATTAATATTTAAAAACAAAGCTGTATCATACCTTTCTTTTCAATTTCAGCTTTATCATAATTTGGCCTCAGTTTGGCCCCTTTGTCTGCCAGCAATGCTACAAGTGCTTGAGTAACCACAAAATTTGGAGATGTGACAAGTTTGTTTTCTTCTGCAATTCCTCTTAAAAAACTTGGCAAAAATTTTCGCTGAATTGGATCATCAACTGTTGTCAAGTTCACACCAGTTGCTGCAGAAATCAAATTCTAAAAAAAAAAAAAAATTGAAGAGGATAAATAACCAGAACAAACAGAATTATGAAATTTAGAAATAGTTTCAGTTGCATAAATCATGCATAGTTTTATTGATTTTTTTTTCACCGTGCTATACATAGAATTGATTCCATTAAAAAACCAAAACCTTAATAGAAAAACCCTATGAACACAAAAAGCACATCCATTTTTCCCACTTGAAAAGAGTATTCAGCAAAGTCACAGACAGTTACTTGATGTTTACCAACAAGCTAACATACCCCTATGCAAAGCCATAAACAAGGACTCTAAGGAGATCCTCAAACTGAGGGCAGCCTCATCCCAGCTGAGAGGGTAAAACCACACATGATCAAAGCAGTCTACAGTAAGTATTGAAGCCCTACCTGTGTACACAACTGCACCAGCAGCTTTGCAGCACTGGGAGTGTTAGATGCCAAACAGCCAACTGCAGTGCTCAGGTAGGCAAGGCAGGAGATGGGCTTGCTGGTTTTGCTGTGGATGCCCCTGGACCTCTCTGTGGAGCTGGACACTGTGGATGGGCTCGTGGACAGGCCTGCTCTCCCTGCTGCCGCCAGGCACATCAAACGGACCAGAGTGCGGATGTCTGTTAGCCCCAAGGATTCCAGACCAGCTGCCAGGCTACAACTGGAACCACTGTGGAAATGGACAGAAAAGCTCTTGGTTCAAATGAACAACAGAATTTTTTCTCTTAGCAGTATCATGTAAGTATGTAAATGAGAATCACTTCCCCAGTCAGTTTAAAACTGTCTGATCCTTATCAAACAGAACTGGCTAACTGCTTCCAAAAGGAAAGGTGGAAGTGTTGCCAAGGATTCCACAAACCTGACAGACAGAAGTGAGAGTGCTCTCATAACCATTGTTCTTGCCAGGAGCACTTGGGCAGCAGCTGTCACTCTTCTGAGAGCCATGACACGGTCGTGCGGATTTACCAGAGCAGCTGCTTGTTCTCCTAAGGTTATCCTGCCAGAAGAACTTTTTTCTATTGAGCCGTGACAGCCTTGGAAAAATAATGATGATTTACATTAGTGTTTAAAGAAAAACAGAACATTCTCATACAGTAATAAGCACAGATGCAAAGTTGGCCTAAGTTACTTGTCTATTTTCCAGTATTTCATACATACAGAACTAAAATGATAATGACTCAGAGGAAAATACACTGCTTAAATACACTCCATAATTTAATTACTCATTATTTTCAAAGATACAGGAGCACAACTTGACATAGCTAATCTTAATTCCTCTGGTTCCTTTTCCCATCAGAGAGGACCACTTTTAAGCCCCAACTTAAATCCATTCACTGAATTCTGCAAAATGTGTTACTGGCATCCATTGCTGGACTATGGTCACAAATTTTATTAGCAAAACTCAAGCCTTCTGTCAATTCATAATGCCTCACACACCTCTCTCTAGTTTCCTTATAATAAAAGGACAGTTGAGAGCCTGTCTTCACTTCCTTATGGTGGCAGGCAGGAATTACTGTCAGAATGTTCCTGCCTTGCCTCTAGAAAAACCACACCAAAGGGGAGGAGGCAGTGATAGTAGTATCATTATTGTTGTTGCTGTTGTTCTTGCTATTATTATTATTTCTTTCCATGAAATGCATTTCAAATGTACCTATTTGCATCAATGTTTCTTCCATACTGTTGGTGGCTGTCACCATTGCAACTGAAGCACCCAGAGGGTCACTGTCAGGGAACTGAACAGGTTCAGGTACAATGCGTCGATCATTTAACCCAAGAGGTCCAGCCAGTAATTCAAACTCCTCTTCTCCTGTCAGCTTTTCATCTTCGTCTACATCTAACATATCCCAATCTTCTAGAATTGGAGAAATATAAATAGGCTTGGTTACAAAAGCTCAAATATTAAATAAGTTCAATTAATTTAAAAAACAGTACAAGGGTATAAAATATGTACTGTAATCTACAGCACAATAGCAATAAAAACTCATCTTTTGATGTTGACATAGACACAGCAAAGTAAATCAGAAAAACAAAATCCTACTCTTGCCCCTCTCTATTCAACTTGATCTTTATACTGCACAAAAGTTTTATGGAGGATTCTCGGATGTATCAAACTAGCTGCTCTTTAAAACCACAGATGTTAGAGGTCATCACATACAGCACAAGACAGCTCCAAAACCTGGCATACAGTGAAAAGTGCAGACATACAGCTGTGCTTGAAATCATAGTAACAAGTGAGTATTCCAAAGGATTGAATAGTAAAGACAGATGTTAGAAATTTCTGGTCTTCACGTTTATCAAAAAAGCATGCATTACCTCAAGGGTTATAATTGTACACCCAGGCTGTTGCTTTTCCTTCCCAGGGAATAAAAAAGCCCCAAACAACAAAGAAAAGCCATTTTAACTGCAACTCAGTGAGGCACTTCACTTGCCAACCATTTACACACAAGAGAATTTATATTTACAGACCTCCTCTGCTCTCTCTCACTCTACACACAGAACAATCAGAACACCTTTGATCTACAGCAGCCAGACTTGCCATAAGTTCTGAAGCACTCATTTAGTCTCAAATAGACAAATGTGGTAAATCACACAATTGTGATCATAGGAGCTACAGAAAGGACCAGAATCAAAGAACCAACTGGGAAAGGTTTTCTACAGACACTTGAAATAATCTGTTTGGAGTGAAAGCCACCTCAGGACACTCTCAGCTTGGACAAAGGGAGAGAAATTAAGAACAAGAGTAATGGCACACTTCTGGGACACTGACTTACACTAATTAATTTCCCCCAGAAAGACACCTGAAGAAAGACATTTGAACATAAGGCTTTGCATGTGCAGTTCCTGACATAACTCCTCCTCACAATACCTTATCACCCCAAGTTATGTATTTGCCATTTCAGCTGCTTACATGAAAGACAGGGGAAAGAAGTCCGATTTAAACTAGAAAAGTCACCCAAACTAAAATACTCTATCTAACTGGAAGAAGATTTTAAAATACACCTTCAGGTTTATTTGTGTGAAAGTAACTTTCTGAAAAAACAAAACCCTTTGCAACTTCAAAACGTACCTTCATAGACACTGTCTTGTTTGCCTATTAGATCAGGAGCCTGGCCTTTGTACCTGAATCAAAAGATAACGAAGAAAATAACTGAGTGGCTCTAATATTTTAAAATATGTATAAAATATCAATTTTTAATTTGGTTCCCTATTTAGTCTAACTTTTCTGTTAGGTCTACATGCATTTACGAATGATTCCAGAAATGGCTTGAAACAGGGATGGATAAAAGGGCTTCTAAAAGTGTGTGTAGAAGGGGGAAGCACTTTGCAGTACTAATGTGTAAAAGGTCCATAAAAAATTCTGGAGTTGTCAGACAAAACTGGTAAAGAGTTTTCAAAAGTCACTAAGAACTAGGCAATATCCCAAGAAATCATTCCTTCTTTTTCATTTAAAAACTGGAAATATCAAGTCAATTTTTTTTTCTAAATATGATACAGTGAATGATTTTTTCCTAAATACAAATAGTGAATGATTTTAAGTATCGGAAAATCCTGCTGGTACTTCTTATCTCTTAAATCAAATTCTTAAAATGTTGATGGCTTGTAAACAAGTTTGTTTCCTTTCTTTATCCACTGTCTTATATCTATTTCTGTACCTTTCGGAAGTTGACGCTTTAGATTTACTCTTGAGGGCTAGGTATTTCTCCCTGCAGATGCCACACAACAAGTAGTAGGGGTTTCCACTGCCACACTCCCCACCAAACCAGCCGTCCACGTAGGAGCCATTGCTGCGGTAGCCCTGGCGATTGGCGCTGCGCCCACAGCCAGGGTGGTTCCTCTTCATGTGCTGGTTGAAGCTCACCACACTGGACTCACACAGCTCACAAACCACTACTTCTTCTCTGTCTTCAGATTCACAAACGTGCTGCACAGGAAGATTTTCACGTGTTATTTGTATAGAATCAATATCTCACCTCAGATACAAAACATGCCAATACTCTTAGGTGGGTGTCCCTGCCCCTTTCTTTCAGAGAGTGGTATTTATATGGTTAACTTGTACAAAAGCAAAGCAAAAAACATACAATTGATGATATAATGAAGAGCAGACCATCTCAGAACAGGAAAAACATTTGGAAGCGAAGTTTCAGAGGAGACAATTTCCTATTTCATTTCAGATTGACTCAAAATTCTTGACAGTACAACATTTCATTTGTAACCCTATCCCATTCAATTGTCTTTATCTGGTTCTACTCAGGACTTATCTGAAACCAGATCCAACAAAGGAAAAGAACCCTTTTTTCGTTTCAGACAATCAGATTTTACAGATACTGGGCAATAACAATTACCACATGTCAGCAAATATCAAGGTTTTATCTCAAGATGAAGTTCATGTTTCATAATTACATTTCTGTCCTAAGTCAGTCATTTCATTGAGATGTGTCAGTGAAACAAGTGCTCTGAAAAATTACATATGCATACAGACACTTGCTTCCATATCAAAGCTACAAAACATCATAATTAGAAGTGAAAAGCTGAATCTGATGGCTTGATTGTCTAATTTCACATGGATAATACAAAGATTAACAAACTGCTATTATTATATTTGTTTTCCACCTCAACAGTTTTCTTAGTGCTCTATACAACAATTCAGTGAGGACTGTTACCACATCCTTCCCAGAGAATGAAATACCTAACACGATTAAATTAAGAAAAATTGAATTAAGTGCAAATTATGTTGCTACAGATCAGATACTATCAATAGTAGCAGGAGAAGAAACATTTATGACTGTTTTTTTAATCTCACATAGCTAAGCTGTCTGGAACACCTACTTGATTTCTAATTGGTATCATTAGAACAACTATATATATAACAACTTCTTTCAGGGAAGAGAGAAGAAAAACTACATACACGTGGTAGTGCAGAGCAAGAAACAAAAGAAATCACTATTCTTAATCTAGAAGTGATGCTACAGAACACAAGATTTTAAGCACTGCCAGCATTTAGTAAGATATTTTCAAACAGGCTGTAAGCATACATGTTACTTTAAATTTAAAAATACGAGCATGCAAAAAGCAGTAAGTTAAAGCAGCCCCCGCTGCAGTCACACACACCCAGGTAGGCCAATCCAGTACCTCTGGGATCCACATTCCCAGAATATCATTATCACTAGCCAGGTCTTGCCCAAACATAGCTTCCATTGCTTCATCATCCAGGTCTATCTCCAACTCCTCATCCAAGTTGAAGTCATAAAGTGCCCCTGGATCTTGCTGCAAGGATATCCCTTCCCTGCGGCTCTGGTTCCTGTGCGCCTGCACGGAGCGGTACAATCCCGCTCAAGGGAGGAAAAGAGAGAAACAGAAAAGCAGGACTTTTATTTTCCAAGGCAGAGAGATGGCTGTACTTTCAATTTCCTTTTTGTTTTCAACTCTTCTGCTAGACAATCTACTTATCACCACATAAAACTCCTAAATATACATTGGCCCACATAAGAGAAGGCATTTTCTAAATGTCATGCTAAGTCCCAGTCCCCCTCCTGTTCATCTCCTGGATAAGCCATGCCCTTGGAATTCTTTCAGTCCCTTACCAGCTCGTGCCAGCAGCGTTCGGGCAGCTAAATCGAATTTGTGTCTCCGTGTGACGGCTGACCGACTTCGAGAGGGAGGTCCACTTGCAGCAGCTGCATTATCCACATGATCCATATTATCAGGGCTACAGGAATTTGAAGTTTACAGGTAAATCAAACCAAGTTTTAAACAACCACATACAGTAACTAAAGTCATTTTTATTACCACGTTTTCCTTTCTTTTATTAAAGAAAAGAAAACGGAATTTGGAATTCAAGAATCTTCAGTTTCAATGGGCACATATATTTTGTCCTTTCAACTGTGAGATTTACCTCAAACAAATTAGATGCAGCCACGTGAACACCTATTGGATTCTCCAGAGTGCCTAAGCCTGGCTGAAATTTTGGGAGAGCACTCATTTTATACTAGGTTAACTCAGCTTGAACTAGGTTTTTTTCCTCCTCTTTAAAAGAAATAAAATCTACATCTCTGCTGTTGCTGGCTGTGTGCGTGAATTCACCCTTGGCCCTAAACACCAATTGGGCAAAACATGAATTTAATGGAATTTTGCTTTATTACTAGGTCTTTTAGTTAAAATGCAACTATAAGCTCTCTTTTTTTTCCTGTTGTGAAGAAAACATGCTCAGTTACATTCTTCCCCAGTTCTGCACACTAACAGTACTAGAAAATAAATGCACCACGGGCACCTAATTTAACTGCCTGATTGCTTCTAGTCATACTGTAACAAAATTCAAAAGCAACAATGAATTTGTGAGATTCCAGTTTCAGGAACAGACTACACACAATTACAAGAAAATGATTTTACCTTTCACTGAAGCCTTCCTCCATTTCAGTGGCATCAGCAGAAGGGATATCACCAGGTGACTGCAAATAACAATGATCACCAGATTTCCCACCACTTCCCGAGATGATTGTCCCATGCCGTGACTCTGCAGTCCCCTCTGACTGGGGCTCTTCATCATCTTCATTTCCAGGGTGTTCTATCATCCACATCGCCAGCACTGTGATATTCTGTGCATCAGCTTCTCCTCTGGCACCTGAAAGCAGGAAAACCGAACTTCAGAACTGTATTTTAGCACTGAAAGTTAGGAAAAGAAAAATCTGTTTTTCCACATAAATCGTTATAGAACTTAAAGTATTCTATTGGACAAGAAGTGTTTCCAATGTGTATCCAATTTGTCAGTTTAAATTGATATTATAGGTATAGATTACCTGTAGCTTCCATAGCTTTTGCAATCTGCCTGAGGGAGAACCCCATTTCTAGCAAGGGAACAGCAATGGCAGGAGGAGGAGGGGATGTTGAAAGTCGGCTGCTTGGATCAGACAGAGCTTAAAAGATAGAAAATGATAAATGTAAAACAGGTAAATCTTTCTCTGGTGTTACTTTATTACACCTTACTTTGATATATCAGCTTCAACTAAAGGAACAACTGCTCTCAACTTTTCTATTGCCACAAAGTAAGATACTTTCTATAACAAAACCAGATAGTGTTCATTCTTTTTTGTAACACAGATTACCTTGACTGACTCTGCATATCCTCAGTATCCTACCTGATCAAACAAAGAACTATTGAAGAAATTTCTACCGTTTTTGTTTGGAACTGTATCAAATTATCTATTTGATCTATATTTAGGTAGCCTAGATATCCTTGATCAAATCATCAAGATTCCCAAATGGTGAGAACACTACACATTCCTCTTAAGGTACAGAAAGAGACCTCAGCTAAACTGGTAACGTATCTGAGAAGTCTCTTCATGGATGATGGCTGTATTTCTGAGCAGAGGGTCCTTCATGGGACTTTAATGGGGTCAGTTACTGCCCCAAAACCACAGCTTCCTTATGACATGCCATTAAAGTGATGTCTGATCAGTGAAGGTAAAAATGTACTAATAAACAAACACCGCTGTAAAGATGCTATCACAACTAGAAGTAAGTAATTTCATAATTAAATCAAAACAAAAAAAAGGAGATGTGAAACTGAGCAGACTAGTTGCTATGCAACACATGAACCCACTAAACCCCCCAATTAATAGCACAGATGCAAGGGTGAGAATAAAAAGTACTGGTGCATATATCATAAAATACATCAATTCTTGTTTTTCGTGTGGTATGTGATCTAACAAAAGCTAGAAAATTAGTGCACTTACCAGCAGCACACAACCAAGGAAACAAGTCCAAATCAGATTAACATTTTGAAGAAATTATCAATTATACTTCATTACTGTTTACACATGCAATTTGTAATCCAATCCACAGCTTTTAAAAACTCATTTCATTTGCTTGATAAAGCCTACAGCTATATAATCTATTTTTTTTTTTTGGCCTAAGATAGTCACTAAAAGGTTTTCAACAATGCTTTGCATGTTAGTTTGCCCTAAAAAGAAATTCTGCTGGGTTTCCATCTCTTGAAACACAGCCCCTGAACTCCTGTGACTTTACTAACTTGTCCCCATTTCTATCTGTGCTGCCAAGTTTACCTGTGCGATTGGCAGGCCTTGCAGACTGGGAATCAGGAGAGGTCAAACTTTGTCTCCTTCCAACTTCATCTGAAGGAGATGTTGGTAAAGAAGATATTGGAGGAGTCTGAGCACGTCGTGCTGGAAGTACAGTTGTAGTAGGATAGCTAGAGAACATTTGCCTTGAAAAAAGAACAATATACATTTACATTAAACAGAACTATGCTGAAAAAGGTCTGACACAAGAAATACATCAAATTAGAGTGCACTTGGCAAATCCTACTTTATGCAATTGCGTTTTTTAAGGGTAAGACACAACACATACATTGTGGCAACAGCTCATTCCTACTTATCTGTACAGTTACATTCTAAAGCAAGCACATTAAAAAAACACCTCACAGACCAGCAGCTGTCCTAGGAGATAAAAGATAAACCCTTTTCCCATTTCCATGGTTTGTTCAGAACTCAGGCTAACTAATAAATCAGGAGAGTATTTGATTTCACTGCCCCAGTATGAGGACATTGTTCCGGCTTTTATCAAATTATATCTGCAAAACTTCTACAATTAATAAAATTAGAAAAAGATTCTATGCAAAGTAAAGCAGATTTCCTTTGACAACACAAACTGCCTCTGCAAATTCAGTAGTTTATCTTCCATTTCAGTATGTAAGGGTAAGCTGAAACAACATCTCAGCTTACAGGATGTTACCTACCAAAGAAAAGGTATTCTAATTTGAGAGTCAAACATTCATTTAAAATATATAATTTCAGATTTATAATTTAAACTATACCAAATAAACATGAGAAGTGAGGGACACGTTAAGAAGAGAATTTTCTCCTATACAATGTATAGTACAAGCTTAACAGCTTTCTAATAAAAACCACAAAACCTGCAAGGCACAGTAACATTAAACTGTGTCCTCTGCAGAGGCAGTTCTTGACAGCATTTTCAAAGGCTTAGGCAGCTAAACACGTATGTTATATATAAACTGCACCACTGGCTCCATACACCCACAAAATCACATATGCTGATAGGGTATTTTACCTCAGAAGACTGAGAGGCATAACACCAGGTGATTCTGAAGCTGGAACTGTTTCTGTATCAGTTACTGGAGTAGTAGCAGTGGTGGTATCCTCCAGAGAGCTGCTCATGAAAGATGTTGTGCTAGAGGCAGAAGGGCTGGTTGTAACTGGTGTTTGGGCTTGCTGAGACTGGTCACCTTCTTCTACTTGTTGTTCTACTTCTGTAACAGAAAAAAGGATGTTACAGCAATATTAATATAACTGTGTATTTCAAAATAGTAGCCACGGCTAAACTTTCAGCTTTCAAAATACCTATTGTTATTTAAAATTCTCTCCATAGAAAGAAAGGGGTATGCAGGAATGCACACCATACACACATTTCTCCTAGTAACTCATGGGCTCGTGTAAAGAAATCAGTCCAGGAGCTCTTACAGTTCTCGCAGAGATACAAGGTAAATAGCAAACAAACCTTTTACTTACACCAGACTTTATGATATTTAGATATATGATTGTAACAGTTAGGATTGCTCCCAAAACAGGAAAAGGGGTAAGAAGTCTTAGATATAAAAATAGAGCTGATTAACTATAAAGCTATTTTTAATTCAGCTGTGCAAGTAGCATTTTTAAACTTTTTTTTTTGTTGGTTTAGAAGAAGTGCAAATCCTCCTGACAAGTATATACAGTACTGTTCATTTTTTAAAAGTATTAAAGACTTACTAAAAACTCGTATTTCTGATTGATATGCATTCACTTTTTAGCCAAAGAAGGAAACAGGAAAAAGGCAAAAAAGTCAGTATTGTATCTATAAAACATGAAAACAAGCTTTGCAAAATTTCTCTGTCCAATTAAGACAGTATAACCACCACCAGTATAACCACTACAAAATGACAAGACTATGTTAATTGTATTATCTTTGGTACTATTAATTCTAAGGTAATTTGAAAACGTACCTTGTTTAAGTCTGCCACCAAACTGGTCCTCCAGCAGCCCATGAACCACTAATTTGTAGATCATGGCTTGTGCCCGTTCCAGGTCGGCCAGCCCCAGCGCTCTCTTGATGGGCGAGCGCATGACCGCCCGCTTCACCATGTGCCGCATGAGGAACTGCAGCGCAGCGCGCATCTCCACGTCCTCGTGCACCACCGGGGAGCTGGCACAGTCTGAGTTGTGCCCATTTTCTGCCAGCACTTTGGGTATTAACAGCAGCTCAGCATACTTACTACAACTAAGAAGAACACTGAGTGACTTCATAGCACCAAGATAAAGATAAGACAGCTGTACAGCTCGAATTTCTGACTGCACTATATCATGACTTCTTGGGGTGTGTTCATGATTCTTTTTTCTTCCTTCAGCGGGTTGGTGCTGGGATTCCATACCTAGTGCTGATGGTTCTAAAGAAAAGGAAACAATTTCATTTTCCGACTTAGAGGTTGTAGCACCGTGTCCTTTGTTATCATCAGCACTTTGGCCTAATCGTGTATCTGATCCAACATCACCCTCCATTTTCTGGTCCATTTCCCCTTTATCTTCAGATTCATGTCTGTGTTTTTTCTCATGTCTCTTGGTGCTTTGCTTTCCCGTATCTTCATGAATGCCAGTCAGATAGGTAAGGTCCAGCAACACAGTAGCTGTCAGCCCACGAAATCTTGCAACATCAAAAGGCAGTGGTTCACAGGGCTCCAGATTATACAATGGAGTATCACTAGGCGACCAAAAAGTTGGGAAGCTTTAATAAAGATCAGAATGACACAGGAAAAAGCAAGTGAGGGAGAGACAGGAGGAAAGTACAGGAAATAATGTAGGCAAATAAGATGTAAAATATATTTAATAAAACAAACCGATTCTAAAAATTAAATGCAAGCAGGGGAAAATGAGGTTATGATCAGAAAACAGGGAGATATGGTCTCAAAGCAAATGCAACAAAGCATACACAGGTTTTCAACAAGCACTGAAACCCTGAAGCCCCACAGAACCTATCCATTCTGTGCTGACACAGGCTCTAGCTATATTATTTATTAGAAATATGTAACAGACTTCTATGAAGAAAAACTACCTTAAGGCAAATATCATCATACCTGAATCTGAATAGCTATAAAAGCTTATAAAGAAAACTTTCTGAACATTAAGGAAGAGCATTGTTAGACCTTAACTATTCATCACTAGGAGCACACTACTGAGAGCTCAGGACAATTCTGTCTCTGGTGTGTCAGGACACATCACCTGGTGAGGACAGTGATCTTTGAAAAAGACAGCTCAGAAAGCCCAACAATCACATTTAGCTATCTGTCCATCTATGTTCAGTGATATTTCCTGGTACTATTTAGGACTGTTACATTGGACCAATTTTCACCTGAAGCAGGACAAAAATTCACCCGTCTGTATTTCCATACACCTTGTATTTTTGATACATCCAGCAGATGAATACTTTTAAATCTCCTTTTATTATCCCAAAACCTTTTCCCATCTTACAGCGTAAACTTCTACTTTAAAATGAAAGCAAATTTCAGCCTGGTTTTAAATAAGAAGGAATATTCTGAACCTAATTCAATGCTTTACTAAGAGCTTGCCTATGTTCAAGTGCTGTACCACTTCACTCAAATAAAGATTCAAATTATTTTAAGGATGCACTTACTTTAAGGCTATACTGTCACATGGCATACTAGAATGTATTTATATCTGGAACTAAATCAACTGCACTTCAGTATACTTAAAGTGACAACAGCCTTTGCAAAGACAAAACAGACATAATGCTGCAACAGCCAGTGTAGTGACCTCGGCTATTTTAGAATGTAATTGTAACTGGCAGCAAAAAACCAACCAACCAAAACCACGAACAAACAAACCAAAACAAAACACCAAACCAACAACAAAAAAACCACAACGTCCCCCCAATAAAACAAACCAAAAAACCCTACAAACAAACAAACAAACAAACACCAAAAAAAATTACTGCTAAATTTCTTCAAAAGACTTCTTTATCTATAGGCAGACGGAGTTTAAGAAATTAAGTTAATCTAATCTACACAGACAATTCCTGTGAAAGCACCAAAAAGCTCAGAGAAGCTTTATTTCAGTTTCCTTTCAGGTGCTTTCCCTTTGAAGGCATGTCTGCAAGACAGGTGGAAAAAGGAGCCTCTCCTTTCAGCCTTGAGCTCTCTACAGCAGGTCAGAAAATGAACGAACACTACGTCAAGGCAGCATTAACTTCAACACCACTGAAGTCTAAACTTAAAATAATTGATCAGCATGACTCTCATATAAAATCTATGTCACTTCTGAAGATTTCCAACCACAAACCACTACCACCAGATTGTGAAGAGCATAGGAAATGGACATACCTGATGGTAATCTCTGCTTCATCCCACTGGACCTTGGCAGAGGTACTGCCCTCCTTCACCACTCCCAGCAGGGTGGCATGACGGCCAGTTTGCTTGTGGACACATCGACCTCCAACTCTGAGACCAGCATCCACCCCACCAATCACTGCTAGGACAGGCCACACCTCCACACAGAGCATCTTCAGCTGCAGCTCCGACAGCTCCGCCAGGCCATGCCGGCTGTGCTTGCTTTTCTCCTCCTCTTTACTTTCTTTCTCCTCTCTCACCTCGTTCTCTTCTCGACTCTGAACGGAGCGACTTTTCTTCAGCTTTTGGCCTGCTTCCTTAAGACATGTCTTGATTTTATTCAGCCTTTCCATCATTTTTTTATTGATGCAGTGTGTCCAGCGCTCTGTGCGATGCAGGATTCGAATGAGCTGGATCGTGGCTTCTGCCAGCACTGCAGCAACAGGACTGCAGATGGGGTCACCAGGCAGCAAATCTCTCGGTGTCCCACGCATCTGCATATCACAGATCTTCACCTAAGGGTTTGAAAAGAACAGTTTACAAGTTATCTTCTCAACATACATGAATAAGCTCTTTTTATAAATACAGGAGACTCCTGCTGAACACAAATAATTACTAACACTTTTTGTTTCCATTGGGATCCCTAGGAAATTCACCTTAACACTGAGCAAAACCTCCATCCTTCAGACTCAAGGATGCAATTTCAGCATCCATTTCAGCATTACAATAGTTCATGTTTTCTCACACAAGACTATCTAGAAATCCTAATACTACATTCTCCTTGGTTTCTGGGGAATGGAATTTTTTGTGTAGAACATGAAGTCTTTGAAGTCTTTAAATCCATTCTAAACAGTAAAATACATTATAGATTTACAATAGATAACACACAGTGTTTTAACTGTTGTAATCAACACTGTTTTGGTCAGTAATCCAAAGCAGCACCATACAGGCTGCTATGATGAATACTGACTTTTTCCCAGCCAAAACCAGTATGCCTACACAGATGAACATTTAAGTTACCTTCTCTCCTGGGTTACTGCTATAGAACATAACACAAGGGTATAACTCAGCTGCATCCACATCTTCAAAAGCTAGTTTTGGCTCCTAGTGAAGAAACAAACAAAAAAAATCCCCTCAATCTCAGAACACCTTAACAAGCAAAAATATGAAACATGTAAAAGTTATGTCTGTATTATAAACCTTCTAAGTACTGAAACTGCCACATTTTAACTCTCATGCTTATCCATGCCATATTACCGTTGCCAAAAAACCACCAAAAGAACAATTTCTGTTAAATACCTCTCCATTTTTCCCAAAGGAAATAGTTCTTGCTTCCATATCTAACACACATGTGATGAAATCTCCTTGGGTAAAGCTGGACAGAGTCAAAGTCTGCTCCCCATTGTGGTAGAGGTTCCCGCTGTAGGCTCTGTACAGCCACATATCTGAGGTGGTGCGATGGTTGAAGTCATGCACGGGCCAGCGAGACACTCCTACACAAGTCCCCTCATTGCCTCGGTTCTCCTTCACGATGTAGAACTAGCAGGCAAAGTAAACATGCAGGGAAAAAGGTCAGGAATATACACTTTAACACGATAAAACAATGAAAATCTTCTTTACACACATGTATGTCTAATTTTAACTGTTTTTCACAGATTTTTAATAAGAAAAATAGCAAGCTTATATGGTAGAACCATAAAAGGAAAAATCACTCCAAATGATGTATTAAACACTGTTCTTGTCTGTCAGGCTGATGTTTCTTTTGGCAAGAAAATAAAGATGAGAACTCTTTTTCTACAGAAAAAAATCCTAAATCTACATAATTCAGTAGGTAACTTTGGCAAAACTACGCACATGCATGCTGACTATGGATCTTATGGACATGCACCACTACCTCTAGAAACACATAACACACAGTCTGCAATCTGTGTGTTGAAACACCCAAATGTCAGCACTCAAAAGCAGCCACAAACTCTTCCCTTTGGACTGCAAATCATAGAATCACAGAATGATTTAGGTTGGAGAAGGTCCTTAAGATCATCAAGTCCAACCATAAACATAACTGTCATTTACTCAAGAATCTTGTCATAAGTGAAAAGCACAGGCAGCTGCTGTCAACAAATCATAGTACACTTCCAAAACAACATGAGAGAAGTTAAGAAATACACATTTGTGCACCCTACCTTCCACTGGTAACACCCAGATGTAACTCCAGTGGATGCTAAACCATATCCTTTGCCTCCACTACCATGAGTTAGAATCTGCCCATTCTCCACTATGCAGCACTGAGCTTTCTCAGGATCAAAGGACACTTCCTGGATGGGAAGATTCTCATCTTCATCCTCAGACTCTCCTTGCTTCTACCAGAAATAGGACAAAGCATTTGTGGTAAATGTAATTCAGCCGCATTCAGTCACAAGACAAAGTGCAAGCATTGTTACCTGGAGCTTCATTTCTTGTTCTTTCTCCTTTATTTGAATGGCATGTTTGGCCTGGGCTATTGGAGTCTCCCACATGCAGTCAGACAGAAGTGAGAACAGTCGTTCAACAACCTGGGGCATTGGGACAGAATTGAGATAATTCTAACTCCAACACAAGGACAACGGTAATATTACATTGTTATACTTTGCTTTGTAGGTATAAATGTCAAAATACTTAGTGCTCTTAGATTAACAAACAACTACACCAAGCCTCACTTGATTTGGATTTTGAACAAATCTATGAAACATTTATAAGTTTAAGACACTTTTTAAAGAAAGGGTGTAAAAGTTTATAACAAAATATGAAGACCTGAGCCATTTGATCATCTTCAACGCCAGATTCACAAGCAGGTAACACAGCTTCTAGTACATGAAGTGCAAGCAGTCTAGTCCTCAGATTGCCAACCAAGGGAACTCCTGAAGATGGAATAATGTGTCAATAATCTTAAAATTACTTCTGCTCCATGCCCCCAGTGCCTCACAGTGTAAGCCCTGTACACCCTGAAGCTGGTTTTAGTTATTCACTATGTAACATATATTCTAACAGGGCTCAGTTTTTGGAACTGTGTGATAGAAATGCAAAGTAACCATTGAGCACATTTTGACACAATCATACCTGAGCAGCACTTCTGGGAAGCAATGTTAAGAAGAACTTCTGTCCACTTTGGAGATGCCATCTTGGACTGAATCGCTTTTGAAGACACAACTCTACGCAGGAAAACAAGGAAGTCTCCCAGGTGCAATTCTGCTGCATGTTGCTTTCGGAGGGCAGCTAGGAAGTTAAAGCAGAAGTTTTCATTTGCAACCTGAATATTACAGCTTGACTAGCAGTCCCTGTTACTGCAACAAGCTGCTCTGTAGGTAAAGCACAGTGATCAGCTATTATGTGGTGGCTGGCTATTGACTCGGCTGGCTGGCAGGTGCCCACCAAGCTGTGCTCTCACTTCTGCTCCTTAGCAAGGCAGAGAGAGAAAATAACATTAAACTTTTGTGAGTCAAGGGAAGGCAGGGAGACCTCTGTGGGATGACCTCATATTCTAATTCCTGATTAATTCATCAGCTATTGCATCAGTTGTAAGTCAAGACAGTTAAAACCATGAACAAAAACATATGTACACTTAAAGCTTGGCTTTAAGCGTACAATTAAAAATTCTTCAAATACAATTTCCACAGAAATTCAAAATGCATATTAGGGGACTGCAAGCTATGTGAAGATACCAGTATTTCATAAAATCTTTTGTTGCACATTTTGTCGTACGACACAGTAGTGTCACCTTCTTGCCATCCACTCAGACTGCAAAACTGCGTTAACACAAAGCAAACACAACCATTTCCTGAATAAAGCTATATTTGTTTGCAGTTTGAAATTTAGATAATTAAATTCCTATGAGCACAATTATGAAAAACACTACCACCATCAACTCATTTTTCAAGGAAAACTGTATTCGCTTCTTAACTGCAAACTAGATAATTCTTAATCTCAGCCTGCTCCTATTCTTGCAGCTTTGTGCATCAATTCTATATAAATTTTAACTGAGCACCAAATCATTTGATTAATCTAATTTACAGAGTTAAAAATTACCCAACAAAAATCAATACACAATAGAGTGGATGAGGACCTCAGCATTCAGTGGCTTCCTCTACTGTGTTTTCTGGTATTTCAGGAATGTAACAGAAATTATGCAAGATAATTACCTCTGAAGTCTCTCTTCTCGTTATCCCCATTCGAATCTGCCTTTTTTGATTCCACTTCACCTTCCTCACCTTCCCCTTCCCCAAAGGAAGCCATCAGCATCACACCAGCTTGTGATAACAAGTTCTTCAGCTGGCTGCATAACAAATCTAGCAAGGACTGCACCACCTTTGGGCTCAGTTTATCAGCATAGGTTCTGTACACACACACAAAAAAAGAAAGGGCACTTCAGAGCTGATCCAAGGAACAATAATTGCAGCAGGTTACTTTTCCCCATCCTCCACCATAAGCTTAGATTCTTATTATTTTAACCCTACTTTATAAACACATTAAAACTGTCTAATCTTTTAAATCAAAGGATATGTATTCAGTACTTTCTAGGGAAAAAAGAACTTTGTTAATTAATCATAATTCCACTGCAGTTTCCAAAGATGGGGTGCTGCTTCTATGGGTTTGGGGGTTTTTTGGGTGTAGGATTATTGGGCTTTTTACACAACAGATTTGGCATGTAAATACAATGTGTTACACAAACACTGAAAGAAGATGCATGTACTGAATATCCAATAATACTCTTGCTTCATGTAGGAAATACTTTCTCCACTGGCGTTTCCTTTATTAAGACTAAATATTTAAGTATTGATAGGACTTTGAATGCTGTTCCATGATCTAGCAGAGACCTCTATTCCTCAGAAAATTATTTCATATTCTGGAAAGAAGCACAATGTCCTGCTCTGAAGAACTCCTACCACATTATTGGTATTGCTTTTACACAAATGGACTTTTACACAGAAACAGAACTCCTACCACATCAACTGAACCCACCAAAACACAAAGCTAAAGTAGCAAAGCGGGGATTACTAGAATAGTGTTTACAGACCACAAAGCTGTAACTATTCAGATGCAAACACACACAACCAAAACATACTTGTTAGTCTCATGTGCAACCTTCCTAGGAGTAATGTGACTACTCTTCTCCCCCCCACATTTCACTTATGTACTTCTGAGTAACATTTATTGCCCTAACAAAAGCTCACACAACATTTTTCAAGGGTGCTGATCAGCTCCATGATGAAGTTTCCCAAAAGCAAGGGACACTCACCCTGTGGTGATAGCCAGGATCTGCAATAGTCTCGTGCTGGCTACTTTCAGAGCTGTGCTGAGCTGAGAAATGCCAGTTTTGGGCAGCAGCTGCAGGGGCTGTCCCAACATGGTGTCTGTGCCACACAGCTGGGACAGCACATTCAGCAGACCAGTGGAAATGGCCAAGGAGACATCAACAGGCTGATAGTGCACGCTGAGAGCAAAGACTGTCACCAACAGAAGACGCTGCTGTGCTTCTAAGATCAAAATAAAGTTGGTTTTAATTATTATGATATTCAGAGTAAGAACACTAAGACAGAAGAACAACAGATTATTTTAAAAATACAATTTAATTAATGAAATTATCAAGGAAAGCGTGAGTCTTGTCAGACACTTTGAGGTAGTCTTTCTGATGTACCATTGCACTCCTCTAACACAATGTAACTCTATGTCAAGGCTGTCCAAGGACATCATGAAGATCTGGTTTGTGATATAAATGTTCTGAGGCAAAATCTCAAACCAGAAACTTCTAAGGTAAGGATAACTGCATGAAATACTTCATTTTCTACTTGTATTTTATGTTGTTTCTCAAAGTGAAACAACAGAACAACTCAGGTAAGAATGGCCACTGGGTTCTACCAACAAATTCAGATTTCTTTCTTTTAGGACAAGGAATCAGACGGACAATTTAGTGAATTCTGGTCATTAATATCAAAGCCTGCCTTGGTAAACATACAAACTGTTTTACTCTGTATTAGAGAACATCTGCTTTGCAAATCTACTTTTCACTTACCTATGTGATGCTTATTAGCTTGCAGAGCTCTTTCTAATGTAGCAGATAATTGCTGGTAAATTTTGTGCACAGCCACCTGGATTTCAATTTGAATGCTCCTCTTGGCTGCTCTGATACCATCCTGGGCCAAACAAATAAATACTGTAAGAACTGAGACATTTTTATCGCTTGGTTATTGAAACAGCAGAAGCTGCTGAAGTACACACCTGGTAGTGATGCAATCTTACACTCTCTCCTTTGGCCCCTGCATGTCCTACAGTGCCCAGACCAAAGCAGCCAGCAAGAAACTGGAGTCTGACAGAAGTAAGCAGTGAAGAAGACTGAAATCCTGGTACTTGGCGACTGCCCATTAATGGCACACAGCCTTTTTCCTCCATCCCTGATAGAAGCACCAAAATCTGATGCAGTGCTTCCAGACGAAGCTAAAAATAAAGGCAGGCAAAAGACAGTATTAAGCAAGTAGCCAGTACCCTTAGAAATTGAAATTGGATCACACGGAACTGTAAGCAAGGATGAATGAGGTCACTGTTTTCTCGACTTCTTTTTTTAAAAAGTAACTACTTTCAGTTTTTAGAATTTATTTACATAAAGTTGCCAGTTCCAGTTAAGATATTTTACAGAAAAGAAAGAAAAATGTCTTTAATAGACAGAATTTGGACACTGTTTCAAAGAGAAAATTACTATAATGAGCATAATTTATGAAGATTAAGAAGAGCTGTTAAACTGAAATTTACCTCAGCCCTCAGCTGCTGGTGCTCCATTGCAATAATTGATGCTTGTGGACTGGTGGACATACTTTCCTCTGGCTCCTTAAATCCTGGCGAGTTTCCCACATCTCCACTCACAAAACTGACAGCGTTTTCGATCAAAGTATGAACTCCAAGGGATCTTGAGAGATCAAAATCGGACTCAACAAATGAGTAGGAGGATGTGTATAACCAATCTCTGCTGTGTTTTAGGCGAACCCACGAGTCACTCAGAGACTCCATTTGACTGTGAATTGCTCCTAAAGACACACAAGGAAGTCTCATCAATTGCAATTCACCAGGTAACACATTCTGGCAGTAGGCAAAGATTGAACTGCTGCTACTGATACAGGTGAAAAATGAATATTCATGTTAATTACATCATGCATTAAGCAACTCAGAGCATTGATTTAAAGCACTTGATTTAAATTTACAGCAATTTCCCCAAAGAAAAGGCTGTATTTCTTTCAAATGTTAAGCACTATTGCAACACGCTGCCACGTGAAAAAACAAAAAGAAGCCACTCAAACTGCTCAGCTTAAAGCTAGAACACTGAAGAAAAATGCTTTGCAGCTAAATGACAAAATAGTAAAGAAAACATTTTCTACCAACAGAAATTATGCCTTTGGATATTTATTTGAAGGTCTAAACATAAAACAAGAGTGGGTCTGGTTTTAACCAAGCCGCTGTATGTCATAGTTTTGAAAAAGCGCAATGTTACTTTGAATGCAATATTTACAGAATTCATGACTGCAGAAGAGAACAGAAAAATATTATTTTAGGCTAACAGAGAACATGTACTTTGACTCAGGATAGATACATGTATATTAAACTATTAAACACTATCTAGAGAAAGTATTAGATCTCACTTTCACAAGTCTATTTTCAAGTATCTCCTATCATCAGCATGCCACTGCACTATCTGAAACCTTACTGCCACTAATAAATGGACTTCTTCAAATGAGCATCAGTCTGCAGCGCTGGAATTTGTCACCACAGGCTTGATCTCATTTCCTAGCGAGTGCAGCTAGAACTCTCTCCCTGGCACAAGTGAGTGCCATGCCACTCAAGCCATAACATCATTAGCAGTTGATTGATCGGCATCAGTCAGTATTTTGCTCCAATTGTAAGTGCTGTTTGCCCATTTGGAGCTATGCAAGGTATTACAAGATGGCAGACCCTGCTCAGAACTTCCCATCTGTACAGACAGGCAGTGTCTGGAGCCCTCTGCAGAAACCTAAACTATGTTTGAACTCACTTTGAAATTTTACTTTGGATTGTTTACATAATATTCAAAAAATGTTTAAATATTTATCTACCTTGTGTACAGTAAGTTATAATTTGGAGAATCACAACCTGTTCACAGTACTCATACAAATCTCTATTACTTCAGCAGTTTTGAACATCTTTCTGCAGGGTATCAGCCTCCAACATCATTAAACATCGCCATTTTCAGGGAAAAGTCACACAAATTCATAGGAATTCAACTGTTCAAAGCTTTCTTTCACCAGTAAGGCTGAGTTCCAAAGGTAACAGGCAGATCCAAATTTCAAGGCCTCCTTTAAATGCTGCCTACCTACAGCAGCTGCTTAGAGGAACAAGGACAGATAGACACAGAGGTTTTGAACTTGGGCTAACTCTCCTGGCAACCTACGTAATTTTTTTCCCTGAAGTAAATTCAAAATGCTGTTAATCTGCCAACAAGTCTGCACCTGCAGGTCACAATTTCCACCTTCATGCAATTTACAAACTCAAAATACTGTGAAATTTTGCTTCTCTTTTGTAAACCAGGTTATCTCCACTTAGTTGTCTAAAATTTAATTGTCAGGTCTATGAATTAGGAAAACCTGTTCGCACCTCATTTTGTTTTCAGTAAAGAGTGTTAATGTGCATTTGCATAGTACTCCTTACACTTGCCACTAAGCAGACTGCTATGGCTTCAGAAGGAACCATTACAGTACTTAGGTCACACAGACTCAAGTTTATTTTGGATAATGCAAAGATTAAGTTCAAACACTACTTTTCGAAGTGGAATCTAATTTCCTAATCGCTGCTGCTTTATGTAACACAGTACTACGTGGTTTATGGAGAACAACCTATTTTGTCCTGTTTACTAGGAAAAAACATAAAGAAATTCTGTTACTCAATTTTACAATTTAGATGTGGCAGTAATATTTAAAACAAAAGTAAAAACAGATATCACCTTACTCTAATTTTAACATTAATTCTTACAATAGTTGCTTTAAAGCTCTCCTTTAAAATCCAAGTTATATGGGGAAGTGGCAGGTGAGAAACATAGGATAAATAAGACAGAACAGAACAAACAGGTTCTAAAATACTTGGTTTCATGTAGTTTCTTGGCATGTGCATGGTGAACAGAGTCCGGGGGAGAGGATAAATGAAGCCTCAGATTACCCACAGGAAGCACAGCTAAATCATTCCTAAGCCCACACAACGCTGCCTACACAACAACTTGTTTCAAAACCCCCATGAGCCCTAGAGCCTTTGAACAGCAGAGCTCAAAGCACCCCACAGTGACTTCAGCTTCCTCCCCTCTACCTGCCCCACACTGCACTGTGCCACAGCACAGAATCAGAGCATCTGTAAAGAAACAAAAAACAGCTCCAGTGTCTTAAATCATAAGCTACAGGAGACCTTTCAAGGATTTACAGAACATCAGAAGAAAATTTAGTTCTGACAGGCAACAAATCTTGTAAGAAAGAAACCCAACCACATGTTAATAAAACCCTGAATTACTTCATATTTCAAGAAATTACGAGGTCTTAGCTAATTTTTTAGTAAAAAATGCAAGAATGTTTAAATGTAACAATGTAAAATTGTTTCTAATTTGCAGAAAAGTGCAACAATTATGGGTTACAGATTAAATGTAAAACAGTAGAAGTTATAATTGAAAGTACAGAGTTTAAACACAAATATGTCAAATCAAAGGAGCAAACTTCAGCACTAAAAACATTTAACAGTTAAGGCACAGAGATCTAAGTGTAATTTTTTTTCTCTTGAAAATACTAAATATCAGTAGAAGAATCAAATGTATGACTATATTGGAGCTCAGCTTTATTCTGTGTAACATGAATCACACAGAATTGATTGCAGCACAGCGCTTCCAGAAGCCTCCACAATCACATGGACAGAGCTTTACAGACGAATAAACCTGAAGCTTACAGTAAAAAAAAAAAAAAAGTTTACTTGTCCTTATAAGCCAGCTTGTAATAATGAGTTTTCTAAATGAATGTGGCACAGCTGCAATGCACACTTCATAAAACAAAAAATATGTAGGGAAGCTATAGAGATAAAAAATAAACATGCCATCAGTTACTTGCTTGAAGCTCTTCTTTTTTCTGGGGCTCAACTGGCCAAAAAGGAGTAAATACACTACACCACACAAGAATCAGAAGACAAAAGCAGACATTTGAAACAGAAGGTAACATATTCATAAAATCTCTGCCTCATATTATTCTGACTTAAACAATCAGTCGCATCTCAATCAATACAACAATTTACCAAGCAGCAGGGTATGTGGAGAAAAATATTTACTCTTGCTTTGCATGAATATAGCCTAGATAACAGTCTTTCTAATTTCTCCACCTTGAAGGAAAAAAGAAATAATCCCCTTTAACACAGCTGTATGCATTCATGTGTGTATTCTTGTATGTTCAAGTCCCTTCCTTATGCATGATCTGTCAATTTTCAAAGGCAGAATTCATTATTCCAGGTGCACTAAAATATTTCAATTTCATTTGGATTTTAAGTTGCTGCTAATTTTGGAGTAGCCCAGTTGTGTTGGTAAGGCAGACTAGTACACACAAGCACACTGAAATTCACTGAGTTAAGAGGTACGTGATGAAATCCCAAGAGCTGAGGACTCTCACTGATCTGTAGCTATGTCTGGGACTGCACTGAGCACTGTGCTTTCCTTACTGCTAAGTACCTGGTGTGGGGTACAGCATCCCACAGGCACTGCACACAACAGGTACAGCATTTGCAGACATACTCTCTGGATCTGCAAAACTGAAAAGATTATTCAAAGCCACAGAAAAAACAAAGGGCTTCGACACAATGGGAAAACAACAATGTGCTACTTGTCATCCCTTTCTGCAAAATTACTGAAAAAGATTTTTCCAGTATAGATGGATGGAAAAGTTTACTAATTCAGAAATAACTAAATAATAGCAAGGAACAAGATACTCAAAGGATCCTCAGGTGAAGTAGGAAGAGCCCAGTTCTCTTTCTGAATAGACAGAATAAATTCAGAAGGCAATTAGAATAAAGATTGGACTGAGTAGCTAAGATGTTAAGTTAAAGGAGAATGCTTTTCCTTCTATACTCATCTGCAAGACCATAGGAACTCGAAGTATTATCCTCCAGTATTAGTCACAGCACACGGCAAGAGTAAAGATAAAACTGAAGGGGATTCACCAGTCAAACATCCATAGCTGGCACTGCCCTGTGCTGGCCATGTGACAAGGGGTGGACAATCCAAAAGAGCTGCCAGTTGCAGCCTCACCAAACACTGGGACATGCTTCAGTTCTAGGAGGTGACCAGGATTCACAAAACCAGACATGTCACGAGACAAAAGACCATAAAAAGCACCGAGCTGAACAGCTCATCCATTTATCACACAGATGTCTGCAGATCTTCTCCTGACCTTGACAGACGTATGAGGAATGTTTCTTTGCAGGTGCACCCTGCATTCCGACTCTGGCATTGGTTATCAACCAAAACTGTCGTATGTAGCATCCAGTACAAGCAGACAAGCTTTCCTTCCTGTATGCTGACTAAATCCCAGTTAGTCTCCCAGTACCAAAACAGAGGTACCAGTACATGTTGTCACAGTGTTCAGTGTGCAAATGAGCTGTTTGAGCTTCTCTAGGTTCTGGACAAAGACACTGTATTTACCTCAGTGTGACACACCTGCTGTAGAATCTTCTTGCTGTAATAAAAGTCTTGACAAAGTCTACTCCTGGACTGTTGCTCACTTCCTGAGGCTCATGAGCAAAGCTACACTGGCCTAAACAGCCCAGGAACCACAATCCGTGAGACATATTGTACCTGAGACGTAATGCAAGATCATTTCCTGGGCTCCTTTTAGGACACAGAGCAAATCAAGGACAGATTCTGTGTCAGAGTTAACGGCAAAGCTAAACCTGCTGACTTCAAAGAATGTCCTGCAGATCAGGGGGCTGACAAGGCCTTCTGATAGATCTTCTGAGAATGCAGTGATACATCTGCTCTCACAGTAAAAGCAGCTGTAGTGCATTTGGTTATTTGTTCATCTGTTTCAACTGATTATGCATGGACTAAGCATTTCTTTCCACATTACTTAAATATTGAAATATAATGGGTGCTCCACTGACAGCATCCTTTACACTTCCAAAAGACTTTAAATGGCATGAAACCTCTGAGCACTCTGCTTAACAATGAAGCCTTTTAAACTAGAACTCTCACCTTACCTAACAGTGTCAAGGCTTCTGTTATTGAGGCATATCATAACCTAATTCCTGTTTGCATATTCCCATGTTTTTTACAGATACAACAGAGCTGAGTTGTGATTCACAGAGATTCTGCACCATCCAGAGGGAAATGGGGCTTTTTGGTCTCTGTGTGAACAAACTCCCTTTGCTCCCCATACCACCTTTTATCAAGGAGCTCACTGAGATTGCCCAGTGTGAAGCAGCAACAAAAAGCAAAAGAAAATGAGGCTGCTTGGTTCTGTAGGTGTGCTGGTGTTCAAAGGATGCAAAGTAAAGCAGTGTTTTCTGAATACAAGTTCTCCAGGTTCAAGCACACTTTATGGCAAAAGTTCGTCATTAGCACAAGAACAGAACATTGCACATGAACTTCTCAGACAATTTTTTATTCCTGAAGCCAGGTTTTTATTCCTGAGTGAAAACCAATTTTTATTCCTGAGTTCCAATTTTTCTACCTGAGTGAAAACAGAATGAATGTTTCTGATTCACTTAACAGAAAACCTCACTTGTCTCAAAAAAAATTACAATACTAGAAACTAGAATGAAGAGTTATAACCAAGGAAATACTACAAACAAGCCACAAAGCAACAAAACCTCACACAACACACAGTAGGTAATGATTACTTTAAATGTTATTTTTTAAATGCTCGGTTTTAACACCTGTTATGTAACTATTAACTGCATGCAACTGCAAACATACTTTAACTTCAGAAACACTATCAGGTCAATATTCACTAGGTAAACAACAGAACTTACCCCTCTTTCTGTGTGATGCTGCCAAATCCAAATCAACATTTCGTCTTCCACTCTAGATTAAAAGATTAATAAAAGCCTCATTTCCTCAAGTGAACATATGTGGTGCATAATATCTGAGTATTTAAACTTCATCCCTCACCCACAGAAGTGAGAAAGTTAACAGAGCTATATTATTTCAAATTTTTCTTAGCACTAGTACTTTCTCTCAACAATGATGAATTGATGTACTGAAACACAGTGCTAAACAAATTTTTCAGATGTACTTCCCATCTAAATATTTTATTGATAATCCCTAAACACATCAGGCTGGTTTACTTACCAGTGAATAACCTTCCTCATCTGACTCTGGCTGAGATAAATCAGATTCACTTCTTGACTTCATCAATCTATAGCTTGAATTTGCATGGATTGAGCGACTTTCTGCAGTAAGACTTTCACTCCTGCTTCAGGCGCACACACATTCACGTGCACATGCACACAGAGAAAAAAATACTGGTATTAGATAAAGGTAAGAGCTGACAGCCAAATTTAGCAAGTACCACAGTTTTATTTGGGAGCAGACTATCACAGAACATCACAAGACCACACTGAAAAGGAAAAAAAGTGGTCTGATGGCTTCAATTATGTTTACAAAGGGTATTAGTAAACTTTGTTACTTCTTAACAGCCCTACTGGTCAACTGAAAAAATGGCAACCTCACATGAGTGATTGATCTAGAGCCTGGGTAAGTATCACACAGAGTAAACAGAAACACTCTGAGCTGAGAGGACAAGAAACAGAGACAGAGTAAGTGGGTGAAAAAGCACTGAACTGATTAAAAACCCACCCATAAAATGCATCCTAAAGTTGGTATGCTGGAGATGAAAGCCACTTTGACAATGACAGAGGCAGCCACCCATGCTTTAGGGACTAGATTTCCAAAAAGAGGCAAAAAGAATAAAAGGGTACTGAATATATAAAATCTTCCTCTCCATTATCTTAATATCTTCCTCATCAATATCTTTATTTTAAATGCCAAAACAGGTTCTCTACACTGTACAAGCTTAAGTAGACTCAGACTAGTAGCATCGCAATTCCTGTGTTATATTCTACTTTAAATCCAAAAATCTTTAGAATAGAAGTTTAAGTAGGTTAAGTTTAGAATAAATCTGTGCTACATCAACAATATCTCAGGTTATGAAAACTAAAATGCATTACATATAGCACATATAATATTTAAATTAGACACCTCTCCTATTCAATGAGCTGTCTGGCTTTATCTTTTTTTTCTCCTAAACCTAACAGCAAGTCTTACTCATGCCTACGTTAGGAGTATTTCTAAAAATCAATCATGAACAACACTCTTATAATAGACTTTGAAATCTTTTCTTTTAAACATATATAACAAAATTTTTTACACTACTCTACTACATAGGACATTGGTAAGGTTCAAAATACCACAAATATTGTAATAAAAAATCCAAACACAAATTACAGGAAGAATAAATGATTTTTCCAAGTACCTCATGCTATCTATACACCTGATGATCTGAACTATTTACCACTAATCCTAACTTTGAAACTCGAATAAAGTCCACACAGAATAAAACTCTTTAGGTTTAGTTAGCACCACCAAGGAAAATTGAAAAAATCACTATTTTCAACAGAAGCATAACACTGCTCTCAGCATAAATTTTCTTCTGACAAATTGCAAGAATCCTCAGAGGAAAACTGGGGCTGTTTAATCAATTCTAAAGGAAGCAGAGAAGAGTCAAGCATTCTGTAGAGTCAGCAGAGCCCACCTTGTCATGAGGCCGATGCCCTCAGGAGCAGCAGAGGGAGGCTGCTGCAGCTGCCCGTCCTCCCTTCTCTTCTGGAGCTCCTCAATGACAGGGCTCACTCCCAGGATCAACAAGGCACATCTGTGGATCACAGAGTTGCAGGCAGCAGTGTACACATCCTGTCCTTCTGTCAGGTCAGTGCTGATCCTTCGCTCCTGCTGCGACTGAGGAGGTGGATCATCAAGTCTAGTCCCTGGCCCCGTGCTCATCCTATCTCGATCCCGACTGCGAGCTACTTCACGGGCTGATAGGAAACATTGAAATATTTCTGTAACATGCAACACAAAAAAAAAGTCTTAACTTCTAGACAAAGCTACAGAGAATAAAATATTCATCTACATCTTGGGCCAAAAACTGCCCCACTACAAAGAACTAATATTTTTCTAGCAGTAAAAGAATACATTAATAATACGATGCCATAAAAGATGTCATGCAAACAGCTTAAATGAAGCATTTACACAACGTTAATTTTTAAAAAAAGAGGACAAGAGCACTTTGACAGAACACCAAACACTCTTTCAGTGTCTTACTGCAACCCAACTCCTGTTTGGATAGCATCAAAGAGAAAGAGATTATTTCATGTTTGCCCTTTAGCAGATGTATATAAAATAATGCTTCTGTAAATCTGTATTCCAGACACCAGAGTATCTCCAAATCGATACAGTTTCAGATTATTATTAGCTTTGGGCAGTATAATGAAGATCCTATAAAAATCCTTAGCCTGCACTTTACTTAATTCTGCTGCTGTCCAAGGGGCCAGATTCTTCTAAAGAGTATGTGTGAGAGACCTCTTAATCTCTGTCCAGTGACCAAAAGTTCTCTTGATTTAACAATTCTAATCTTAAAGATTCAGTTCCCCTGAATCTTCAGAAAGGCAAAGGTAAAACTAAATGCTTCCTTCATTGATTTTAATAGTTAGAACTCCATGTGTCAGGTTCAGCATCCCTTAGGAACACAAGTGAAAGAGTAATCATCTTCCTACTTGTTTGCGTATGTGACACTATGGTCTTTGAAACCCCAGAAACCCCATCCAAATGGAATTTGAGAACTCTGAGCATTTGCCCAGAATAACTGCAAATCAAGCAGCAAAACAGACTGTATGTACTGAGCAGGTGACATGCAAATCTTCTAGAACCACAAATGACCTCATGAATGTGCACTTCAGCTGCACAGTACACTTTGAGGAAAGCTCACTGCACTGTGCATGCAATGACATCCTATAAAGCTAAAGGTGTAACATACATTTTGCTCAGTAAGGTCCCAAAGAGAACTATGGGAGTTCTAATGGGAAAATACCAGCAAAACAGGTGATGACAGCAGAGGCTGGAAAAAGATGATCATTCTAACAGCATTCAGAGGAACAAATACTTGGAAAAGGAAATAAAAAATTATGTATCTGTGGAAAACATTTCAGGTCAGCCAATTTAATTTTTTAAGCTACGTGCATTCTACAGAAATTTTCCAAGCCTCACACAAGTGCTATCTTTGAGAATGCTGAGTTCACAACAAAAAAAAACAACCTTGTGTGACAGTCTGCTGCTTCACTGAAACTGGGAAAATTAAGGATTAACTACCCCATCAAGCCAGACTAAAAGCCCCAATCAGTATAACAACAGTTTGTGAAATTCACCTTTTTCAAGCTATCTTCTGAAGAATTAAGATGCTTAGAAAGCCCATGAGAAAATATGGCAAATAGTGTTAAATACACCAAATTCTGTCTAAAACCTCCACATCAAGAGCAAAGACAGAAGTGAATGCCAACAGTCAGTCCACTATTATCAACAGTTTCGTTTCCAAACTTCAGAGTAACGTTACCCTTCAAAGCTTACTACATAAAATAACAACACATACAAACACAGCAAAAATTCTATATATAAATATTGATGAAAACTCAGATCTAATAACAGAAACTTTAGAGAAAGTAACATGAAACCTGTCAGTCTGTAGACAGTGCATATACAAAGTGCTGGTATATGTCAGATGCCCTGAATTGCAGTGCACTTGCTGAGTATTCACATTCCCTGTATCTAAAGACCTTCTTGGACCAATAAAAAGCACTACACCATTGTATGGAAATAAGCCTCACTCAATGCTTATGCAGACAAATCTTCATAATCTTTTTTTAAAAGATTTCTCAATTTTACCTCTAACAGAAAAAGACATTGTCCTTCCAAAGGACATGGCATTATTGACACACAGAACCAGTACTTACTACCAGCTGTCATAACTTCATGTTCCCTTTCCTCCTCTTCATCCTCTTGTTCTGGGTGTCCTTCTTCTCTGTCACGTTCTGCCTGCTCCTCCATTTCTGCTTCTTCATCAATTGTACGAGTAAAAGAATGTTCTTGAGTATCAACATCAGCAGATTCTTGGTTATCTAGCATCTTGATTTAAAAAAAATACACACACAAAGTGAAATTTTCACTGAAATGGAAGACGAATGTACAAAGACACAGGTACTGAATAAGGGGTTTTTTCCTATTAAAAAAATATTTTCGATATTGTGTGAAATAAACAACAAAGACAGCTGTTCACATTCAAGAGTTTAAATACTTTAGTTGGAAAATTTAATTTTCCTTTTGTAGCCATGATTGAGATTATTTGCAAAAAAATATCTCCTTGTAATGCTTAAACCATAAGCCTGGGTATACTGTGCAAAAATAAACCTGATACTTGCTCCTAACGGTATTAAATCTGAAGCAATAAATCTATAATAAATATATCAGATTTGCTGTATTGCATCTGTAAGTTTGAGGATTTCTGGGAGTAACAGAATTTACTGCACACACCCAGTGCTTTCAGAAGTGTTCAATCTCTGGCAGCTATGTTAGACCTCTACCCTGAGAAATGAAGTGGCCAAAACACATCCCCTTAACCAAAACTAGGAGACATAGTTACAATATTTTAAAGAGCACCATTAGTGCTTTGCAATACAGCTAAGAAGCCTCTTAATCCTGATGTTACATGAGAATTTTGTTGATTAAAAATACCTTGCCTGCAGACTGCAAACCACAATTAAAAATCCTATCAGAGAAACCTGCTTTAAGGAGCACTCTGTAGTGCCAAACAGGCCCCAACCCTGTAATTCACTGAACACTTCCACCATCAGTTCTGACCTGGCTTAATAAAGTGATTCAGAGATTACCAGTTTCAGGCCCAGGGCTCTCCTATCAGACATTCACACAGGGCTGACAAGGAAAAGTAGCCTCAATGTAATGCTAGGACTAAGAAGATAATGTGGCCATGGAGGGAGGAAGAAAGGGTAGGCAAGGAAGGGGAAGAGAGAGGTTCAGAGATCAGAAGCCCAGATAACACAGCTGGATTCAGGAATGGCAGCTGAGGCTGTGCCTGCTCAACACAGCTGAGCCATCTCCAGCTAAGCAGCAGGGCTTCTTTGGGCCAGCACGCTCGAGATGGGAACTGGGGAAACCAAGCTGGAGGCTGTGCTTGAGGTCAAATGATGCCAACCAATCATTTGCTTTAATTGATTTAATATCACGTATTCCACACTAATGGACTCCTAATTATACTCTGCCCATTTTCATTTGAAAACTCATGGAAGTTTTTCAACAGGACAGAACAAAAATATTGGCAACATATATGAAATTAACAATATGAACATTTTCTTAATATTCAATAAAGCCAGAAGAACTGAAGAGAGATGAACAGCCTTACCCATCTGTCTCTGGAGGATGATCTGGTCTGAATAAGCTCCATATTCTTGCAGGCAAGCAAGCGACTCCGAACTTTATACACACAGCGGTAAACTTCTGCCAAGGCCTTGCCAGGCTGGTACCTGCAGAAAATGACACCCAAGCCAGAAAAAAATGATATAAACCTCCTTTCAAAAAGTCAAGCTGAACTTTCAAAAGCAGCTTTACTTGCCTGCTCTCACCACAAGCTTGACTAAGTAAACTCGTATGTTTCAGAAGAGCTGCAAGGACAAATCTGGACACAGTGTCTAGGAGTGATTCATTACTTAAAGTCGCAGTGTCCCAATCTGAAAATAGAAAGATTCATCAAAACTGGTTATTGTTTCCAAAAAACAAAAATGTTTGCTTTTTCAATATTGTATTCAATATCTTGAGCCATTTAAATCCCCCTTTTTTTTTTAAAGAACTGACTTTTTAATTTCAAAAAACTATTCCCCACTTTAAAAAGAACCATTATGAAAATAATATTGCTCTACTATAAAACCACTGAGCTGTCAAGAATACCTTCACAAAGCACCATAATTTTCCATGGGGGTGGGGAAAAGTTACTGTCCCCCTTCTTTACAGATACGTTTATAATATTTTTTTCTGTTAACATTATGTATTAATCCTTGTAAACTGCTGTAGCAATGACAAAACTTACGTGGCCACAGATAAATCTTGTCTAACAGGCAGTTTATTCCAAATGCCTGCTTCTCAGCAAGTTCCATGACTTTGCATGTGATGCTGTGCTAACGTGACCATACAACTTTCAGTCAGCTCAACAGAGGAGGCCCATATCAACTTCTAAGGAACCCAATTCCATAGCCTAAATTACACATATTAGCCCATTCAACTCGGATTTTCCAAACAGAGAACCAGCACTTTTTTTGACTGGAATTGCCACTGCTGTGGAATTCTGTAACAGAATCCCCTGCGCTGCTCTCAACAGGCACACAACATCATTTGCTCTTTTCTTCATCTGGCTCAACCTGGCCAGAGCTATAGAATCTGTATCCAGCTCTCTGTACAACTCTCTGGACACAGAAGTCACAGTACAACTACAATACTCAGTGGATCTCATTAAAAGAAACCTGGACAGCTTGAGCAGGAAACATGGATTTTAAGCAATAAGCATGAAAGACTATTACTGTATGATCAGCCTCCCAGAGACTTGAAAAACAAAAAGATGACTTACCCCTTTACTCCATTCCTAACATATTTTGCAAGTTACTTTGCTTTCCCCCATCTCCTCCCCTTTAATTTTTCTTTTTAATTACAAGTTTCACCCTGCTCTACTCAGAAAACACAGAAAACAAGAACTGAGTAAAGCGAACAAGAGTTTCTTCTTACTAGTGCAGGGGGAAAAACAACATTAAGCTACATGTTTGCCAAACACTGAAATCAATGTCAAAAGTAAGTAACAGAAGAAGAAAGAGAAAGATCATGGAACATAATAATAAAGTTTCTCACATTGTAGAATTAAAAATTGTTGCCAAAGAAAACAGAAGATTGTGCTCAGAGTGTAGCCGGAGCATTTAACTTGCTTTGAACATACTCAGGTATTTTCAATCCCTTACCTTTACTGACAGCATAGTCCTGCATACTGATCCAGAGGCTCCTTGCTGGCTCTTTGGTACAACCCAAGGCCAAATCAACATAGACTGTGATCTCTGGTCTCAGCTTATAATCAAAGGGCTTCTGCTCCTCATTTCCAGACAGGGCCACTTCTAACAAGGAGCTCATGCATTTGTCTAACAGAAGAGAAATACCAAAGAAATTAAACTCTGCAAATTTTGAAGATTACATGCATCTATCTAAAAGCATTTAAACCAACTTTCACTTTCCTCTAAGTTTAAAAAAAATCAAGGCTTGTCATTGTCCGACCACAAATTTACCTTACAAAGGGAAGTAACTTAAGATAAAATCTACATAAAACCCATGGAGATTTAGAAGCATTATCCAACTCTTCTTCAAGAGCATAAAACTGTATCATTAATTCTACTGAACTGCACACCTACACTTACAACAACTGCCTGGACCCATTTCAAAACACTGTCTGTAAATCAAAAGTCTTGAAGTAGCCTACTCAGACCCAGAGGGAGGAGGAGATGTGAACTAAGAGGAACAGGCCACAAAGAAGCAAAAGCAAATACCCCATTCGAATAGGAAGGGATGACTAGAATACCAGTGCTGAGTTGTTAACACTTCTGGTAGGTGATAAAGACTGAAGTTTGTTATTAATAGTATTGTTTCTAATTAATAAAAAAATTATTTTGCAAGTAGAATAAAAAGTAAGAGATTTTCCTATAATTAATATGAAAAATTGAGTCCACGGAATGTCTGTTAAATGCTGGACATCTAGGGGTAAAACATTTCCAATAAACTCAGCAAAGTCTGTAGTCTCTCACTGAGAAACTGAGTTTGTTTCTCCTGTAAACTACATCATATCCTTAAATACCCACTTTGGAACTTTTTGTATTACTACACAAATAGACAAGAACGCTGAAAGACAAACCTTAAGCAGAGACTCATTCAAACATCATCAGAAATTTCACACTGAACACAAATATTGACAGGGACCATTAGCCACTGGCACTGAACAGGTTACCTAAATGAGGAATATCCATCTCCACTCCATCGCTGAACAGCGGGGTTTTGAGCCAATAGGCCGTGTCCTGCTCCTCGGGGGACACCGGAGGGCCCTGCAGCATCCCCCCGAGGCAGCGGCCGATGAGCAGCGCCACCGTCCTCTCCAGGTCCACGAGCCACACCCAGGACTGAGCAGGCTGCGGCAGGGGCACTCCCGCAGGTTCAATCAGCTCAGCGCCGCCTGCAAGTACCCACTGCCAGGTTAGTCACTGATGCCTGGGTCTTACAAACAATTCCAAAATCACACAATCCATGGGAGATTTGTTAGTATTTCCCAGTTAATGGCAGATTTGCCCCTCAGTCAGCAACCTTTCAATTGAAGAAACCCCAGCTAGGACAAACAGGTCACCGACCATTGTAAGTACAGCAGCAGCAGAGGCCGCCACCATTCATGGCACAGCTGGTCATGAAGTAAAAACTCTTTTAAACTCTGCCCAAGAACCTGCTTTGTCTAATATGCACTTCTCCATGTTCTGATAAACACATATAAATAAATGATACAACTGGAAACTGCACTCAATTAATGCAGAAAAAAAAATTTCACAGCAAGGGATATTAATACATTAAGGAAACTGAAAAGGAGATGTAGAAAGACACATAGTTTAAAAAAAGGTCATCTTAAAAGGGAAAGCGAAATTTCACTACAAAAATGTGCCATTGTTTATTTTTCGGATTAAAAGCACGTTTGTTACTACACTTACCATGAAGAGGCCACTGTAATTCCTGATCTTCCAAAAGGGCTGCAGCAGGCAAGAGTCTGTTGAGACGATCTAAAGGTGGCAAAAGATCCAGCAGATAACTCAGCAAAGGCCGGGCTACTGACACTGGCAGCAACAACAATGAGTTGACAATCTGAGAGAGCATACTGCCAGCAGCTGACACATAGATCACATCTGCAAGGAAAAAAACCAAACCTGAACTAGGTACAGTTATGGAATTACAGTTACGTAAGCACAATTTTATATGTCAAAGAATTGCACAAAAACACCTCAGCTATCTCAAAATGCCTTAAACAATACAGGTTGAATTGATCGGTTTGTTTAATAATTATTAAGCTACTTCTTATTTTAGTTACACACTTTTCAGTAATCACAACAAATGTACTTTTAAAAAGTGAAATCGAGAATTAATGAAATTGAAACAATCATGTACATTCTGGATTCTGCTCATATTCACATTCTGAAGTGAAGGTGAACAGAATGGAGAAGTCACATTCTCCAATCAGTACTTTTCCTGTACACAAAATGTCCTCTCAAAAACATGAACCAGATTCCATTCCTGGGTAGATATCTCATCTCCTCCTTTGAGGGAGACCTGGGATGTCTACTTCATGCAGATACAGAAAAAATAAGGGATTTTTTAATTCAAATCTAAGCAAAGAAAAAGTGCCCTAAGTTTACAGGGCCACCATTACTGATTTCTCCACGAACATTTACCTCTCAGTTTTTCCCCAACGCTACCATTCCAAGAGCTTTCCTTAAGCAGCGTTGCAGAACGGGAATAGATATCTGTGGCATGAGGCAATAAAAGCTGAAGGTGTTTGTGAAGCAGTGCCACACTGCTGGAATTCTAGAAGGAAACAAACAGAAGAATAATTCTGTAAACATATATAAGGGGTTCACTATTTAAATCACTTCAGCTTTCAAACATTCTGAACATTTTCAACAGGAACCTCAAAACATTCTAGTGCTTATGAATATTAAATTACTTTTTTCTCTCCTAAATGGTGAAAATAAGGACACACACCTCAGTAACACTGTTGATGTGGCAATAAGCCAGCAATTGTTTCTGGAGGGAACATAATAGTTCATGCAGATGAGCAGGTTGGCTGTTTTCTGATGATGATGTACCTAGTAAAAATTTATCACTGTTTTTTTCCAGTTCTCCAAAGGCTTGGTCCTATTAAGACAAAAAGGGTAAAAAAATAACAATTAACTCTGCTTTAAGTGCTGTAACATTTTACTATCACCTAAAATTAAGCATTTTTATCTATACTATGTGCACCTGTAATTACAGAAGAAATTGGATAATGTCAAGTGGCTCATGGGATAACCAAACTTGAAATTACAATGTTTATAATGTCATGGGAGTGATTGTCTGTGATAGCTGTCAGGCGAACACTTCTTAAAATGTTTCTATCAGATGCAGCAATGCTTTTATTCACCTCCCCAAGGATAACTAGATTAAAACTCACTTCCTAACCTGGCCCCCAAAGCACAATATGTTAAAACAAATAATATGTCCTTAGGATGCATAAGAAGTCTCACATTCGAATCCTTCCTTGCATTATCTAGGATGGCAAAAGGAGAAGAAAGGAGATGGCTGCTTGACTTTCTTTGTAATGCTCTGAAAAAACTGAGTTAGTTTCAAGCAGCAGATTCAAAGCAGACAATTCCTGACTGACTGGGGGAGGTCTAGAGAGAAGAACAAAACACTGCCACCCTGCCCTGAGGAGCTCCATACCATGCCAGGAAAGTGCAAACCTGTGATTTCGTCTCACTGTTGTATTTAACTGGCTGGTTGAATAAAAAGCTGAGTCAGTGATTTGCCCTCGCACTCCCCTAAACTTTCTAAGAACAATGCTTGACACACTGTGTTTAATAAGACAGCTGACCTGTTCTTGCTGCACTTTTACAAGGTAGTTACCCTAGTGAAGTTAATTAAACAGATTCATTCTCCAGGTGTCTGCTTATTGTTCCCTGGTGGCTGAGACTATACTGACAAACACTGCATACAATCAATTTACTTCTTGTGTTACATTCTATCTTCCCCAGAAATCTGACGCCAAAGCAAGAGCAATAGAATAGTCTGATAGGAAACCGGCCGCATTGACAAAAGTCACCTTAAACAATAAATACCACTCTAACAACATTAGAACCACACTGTCACAGATGATTTAACCGACTTTAGTCCACTTCAGGACAAATACATGTGGCACTGCTACTTTAGAGAAACAAAATGAGCACCATTTCCTTAAGACAGTGGGGGGGTGGGAAAGTAACCCTTCTATGTATCCAAAATTAATTAAAAAAAAAAAAAATGAAGTCTATACATACTGTATAAAATCCCAAGTTTCTTAGCAGAGTCTTCATCAGGATTTCAGCTAGGTGAGTATCTGGATGACTGCTCTGGACAGCATATGCTTGATCAGAGAGGTTTCCATAGCTGATACACAACGAGGAAGTTTCTGTGGTATCAGATGGGGAGCTATAGCCAAGCAGGGAAGCTACATGGGTGTGATCCTGCAAGCTTGTCAGAATGATATCCAACTGCATTCTCTAAAGAAAAACGTTCAGATGCAACAATCACTCTTTGTTAACAAAGATAAAATAATGAGCTAGGAAGAAAAAAGCATTAGGCAGAGTTACACAACACAAATACTCTAATGAGACACAGAAATATGCTGGAGGGCTTTACCAAAATACTCCAGGTCTTCCTAAGATTTGTAGCATTACAGAATGGATAAATACACTGAGTAAGACTGACCATACCTAGTAAAAATCTGAGATTAGGAGAGAGAGAAACTTGATTGTCCACACAGTCCAGACACTGAGCCAAACACTGTCTCCAGTTTGTCCTGGTTATCTGGTTATTTGCTAAGTTGGGTGGCAGACACACAATTTTTCTACATTGTACATAGGAAAAAGGGTACAAAAAAGAACCTTGCAGTCATCTTTGCAAAGTAGGGTGAGATCCATGTAGGGAAAGTATTATACAAGTGTTCATCCCAGAAACGGTTAAATTTCTGTTACCAAGGCTTGTTAAATCAAGCTAGATCAAGCTAGCATTCAAAAATATCTAATCTTTAAACCTGTCTGGATACCACCACTGCAAGTTCTCTGTAGCTGACCTTCACTTGAGAAAACAAGCAGTGCTCCCTGCCTCTCTCAATTCTGGTTTAGTCAGGCTACCCTACAGATTTTGTTACGCTGGGGTTTGCACTGCATCTCCCCAGAAATGTGCCTGCACTCTGCAAATAAGGCTCACCTCACAGCTCAAAATATTCTCACACAGAAACCCCAAGCAAACCACAGCTGCTTTCAGGCATATTTTTACTTGACCTTACCTGTCCTTTTGATAAGCTTTCCCATCTATCAGGACCTTGGGGCAGAAGAGAATGCAGCAATTCCATTCTCTCTCGCAATGGAGGAAGTAGCATAGTTGCTCCAACTGACAGAGTCTCAATTACAACCTAAAATTGAAGCAGCAGAAAATACTTCTTCAGCAGAGAAGGGGGAAAAATCAACTCACCTCTATCTTTAAAAATATAGTACGTCACAAATTATATATCCCAAATATCTGCTTAATTTAATTTGATATCAGAATTCTACCACACAACACCACATTAATCTTTTATATTGTGATGCAAACATGCAGTACATTGAAGGAGTGAAACAAGACCAAAAAAAGTTGCTATTTCCTGTAAGAGTGCATCTTAGAAGAATTACTCAACCAAGTTAGTTACTCAATCCACAACAATAACATTTTAGGTTCATTATTACAAGGAAGAATAATTTAAAAGTTACAAAATAAAGCAGTTTTTTAAAATTCTTATGCAAGCATTCTCCTCTGCTTTCAGATCCTAAAACTGTGATGATGACTACATTTTTTAACTTTAATGAATAAAACTGGCAAGTCAGAATTGTTCAGGAAATCAGATAAATATCTAACTACACCGTGAGAAAAAGAAGAGAAGACAGTAGTACAGTTTTCACACATAAACAACAAGGCATTCCTTACTTCCTGAATTTCATCAGGGACAGAAGAGTCCATCAGTCTGAACAAGAGGTTTCGAAGAGGCCCAGCCTGCCGGCCAAGAATGCTGGTGGCTACACCTCCAGCCAGTGCAAGTGCAAGGTGATTAGAAAGCAGCTTCAAACACAATTTAAGAAAATTGTGATGTTCCCTGTAAAAGAAATACAGGCCTGTTAACCTCTCCTATTATTAGCATTACTCCCTTCCACTTATTTGTGCACAAAGCTTTTAACTCTCCTTTGGTTTTCCATAGCAGAAAGGCAAGTAAATTCCAACTGGGAGTTTATGGAAACTCCTCTGAGAAACTTACTGCCAATTTGCTTAAAAGAACAAAAACTGAAACTACAATAGAGAAGTGTCTTCATGGACAATATTTGCAAGAGGCATTCACTTTAGATTAGCAGTCCCATGAATTATGAGGCAAAACCACCCCAAAATACGGAAAGAAACAATAATATTATACACAGAGAGAAAACAAAACTTTTAGGAAGTAATAAATGTAATCTCTCAGGAGATTTAGGAGTACAACAATCAGGGTAAAAACAAGAAGTTGGGATATTCATTTCTGGTCCTCTTAAAAATTGAAACATTGGTTACAGGAGTAAGAACTGACAACACAGAAACAGGAAATGCATTTCAACTACACAGAAAAACACGTTAAGGAAAATTCTGAAGTAAAGCATTTAATTCATTGCATAATGAAAATAAACTTCAGACTAAAGATCCTGCTACATCTAAGACACTAAAAAGCTCCTCTGTTATGCAAATGCACTGGAGTAATTCAAAACAAATAGCAACTGAGTGAGCAAGTAAACCTGACTTATGGTTGTTAAAACATAGACTCACCAGGACTAAGGCATGCACCACTGCTGTAAAGAAGAACACATTATAAAAACATGTAACATGCATAAGCTGTATGTACCTTGATGAAGGAAAAGGAAGAGGAGGAATTTCACTGTTAATTTTGTCACAGTAGTGCTCAAGAAAAGAACGAAGATGTGAAAAGGTACTTTCTTCAAGGTCCACACAATAGGGTCTGTGCCATGCCACAACTTGCCTGGAATCAAACATCAAAGTAAGTTACCTTCTGGAAATACTTTAACTGCTTTAATAAATCAATAGTTTAAGCAGGTCAAATACACACTTAACTAAACCACTTTCTTTCTTAGAGCAAACTAATACAACTGTGGCAGCCCAACTTCCTGACTCATGAAGGTACTTTCTGCTCTCTTTTCTGTGAAAATCTTTACAATCAAACTCTCCACATTTATGGAAAAAAACACCTCAGTGCCACAAATCTGAAGCCATATGCATTTAATTTGATTCATGCAAAGGCTGACCAATACTCCCAAAGCTGGTTTTAGTACAAATGTCAGGCTAGAGACCTGGATAAAATGCAGAGAGAACTCAAAAGGAGAAGTACTGCTTAGTCCTATTTGAGTCTATTTTCTTAGTTGATAGCTCCCTTGAAAACAGGGCATTTAAAATTCTCCTTGAATTATCTTCCAAATATTAAGACTTTCTATTCCTTTGTGTTAGTCCATATATAAAAGTTTACTGGTTCACTTCAATCACTTGCTAACATCTTTGGTATAAAAGTATTATTTGAGTTATCGAATACTAATCACCAAACTATTTATTAAGGCACCTATTTTTAGTTTAACATGCAACCATACAGAATTTTCTAAAGATCTTAAAATGCACCTCAGTAATTTGTCTGAACTTCCCCTTTCCCGAAGTCTCCTGGTTAGCATACTATTTATTACGCTGAAAGAAACTCCCCAAGCCATAAAAAAATCCCCTCAGGAGCAAAAAATAAAAAACACTGAGTTGTTTCACCTCCCACTGACTCGGCAATTTTTAGTAAATGGAGGCAGGTTTTGTCTAACTGCACATAAGAAACGTTCATATATTAAGAAGAAATATCCAAATCTTTGCTGCTGTTATATTTGCACTTTTAACATGCAACAATTAGAGATGAGAAGGGAGGAAAGGGGAGGGATGTAAGAGAAGAGGAAGGAAGACTCTCCAGACCAAAACATTACAACCAGAATACTTGACACACATGATAGGAGAACACCTTCAGGAAATAGTTAAATGGATCCCAAAACGGGCTTGTATAAAAGAATAAAATTATACCTGTCCCCAATGTCATTTTTACCTGTCCCTTGGAAGAGCTGTCCAGGCAAGGCTATGGGATGTTCCTGCTGAAATCTGTTGAATTGCAACTCCATCTAAACCACTTACTTTCTTCGGTTTAGTAATGGGGCCAGTAGAGTTTCCCTGACCACACTGTCCCATTGAATTGTTACCCCAAGCATAAACTTCATTATCTATAAACATAAATAAAGTAGAAAACAAAAACTGAGATACAACTGTTGATCAAGAGGAGAATTACGTATTTTTACACCTTATTCACTTTACCGTGAGAAAGTGCCAAACAGTGACTGTCACCAATGGAAATGTCAACTATTCTGGTAGCAGCCAGCTCCTCAATGAGCTTGGGTCTGAGCGCAGTCGCCTCCGAAGAGCCACAGCCAAGGCAGGCCCCGCAGCCCCACGCGTAAACCTGGAGCAAAGCAACCACAGAACAGCTGCAGGCCAAACCTGTGCTGCTGCTGAGCACAGCAAACAGCCCAGAAAACCACCTGCACAGGAACTGCAATTACACCTTCAATGCAACTGCACAGGACTTCCCTGACTGGCACACGCACTTCACACAGTGTGCATCCCTTCCCCCAACCACTGAGGTGACTGGGCACAGAGCACAGCACTGGGGAGGCTGCTGCAGCAAAAGAAAGAGCTACAGAGAATGTCAACATTCCCCAGCCCCACTTTGAAAAGCCACTTTGAGTCACAGAGGGGAGGCTGGGGAGGCCAGTCGGATTACACATGTGGAAACACTTTTTGGATTACACACACCCATCATGCCAAGAAGGGCCCTCAGTTCCCACCTCAACATTTATCTCCAAGCTCTCCTGAGATTTTTCAGATTAGAAATAAAACTTTCAGTTAACACCTATATTCTAATATACATGTACATTTAAAAAAACTATTAAATCACCTAATCACCTGAGTTAGTTAATGCATTAAAAATTACAAGCATTTTGCTGCTGTTTGTTTCTTGAATCCAAATTAATTTTACACTGGTTACATTTATTAACCTAAAAATAATATTGTCTGTGACTAAGCAAGAATCTTGAAAAGTGTGTTTTTACATGACTCTAAGCACATTTTAAATTACTCTAGTATATTAGGTACTTCAACCTCTAGTCAAGAACTTCACTTCTACTTAAGTACTAGCTGAACGTTTTCTCAACAGTCAAAATAATAAATGCTGAGATAATGTGAACCCACACCCTCTTCAGCAACTCTCGTCATTTGTGCGAAAACGTGGTTTTGCCTACCTGCCCTGTTGATGTCAAGGCAAGTGAAGACTGGCTTCCAGCACAAACTTTTCGAATAAACATTCCTTGCAAGGCTTCTATAACTTTAGGTTTATATACTCTATTGGTATCACCATGACCAAGTTTGCCTGCAAAAGGAGGAAACACAACTGGAAGGTAGTTTAAATGGATAGACAACAACTGAAAGCATCCCAAAAGAACTCTTTCTGGATTTCCAAAAATGTCAGAGTGGATTTTTAAAATTAAAATTAAAACCTATTACAATTTTTATAAAACCTATTCTCTTTAAATTACAGTAACTACAGACTTGAAGAAACATATATTTATTATAGTGTATTTTAAAATTTAAATACTAATCCCAGGCAGTTTAAATGTAATAGTTTGTAGCACATGAACAGCTACTGTCATATCATGAGTGAGCTTATTTGAAAGTCCTCGCACAGCATTTTTTCCAGAATTGTTCATCCATTCACTGACCTTTCTGCTGTGAAAACCCTCCCCTGCTGAAAAATCCTTTTTTTAACCCTATAATCTTGCAGATGAACTTCAAATATTGTATTTAGATTTTATAATAATCCTTTTCTTGAAGAGCTATCAAAAGAGGAGTGAAAAACAGAACCAAACTGCAAGGAGTACTGAAACTATAAGGCAGATAGAATAAGACAAAAATTATTACCAAAACGTTAGTTTTACCTACCATTATCTCCTCCTCCAAAGGACCACACTGTTCTCCCATCTTTGGACAGAGCTATTGTGTGTGAACTGCCACAGGAAACCTCTCCTACATTGCTAATATCTTTTACTAAAGTTGGAATGTTGCGGCTGTTGCTGTCACCATGACCTACGGAAAAGAGAAAAAAGTGTTTTCTTTCTGTGAAGATTTAAGTTCTATTTCTGTTTTGCAATCATGAGATTTTGCAAATTCCACATGCACTGCAGTCATCACAAACGATAATTTCTGCCCACTTTTTGGAAAGATTTGCAGTAAGGTTTGGAAGACATCTGTTGGTGAAGTTAAGCATTTCATGTTCATGACATACTCCAGAACACCTACTCACATCTCACTGGCTCTAAATCCTGTGATTATTTTCTACCTAGCTGCAAAGAAATAAAGAGTTAGTAGTACAACTGCCTTTAATAGCAGTGATTAGGTAGCCAGACTTCCCAATACTGGGCAGCAGATATCCTGCACAGCATGAGGAAGCAGCAAGAAGGGCACTCTGTCACTCCTGTCAATACTGCACAGACAGAACAGATCAGCCCCTAAACTGCCTTCAGACAGCCACGGCTCTAACTAGTCCTTCCTGAAGAAACCAAATACATTACAGCTATCACCTACTTTATAAAAAGCTTTATTTCTAATAAACTACAGAAATCCTGTGGACATGGAAGAAAAATGGAGAGGAAAATTAATACCACTGGTATCCATAATTGATTAAATATGAACACTTCCTATGACCTAATGAAACGTTACTTTTTCGCTGTGTGCTAGAATTCACCGGTGCACACTCCAAGACCTCCAAAGCACATCAAAATTCCACACTAACCTAAAACTCAATGAGAACATTTCTACAATTCCCACCAAAATTCCAGTTAAACCTCTAACCCAGAGATCTTTTCTTAACAGGGATACACTCAGCACTTGTATTTTACCTTGAAAACTGTGACAGTTTAAGTTGTTAAACACTGTCCTCATCTTCCACCACTGTCACTTGCTTACTTTAACCCTCTATACCTGGTGATTGGGACATTCAAAGAAAAGATAACAGAAGGGAAATAAAGCCCAACTTGCAACAATTTTCTATGCAAAGCCTCTTGGTTCAACTGAACCTGCTCGGGAAGGGTGGTTTTACACCAGGCATAGCAGCTGAACAGCAAAGATGATGAAACAGACAAGTGAACTTGAAGCAGACAGCAATAAAGTTTCCAGTTTCAGTTAAATTTAACATTCCAGATGTATTAAGGTAAAACGACATTAAGCCACTCCGGCAAACTTAATATTAAGTATCCTTACTACAATCAGACCATTGATATTATTAGTCAGTTATTCCTAACTGTTCAAAGAATCATTCTACCATCACATTAGATGAGGTTTATCTAGAATTCCACTTTATTTAAAATGTCTACTGTTTCCATTCCAGGGGCATTAGCAATCATATAGTCTTATGAATGAATAAAAGCAACTTGCCTTGAAATTAAAAACTTTTTTTTTTTTTTAAATCTTTGTAGAATTAACTGCACTAAAAACTTTTAAGAGTCTCTGCACTAATCACCTGTATGCACACACCTGAGTGCATGTATATGTGTATGTAGAGGGGACAATTGGAAAACAAGGCAAATACATGTATAAAATCATTACTAGACACAGGAACTTTGGCAAAGGCATCTCATTAAATTTTCAAATTACCTAATCTCCCGAAGTCTCCTTCTCCCCACGTGTACAGCTCTCCATCTTCTGTAACAGCAGCACTGTGTCTGTAGCCCGCTGATACACACACAACCACCTTACGTGCAAAAAAAAGATTAAGTTTTTACACAAATCAAGTAGGAAGTTTGAAAGCTTATGAGAGTTACGTTTCAGGAGTCTACATGAACTAACTTGCTCATTTCACATGGATTAAGTACACGCATAGTCTCCGCAATCTTTTCAATTTATTTGGTAAGGGGAAAGAAGTACTTAAAAAGCCAAGTTTATATGTAAAACTGCTAATGGTTTATTTATCAAGCAGCTTTAACATCATGATATCCTAGCCTTACAGGAGAAAAAAGCAGCATCAGTGATGTTTAAAACACTAAAAAGCTGTGTATGAAAGCCTTGATGTTGCAGCTAACAAAAGCAACCATCTTCCTGGAATGTCACTGCAGCTCAGTGACAGCACCTGAGCAAGTTTGACTCAAGGCTGTGAGAAGCTTTCCTGACAATGCAGCTGCCCAAATCACAGGCCTAGAGGCAAACATAAGCTCTAGCGTTCGCTGAAAGCAGACCCAGCCTCAAAGAGAAGTACAGAAAAAGCACACAACCTTTTCTTAGGATTTTATATATTTCATACTGTACACAACATTGCAAGTGAACAGAACAAAAACTGGTGCTCTACTATACAAAACATACCTTTCCTTGCAGGGGACCCTGAATCAGTTTGGGATATTTCTGAGTTGAACTATTTCCATGTCCCAGTTTTCCGTAGTCACCGTCACCCCAGCTGAAGACTTCCCCTTCTGTTGTAAATGCTAAAGTGTGACCATCAGATCCTTTTGAAGATGACACCTTTTTAATAGACCTATGAGGCTCAAAAGTCAATTTTTTCAATGTGGACTGATTGTTAGAGTCTCCCAGTCCCAGTCTCCCATAGCTGCCTTTCCCACAGGCTCTAACAGAACCATCCGTAGAAATGACAAATGTACAATATTGTCCAGCTTCAATCTACAAAGAGAAAAAAGGATGGATAGAGAAATGCAGAGATTAGATAAATCCAAAGTTCACATATAGGTCTAGAAGTCTGTATTTTTAAACAGAATGTCAGGTTTCTTCATATAACATAATGTAATTAAAAATAATTTGGACTTCAGTGTAAAACTAAAATTCTTGGGAAATATTTTATGATTAAATCTATTTTCATGACTAAAGTGGGTAAACAGTGATTATTTTATTTATTTGTACCTCTTCTACAGACTACAGAACCTGTGCTGCATTCAGATCTCCAAAAGTCATGGATGCAAATCCTAATTTTTTAAGAGCAAAAAAAGACTAAGTAACAGCTTGATAAAACACTGCAGGTTTTGCTTCATTTTAACCAGTACCAAGTGGTAATGTTACAGAACTACGCCAAATGCTGAAAATCCACTCATCTGAGACTATGCACTTTAATTACATGAACATCAAAGAAATAAGATTAAAAGCTTTTAAGAAATTAAGAACTTGCCCTTATTGCGAAGTCAGCACTTAGCTGAGGAATGACCCAATAGCAAACGGACTAACACAGAAATAATTCCCTATAGGAATCTTAACAGAGCAGAAGTGCAGAGCAGGTTCCATCTGAAGCATAAAGGCACTTCATAAAACAGCCCCAAGCAGGTGGCCACAGCCCTGTTTAATGGAAATTAATGACTTCATACAGATAATCCTACAACAACCATCAATGAGGACTACGCAGAAAAATCACATAAATTGTATAGGTGTATACAGTGTAGGTGTAGTATATAGGTGTAGCCCATTCATTCAGATCATGCATTCCATTCTCATGTATTAGTGTTTTTAATGCTTCGATAGTTTTCTGAATGCATAAATTTGCTTTATGATGTCCAGTCCTGCATCCCATTTGCATATAAAATACATCAGCGATGTCCATAGAAACAATTTCAGAAAATGCACCTAAACTGTCTAGTGACCAAAAAGTGCTTTTACTTAAGTCAACACTGCAAAGCCAATACCGTACCAGAAAAGCAAACTATTATATTCTGCGTCATGCATCAATAGAAGTGCTCAGTTGCAACTGCAGAATCTGTGACTGAGAGCAGAAAAAGCATGTACACTGATTTTCAGAGAGCTAATTAAGGTTGCTGTGTCAGCAGCTAGCCCAGTTTGGGCTTTTAAACTAGGCAACCTTGGGTATGAAAACCACCAATGGAAAAGAAGATGGAGTAGTTAAGACCCCTTTTAACCAACAATAAAAAATCCCAAAACTAAACCACAAAAAAACTCCAGGCAAGTAAACTTGTCTCCACAGAGCAAGTCAGGTAATTCAGTTATTCTTGTAACATGGATATTTATCTGTGTGCGTCATTAAAAACAAAATAATGTTTTTACCAGGCATCAATAAAAGTAGTGAGATACTCTCAGTAAATTAACCTGTGACCAGCTCTGAGCATCATCCCCTCACTACAACTTGACAGCCAGAAATAAAGTACTATTTTTCAATTTTATACTGTGACTATGAAGCTGCTGAACGTTACATAATGTACCACTAATAAATGTCACTCACCGTCTGTGCATCAGAAAAACTTGGAGCAAGCTTGGGTTGAAGAATTTTCTCTTGAGTTCCTTCTACCAGCTGATGACTGCTGTTACTTCCCCAAACATAAACTTCACAGGTCTCAGAAACTATGGGGGCATCACCTGTTTGAATGCTGTCCGGACTGGCACATGTCCTTGAATAGTCTGAAGCCATTCGACAAACCTGTTAAGCCCAGACATTGATTACACAGCAGCATTTTGTATTTCTTCCTATACAGTTACAATGTTTAAAGCACCATTAATTGCCCCTCAATATGGTAACTGCCTAAAACACAAATCACTGTGGCCGTATCACCAGCTTGCTCAAATGAGTTTGTTTCACTACATCCTGGGTTTTCAGTGTTTTTTTCACCCCTTCTACCCCAGAATAATTCAGCCAAGACTGCACTACACCCACACGTGCACACCAATCACATGTGAGGGATTAAACAGCAATAACTTAAAGTTTTTTTCAAGACATACCTCTTCAAATAAACACAGAGCTGCCTCATACAGAGAGCACAGGCCATCAGATGTTCTGGTTGGCTCTCTCCACTGACTTCGATCAGCAGATGATCCCTACAACATTTAAATGGTGTTATTATGAGAAACACACTTCCAAAAGAGAAACAGTCCCCCTGAACAAAATACATTAGGGATTTGTTCTTACAGCTAAGCAAAAACTAATGGCTCTTTCTATAAGCAAAAGTACACTGCCTGTCTCCTGAGCTGTGATATCTGCATACACGTCAGGAAAACAAAACTGTCTCAAATGCAAGTCCAGCATTCTTACTGATTCAGTTTTGTCAAAGTATTTGGGTTCAGAGTTAATTTTTCCTAATACTATTTCATAATGAAATGCATGGTACTTTTGTTTACAGTGATAATTATTTAAAACTTACTAATCCTAATGAATTTTATGTTTACATATCTTCCATGTTTTATACCTATAGCCCAAAACCAACAAAAAGTAAAGCTGCCCATCAGGACATTTAATCCAGTTCAGATACTGCTACTGCCATGCTCTTGTCATGGTCCCCACTCTTTGAAAGATTATTTAGATATTTTTTAAACCTTTTTTAGATTTTAATGTTTATGTTTATTAACAAGCACTACAAGCCTGAAAGAAAAGAAGGACCACTTGAGGAAAAAGTCATTCCCTGTTTCAGTCTGAGCACATGAGGCAGATGTTCGGCACAGCTTCCAACTGCATACTGTGCAACGATTTCATACCTTTAAAAATAATATTCAACTAGGACCAGAAGCTTTCAAAGCAGTGTGCCACACTTCCCACTTAGCTCATTTTCTTACCACATTCATCTCTGAGCATCAGCAAGACTGCTAAACATCCTGAAGATGTATAAGCAGAGGCCCAGGTGAAGTGGGGAGCAAGAATGTCTGATAAAAATAACTGAACAGGAAACACGGTGTATTGCAAAGCTTTGAATTTTCTAACTTTCTTGATATGAACTTAAACATACAAGTGCAAGTGGATCAAGTATGTCCTTGATTCTTTCCCTGAAGTTAGAACGTAACACCAAAAATGACAACACAGAGATTGTTTTGCTGTTTCATCTTTACCTATGAGGAAACAGGTGGGTAGGAAGGGAGAGGAAGAGATGGTGGCAAGCAAACTGGCATTTGGTGTGGAGAAACCATTCAGTTAAGAATGCAACTACACTGCAATGCAGAAAAGCCAGAGCTGGTTATACCTACCAGAGATCGTCGCATCTGGGTCAATATACTCATAAAGCAATCAAAGCTGATCATCCCTTCTGGACTTTGCAGCAACTTGGACTTCTCCATGGTGTTCACTACAGCTGAAGCACCTAAAGCCATTTCTATCCATTCAAGAAGGTATCTCAAGGCACCTCGTTGGGCAGCCAAACCAAGAAGCAACTCAGAAGCTAATCTACGACCTAAAGTGTCTGCCCCAGAGTTGGGAATCGTTACACCTTTAAGAAATGTTGTTACTTGTGACAAACAGTCCAAACCCATTGGTGGAATCTTGCTTTCATTTGCTAGAGATAAAGGTGGTAAAGAGCTCACGACTTCTATTGCAGTATGGATAACATCATTGCAAAGACTGAGGCCGGGTCCTGCCGCAGGCATCATCCAGCTTTGTCTCAGCAGTGCAAACAACAAGCTCAGCCCAGTCCGAACTCCCATTTCTATGAGTGCATCCGTACTTGACCTCGGGCGTTCACTGACAGAGTGCACATCTGTGGATCCAGAACTGCTTTCTGGTGAGTGCTGTTGCTGTTTCACCTTACCCTTATCGTGGTATTTATTAGAAAGTGCATAGAAGACACGCTGCAGCACAAGGAGACGCTTTCGAAGAGCTCCAGCAAACGGAGAGTCTGAGCACACCATCTTTGCCAGTGCCAGCTGGCTGCTAAGAAGGGCATCCAAGTAGTGGTCCTGTTCATCACTAGATAGAGATTCCCGCTCAAAATCTGGTAACTGAGGTCCTTTGAGGCACAGAACCTGCTGGGGCAATGGCACTACTTCTTTATTGCTAACTAACTTAGCATACAAGACAGAAACTCCCTCCCTCGTTGCAATAGATTCACTGTCTTCTGTGATCCAGGAGCTGTTCAGGTGTTCAAGCCATTTCAGCTTCACAGGTGGGACCATAGCTGCCATGCTGGTTTACTCCTTTGCCATTAGTCCTGAAGATGAAAAAAACTGTCAATAGGTGTGCAAGGTTATCTACAGATCTTAATACAGCAGGACAAATCCTAATAATCCTTTCAGAAGGTAAGCAGCAAAAGATTAACCACCGAGAATTACCAGTTTCACCATTTGACCCATGTGTATGTGCAACCTCCTTAACTTGATGTAAGAATTCTAGTGTAAGTCTGCATTTTCCAAATCAATACGCACAAAAAATCACACAAAGCAAATTGAATTTTCGAAAGTGTCATGAACAGCATTTAACAGATAAGGCAATTCAAGACTTAGATGTCAATTACTACAAAGGTGCAAGGTTAATAAGCATATCTCAGGACTATGGCAATTTACGTCTGCAGGATCATCCATGTAATGGTATGCTTTTCTGCTATTTTAGACAGATAAAGGATCCAAATTCCAAAAACATATACTGAGTCTGAAAAATTTCTCACACACAAGAACACAGACTAATCACAACTAGTTGAGTCCAGGATTCTTTAAGTCTATGTCTGAGAAAAAATTTTTAAATTAATAAAGTAAAAGAACATTCGGATCCCAAAGACACTCGAGTTACTAATTTTAATGCTGGTTCCATTTAGAACTTCAGTTTCTTCAAGAGGCTTCTTGATGCCAATGCTAAATTTTGTCAAGCTAATTTACAACTTAATATGCAAAGGGGCTTCTTCAAAGTGAGTGTTTTCAAACTACTCATTTTAAAAGAATTTCCTTTAAAGTAATGCTTTACCTCCTATTGTACAAAACAGATTTGTTTAACTCCTGTTTTATAATCATTAACCATGGGTTGCATAGGTTCTGAATGATCACTTTCTGTTCTTTGACCCTTTAAGTCCTAATATATTACAATTTCACCAAAAAATACTACAATTCCCTGACAGAGAGGTTTGCATCCTTCGGCATGTGAGAACTATTTGATCTAATTACAAATGAAATCCCTGGGGGTGGAGGGAGTCTCTGCCATGCATTGAAAGCTGGTGTTGCTGCCATGCCATGCTTGTAGGGCAATGGGTAACAGGCAGCGCAACTTCGTGTTTATCTTGACACTTCCCACTTACAAAACACAAATTAAAAATATGAAGAACTATACTGCAGTTCTTCTGCCAATAAAGCATATTCTGTGCTATTAAGCACATGCTTTTTTCATTCCAGCCGAATTTTCCCTACAATAGATTAGTACCTTCATGAAAAGCTTTATGTGAGCCGCAGTGAGCCTTACCCAAGTAACTTGTGCTGCACTACAGCAGACCCCTACCCAGGCCTATTCCACAGAAATTGGAGCCACAGATGTAAGTACCATCCAGAGCAGTGAGCATTCCTTGCATTTCGTACAGGACACACCTTCCGTCTACTCACACCACAAAACTCTCCAACAGCTCAGCCTCCAAGTGACACAGACAGGTACTCTAACATCTAGGACCCTGTTTACTAACAAAGGGCAACATTTTCTCATTTGTCAGAAGGGATTTGCTAACTACCATTTGATCCTAATAGAAATTGTAAGGCTAATTAATGAAAATGTCCAAACTCTGGTCTTATGTGACAAAGTTCATGCCTTCCCAAAGGGTAGAACATGGGGATGTAGCTCCATTAAGAAGCTCCCTGAATAGACTCATTCATGGGCTTTATGTTATGCTTGCATCAGCTACTCTTCTTTCAGAGACTTCAAAATGTGCTCATGTACCTCAAAGGTGCAAATACTGCTGCTTTTCCTGAAAACTGATACACTTTTTCTCTCTTCTCCTTGTATACATCTCTAAAAATAGAGACTGAAGCTTGAAGCTGAGCTCTTAGTGGTGACCTACTCTCCTACTGCAGCTTTTGGAAGAAATATATTGGTCCATCTTGAAAATAACGTTCAGCTTCATGTGACAGGCAGAAAGCTTTAACCAGATACTGCTGGTAATCCTGGAAATGCTCTCTGAACACAAATGTAAATGATCTCTGTCTCTGCATGTAACACCTACAGATCACCAAAGTTAAGCAGAAACCAGGTAGCAGCAGTGGCACAGTGTATAGGCAGGGCTTATTTCCTCCAGCTCACTGCCTGAGGACCATAATTACAAGGTTTATAATTGCTCCAGAGCCTGGACATGGACATCTCATTTCTTTTTAGAGCAGGCAGAAAGAAAACACATTTGGCTTTGAAAACTCAAGTGAATACTCACTGCTGTTTCACTAAATCAAACCACTACAGGGTCAGGTGAGCATGTGGAAGGTCCCAAATCCGCAGTATGGGCCAGTGTGCAGTCCCACACACCTTCTGATCACATGGCCAAGCACAAAGGGAGAAGCCACACCCATGTGACAAGTGGAGAAAAGTACTTATCCTTTATCACCATAAACCTAGAACAGTCTATATGTATAGCAATAACTTTATAAAAGTATTTCAACACTGGAACACTTAAAACACTTAAAACTAAAGTACCCACAACTTTCTGGGAATTCTAGTTTAAAAAAAAAAAGAAAAAAAGAAAAGCCCAGCTCTCCTGCCCTTATTCCTCCTGCTCCTCAGGAAAACAGAAAGTAAACTATGTGAACGTGCAACACAACTCATTTGTCGTATCTTTTAGAACCACAGTTCCTGTTCAGGAAATCACCATTTTTGGGGAGTAAATGTTGACATATATTTTACTGTTGCCAAATGATAAGTCAACTAAAATGGGATGTAAAACTCATAGCTGAGCAAGGATTCCAACAGTGTTGCCAAATTTACCACCTATTTCAAACACAAAACCAGGAGCCTGCAAATGTTTGTCAGCAAGACAGAGTAAACACTAATAATAATTGATACACTTAAGATCTTCCCTTTTGAGTTAAAATATAGGGGAGAAATAGGGAAGTTGTCATACTTCAGGGAAAGCATGCAGTCTTCAGTGGCCTAGCAAACAATTTTAAAGAATTTTAAATATTCTTTGTTACTACAGAATTTGTTTTTTCTTAAATAGGAATTAATTCAGCCTGAAACCACCAGCTCATTCTTACAGGTCACTTAAAGTATTCACTTTTGCGGTGTACGCTTGCCTACAACAAATAATAAATCACATGTATTCAAGTGTAAAAGGCCTGTTACAAGTCATCATTAAATACAATGGACTATTAGACATATTAAAATTAAGTTTATACCACTAATGAAATAGGCCAAAAGCCAATTCTTTTACTGAGGAAAAACTGCATCTTTTCTATGGAAAAAAACCTATTCCCCTATCTCAAATAATAAAAAACCAAGGGACTAGAGATGCATCCAACTGCATTTACAAGTTATTTCCATGAAACAGAAATAAATGATGAAGAGAGAAACTATAAATGCTGTTCCTTTCTCCTCTCTGCCACCACAGCAATTTAAATACAAGAAACAGAAAGAGGAACTTGATCCTGCCATTAATCCCAGCTTGCTTATTTTATATATATGATACCAGGTCACTGACTGCATGGATGACTAACACCTCAATGTAAAACTGACCAGGAGATACAACAAAATAGTTATTCCACTGCAAATGGTTCAGTATTTTTTACATCTACATATATATAATATACATCAGTATTTACATACTATAAATATCTCAGTGTTTCATGTATATGTGTCTGAAGCACAAGTAATCTTTGTGCAATAATTATTTATTTTCAAATGTGGAATAATTTTTGCAAAAAATTACAGTTAACATCAGAGTGAAATTATTGGGACAATTATGTGGAATGTATTTTTGTGTTGATATAATGTGCCATACAAAAGGTAAAGTGGGATTAAAAAATAACAGTAAGTTTTCCAGGCACTTACCACCATCTCCTAAACTAGCTACAGAAAAAGGAGATTTTTCTAGAAAGGGAACAAAGCAAAACACTGAAGATTTCTCATAAATCCACTTGGGTTGACTCAGACATGAAGACTGTCAAACCTCTAAGAACAATTTTTTTTTTCCAGATTTTTACTACAGCTCCAGGAAACCAAGAAGTTTTTAGGTCTTCTCACTTTGAGGTAAGTGGGACAGCTTTGATCACCTTCAAATACAAGAGTAAGAACTCACTAAAGGGGAAAAAAATTACTAAAGAAGTTAGTGAGAGAAGTTCTCAACTTCAACATAGTCAAAAGACTGAGGAATTTGGAAGCTACCCCTAATGCTCCTAAATTCCAAGGGCATGGGGGAAATGAAAGGACATCAGCATGGGGTTGAAGGTCAAAGTTTATAAGGTTATAAAGATCCTGTTTCTGAGTCCAGCAGGAAGACAGGTCTTGGACAGAGTATGCACACTTCCCTGAAGGAATTTCCATGCTCTTCCCTTTCCATCTCAGTTTGGAAATTATGGAAGATACTTGAATTTGTCACCCAAGAACCGCCTCCACACAGCCAACAAATATATCCTAATATAAGCAAACAGGAAGCTCCCTTCTAGGGTTTAGATTTTAAAAAAAAAAATCCTGAGAAGTTGCTGTGTGTAGATCTAAGAGAAAGATTGCTGGGACAATTTAAAGCAAGGTGGTAACTGGGCAGAAGCTATACTGTGTGGCTACATCACACTCTGTCACTCCTTTTGAGGGAGAAACAGGAAGATAAGGAACAGCTCTAGGCAAGTCCGGAGAGGCAACACTAAATTTCTGCACGAAGAGACAGAAGTATGAAAGCCAAGACAAGAAAAAATGAAGGGGGTTATGTTTTGTTTAATAGAAAATTGTAGGAAAGATCCTTGAAAAGTGGAAGAGGGAATTATCATCTTGCTATATTAAGAAACAGAGAAGGTAACAGCACAGTTTCCCCACAAAACATACTTTGCTTTTTCAGTCCTTAGCACACACATTCAGCTTATCAACAGACAGAAACCACCAAAACGTGTGGAAGGGAGGAGCTGATTTTAGGGCCCCTTTTTTCTTTTTCCCCCCAAAACAGCACATCTCCAACACAGTGGCTCTACCTCATTGCCAAATGCAGATAATCACTGGTATTCCAGAAAGAATAATACAAGTCCACAGATGAGGAGGAGGAAGGTGCAACTGCAGCTCAGGCCATGAAAAGGAAAATCTGAACAATCAGCTCAGAAATGTAGGTAAATCTTGAAGCACAGTGATTTCCCATTGCTTGTACAAACCTGAATCTTCCTGCTTAACTGTTGTTTTACAGCTTTGTGCTTTCCTCCCTGTGCAAGGTCCAAAGAAGTAAACATCATAATACAGGGATAAAAAGCAAAATTGATCTTACATAAAGTGCTGTCAAATGGACACAGCAAACAAGGGGAATATACTTTAACCTAGTCCTTAACCTAGGCAGAACTTCTCACAGTCCATGGAGATTTTCAAACACGTAAAATGCATGAAGTGATACACAGGATCTTCAATCCATATGAGGAAAACCCATTTTCTTAAACCAGTACACACACTAAAGATATTAACAAGGACAGAATTGAACAATGCTATATATGACCACGCTTTTCTTTAACTTAGTCTGACTACAGCAGAAATCAAGCACACACAAAAACAATTATTCTGACAGAAGCCGAGTGTTCTGGCTCTTAGAACTCCTACAAAAGCAGCTGAAAGCTTTACTTTCTGCAAAGCTCTTGAAAAACTGCACCTATAAGGGTGTAAATACTATGTGTCCGAAAAATCAAAAGTTTTCTCAGAGGAAAAATAAACCCCACAAGCACTCACTCTCTCTCTCTCTCTCTGCAATCAGCAATTTCAGCAACCTTTGTAAGATGCTGACTACATTTATTTTATGGGAACCTAATTACAAAAGCTTGTAACACAAGAAGTCAGTCTGTACAGTCAAATCAAAGGCAGGAAAGAGCAAAATTAAAGAACATGCAAAGATTTGGTTGTGAAACTGAATTCTATTCACTGCCTGCCTGTGATGTTGTACCATGCACATATGCAGAGCTCTTCACTGTGTGTTCATTGACAATGATCTTCCTAGATTCTGCAGCACTTCCATTTACTGTTGTCAACATGATGGGCTCCTAGAGTACCTTCAGCATGATGTCACCTGGGTGGTTTCTAAAAAGGATTAGAAAACTTAATATTTAAACAGATGACAACTGGGGCACACTACAGCTCTTGATTCTGCTGCAAGTAGTTAAAGCTTTGTTTGCAACAGTGAGAAATTAACTTCTGTGATGGGCCAGAAAAATCAAGCATTTTGTGGCTCACACAAAACTCAAGAAAGATTTCACTGTCAGAACAATCAGGTAATTCTACTAGCTCATTAAGAATGTAATTCAATTAATTCACTGCTGAAAAGTGAATTAATTTCACTACTGAAAAACTTTACTCTGGGATGTTATTTTAGGTAACTTTTGGATAAAGTAGAAGTTCTCAGCTCATTGCCAATCGCAGCTCTGGAAAAGCTAATACACTTAACTTAGGAGAGAAAACCTGATGCAATATGTTTCTATTTACTGCCTCATTGCGATGACAGTATTACAACTCCATTATACAAGTGGAATCTCTTCAAAGTCACAACATTTTCGTTTTGTAGCATAAGCACTTGGAACCCTTCTAAATTATTACATTAATGCAAATAAATGTAACATTCTCACCAGTAAACCAAAGTCTTTAGTCTGTATTCAAGTCTACTAAATTATTATCTCAACATTCTGTCAAATTCCTAATCTGTATGACTCCAGAGCTGAATGTGGAATTCAAGATAAGGCTGTACCTTTAATCTGTGCCACAGAAAGACTGTCCTCTGTTTTTGCAGGTTCCAGTCCCAACAGTTCCTGACATTTCATAAAATGACAGATTACCTGAAGTTTTTTATCATTCCAGTCTTTCATACTTCTTACAAGGGAGGCACGAAGTCCCAATAAGAATATTGTTTCACGTGCTGCCAGCTGGTTGAGTGCAGCAATTTCTGCAATCTTTACTAAAATTTTACAATCTGAAAGTACAATTAAACCAAACTGATTTGCTTCCCTTGTTTCATAAATAAGGGGTTGCATATATAGGATTGCGCAGCAGGTATCAGGGCTCCAAACAACATTCACAGTCTTTTACTTGAAAGGTAATTTAGAAACCAAGAATATATAAAAGCAATTAAAGTCCTGCCTTGTCACAGACCAACAATACGAAATGTACAGAAATGCAAAACCTGCAAGATGTTTTGTATTGCTCATGGCCAGGGGGCACTATGACAGTTGAAACCAACAGCACATAACGTTGGCCTAGGAGACTTATCTGTTCAATATTTCACTGGTGCCAAAAAGCACAGTAGGTCACCATGCAAGGTACCAATCCTCAAATGTTCTTTTTAGCCTATCCATGTAGTCTACATACAATGTCATGACAGATGTGAGGTGAATGGAATCCATCCAAAACAGGGATGGGAAAGAAAATGAGAAAATGACAAATCAGAAAATACATAGACTGCAAAGAAATTACACCAAATTCACAAAGAATTGAAAGCAAAGACACAAAAAGTCTCATTAGAAGCAGCAAAAAAAGAAACAAGGCAGTGGTGTTAGATAACAGGAGATGGACAGTAAAGCAATGCAGAAAAAATGAGCCATGGTCTCCTACAAATTGGGAATGGGAAGCAAGGAGCAAAAGGAACTAACCAAGAAAAAGCAAGCAAGAACAGCAGCTACAGCAGATTGTTCTTCACTCCTAAAAGAATACAGTGAAATACACACCAGGATTAATTCATGGGAACATCTGTCTCTGTTAAGCACAATGGCCACTATCTTCCCTCCTTATATTAGCCACCTGCTCAGCATACGGAAACTAAATGAATGACATCGTAACTCAGAATATGCAAACAACCATCTACTTTTCTTTCCAAATATTAAATTCCACTAGCCTTATATTTGTTAAGTAAGCCATGGTGAGGTTCTATTTGATCTTCTTCTAATTTCAGTCTTCCTATATGATTTTAGGTTTCTGTAGAATTATTTATTTATACATTATCAGCTGTAGTATTGAAACCAGTATAACCCTATGCTTTCAGCTGGTCATAACTGGTCACTCCAAAAACCTTTTGGAAGACAGACTAAAGGAAGACAAAGTCATTTTTAAGTTAATATGAAATTAAAGCTATTTGCCCTTTTGCCCTTAGGTTTAAAAAGAGAGTAATAAAAAAACCTGATCATAGTTTGTCAATGTAAACCCCTGGGGGCTGTACAAAATCTACCCAAGCAGAGACGAAATAAAAATTATCATTATTGTTCAGCAGATAAAATTAGAAAAATCAATTTAATCCATTACTACTTCAGATGCTTTAAGGTTCCTGAAACAAAAGCTGAGAATGCAAGATGCTCCACATACACAATCATCAAAAGCAGTTACTGAAGAGCTGAGAAGCAGAAATCCCCGTGCATCAAAAACATCCCAACAATCTGAGCAAAGAAAGGTGCCTGATCTTGCACTGGAAAAGGGATGAAAACTCTGGTGAGGTTTTAGCACTACCACTCTCCCCAGAAGGTACAATCACTTGTACTTCTACTAACTGTAGTTACAGTATTTTCAACCACCATAACACACAGAACCAGACATTTTCTTGCAAAAACTACAAGAATTTTAAAGATGTATTTACTAGAAATCATGACTTGAAATTGAGCAACTCAGCAACAGACAGGAGAATGCAGTATGTACAGACAGTCAAAATCCATACACATTTAACTTACAACTTAGCTGTATGTAAGCAGAGAGGTGCACTGCAGCCTTTAGATATATATATATGTATCTGTTATCAGGGCCTGTGGTGACAGGACAACAGGAAATGGTTTTAAACTAAAAATGGGTAGGTTTAGATTGGATATAAAGAAGAAATGTCTCATAATGAGAGTGGTGAGACACAGGAGCAGGCTGCACAGCAAAGTTGTGGATGCCCCTTCATGTTAACACATCCTGTTAACATTTGCATTTCTTGACTCAGAGAAGTTGTGTTATAACTGAAAAAGAAACTTCTGCTGCGTAAATTAACGTGTTCATAAGGAAATATTTTGAGGATGTAATTTCTGTATTATGTAGTCCTGACAGGAAAAAAAAAAAAAAAATTAGTAAGGAGAACTCAAACTGTAGGCTGTTCTTTAAGCAGCAAATTAATTCCAGCTCCCAGCAGAGAAGATGATTGCTTGAGCCACCTGAACATACTCCCACCTAGCTTGGTGACATCAGGTCAATCACAACAGGCAGTCCAGGCCACAGAATACACCTGGCCAGTTCCAAGGTCACAATTACACTTGCAAATCCTGTAGCCACTGGGGCAAATCCTGTAGCCACTGGGCTCCACGCTGGCTTTGCTTTCTTAATATTAAGAATTTACAAGGGTTACTCCGAATGACCCTAATGCACAGCAAGCAGCTGCAGCACACTGGCAGTTATTTCAAGCAGCCCTGTGATAGCAGAGCTTCTGAGGGCTACTTTAGATGATTTCTGAGGGTTACTTTAGATGTTTTTAAAGAGCTAACACCTACTAGATTTGAATGTTCCACTTGAATGTCAGTCACTACAAGGGAGACAGAAAAAGAAAAACTGGCAGCAGTTTCAGAGTTTGAGTACTTCTGAGAGCCAATCATGAGAAACACAACCAGCACAGTACTCGCCATTCACTAAGACGACTTTGACAGCAGGAAGTCAAAGCAGCCACAGAGAATTGCATCCTACGTTTAACTAAAACACACCAATGCAAGATAAAAATCTCTCAAGTTACACGAACAGAGGAAGATTAAATACCTGTACAGGATCTAAGACTGTTGTATTGAAAGGCAAATTACTTCCTAACAACCTATGACCAGAAATCAAATGCCTGCTCCATCAAGTCTTCCTGAAAGACATATAATTTCTGTCTCCATTACTTATGTTTAAAATGGGGATAAGTGCTTCTGTACCCCAAAAGTATTACAAGAATAATTACATTAAAAACAGAAAGAAAGACTGGAATATGGGTATCTTAATGTCTTGAACAAAAGTACTTAAACATACATAATTTTACTACTTAAACACAAATACTGTTAATTTCTCATGCAGCTTTCCCCATCTGTAAAATGGTCCTAGTCCAGTCATCACTGATACTTTAAAATATGCAAAGCACCCCTGTACTGTTTTCTTTGAAAAAGAAAGATTATGGCTACCTCAAATTGGTAAATTAAAGATAAAAAGCAACTGAGACCTTTAGTCAGTTCACTGAAACCATTTCCTAATCAACTACTATCCATTTAATTCAGTTCTGAAAAAGTAGAAGAAGAAGCTTTCACTGATAAACTATTTTTCAATTCAAGGATTAAATTAATAAGAAAATACTGTGTTACATTCTTACTATGCCAAGCAGTCTCTCGGCAAAAATAAGTCAAAGACTTTACATCCCTGTTCTTAATTACCAATTAGATAAACACCACCTTTACACAGTTTCCAAAACAAAATTTCAACACCCCCACTTCCCCTTCAACTTATATACTTCCAGCCACAAAAACGTGTTTAGTCTTAATGTTCAAAGAACAAAACATATGTGACATATCTAAATAAGAACATAGGAGCAGAGTTGAAATCCTCAGTACGTAGAGGTTTGTACTGAGAGACAAAAAGCCTTATGATGTTTCATTTTAAAACACAACCACTGTGTATAAAGCCACCTAACAAATTCCTCATAGGTGAAAGGATACAGGAGATTGGCAATGCCCTCTGTCCTGTAGCACAACATTGTACAGCTTTTAATCTACCATGCAAAATAACAGATTCCTCTTAGAACAGGGAAGTAGTAGCAGAATGACCAGGTATAGTATACAGCCTACCTTTCCACATTAAATACTTACTATATTTTTTCTCAAAACTATGTGAGACTTAACCCTGAGATCCAAGACCTCCACAGTCCCACATCCCAATGGAGCAGATGCGGTATATATGGGGCCTTTAACAAGGAGCATTAAATTCAGCACATGTAAACTTATAGCTCTGAGATTTTATTATGAAATGCCAGCATAGAACACTCTGCTACTACAAATCTGATCAACCTCGCAAGACAATATGCATGTGTATATATGCACATATATATATATATGGATTTATACACATGTATATAGAGCACATGCTACAGCAAATGACACCATTCATGAGGAAACAATCAGCTTAGATCTGTGACAACAGAAAACGTTTCAACAACTGCACTAAACCTCTTCTATATACACTGTGAAAGGGAGAGGGCACAACAATAGGGTTCTGCCCATTAAAAAAAACAAGGAAAGCAGCTTGCATACAGCAACACCTCAACGAAATTAACCACGTGCAGTTTAAAAAACCCCACAACTCAATAACAAAACACCTGCTACGACTTCACTTTGAAAGACAAAATAAATAATCTCTAAGTAAAAGTATATATATATAATGCTTCAGTATTGAAAGCAAGAGCCAGCAAACATGCCACGGGGAGACAGTGCAATTCAGATGACAGGTCTGGGGATACACGGAACACCTACCTACAGGCATGCATACAGCTGATGGAAGGCCAACATGACAAATTTTAGAAAGAATTTTGTGACACCTGTCAGGTCCACCTGGGATGCACACAGCCAGAGATACATTTAACACTTAGAGAAAAATGCATGGCCACACTACAACCCCATTCATGAGGTTCCTGGGGAAAAGCACAGGCTCTGAGGATCTCAGCCGAAGCACAATGCAGAATTCGTATAGTTCATACCGCTTTGAAGAGGCACAAAAAGCCCCCACGAAGGGAGAAGGGGTGGCGGAGGACGCCCGTCCTTCTCCCACCCTCAGCAACAGGGCAGTGACACCTGACCGGCCCCACATGCCTCCCCTTTTCCTCACGCCCGCCTGCACCTTCCCCCGTTCGCGGACGCCCGCGGCTGCAGCTGCGGCCCCGCGGTGTTGTCGGGCGGGGAGGGCGCGGGCAGAGCCCCCCCGGCGCTGGGCTCGCCCAGGCCTCCCGCCCCTGCCCGCGCTCCTCAGCCCCGCGCGGCCGCGCGCTCACCAGGCAGCGGCGGGGGGAGGCGGCGGCGCTCAGCCCGGGAGCCCCGCGGGGCCGGCGGGGCGCGGGGAGCGGAGCGCGGAGATCCCGCCGGGAGCCGCGTCCTCCCGGCCCGGATTGTCACAGGGAAAACATGACGCGGGCGGGGAGCCGCCGCGATCTCGCGGGGCTACCACGCGGCTCTCGCGAGAGCGCCGGCCGCTCCCCGCCTCCGCCCGCCGGGCGGCTCCCGTTCGCGGGCACGCGCGGCTCGCCGCCGCCTCCCGTGCACGAGCACGCGCGGCTCGCCGCCGAAGGCGGAGCGGCGCTGCACCTGCGGCGGGCAGGGCTCGTCCCGGCAGAAGGGAAGCCGGTGCTGGCACTGGGAATGGAGACAGTGCCCGAACGGGCGGGGTCGTTTGTCTTCTGCAAGTGCTAGGAAGAGCAGATTAAATGCTTTTGCATAAAGCAACGAAACAGGTCAGGGGAATGAAGCACCTAATTCAGGTGGGGTTCCTGATGAAAGTGATATATTGGACACGATGTATTAGTGGTATATTAGCGAAAAGAAGAGAAAGGGATGCTGTATGCAGGGATAAAAAGTGCAGAAAAGGCAGAACGAATCACACCAGCGGACAAGCAGGAGTATATTAAAGCATTTGCTTAACCAAAATGAACGACATAACAAGAAACAGTAAAACTGTCACTGGGGACTGAAATTCCAAGTCTAAAGTATGATAAAGTATACAGTGAACACTGTCACAGCCTTAGATGGTGGCAGCAACAACGTCATGCCAAGATCAGTGAGGCCACAGTGGCAAGAAGCAATGAGAAATCTCAGTTATACTCACATGAATTGGTGAAGTCCCTACAATATTAGGGATGCCATGACTGAATCAGTAGACACTGTTAATTACTAAATAAGTGGGGAAACTGACAAAAGGCAAGAGGAAAACTTCTGTGCAAGAAGGGACTGCATATGTTTGGGTACGTTGGCCTAAGACAGGAATACAATGGAAGTTTACAAAGATTGGTGATATGAAATAGCTGAACAGGAAATAATTGTTTATTCTCTTCCAACAGAAGAGCTAGAAGGTAACAAAAGGAACTAGTTTACCTGGACTCAAAAAGAGACTGGAAATACAAGACAGAAAAAATCCATCACAGATTACCAAAGACATCTCCTCTGGTTGAAAAATGCGCTGACCCACAGAAGACCCTACAATATTTGGGGACACTTTACTCTGTGCTTGCTCTTGCCTTCACTTCCCAAGGCATGGGCTGATGGCTGGCCCCAGACATGGGGTGCCGATGAACCAGCGATCCCATCCTTATGTCCTTGTCCTGTGGCCCCTCTCTTCAGTAGCCTTAATAGTTTATTCTGAGTTATGAAGTGTTAGAGGGTCCCTAAGGGTAGAGCTCAGCTCCCGAGAGGGACCATTGCATTTCATAACACAAGTTCCAACCAAAGTTGGATTAAATGTCACTGGCCACTTCAGAGGCACATCCCAGGTATTGATGGCTCTTCATTCTGCCCCCTAAAAGGCTACTCGTGGATTCACAGCTTTTTGCAGCAGAATAAATTCCAAATGCCTTGCTTAGAAAGTCTGACCCAACCAAGGTAAAAAACACAAACCAAGAAAAAAGTCTCTGTTAGTAATCTACCCATGTAATATCAACCCACAGGATAATGGTCAAGACAACCCATTTTTGTTAATAAGTTGTAAGATTTTTTTTTTAAGTTTTGTACCTTTAACTACACCAGCTAATCTTTTGTCTAAAGCTATAGTCAAACTCTGCTGTGAATGAGCAGCTTCTTTGTCAATGAGACCAACTGTGCTAACAAATACTACCAAAACTGGGGTAAATTATAAAACCATTTGAAAGCATTCCTTAAGTATTTCAAATATGCCAGCTAAAGGGTGCTGTGTAAGAAATAAACCTAAAAAAATCAACAGATACATGAAAACACATTCAGTGCAGACATGTCCACAAAAGAGAAAGCGGAACAGACACACTCAGCATACTTCTCCATGTTCACATGCCCCACACCCACACACTTATATTAGCCACAACATGAAGACAAACCTTATCATTAACTGCAGCTTTTATGGCTTGCAGGCTCCACCAGCAGCCAAGCACTATACAATTTTCAAGGAATTTTGTATGTTTGCAAATGTCTAATGCTTTAAAGTTATGTACAAATATATGTAAAGATATTATATTCATAAAACCACAAGGTTTTCTTGTTTTGCTTGTCAAGTCTTGACCCAGCCCATTAATCACTCTGCAGTACTGAGAGTCAAGGGCTCTCCCCTCGCCATTTTCTTAGATGCAGGTGTAGGGGCTGTTTCCACAGCCTCAGTGATCTCAGAATTTCAGTTACACTGGAGGACCATTGCTATTTATCCTTGTGAATTCTCACATGAAGCTTGTTTACTAGATAGCAACTGTTAATATTTGATATTAACCACACTCTTTAATAGGTCAAGTGACTTCCCCAGTTTCTCTTTCAGAGCTGGAGCCCCAGTGCCTGAGGTATTGTCTGTACCTACAGCCAGAGCTATTGTCCTGCACCTACAGGTCCTGGACTCATGACCTTCTGACCTTGAATAAAACCCAACATGGCAAGTGATGCAGGATGAGGAGGTTTATTCCATCACTCTGTACTAAGCAGGCAAGTACTGTCAGAATTACTGATAACCCAAACAAAGCAAACAGCATTCTAGTGAACACTAGCACCAGTAGGTCTGAAAATAAGGACGTGAATATGGGGAACAGGATCCACATTTCCTCTGACACCAGCTATGGCTGTCAGAATTCAGCCACCTCATCTGAGAGTCAACTATCATTAAATGAAAACATAGCACTCGCACCGTTTAGAAATTGCAGAGGCTCCGAAAAGGCATTTGGGCACCCTGAGGACATACCAGAGGAAAGATGAGCTCTCCAGCCACCTCCAGGTATATATCAACAGGGTGAAAGTAATAAAAAAAGTTGAAAAGAGTTTTATGGGACAACCCTAGACATAGGCCAGGAATACCTGAATCACAGCTTTTCAGTGGGCATCATCATTCATCCTCTCTCTCTCCTTCACAGCAAGCATAAGCAGAAGTATTCAAAACTACAGATCTAAAGAGTTCAGCAGGTAATGCCCCTGACTGCAAGACATTCATCTTCCATTTCTATTTCCAAAACGGTTTCCATCTTAGCTTCAAAGCATAGATGGAGGCCAGGAGAAAGCCCATATGATCATGGAAGTTTAAGGGAAAGGCAGCTGTAGATAGTACCTCTGTTATCTCTGTGCTCTTACCTATTTTTTAAAACAGAAATAATCCTTCCTGATGACTGCAGACCTCTCAAGTCCCACCTCCGATTTTCCTCCTTCCCAGCTTCACTTGGATTAAGGCAGATTCCTTCTCGCATTCAGCTCTACAAGACCTGTTTTACATCAGTGATTCCTTATTACTTTGCATGAGTTGCTGCATTATTTATTAGTTTTAAATGTACTGTTACGTAATCCCATCAAATGTACTTTTAATCTTAGGCAATGAAGAGAAAGGTATGATAATGAAAGAACAATGCCCATTTTAACATCAAACATTCTTCTAAAACTGTTACTAATTATCGTTTATTTTTAGTAACCATATTTAACTCTTTTTCTTCTTCTGATCCAAACATTTCACCAGGGCTATGACCAATTCCACTCTCAGTGTTTTTGTAAGATCTTTTTTTGTAATGCAGTGCCTAGGACAAGACTTAACATCCAGCATGAGGTTTTGCTTTTTATCTAGGGCATATTCTTAACTACTTTTTCACAATGCACGATAATTTTGGATCATGACAGAAAATGGGAATTTGTACATGAAATACCTCAATTAACTGTGTTTTGCTTTTACTGACTTCTTTTTCCAGCAGACTTTGCTAACATTGGCATGTCTTGCTGTTGTCATGGCAATGAAAGGAGTCTATATGGCTTTGGATGTGACTCAGAAATAATTTTATACAGAAATGGGACAACAATTAGAACAAAGGACATCGAATGTTTCTGTGCCATCAGTTAATAAATGGTCAACAGGAAAAAAAGAAAGATCCCAAATCAGAACAAAAGATACTGAACAAAACTTGATTGGATAGAAGACACCATACTTGTGACCCTCTCTTGCAATTAGGTCTCTGTGTGGGTAAAGCTTTATCATCCCCAAGAGTTATTAAAATCACAGTGATCTGCCTGGACAGTTACTTAACCAGAACAGAACACAGATTTGCCGAAAGAAGTTATGTTCTTGGTGTTCAGAAATATGAGGAGTCTTGTATTGTGGACTTATCCCAATAAAAAAGGTCTTGAAACAATCATCTCTGTCAGGGCTTTTTCAAAGGCAAGGCTCTTCTCATGGTGCGCAATTTACACGAAGCAAAAGAGAGGCAGCTTTGCCAGTTAAAAGATTGAGGAAAGGAGCTTGTGTCAATCACTGACGAAGTGTGGACAGAGCAGTTGCAAGCACCAAAAAACATGACTAAAGCCAACCTACACCAATCTATGAAGTGTATGGAAAAATTATTTTTAGCTAGACTAAAAATACCATTCACCTATGTCTTCTATATGTTACTCATGACAACACTAGCTCTTTTCCTGTGGATCCAAGGTATGTGAGGGGAGCTGTTATTAGATCATTTGCCTGTGCAGAGATGCCAAATGTGAAGGTACTGAAATATATGCATCTGTGTCAGTCCTTAATTTCATCTTCTGAGTCATGCTCTGGAGTGACACTTCCTCTGCCTGGCACTTCCTGTTCATACCAAGCTGAGCTATACTAAGTGTTATTTATTAGAAAGCAATCTAAAGCCACATCCACACGGCCAGCTGGCTCTTACCCCAGTACAAATCATCACTGCCACATAATCAGCAGTTTCAGAGCTCAGGATTGCAGGTGGTTGTGTCACTTCTTTTCTTCCACTGTTGGACTCAACTGTGAAATGCAGAGCAGAATCAGTCCCAAGTAACCTCAAATTTAAGATCTGGTTCAATCCATGGCCATCTCTCCCTTTCTTTCTTCAGCTAGGTGGTAACTTTTTCAGACTGTTTTGCTCAGCCTAGTTTTGTATCAAGGCTCTGCACCTCAGAAATGCCCTTGGCCAATACAAGAAACATTCCAGAGAACAACTAGGGAAAACACATGGGAAATGAGGGATTTGCACTGGAAGACAATGAACGATAACATAAAGGAGAAATTAAAAGGATTATCTGTGAATAACTAAGTAACAACTGAATTCATACACAAGACGAGTGCCAAACTAATCTATGCATGAGTATGAAACATCTTGGGCATATGTGGCAAACAGGTTACTAGAACTTCAAAAGGATTAGTAATTCTCATTAGCTTAATATGGTAACATCTGGTGCACAGCCAAAATGCTGCTTAAATATTGTGTCATAATACCTATATGCATAAAGATATTGGAGAGAGCTAAACAATAAAAGAAAATGGCCAGTGGTCAAAGTACCATTCATGGGACTGCCACTCCCAGCTGCACTCTTATGGGTTGTTCACAATCCCTTTAGGGCCTCACGAGTGAATTTTGGTGCTCTGCTGTCTTTTAAAAACCCCTGTTGCACAATCCTGTAGTGTGTCCCCACTTCCCATGCTTTTAGCAATGCAGTTAAGTAAAAGTGCCTGCCACAATTGCTTCTCCCCTGCCTCACCCTGTAGTCTTTCCTACTCAGCGAGTAAGACCTTTGCATGGAAACACAGAAAAAATGCAGCACGGAGCTCTAACAACACCTTCGCACTTACTACTGGAGACTCCTTGTCCCTTTGCATTTCGAGTGGAGAGGATACCCAGCTTCCATGGCCCCGGAGCAACAGGAGCAAACAGCCTGGCTGCTCTTGGCAGGACACAGGGGGATGGACCCAAGCTCTGCCAAATATAGCACGCAAGAGCTGTGTGCCTGTCCTCAGCGACTTCATGCACAGCAAACTCAGAGCCCTCCCAAAAGGGAGCACCTGCAGTGTCACACCAGTTAATATTGCCAGAGAGTTGCATCATATCCAACTGGGCTCAGGAGTGAAAGAATGCTTGACCTGTTTTGAGCAAGCAGTAGAGTATTCTGATTTCTTCAATGGAATTCAAGAGAGGTGAAAAATTTAAGAAAGAAAGACTATAGTTTATGTAAATCATAAGCACAGCACTGATCAGTCTCCATTTTCATAACAAGAAAAAACCCCATTTATCTAGAGGGCTTTGGTTAAGCAAAAAGCTTCTGTTTCTTTCATTGAGGCCATCTGACCTTGACTAAGTCTCCTTCCTCATTATTCCTCTCTGAAATAAGTTACACATCTAACTACTAGCACAGGCCTGCTTTCAAATTACTCTAACCTTTATGCACAAATGCAAAATATTACTATCTTTTGCCACAACTGTTCCATGGAAGATCCTAGGCATGATTTCTTTCATCAAGAGGAATTTAAATTTGTAAGTCAGAATATATAATTCATTTTATAAAAGGCATTAACAAATATTAAACCCAGGAAATGAAGCATGTTTTTATAATTGTGATTGTTCAATTTTTCTTTGCAGAATACAAATGCATAAAAAGGTAAGAGCTGTCCTCAAAACTAGCAACATCCCAAGACCATGCTTACAAACAGTACTCAGGTAATAGTGCCACATAAAGCTTTAACACCTGAAAGATACTGTAAAACCTCTTGTCTGTACAGCATATTCTAAGGCATTGTTTAGCATTTCTAGAAAGAATTTCTTTTTCCACGTTATCTACATCATTCCTCAAATTAAAAAAACAGATTTTTAAAAAAACCTTTTTAGGGAAAAGAAAACCTCTACCACTCGATTTTTGTACGAGAATTCCTCTTTCTGAACTTGAGCTAAAACAGCAATTAATTTTTCTCTGAGTTTATCATCCTTTCCAACTCTGACAGCTATGTTGCTTCCTGGCTCACACTCCATTCCAGCATTTCACTACTATTCCCCCTCTTTTCCTATTATTTGTCTAGTCCTCTAACTGCTTGTTCTCTGACTGACTTTTCTTTAGCTTTTGTCAGTTCATTAACATTTTTCTAGTCTTTAACTCAAAGTGAATATTCTGTTGTCTGAAAGCTGTACAATGAGGAATTATCCTTCAGCTTTCATGAATCAATGGCTACTCTGTAAGGCTAAAAGCAGTTTTTCTTTTCTCATTGTCTTCACACTTCCTCTCATTCCATTTGTTCCTGCATTCAATTTTTTTTTCCCACCAAACACTACAAGACAAATAATATCCCCCCACATGTTTCACTTTGAGATTTCACAGTATTTTTCTAAAAGAATCCTCTTTCCCTTAGATGGGAGGGGGGAAAGGTACAAATAGGATAGAGTTAGCTCATCCCGATACATCTAGCACAGGCTGCATTTCAGTTCAGCATGTTAACTAATATTCCCCTTTTGCAAGAAAAGCCCTGCTCATACTGGTGTGTGTAGAATGAGACTGGTAAAGTTCCAGCATTGCTTTTTCCTGTCGCACACAGCCCCTTGGGCTGCTTCCACCACAACACCTGGCTGCACTGGGCAAAGAATGGGCCCTCTCACAAGGGAGACAGAAGCATAAAGGTCACTTTCCAAATGAGTACTGGAATGAAACATTTCTCTTTGGTTTAACCCAAAAGCCCAGAGCTCTTCCCAACATGTTTCTGGATTTGCATGTGTCACGAAGTCCTGGTCTTGACAGACAGAATCACAGAACAACCAACAGACATTTCCTCTTTATCATAGTTAATTCAGCCCTACATCACTCAGAAAAGAGATGAATTAAAACATTTATATAATGAAACACTAATAAACACTTCAGCCAATTCCACAATGAGAATTATGAAAACAGATAGGAGCAAAACAGAATTATGAAAACACACAGGATAAAAATTATTAAAAGAAAATAAAAGTCGAAGTCAAAAATTAGCAAGGTAAATACACAACAGATAATTCATTTAAAATCCCATCCTACATATATTTTTGAATTTTCTCCAAATATACTGTATCAAGCTCTATGTAGATAGTGTTAAATCAATTTAATTACAGAATCATATGGAAAATAACGCTTAAAACCTGTTACTCCTCTTCCCAAGAGTGAAACCAAACTACTACCCAACACACCTTACTTTTAGTAGCTTTCTCTTTTTGTTTGTTTAACAAAAGCTTGGAATTCTCCTACCAGAAAAAGACGTGCACAAAATAACCCCAAATTTTGCTTTGAAATGAAAAGCAGTTCCATTATATAGAAATGTTTGGCTAGACAAATAGAAAGCTCTGCACATTGCACAAAAAGGGCTGCAAAGAGCACCCTGTTTAACCAAGCTAGCGTCCTAAAGAACAGCCCATCAGTACATCATCTGAGTAATTTGCATATTTAGGATGGGATGTAAATTACCCCATCTGAACTTTACGGATCATTTTTTGAATTAGCTAAGAAATTCATTACGTCAGTTTTCTGGTTCCAGCTGAAGCACTCAGTAAGTTCCTACTTTCCGCTATCACATATAAAGTTTACCATATCAATGTACGATTAGATACCTGGTGTGCCAGCCTTTGAGTGAGGAAAGGTCTTGAGATCCTTTTTGGTCCTGCTCTCACATTTGTATTTCAGGGTGAGGTTATCCAGCGCTGAATATTGGTGCTAAGAACAAAGTCCAAGCTATGGAATTAAACATACTGATAAGACGGGTGCCAGAATGGCTAATTTCAGCATGATGACGTAGGAATGCCAACAGGCATCTCTCTTCTCTTGCTGTGGGGTGTCACAGAAATAAAAATTCCTATTGTATTGGAAGGTACCAGGGCATGGCACACAGACAATGCCTAAGGACAGTGGATGGGCCCACACCCACTGCCATCTCCTACACCTCCCCTAATGTTTGTGCCCCACACTGTCCAATACAGTGACCCTTTCCCACCTCTCCCAGCTTCTCCTCAGTGTCATTCCCCTACTGCCCTCATTCACAACCCTTTCTCCCCTTTTAAAGTATGTTTTCCAACTTGTGTCTCTCTCATCAACCTGTGAACCAGCCCCCTGCACTGCAAGGCCAGCAGGCTGCAAATACACTTTATTCCAGTTGGCCTCTGCTCAGTACACACAACATGACAAGTCCAGCAGCCGCTGCCTTGCACTGCTGGGGGGACGTGTGTCCTTTAGCCTGGCATGGAGGAGCTCCAGCGGAACACTGTGATCCAGTGTTTGGAAAGGCAACGTGTCCCACTTTAGTGCTTGTTCACGTGAACCTCGAGCAGAGGAGGGGCTCTGGCATTGGCTGGGTACAACACAGAAGGTGGGGGAAGCACAGGAGTGAGTCAGCTTGGTATTTTATTTTGTCTGCAATATTTTCAATGCCTGGATTCTAACTGGCCCACCATCATTCACAAGTTTTCTGTGGGATGTACAGCCATACATAACAGAAAACAAACTATTTTAATACTTGGAGATGCCACTTCAAGAAATATCCTTAGCTCTTCTTCCATGTAACAGGTGTCTTAAGAAACATGCACCAAAGGAATTAAAGCCAAAACTGATGTCATCCATTCATGCAGCAGTTGAATAAAACAATACAAATTAATATTATTGTTCACGTGCTGCTGGAAGAATGATTTTTAAAGCTCATGACTGAAGACAAAAAAAAAAAAGGGGTCATTTCCCTTGGCCACAGTTTAGAAGTCATGCAACAGTCATGACCCAGCTAAACCAAAAGCACCAAGGCAGTTAAAGCAACGTGGACAACACGTTCTATTGCATTTGCACACTTCATGTAAGGGTGTCCTCCTTGAATCAAAAGCTGAAATGCTACTGTGAAAACAAGGAATCAACACTACAGGAAGGTAATGCGGAAGTAGTGCTCACAGCAGCAGTTATGCAGGAAACTAATTTGGGACATATGGACTGAGAATGCTGAGAGGAAAACCCTGCTCAGGATTTGAAAGAGAATGTAGCCTGATGAAATGCTCCTGGGTCTTGCCTCCAGAATTGAAAGGACAAGGTATAAAGTGGAAAAATTTTATAAATACCCTGGCATGATTAGTGAAAGAGATAGTGATCACTTACACAAGGCCTTTCTAAAAGCAGAAGTGTAGTCCCAATGCCCTGGGCAAAAAGGAAGTTCCATGACACAATACACATCAAACCAGAGCACTCTCTGCTTGCTGTTTATCCATTACTGGTAACTCTTGGGCAGAAACCCTGTGGACTCTGTGAGGGCCTGTGGTGATGCTCTCCAGCACCACTCTGCCAGGACATACCCCTGCACACACCCAACCCATAGGGTTTATCCTGTGATCCCATGCCCTGCGCCAGGGAATTACTAGCATGAAACTGTGCCAGAGCTGAGCACTGGAGAAGAGATTAAGCTATCAAGCACATGGAGCAGGGAGACAATTAGGCAAAACAGTAGTGAAATAACAGGGAGGGCAGGAGGGAAGGTATCAGCATGTCCATCTTTCCAGGCACTGATGTGGGACATTACAATCCTCAAACCAAAGTTCATTCCATTCCTGGCTGCTCTAACATGCCCCAGGATCAACAGCCATGCCTAAACCGAAGCAGGCCAGATAAAAAGTCTACAGCAATGGAAAGAGCACAGGCAGGAGCTCTTCCTTTGAAGCAGGCCACTGAGAAGGATTTTCAGTTTTTGCAAAGGCAGATTGGAATGCTTAGATCTAAACAGAGAGAGATAGAGCAGCATAGGTCAAAATCCCTTTAGAAGAGCATCTGGTAGAGATGTGTGACCTTGTTCTTCAGAGAGCTCAGGGTCAGACTTTTAATTCAATTCTAGATGTTCTTCTCTATCTGAAAATAATGGTTTTTGCAGCATGAGAAATAAGGCTGTGCTGCACAATAGTTTGACATACGAATGGGACATGGGAGAAGGACTGCAGGACAATATAGGGCAGGAAACAAAGAGCAGCCATTGGGCAGCCAGTGGAGCAGCAGGGCACAGTTCCGGCATGCTGACAGCAATTAGTGCCACGGAAACAGGCCAGCCTGCCCCAGCCAGCAGCCATCCCTGCACAAGAGCTACAGGGCATCTGCACTGCAGCTTGACACGGTGCCAACCATAGGGCACCTCCAAACACACAATGTCACTCATATTTTAGGATACTGGACCAGAGAACAAAAAATACCACCTAGCAAATCCCCAGCAACTTCTCACGGTACTGAATCATGATTTCTCTATCTTGCCTCTGAAGTGGTAAGATGCTTAACTCTCCTTAAGTTAAAGTTCAGTAAGAAGAAGGTTTTAAGCCTGTATTTAAAAATAAGCATGAATCTAGTCTTCTCATGAACATGCTTGATTCTTGTGAGCAAAAACCCAGGTGACAAGACAAGTTGATCAGTTTCTTGCTAAGCCCTAGAGGACATTTCACACCATTCTGAAAGCTGCCCATGACTAGACGGTGCTCAGACACCATGTACAGACATGGTGTGGGATTTTAAATAGAATACTGTAACAAATTTGCTAGTTTCTTTTACGTTTTAATTAGCTAAGCCATTTGAAGACCAGATAAGTTTTTATTCTGTTACGTCTTTATTCTGCTGATCATCAGCATTTGGATCAGAAGAGATCTTCACTCACATTTTACAGCTCTACACATAACTTCCTCTGAAGTCACTGCGCACAAAATCACCATCCTATTTACATTTTTACTGAACAAAATTCAAAAGTAAACAGTGTGTCGATTCCAAGGCACTTGAGAATTCACACGTGGCAGGGTGCAAACCACAGGTCTGGCATGATCTGTACTGCCTGAGAGCAGTTTCAGTAACATGCTGTTTTCAAAAGAGCGTAAGAAATCAGCAGTAGTCATCAGAAAAATAAAATTGTTAAGGAGAGAAAATGAATGAAACTAGGACATTAACATGACCTTTCTTTTGGCTGGCAATAGCTGTACATAGCTATTAAGTACAGGAAAATTTTACCATACATAAACAGTATAAAGGCTTGATTAAAAGCAGCTGCATAAAAAAACTGATTTGAAAAGTACGTAATATTTTATAGCTTACCATAATTTTCTTTCTTTTTTTTTTTTAATTTGGGGGTTTTAGAATTTATTTTTGTTTTTAGAAAACTTCTATGTCATCCTTTGCTCTCTGATTCTCTATGGAGTCGTTAGGCAAAGCTGCTACAAATAAAAAAAACGTAAGAGGCTGGGTGGGGTGAGGGGAAACCTATGTGAAGGAGCCTTTAAACATTCTTAGCTTTCCTTTTTTACTAAATAAAGCATCTTAACTTGATAACGAATGAACACTGCTGTTGATTCAATACAAAAACCTGGCTTTTCAACTGATTCCTAGATTCCCATAAGAATGCTGGAAGCTCATTTTGCACAATTTCCATACAGAGTTTCCCTTTCTTCTGAAAAGAAGAAATATATCCTGAAGAAGTACAGTGAATTGTAGGGTTTTTGCCTTAAACTGAGGAAGTCACACGTTTTGGTTCCCAAGCAGATTTTTCTTTATTTTCTTATTAACTAATTCTTATTTTTCTTAATTACTGCACATCATCTTACAGGTTTAGGTTTAATTAGTTTCAGAGTAGACTGAGATAGACAGTGGTACTAAGCAAGGCCAAGAGAAATAACATTTCAGCTATCTCTTAATGATGCTTACTATACAATGGTTTAATTGAATTCCCTACCAAATTTAGAGTTGGGGTTTTTTTTAATTTTGTCAACTGCTTTATCAGCCTTAAATTCAGGTGCAGAGACTCAGTAAGGAAAGCACCTTTCAGAGCCGAAGCTCAGGTCTTGGCACAGGTGTAATGCATAGCATGGCAAGCATTGCCATGTGAGGTGTATTTACTTGAATCAGTACCATCTGTGCTGCTCATGAGAAGTGGAGAAAAATGGAACCAGACTGATTTAGTCATTTAGGGCCATGTGTTCTATCAGCTTGCCAGGAAAGCCCTACTGAGCTCATTTGATGCTGAAGTAGGAGACACTAAGATACAAGAATACCTGTTTTGAAAGGTGCCTTTTGATTCCACATAACACAACTTTTTCTTGAGGAAAACTGTTTGCTGCAGTCTCAGAAGAGGGATTTTCACTGATTCTTCCATTAGGAAAAGAATCTAATTCTTTTCAGAGATGTTCTCTGGGTGCAGAGTGAAGAACATAGGCTAAACCCTGCTGGGACTGCTCAGCAGGCCTCCTCCAGGCCTTTAGTCACCCTTCTGGAGCCCAAAAGATTCCCTGAAAGGCGGTCAGCTCTGTTATCTGGGGGGACTAGAAATCCCATGCTCCGGTCAGTGCCATTGGAGTGATAAGAGTTTTATCACCCAAGGTGCTTCTTCCAGGCTATGTTTTGCGGAAGTGACAACAGAAGGAGAAGGAAATATCCACCACAGCCTCAGAAGAGTATTTATCTGCCACTTGCAGATAAACAACATCTTGCAGATGTTAGTTGTAGTAGTTGTCAACTGCCTCCCCTTAAATGTACTGTACATTGGACATCATTTTAGGGGGCAAAGACGATGTCTCCCTGATAAATCACCACTCAAAACAAGGGCATAAGGCTGCTTCAGCTATATGCCATGAACCACAAATCTGAGATACATAGAGCAGCCCCTGAACAACTATCAGCAGCCCCCAGAACTTGGCCCTCTTACTTTTCAGCATCTTAGATTCTAAGAAGCTCCAATGTCCACAGAAACACTAACAAGGACAGGTCAGTCCTCTTCCTTGCTAAAATTCACCTACTGGAGTTGGACTGCTGATCTGTGTCTCCCAAATTAACATTGTTCTGCCAGGGCCTTTCAAAGTTCCTGCAGATCGTGCAGTTTATTAAAGATCAGGCATCCCCTTTTTTATGAGCCATAACAACAGCAACAAAGGCAGAGACAGGCACTTCAGATCACAGCAGGTCATAAGTATTTTAATTAATTTTAATTACACAAATTGCTTGAAGCTGAGGCATGCAGACTGCCAGTGCAGGTTTTCTCATGAAGAGCCTGTCCCGAAAGGCATTGAAAGTCATGTCCCAAACTTGCAGGCAGCATTGTCATTTTTGTCATATTCAGGTATTGCTGTATTTTTATTTCAGCTTTAAGTTGACAGAAGAGATTTTTATTGCCCTCTTTTGTTAACAGGAGAATTTTGTAGCAGCAAATAGGTTGAGTGGTGTGAGACCCTGCTTGGTCTACCTTTAACATGAGGCATAAATTACTTGCACAGATAGTTCTAAACCAACTCACATGGGCGTGCCATGACATCCAGTGGTGAAACAGCCTGTATTACCCCACGCCATTTTTTGGTCCCTGTAACTTTCTGTTACCTGGACTTATCAAAAATGAAACCCATCTGAACAGTCCCTTAGGTTTAACTTTACTCAGTGGAGCCAAAGCCATTAAACAGAATAAATGCTATGTTCATCATAATCAATGGGAAAAGAATTCTAAGTCCCATTTCTAACAGCCTGTAGCCTGTTAATTTTCAAAACAAACAGAATGAACATCTGGAATTCTCCCAGTGAGACTTTTTAAAGAAATAAACAGTCAGTGCTCCTTGAAATGAAACATCTGAGTGGAAGTACAGTCTGGGGTGAGGAGATCAAGACAAGAAATCTGGTTCAAAAGCAAGACAGTAAGAAAGGAACCACAGACTCTTGCAAATATACTCCCTTGTTTGACAATTTAGAGAGGTGGACTAGCACATTTATCTTCATTCTTCTCCCCAGAGATTTTGTTCAGAGGTACCCTTCCAGGTCTTCTTACAGAAGATCACTGCAATTCCTCAAGTGATTCAAACCCCACCTTCCCTGTCCCATCAGCCCCAACCCATACATTCCTGAATAGAATATTTACATTGAACTTACATTTTCTGCCTCCTCAGCACCTATGATGTAAAAATCAAACTTTTCATTTTCATGAAAACTGCATTAGTTTTTCCCACAGTATTTTATGAAAAGTGAAAGCTGGCAGATTTTCCTTATGAACATATGGATCTCACTGATAAGGCTATCTCGAGCACTTAGGCTGTGCTATGGTATGAAGTCTATGCCACCTTGGGTGCATCCCACCCATGTCTGGGAGGTTCTAAGAACTCTTCCACTAGAAACAGCAACTCTGATACATGCTAATATTCAAAACCCTGGGTGCAATTCTACAATTACTAATTAGCATATCCAACAAACTGCCTGCCCTCTGAAGTGCATCCAATCCCAACAAAACAGACACTGAAGAACAGGGACTGATTACACCAGGTTAAGCTAAACAGCTGCAGGTGCTTCCCAGCACCATTAAAAAAACTGAAAAAAAACCTTTTCAGCTGCTTTTCAGCACCTAATCATAGCCCTCAAATCATTTTAAACGCGATAGAAAAACATTTCCATAATTATTAATGGGCCCTAGATGACTCACAGAATAAAATCTGCATACCTGAAGCCTAATTCCTGTTCAAGGCTTCTTTCCTTTGGTGCTGTACTGGACTATGGGGTAGTATCTACCTCTGGAGGGGCAACCCGGAACCAGGAATCAGGAACCAAGCTCCTCCTGTGGGGATGGCCAAGTCCTTCATTCATCACAGCTATGAGAGGTGCTGCTGCTTCTCTCTCACTCCCTGGACTTGGAGGTCGCTCAGAGCACAGGAGTGAGCATTTGTCACTGCCCTGGTGTTGAGGGCTCTCAGCTAAGAAGGTGTGAGGCACACAATGACCATTTCCGTATTTGACCTAAAGTGCCTCAAAAGCACACACCATTGCAGACTAAAGGGCCTCAGCTTTCACAGCAGAACAAGGTGACATCCATTGGCTCCGAGCATTAAGACCCAGGAAATCACTTCTGGAATGCAGCTGTTACAGCTAACTAGGAAGAGAAACTACAGGAAGAAAACAAGCAGCTTCTGCTCCAGAGAGCAGAGGCTGAAGGACAGAACTGGTTCAACCTCACTGCGTGCAGCTCTGAGACATCTCTGTGTGCACAAAACACAGCTGTCCCTTCTGTAAGCAGTGCTACCCCGGTTCCTCTGACTGCAGTCTGAAAAAATCTGTATTTACTAACCACAGCAAAAGCTGAGGTCCTTGCGGCAATACATGACTATTTTTACCTCTCCGTCAGTAACACCACGATACGCTACTCAAGAAAATAATAAATGGTCTTACATGCTCAAGAAAGCCCAAAACAAGCAATCTAAATAATTTTATAGTTTCCTTTGCTAACTGATCAGTCATTTCATTTACCATAATTCCATTTACCATGGCATTATAGTGATTCTGCATTAATAACTTCAGAAAATCATATGTTCTGTACATTATCTTTTTTCCAACATTGTGCATCTCAAATGGAATAGCTCCAAGAATTCAGTCTTAAGGATTTTTAAAAAAAAAAAAATTAAAAAGAAAAAATTAGGTCAGTATTTGCGTAACAGCACAGCCTTGGCCCACAAGTCACGAGTCTGTTAACCAGCAGGGTCAACTTCTGACCCTTGGCATGACAGACCATGGTTGGTAACTGATCTGCCCCACTAACTGGCTTGGATCTACTTCAGCTACACAGCTGCCTGCTTTGGCATTCCAGATGTCCTACAGACTCCTGAAGGATTTCTTACTGGCAGAATAACCCAACTCCAGGAGAGGATCAGGAATCTCTAATTCGTTGGATTGCTCATAGCAGTATAAATACAGGCACAGGCACACACTGTGCAGGGGACACTGCATATTTAAGTGCTGACTTCTACTACCACTGGCATACAGAGTGCTCCTGTGCCAGACTGGAAAAAGCCTTTCTTTCTGCTTTAATCCAGGTGCAGATACAGGGAAATGGAGCACTCCAGATGACAGAGTAGCATTACATATTCCCAGCGTTTCATGATCACAGGCTTTGAGTCATTCACATTGCAAAATCAGACTTTGCTTGTTGCAGACTTCTAAGGACTTGACATTATATGCTGCAGCCTTTAAAAGCTGAGGGCAGGAACCAAGGCAAGACTAAGGCTCAGCACCAAGACCAAAACTCCATCCTTATGTTGTTTTCTCTTACTTGAATTGCATGGCTAGGACTAAACCTAATTTAGCATTTCCTGTCCTTTGTTAACTGAATGAGAGGCTCTCAGCTAAAAATTAGAAAGGCTTTTCCATGTTTCAAAACAGCAAATCTAATAAAATTCAAATTTCATGTCAATACATTACAGCCTATTTTATGTATACAGAGTAAAAGGATTTAAAAGGTAACTGAATTACTTAAAAAGCTCTTTTTTATATCAATAATTGTTATATTAAAAGACAATTTACACACACAAAATACTTTAAACAATTATTTTTAAACAAAGCATTGTATGTTGTATGTAGCTCATAAGGTTCATTCTTGAAGAAAAAATGTATTTTAGGAAATACAGATGTGACAATATTTCTCTTAGTTGTTTTTGTTGAGCAGATACATCCCGCCCTAAAAAGGCTGTGACTGAGCACAGTTCCAAGTAGAACAGGAAAATGTTACACCTCTGAGATGGATGGGGGTCACAAGTTGTAGCAAATTGCTATAGAAAGCTAACGCTCAGTGACAGTCTCTGCACCAACCCCTCAAAAATAACAGCAAACTACACCAGCAATGACACTGTGAGGAGACACTTGAACAGGCTCTGGCAGAAGCAGCTGCAAGTAGAGCCCAAGGTCCATGCTCAGGCTCCTGAATCACCCATCTTTCTGATAAGGGGTACACCGCGCACAGGGCATGGTCACAGACCCCTATGCACACACAGCCGCAGCCCCACAGCCAGGTCAGCCATTCTTTCCCTCTTCTCACACAGCCAAAGCCCATTCTCCACTCCATCAGGGCTCACCAAGGCCTCTCCTCAAACCACCCTTTCCTCAGCAAAGTTACTCACTGTGATAGGGACCGTGACTTATCCATCTGAAACCTTCACGTTCTCAGCTTAGCAGGAACTCTGCTTAGCAGGAACAAGGGCCAAGCTTCTGCCCTTGAGCCTCAGCAGCACACCTGCTCACTCCAGCTGGGGTACAGCTCCGGCCATCCCCCACAGGCCTCAAACCCTTCCTGCCCCAGCTGGATGAGGTTAATTGCAATATCACCTCATCAGGCTCATGATCACTTCCAGGTGATGGTTCCCTGCCAGCCCTGCCCAGCAACAAGGTGCACCTGACCCTCTTTAACTCCTCTCAGTGAAACACACATGCTGAAAATGACATAGCACCTACCACCTGAGCACTGAAGTTGCTAAAACTTGAAGTTCATGTGAAGACAGAGTAGACATTTAAGTGAGAAACACAGAGAATGTCAGTCAGTTACAGGGACCACATAGAAAAGAATGAGGGAAAAGAAATGCCTCCGAGTTTTCTTTAATTCTAAACTGAACACTGTTAAATATAAACTTCCTTTTTCCCTTGCACATACAACTTCCTTGATTTACATACAAATGTGGATAGCGACAATACCTCTTATTAAAAGAAAAAAAGAGGAAGCAAAAGCAAATGGGGTAAAACAGCACAGCCCAGAGGTGAGGGCAGCAGTAGCAGAGCTGCTGAGGTCGGCAGTCGCCAGGCTTACCTCGCTGCCGAGGGCGCGGAACACCGGGCTGCGCTGTGGGGACCTCGGTCCTGAGGGGGCAGCACGGTCCATGAGGCCCATCAAGTCCAGCAAGCCTCGTCTCGGCACAAGGCGAGTCGGTGCCACGGCGACGGCTCCTCCGCAGCCCCACAGCGGCCCTCCCGCCAGCTGCGCGCCGATGAGCCACCCTCACCCCCGCGGGCCGCCCTGAGGGGCACGGCGGGCACAGAGCCGCCCCGGTGCTGCCGGTCGGTCCCGCTCCCCCGCGCTCCCTGAGGCGCTGCCGCTTCCCGCCCTCGGGGGCTCCGCAGCCGCGCCCCAGGGGCCTCGCCTCAGGGGCCTCGCCTCAGGCCCCGCTCCCCGAGCTCGGGCCCCCGCGGGCAAACAGACACACACTCGTCCTGCTTTACAGAATTTTATTAGCAAATCAGAATAACAAACATCTCTGCTAGTTTTGACAGTCTGTACTATTTCCAGGCACAAAAAAAAATTTAAAAACAGTGTTTCTCTTAATTAAAAATAGAGAGAGAGTAAAAAACATCACCACTAAAATAAGAGTAAAAATACCCATAGTATAATAAAAATACTTGTGGGGTGTTGTGTGTTCTTTTGTTGTGTTTTTGGATTTTTTTACCCAGACTATCACTTCATTTCTCTCCAGGTTCCCTACTGCAAAACACAGACTAATACACAGAAATCAGATTTTTTTTTTCTCCCAGCAAAGCAGATTCTGTAACACAAATTCTTTTAATGGTCCCTTTCCTTCCATGCTTTTTTTTTTCTTTTTTTTTTTTTTTTGGCTCCTTAATGGAAAGAACCTGTAGGTTTTTGTTCAAAACCCACCAAGGGTGCAGTATGAAACCAACCCCTGCAGGGAGAAGCTGTCCTCCTGCCAGCGCTGGAAGCAGCACAATGATGCTGTGCCTCCCTGAGCGGGCTGAGCTTTCACCTCCTGGAACAAACAGGGCGATAAACACACAGAGCACCACAGTCGGGAAAACACTGTAAAGCCCCTAATGAATCACAAACATTAGTCCTGAGAACAAGAGATTCTACACCCACAGCTCCTGTCTGGAACAGTCAGGGGATAGTTTGGCTGGGCATGAGTGCTGCGTGTTGTGGTTTTGGTGCAGTGAAATTGCTCAGGAGCCATGTGGAGTGAGTGAGCACCCAAGAGAAAGGCCTGCCCTTAGCTCACCTGGGCACAAAGATGACTGAAGACTGAACATTGTGAGCTGTCTGTAATGTCTTTGCTAAAACACCACCTTACATCTTTTATAAAGGTAGAATTAATAAGCCAGAGCTTCACGCAGCCTTGCACTCCTCTGTCTGCCTTTCTGCTGTGTCCCATCTTTCTCAATAGTTGCTAGGATTTTACATGAGAATGACCCCATCTCTGTGACAGCACAATCCTGATCCAACAACCTAACACCTATTTTAACCAGGGCTTAATTTTCAGAAGTGTAATTTACTTACACATCCCACAACCTCAAATTTGGAAACTAAAGGTGTTTTTAAAATCGAGAAATTCAGAAAAAATATCACTGGCTTGGAATTTATTTGGTTTTCCACATCCCTGGGAAAGCAAGAAGCAAAATTTGGTAGGTAACCTGGGAAGCTTTTTATCCAAATATGTAATTTTTGTGTTGTGTTTATGAAAGATTCCCTCCAGACACTGTCATGGTTTAACCCCAGTTGGCAACTACGCCCCACTCAGCCTCTCGCTCACCTTCCCCGGCCCTGCTGGGGAGGAGAACTGGAAAGCAAATCTCCAGGGTTACTTTGAAATAAGAACAGTTTTGTAACTGAACTAATGCAAAATATTGTAATAGTAATAATAATAAAAGGAAAAGAGAGAGGAATAAAACCCAGGAAAGACAAGTGATACAGCACACAACTGATCACCACCCACTGACCAATGCTCAGCCCACCCCTAAGCACTGACCTGTTGCTCCCAGCCAACTCACCCCAATTTATGTACTGAGCATAACATTCCATGGTCTGGAATATCCCTTGGACCATTCTGGGTCAGCTGGCCTGGCCATGGTCCCTCCCAGCTTTTTTGTGCACCTCCTCACTGACATAGCATGGGAAACTGCAAAGTCCTGACGTAAGGTAAACACTGTTTAGCAACACCTAAAACATCAGCCTGTTATCAACAACATTATGCTCATACTGAATCTAAAACACTGCCCTGTACCAGTGACTAAGGAGAAAATTAACTGTATTCCAGCTAAAATCAGGATACACTGAAACAACAGTTTCCCTGTTACTGCTCCCTCTTAATACATACATTAGAACAACACTTTTTGAGGATTCTGCCTCAAGAATTACACAGAAAGCTCAGAAGTTCACCTTTTAATTTAATATGAAGAGAAGCCCATGCCCTGCACCTTATCCCTTGACACGGGACATGTCAAAGGCCATGGCAGCACAAGATACGAAATAAAAAGGAATTAAATAAATAGTATAAAAATGCAGTGCCATATTTGCAGAAACGTTCACTCTCCAGCTTCCACAATATGTATATCCACATTCTCTTTCCTTCAACTTTCCGAGTCCAGGATCATCTCCACATCCCTCTCATACTCATTCCTTTCCACTGTTTTTTTTTTTTTCTTTTCATGCCCTCCTTCATTTTGTTTCTTCCATCAAATCCCACTTTCTGCCTCTCCTCCAAAGCTTCTCATACATTTCCTTCCTTTCACAGAAGTAATTTCTTACCAACTGCATTTTAGTCTCTAACTAAGCAAGGATACAAAGTTGCAAATAAAAGTAGCATATTTTTATTTCTTAGAAATTGGAAGCCATCAAAATTAAGTTGATACTAGTTTTCGACACCAGTTCACACCTTCTGCCCTAAAACCTCAGCCTAGAGGTGACAAGTGTTAAGCCAAAGAAAACCAGTTTCCTCCTCCATCTATAGTTGTTTTTAATACTTGTTTTCTGATTTTTAATTTATTAAATGGCAAAATAAATAGGAACTTTTAACAGCAAATACATTCAATGAAAAAATACCCTAGTCTATGCACATTTTTGGTACCAATTGAACAATACTGGCTTAGAAACTAACACAGTTAAAATGATGCAACTTCCCTGTGCAAAGATATTACATCAATATCAAAGTGCTTACTTCTTTAATTTTGGATACAACCTCCTGAATAAAATAGAGATCTCTGCAGTCTGGGTTACATGTAAACAGCACCTATACAAATAGGTGTTAGCTAGTCTCCAATTTGCTGACAATAAATCATATTGACAGCAATAACAAAGTCTAATAAAGACTATTTCTTCACATGCCTTGGGTTTTTAAATGCCTTTTTTTTGGTGAGGCATCCTGTCATCATTCCATGAAAATCTTGTATTTGGGTGCATGTAAATCACTACAGAATTTTCTTCTCTTTTTGTTTTAAAAATTGACCTGGCCTACCTCAGTACCACAGTCAGTTGTACTCACACTGACAATGGGAGTTGTGTTAGTCCTCAGCCAGAGACAATGGTCAGAGCACAGTTCTTGTTGCATTTCAGAACTGTTTAATGCCAGGTTCACAAAATCAAGGTTATGATATGTAATGGCATTGTGAATTTCTCTTCAGCAACAGTAATAGCAGAGTACTGCACACAGCTAACGAAACCTGACAGATATCTGCCATCAGATATTTATGCTAATAGCAAATATAAAAATTGCATTAAAAAAAATTCCTTAAGACTCAATAGCAATTTCCCTGACTGAAATAGTAATGCACAGAGTCTTAACCACTGTGCGGAATGTGAATTATTCTGCAGTAAAAGAATTTCAGTAGAAACCCTACACCCTGAGTGCAGTTGACATCACAAATAGATTGAAGTATCACTGAAACACTCAACATATAAAAGCACTCTAACTGGTGCTTGTGCTGTAGCATTTCCCTGGGAATCTCAATTCCCAATTTTCTAAAATGCTCAGCAGACATTTAAGACCATCATCCAGCTGTTGGTGTAGTTTGAGAAGCAAGGAGCATCATACCAAGGACTCAGACAAGAAATCCAAGTCTGCTGCAGGGTTGCTTGCTTCAGCAAGGATGAACGTTTTCTGTCTCCTGCCCATGGAATTCTCATCCCATTATGATATGCTGCTTCTCCTCTGAAGGGGGGCTTGTCTTTCTGAGAGATCCTCACTGTCACTTTCACAGTTTCTCTGAAACAGAAAGGCCACAATGTCTCAGTCAGCAAAAATGACTGCACAGTAAAACTGGTCCTTCTCCTCTTCGTGTGTAAGGAGTGTACCTACCAAACTCTCATCTTGCATTAGGACCTTCTTCACCAGCGAGCGCGATAGGTGATTGCACAGTGAGACAATGCGGTACGAAAGCTGCGGAGAGAGGGAAGAGCAATTTGACAACACATACCCAGCGAGACATATCCAAACACATTTAGTTCACCTACTGCCTACTACAATTTGACATTGGAGCTCTGATCCCATCAGGTTTGGGAAGCCATATGTGAGAAGGAATAAAGGCTCGCTGTCATACCTTCCATCGCCTTCTAGCGTATTGCCTTTTGAAGTTTTCCATGTTAACCACAGAGGATTTCCGAACCAAAGCCTGTTGCTTGTCCATGGGCTGGAAGACAAAAGAGCAGTTTTATTGTTCGGCTCCCTTTGGTGCATGAAATATGCAAGAGACGCCATGTGCACTGGAGCTGGCTGAAAGAATGATGGGGAAGCTGTGGATTCATACAGGTAAAAGCAGAAGAAAAATAATTAAATCTAGCCCACTCTGAGCCTAGACATCACCCTTTTGACCTCATATAAAATCCTAAAACTAGAGGGTGCTAAGGCTATGCTTTCACTGTAAAGTTATTAAGAATTTTGTAAAGTTCTCGGTGCACACCTGCCACATCTCCCTTTTCTCTGGATGACATCACAGTAATAAAACGGGAAAAATTAGCTGTCGTGTAGTTTCAGTGCCAAAGATACATGCTACCTGAGAAAACTCCAGCTTTGTCCTTTAATCATGCCCAGAGTATGAGCGCACAAGACATTAACACCCTGGCAATAAAATAATTGCAATATCTGACTACAGAAAAATAGGAACAAGAAAGAAAATAGACCATAATTCAGACATGTCCCTAGCATTTTGGATGTCAACCTGGTGTTAAGGAACAGATGTTCCACAAATCCTGACACAGTCCTTCTGAAAATGAAGCACATTTCAATTCCAAAAGCACATCAAAATTTGCATAAACCATAAAACCAAATCTGACAGATTGAGAGAAAAAATGCTTCAAAATCAGATCTGGCAAATGTGAAAAGGCCAGGAATCAACCCTTCAAAGATTATGGAGTGACAACCATTACAGCCATTCTGATCTGCATATGTAAGAGGTGGATAACACAGAAATATTTGTACTGAACTGCATGGAATGCAACCAAGCCGTGCACCTGAAGCAGCGAGAGGACCAAAGGAGAATGGAAAAACATCAGTGAGGATTTAAAATCTTTTTCAGCAAAATGATTTAAAATGTTTGAGACAACAAATTCACTTTTCTCATCAAATGCTGTAGGTTTAGCATTTTTGCAGGTATCGCAGCAGCAGTTCAAGGAGCCGAGCTATCAGCCGGGCCTCCTTCTCATTTAGAAGTACACACCATTTGCATTCAACAGAACTGGGACAGTTAAGTATTAAATATAATTTCCTCACACTGCAAACAGCCAGCATGGTGCAACAGGCTAGCAGAAATCAATTTGAAGTGGAAAAAATGTCACTGGCTAAATGTCAGCTGTACAATCATTATGAAAAATTTCCCAGTGCCCTTTCAGCAGCAGAACCACCACCGACTCTAAATAACTCACTTTACTGCAGACTGTTAATAAGCACCTCTCCATTTTAAGTACCCTGCAACCCAGGGGCCTTGTCATTCTCTCAATCGTCAGGATCTCTTCTCAAAAGCAGTGTGTGATTAGCCTCAAGGACCAAGTCACAACAACATCACCCTCACCCAAACATGTCAGGAATAAGGTGGCCTCATTTAAGGCTCCTTCTCATCGTGCCACTGCATTTGCTCATAAAGAAGATCTATATGAACAAAGAATAGGAGATCATGGCTGAGGGGAGGCAGACTCTCTTTCTTGAGAGTGTTTTGTGCAAATACTAACTCTCATTAGGCTTTAAGTTATATAAGAATGAAAGCTCTCCCTCCCACAAGAAAATCCTGTGTTCCAGTTCCCCTGGACAGTTTCTAATGGGTCTTCCAGCTCAAAGGAACCTGCAGAAGCGATGACTGAAGTGTTCTGAGACACTAGAAAATGGACACATGCAAAATTCTCAATACTATTTGTCACAGTAGAGCCCAATTCTCCCCAGCCATCAACGCCAGCCTGCCAGGGTTACATCCTAGCTATCCACGCTACTTTGAAGCTTTTGCAAATTTTACATCTTGTGCCAAGAACAACACAGGGAGCAACCAGTGTCCCTCCTCCTTCAAGGACAATGATGGGATCAATACCCCAAGTGAACAACTGTTTTCACAACTCTGAATTTGCATCAGCCTCTGCTCATCTTTGTGAGGACATAGCAGTAATAGGTCCACTGTACTCTGCACAAATGGGATGAGAGTATGCTTTTATCTTTTTATCTCCAAGTAGGAAACATTCTTCTTAATCATATTAGGAACAACAACAATTCAATTTATTTAGGTCATTCACTTCTCTGCAAAAGGAAGGAGGAGGAGGGGCAGTGAAAGATATACTCCAATATATAAAGATTCACTTCACATGAGCTATTATCTCACTGATTCTTGTAGTTGCACAACAGCCACCTTGCAGCAAATGCCCACAGAAACTTGACATCTTTTTCAGTCCCTAACTAACCATCAGGAAACAACTGCACCCTGCATAAATAACAATTTATTGTATTCAAAAATGAGATTGGTACATCTGTGCACATTAATATAGTGTCACCAAATTAGTTTTTTGAAATATAAGACAGCAGGGCATGATTCAAGGTTGGGTCAACTTCTCTTTTACTTTTTAAAACATAAGAAAAAAAATCTTAATAGCAAGAACACTAGTCTCAAATGCCACACCATAGGTTAAGTTAGTTGTAGCTTTGGAACCTTCTTCACTGTAGAAAACAAAGCAGAAGACTATGTTATCACTTACCAGCCACAAACTGACATTTGCACTGTAAAATCACACAGTTGTTTGATCATTGCAATTTCCCAATGATATCTTTCGGATAGGATATCTTTGGTATAGGACAGGAAACTCAGTTTTTGATTAATCCTTCAGTTTAAAGTTCAGCTTACCTTTGATGGTAAAAGAGCTCACCCTGCACAAGTGGTCTAAAAACTAATCCTAACTTTTCTTCGCTGGCAGCTATTTCACAGAGAATTTTCACAGTAATAGCTAAATGTTAAATTACTACACCATTTGCTTTATTTTACAGGACAGATTTAACCTTTGCAAATATTTCTCTCATAAGGTCTATAGAACTGCCTGCAGCAGGGATACACAACTGCTTCCTTCAGCCAACCAAAGATGCTATAAGGAGATTTTTATTAGCTTCCAGGCACCCAATTTCTAGTAAGTACAGACTGACTTATTCCTTATTCCACATAAATTACCTAGTAATCTTTAGGAACTGTAATACATGATGCAGGGTATGATACAGGCAGTACCAAAGGCTGTGGGGTTAGAGATATCCATACCACTGTGATAATCCTGTTCCTGCAAGTTCAGACACTGAACACAGGAAAAAAAAAACTTCAACACTACAGACCACTGGGAGATCATGGCTTTGGTCAGCACCTTGTGCAATGCATCAGAACTGCTACTTGTTTTTGTGTAGAATCTATGCACTGGAACCTTTTTAAACTGACGTACATGAAACAAGCAGCAAACCCTACACCTAGCCTGATCTCAGTGTTACTGATGGGATTCTGTCACATCAAGATTCAACCCCGCAAGGAATTCTTCACAGCGAGATCTATTTAACAGCTCCATTAGTGATTCATTAATATCTTTCTTGAAAACAGAGTCAAAGTTTCCATTCACAGAGGCTTCATTTTCCAGTTGAAAACTGCTCATTAAATCCTGTATCCACTGGAGCTCCTCCGAAAGTTCCTGTCTGAGGGATTCATACTGGCCCTGCAGCTCAGTGTACTTCTCAGACACGCCTGTGAGACTGGCACCCACAGCCTTGATATCCTCGTGCAAATGTCTTTTCAGGGACTCCATTTTACGGTGCTCATACTTCAGCTGGGACAGCTTGTGCCTCACGCTTTCACTCTCTTCTTTATACCAAGCTTCTTTCTCGTTATAAATGGAGAGCAGAGCATCCATGTCCTCCTGCAAGGAATCATGGGATGCAGCCAAGGTGCTGAAACCCCGCTCCATATGGGAAATGTCCTCTACGACGTGGGCAAAGCGCTCGAAGTTGATGTAGGTGTTGTTGGGGGGCATGCTCGAGTGGCACTTTATGGTGTACTCCCTCAGGCGTTTTGTCTTCAGCTGCGTGTTCTCAACCTTCTTGTGCTCCTGGACTTTGGTTTCATCTTTCAGCTGGTGAGTCGTCAGACAGAGGAACCAATATTACTGAACATTTATAGGACTGCAGCAACTCAAAAGCTCTACACAAAGGATGCAGCCTGGGCTTCCACATTGCTGGGAGATGCTTTGCTCACACAGATTTTCCTTCATGCATTTGATTAAAAGAAAGAAACACCGAACACACAAGCCCAGAAGTAAATGTGACAAGTGATGTGCATTCATTCCAATGTGATAAGTGCAAACAACATAGCTGCAACTCATTTTTAGCAGATAAATTAGAGTGCTTATTTTTAGCACTCTAATTTTTAGCAGTTAACAGTGTCAAAGCTATCAATATTTGTAAGAGAAAAACCAACAACCCTAAAACCACTCAAATGAATGTTTTGTGCAATGCAAAGCAAGAACTGAATTTCAAAAATCCTCATTAGTCATGCTGAGACTAGCTAAATGTATTTTCAACAAGAGACTTATCCACACAAGCAAGCAATGTTTATGATGAAAAAATATATACAGACACACCAATGTAAGCAAACCAGAACATGTGGTACAGCAGTTCTCTCTTGAGAGAAATTCTATTTTCCACATTGACTGCAGTCAACTTTCAATTCAAGAAAGCACTAAAGCAAACACACAGTATATGTCCATGCAAACAGAGAAGAATGGAAAAATGCAAATCCCAGTCCACCACGGGATACTGTAATGTGCAATAAACATCGGAGCTTTGTCACTCTTTTTGAAAGTCATGGTAATAAAAGAAGTCATTTGCAGAAGTCCAAGGATTTGGTCAGACCCAACCAATTTCCTCCCAGTACATCTCTTTGAGTCGCCCAGCGTCACAAAGTACTTAGGGGGCACTTTTCCATTTAACACACCAGTAAGAGTGACAATGAGATCTTTGCTTTGCTCACGGCAAAAACCAAGATCTGTTTCTTTATTCAGTCTTACCGTTATCCATGGATGAGACAGAGCTTCCTGAATCGTAAGCCGCTTCCTAAAAAACAATACAAAAAACCCCAAAGACGTGAATGAGAAATACTTGGTACACAAGTCCATTGACCCACATTTCTCCTGGGCTTCCTATGAAGCATTTATCAAGATAATTCCAGAACAAACCCTCAGATTTCAGGGTTATGTTTCTCCCTGAGGCACACTGCATGTGTGTAGTCTAGTCAGTGTTCTAAACTTCAATAGGTAACTGTCCTTACTCCACACAACTTTAATTCTTATTTCATCAAAATCTACCTGTATTTTTGGGCACCATTCCATAAAATGTAATACAATATTCCTTTGTTCAGCTCATCCATCATGCTTAGAAAATACATTCTTGCTATACCTCTTTGATATGACTGCCTGAATCAAGGTGTATACAACAGTAATAACACCAAAGCTGTCCTTTGGACCATGGTATTACATCACTGCAGGAGCTGTCGTTTCCTGAAAGCAACATTTCTGAGAGGAATACTTCAAACCTAATCAGAATGGATCAATCCTAACTTCCTTCTGCAGTAGCACTTTGGTGAACAGCACGTTAAGAGCACTGAGAATCAAAGACAGAAACAGCGTTGCACAAGCACCATCTCTGTACATGGGACAAATATTAACATTACTGACCTCTCCTGGAGGCTGCTGGACCTGTGCAAAACCCTCATCAAACCCATGCCCTACCCCAGACTGAGGCCTGATGATTTGCAGAAATCCTGACTGAACTGCTCTTTCTTTCTCAGCTATTTTCTCCCCTAACAAAGCCATTCGAAAGTAGCACAATGGTCTGACTTTCCTCCAGGACAAAGGAGGTTACAGGGAAGGAGAAGCTACTTCTGAGTGCACCTTATTAAAAGCAAGAAAAACTAAAAAAACTCACTGTGGTTCCTGTAACCTGGGAACAAAGATCTGCACAGCTGTCACACAAACTCTAGGTGACTGTCACAGACACTCAGACTTAGAACTCCATATCAGCACATGCAATGATTTATGTGGCATTGCACCACTGGGGGCATATTCTGGGATGGCATCACTTCTTTGCCAGCAATAGTGGAGTGGTAGTTACCCTGAACTCAAGATTCTGCACACCATTTTCAGCCCTTCAGCTGCACCCTATCGTGCCAGCTTGACTCAGCTGAGAATTCAGTCCCGAACATGGCATTTAGCTGAGGAGATTTTGTTCCTCTCCTCAGGAGTTCTGGGTGCAGTGATTAACTAGGGGCACGGCAGCATCCTCCTGTCTTGCTCTTGAATGGAAATACACACTTCAAGGAAAGCTTTTTCACTCATCAGGCCATATTTCACCAGGTTTATTTTAGAGACAAGTGGGCCTTTCTGAATATTTGCTTACCGTGTATCTTTCACCAGTAGTTTCTGAATAAAATCTTTTGCCAGGTCACTGGTATTGCTGAAAAATTCTTCATCAAAATCATAATTCACAGCTGTGATGTTGGCAAGTGTTTCTTGTTTAGTTTCTCCAAGGAAAGGTGATGCACCACTAAGCCTAGATAGGCCAGAAAGAAGAATCAGTTGGAAAAATAACAGCAGAAGTCCCCTAATTAAATGACAGTGACCTAGGAATATACTCTTAGGACATTTGTGGCTCTTGTGTTGTAGGAGCTCTGCCATGTAGGGAAAAGCAGGGCCAGCTTTGGCTCACTGCAGCTGTGGTTATGAGCCCAACTTGCCTTGAATATACTAATGCATGCACATAGATTAATGCACAGATTCTCCTCTCCTCAGTGACTCTTTTAAGTCATTGATAATCAAACTAGAAGACGTTTCTCTATCCCTGTAAACCAACCCACAAAGTCTACCAGGCTGAAGCTTCTATCGCCTTTAAGCAATTAAGGTAGTGTTTCTACAGGTTTTTTCAGGTAGGAAAAGGCCTGCCCCTACTTCTTTTCTCTCTGCAAAGCCATTGATGAGCTCCCTGCACAGTGGGTTCAACCAAGAGACCTCTCTCAGCTGGAAGCAAAATACAATGTGAGACCAGAAGCCTTGCTTGGGGCCTTGCCTAGGGCCAGCTCCACTGGAGAGGTGGAGTGCTCAGTGAAGGAATCCACAAACAAAAAGGCTTTGGCAATAACATTTTGGCTTTGGCTGCAATAAAATCCAACTGTTCCTGAACCACACAGAATTTCATTCTGTTGGCACCCTGGTCCAACCACAAGGATATAATGGAGACATCATCACAATAAAATGCGATTTATCAACCTTTACTTAAGAAAAACCTTTCCTCCTGCTTTGCCTATCTCTCAGCTGTGACTGTCGACCTTCATCTTTGATGACTCTGTACCTCTGCTCCATAAAACGCGTGTCAGAACAGAGTCATCCCTGACCCCTCCTGCCCTGCCTTTCCTCCAGGTTCCTCCTCCCCCAACACACTGGGATGCTGACTTGCAAAAGTCTGCTTTACGGGAAATGTTATTTGTACCAAGGAAATTGATCTCATCCCTTTTTTATAATCTTCTGGGCTATTATTGTGCTTATCTGTTATGTCCAGCTTTGATAGCATAGTTGCAGGATGCAGCAGGCTCAAAACAGGACTGCGGCAAACTCCAGGGAACCAGACTGAGGTTTTGCTTACATTTGCTTACATGATCCCACTCTCAACAGACTTTTTACCCATCTGTATTGCCACCACCAGGCTGACTGGGGATATTGGGGGACAAGAAGAGAGTTAGGTGGGACCCCCTGAGTCTTTCAGCCCCATGCCCAGCTACCACATGTGGTTTTATCCACAGGATAAACACTTGAGAGCATAAACTGCTTCCTCCCCCTCTAAAGTCGCACGAGGACACCAAAGTATCTGACACAGCAAGACAGCATGAGTGAGGTCCTCCAGTTGTCTTTGAAGCAGTAAATTTCATCCCATAAACCACAGTCAGCCTCAGTTCTTAAGGGGTTTTACATACTTCCTCTTAAGCCTTTGTTCCATTTCTGCTGGCCACAAAGAAGGCTACAAGCAGGCTCCTCTCCACAGACCATGGGCTTTGTTCCAAAACTGAAGCTTGGAAACCTGCCCTAAGGCCTTGGTTTCTTTTCCCTTTCCCCAAATTATGCCATGAAGCTGCTGTAATTCCACCTTCTGGCCGTTAGTTGGAAGCCAAAATCAACAGTGCTCTATTCTCTGACTTTTTTCTTTTTTTTTTTCTCTTTGGGACTCAGTTTTGAAATCTGTGAAACAGGAGGATTCTCAATTCCTAATATCTAATGCAAATGGCTTTTGTCATATCCTGACTCAGTGCCTGTAAACATGTACCAGCAGACCTCAGTAATAAAGGCCTTGCCCTTACAACCCACTGAATCACTCCAGAGTCACCGAATTGAGCACTTGGGTGCATTTTGGTCTCTACACCTGATGATGGTATCCATTTGATTGCTGTCATGTTTGCTGAAGTAGGTGGTATCATAAACACACCCCACTTATTCACAACACTTCCAAGCAAAAGGCTTTAAAATTAAGAGGCAATACGAATTGAAGGCCTGCAGATTTCTAGTTCATAGCCTATCAGGCAAGCTGATCCCTCCCACCATAAAAAGTGTGCTCTTCTTTTCTGATCATTTCTAGGGAGACATTTTTCTATTTTAATGATCATGGCAACAATTAGTAGCCAAGCAGGTAAAACAGATCTATCTCCTGTGCTGGGTGCAGTACCGAATCTGCTCCATTCCTCTGCCCATCACAGACACCTCAGTGCCACACAAAGAGCTGAAGAGCAGCTCTGTGCATCACTAATCTCGTGCTAGGTATTCCCACCACCTTAACCTCAACTCCTAAGTTTTCCTCTCATCAAATGGGAACACCCATAAAGGGCAATTTACAGAGTTTAGTGTCCTGGCAAGTACAGGTGTGTCAGTGAAGACCAGAGTGCTGATAAAACACAAGGGTCTGGACAGTATTTTAAACCCCTTTACCTTAGCTTTGGCTCAACCACTATCCCAAACTTTTTTTTGCACTGCAGGAAAGAAGGGAGTTTGTTGCACTGAATCTGATTCCTCAGACCATACCTCTCTTTTACAGCTTTTGGGGCCTAACCCTTGCGTATAGGCCAAGAGTGGATTTAATTCCACCACATTTATTTTCCACACTGAAAAGACAATCCTTCCCCTTCAAGCCTCTGCACTTTGTCCTGACCCCTGAGCTGTGTAAATGCAAATCCATCTAATACAAGAGTCCACCTTTTTCAAGTTTGGCAGCAAGTTATTCCTTGAGTATGGTAAGGAGCAGCTGAAGCCCAGGGTGAGACATTCCCAGCATGCACTATCCACTCCCTGCTCCCCAGCAGTCCCAGGAGCTTGATGTCAATGGAAGCAGTTAGGATCAAGGATCCTAACTCCCGAAATTGTCATATCAAACGAGAGGAAAAGCAAGGAGTGCTGTCCCTCTGTTGCACGCATCCATTTTCACACAAAGCAGTTCCCCAAATTGTCAAGCTCCATCTTAAAACTCTGGGCTGCTTGTCCCCAGATGCACACAGAAACTCATTTCTTTGAGAGCCTGAGCATGTCATAATTCCCTCCTTTTATTTATTCATCACCAGTTGACACACTTTTCTTCTTAAGAATATCTGTATCTAAAAAGCATTCTGTGATCTATTTTCCCTTTATGCTTACTGACTATAATGATATCCCCAACCAACCTTTGCTTTACCAAACCCTTTTTATTCTCCTGTAACTTGAATTCTCTGTACCCAGGGTCAACTTCTCTGCTCCCCTTTCAGCTTAAATTCACCTTTCTGAATATGGATGACCTTGTTTATGCATAATACTCTAGACTGCTGCCTTTACAAGCAAATAAAAACTTCCCTGTTTTCACCTGAAATAACCCAACTTGTAAATGGCACTGTTACACTTTCTATGTTCTCATGATGGTAACTCACAGTCATTCCAGGAGCAATTAAGACACTTGGCTTTTCCATCCTCTGCTACTGGAACTGATTATGTCCCGTAAGAAGCAGGGACATTTGTTTTTCTTCTGCTTAGAATGTCCCTCATCTTTTACCCTGTATTTTAAATTGAAAAGGCTGCAGGATAACCCTTGTCCTTGAGACAAACCCCTGCCCACCCCTTGTGTGCAGGTCCTTACAGGACTGAAGAGCTGCTCTGCACTAATGCAACAGAGCTTGAGGGAAATTTCTACAGGAGTGACTCTTGTACTCACAGTATGTAGGTGATGACTCCTATGCTCCTAGAAAACAAAAGACATTAATTGCAGGGGCTCTACATTACCAGTATTCTTCTTAATGTGCAGAATACACAAGTCAGTAGTAGCTGCAATAGAGGCAGGAAAGCCATTGTGGCTTTAGGTAACTGCTAACATCTCTTACAGAATGGGGTTTCAGGGCAAAAAATAACTTTACATATAAGATGAAGTAATGTGGATATTTGAAGTCTCTGTGTGTTTCTACTCTAGTGGGTACTTACTACAGTACACATATTAAAAAAAGGGAAGCAAGGATGTTTTATTTGGGGTGACCTCTTTTGCCTGCAGTCCCATTAGTACGCAGGTCTCCTCTGCATGAAGTGCTCTCACAAATAAAGCTGTCACAAGCTCTGCAGGAACATGTTTCCTTCTAAGAGTGCTTCTCTGCAGTGGACAGTGGCAAACAGTTAACTCTGTAACTGCCATTGCTCCAGTTTTTCATTGTGATTCGGCAGAATTTAAATGCTTATCTTTTAATTAAAATGAATGCATAAAAATGGAATAACAGAACAAAGAGTTATTAACTATATTTAAGTTTTTTTGTTTTGTTTTTAATTTGTAGGAGTGCAATGGATTCTATTAAGGGCAAAATAGGAAAAAGTAATTGTAGAGTAACCTGAAGGAAAAAGTACAAACATGTTAGAAAACTTACCACATGTCTGCAGCTAGTCCAAGTGGTTCATAGTTTACGATTTCTGGAGCTGTAAGAAACATTTAACCAAACATCAGCAACTGAGGCAACAAATTTTTACCAGGCTGGAGTAGCAGGCCAAGAATTACCAAGAGGGAGAAAGGGGAAGAGGGAAAAGTTAGTTACAGAATACATTGTTTATAATTTTATAGCCCAAATAGGAGTTCAAGTTCACAGCTGTTCAGAAGGGATTATGTAGAGTAACTTGGAGCACAATGCAACTCAAGAATAAGGGTAAAGCAGGCATTGTATAGTAATTATAGTGCAAATTACAACAAACAACAAATTATTTCACCTTCCAAGAATGCTGTTACCCCTAAGCATGAACTTTTGTTTTGTTTTTTAACTGGTGCCATTATAGCAAGCTTGTAAAGGCCAGTCAGAAAGAGCCCTTGAGCAAGAGATTGAAATTACTTGCCAGACTACATTGCTATCCACGTCAAACTCTATTATCTTTATAAGAAACATTTCCTCATTGGAAAACATCCCCATACAGGACTGCATGCAAGAGAAAAGAGCAAGGGTGAAATAAGTCGAAAAAAATTATCTGTGGCAGCTGTGTTTAACTGGAATATTAATCACAATTCTCTACCCACCCCCCAAACCAACCCCAGAACAGAAACCAGTAGAATTAACCTAAAATCCAAGCAAGACAGATTAGAATTATGATCAGTGAGGAACAGAAAGTGAACCAGATGGAAAAATGTAAGGGGAGGTGAGGGTACTCAGCAGGTGTGCAGTGTGAGGCAGTTTTATTTAGAAAGCAGTGACAGAGATATCCATGTAATTGTGTGCTCATGTACCACAATGCAGAGATAGACCTACTCCAGGCAGCAAGTAAAAGGATTATAATTTGTATTTACAGAGTTTCACAAGCTCAGTCCTGAATTTACATCTCTAAATATTTATTTGGCAGCAGCCAACTCTCACAGGAGTATCATATCTGGCTTACAGAAAGCACCTTTGCCTATTCCAGAAAAATAAAGTAAACCTCTAGATTTAAGTGACCTTGGTAGAAATAAGATAGAAACTATTTCTATCCAAAGTTTTTAACTTTGACAAGATGTCTCAACTTCCTCTGGAATATGCAATACAAGACAAAGGAAATGTCACTCACCTACAAATTCTGGAGTTCCAAATATGTTTTTAAATTCAACTCCATCTTCTATTTTATGAGCCAGGCCAAAGTCAATGAGTTTGATGTGCGGAATAGGAATATTCTTGTCTAGAAGCATAATGTTTTCAGGCTAAAAATAACAATGTTATTAAAATATTAATATCTTGGAAAGTAACAGAGTTTTCAAGTGTTTTTTTTTCCTTTGCATATACAACACCATACAGCAAGAAACACATACCAGGCCTTAACCATTTACAGTTCTTTTGATAAAGGTAGCAGGCAGCTGAGGCAGCTCAGGTGTCTGGTGCAGATAAAGTGCCACTGCCTGACCCTGAATGGGAGCTGCACAGCTCAATATTTTGGCTGACAACAAATTTACTGATCTGCTCTTGGAATTTACACTTCACAATATCTTCCCAGTTGACTCTATACCGTATTGTAACCCAATGGAAGATGTTTTGTTAAATGCTGAACCTATTCAGGGAAGGAAAAATTATCTTTTCTATGAGACTAAATTCACAGCTGCAGCAAGGCTAGGAAAGATGCAGGATTTACCAGCTGAACAGTCCAGAAAATGGGAAGAGTTGGGATCAGAGGTCCTAGATCATATATGATAGCGAGCTATTAAAAGAACATGTGGCATTCCTCACAGCACTCTAAGAAAAAGCTGAAGCTTGAACTGTGAAATCAATACTAACCACAGACTTTACTTTTTCACCAGATACAACATATTTCATAAACTTCTTTCTTCAGCTAAATTTCTCAGCTTTAGCTACTCCCTACCATGGCCCAAATTCACAGGTTTCAGAGTAAACTATGGGTTCAATTTATCTCCCTTGATGAGCTTTAATGCATTTATCTGCCATAAGTGAATCCCAACAAGGGCAGCAGTGAGAGAGTCTGATTTCCTGCTGACAGCTGCCTGTAGTTGCACTGTTTTAGAAATCTTTCTCTTCCTTCTCAGGGAGAATGGAGATGAGCTGCATTTTTGTGCTTTCTTAATCTCTCTGTTTGGTACTAGGTGTTGTGTAGCTGTGACCAATGGTTTTAGGAGGTGGATTCCCTGCTGACCAATAGTTGCTAGAATATTAATGGATATATAAAGAAGTTTCTGTAAATAAAGTTTCTCTTTTCGCCATCTTGGGTCCATCTGCCTGCTTCCTCTGCCAGCTTCTGCGAATCTCAGGAAATCTAAACCAACAGCTGCCTGGCCTTTCCACAGCACATCCCAACATGGAAGTTGCTCCTGCTAACACATACTCTCAGAGCTGCACTGGGAAGGAGAGCATATGAATAATTTATTGCCATAGTCATTGGAGCAAGCACGTTTTAGCCTCAGGGTAACAAGTCTGTTTTTCTTCCGTGGATCTAGGGCATACATGTTCACAACAGATACATAATGTAAGATTCTCTAGAGCTGACAGAACAGACTGAAATGGCAAAAAGTCACAGTCACTACCTCTTGGAGGTCTGTTTATTCCTTAGGTGGTATAAACCACCGTAGCTCCACTGCAGCCAATGGAGCCCTGGTGAGTGATGAGATAATGATGAACCATCCTCTACCTCATCAGATCACTGCTTAAAAATACATGTCTAATTTAGCATTTGCAAACTCCACACCCAGTCCTTTAAATCCCAGGAGAGTTATTAAGTGAATAGATATTAGGTCATTTGATAGTCACTATCAGTGAAATGATTCTTTACTTATGCTTTCTGATTTCTATCTTGCAATTCTTGCAACACCTTCATTGACCACCTGAGATTACTGGTATTAAATATCAAAACTAGCAGCTAGAGATCAGCCAAAGCTTAAATCAGCATCTTTACCTTTAAATCAAAGTGAGCAATTTTCTTAGAGTGAAGGTAATTCACACCATCCAAAATCTGTTTGATGAACCTGGTTGCTTCCTCTTCACTCAAAGACTCCTTCTGTGCCAGGAAGTCAAAAAGTTCTCCTCCAGAAACCCTACAAAACACGCCAGAAAACATCCCATTATCTCCTGCACTGTAATCCATAAAATCAGTCTAAGCACAGAAAACTAAAGCAGCAAAGAATCTCAATACAGTTTAAAAAATCCTGCAGACAATCATGAGTTTTGTTTTCTAGTCCCAGGTGTGCCCAAACTTCCCTTTAGCTTCACTCTCTTCCCTGTAACTTAAGGACTAGCTTTTCCTTCGATGCTGCAAGGATCACAAAGGACCAAAACAAGTTACATTGTTTGCTGACTCCACAGACATGTACCTCTTTCAATAGGTCGATTTAACCACTTCAACACTACTTTTCAACATTTTCATTTCGGATGAACAACTTGTCTCAACAACTGCTAAAGAACTGCTTCTCTTAGCAGTTGCCATCAGAACCTTTGGCTGCTACCTTCTCCCTCCTATTAATCTTAGTTATTCAACCTGTGAGATTCTTACTTGATCTCTTGATTTTCTCTTTTTAGGTGACCCTGCCAAGGGTCTCAGCACTTCTGAAGCACTACCATCAGCCTTCTGGACAGGTTTTGCTGCAGTGGTTTAACACAACTTACTGTCACAAACCAGTAAAGAAATCTGTAAGAAAAGCCTGCTAGTCTCTGGGTGACATCTGTGTATAGTGAGCAGGCGAGTCCCATTTATTTAATGGTTTCTATTCGGAGTGCACTTAGGCAATCACCTCTGGCAGACATTCCATCCGGTCATCAGGAAGCCAGCTGGGCTGGGGTATGATCTCGTCCTTTTCTGGAATTTAACCATTTAGGCACACTGCTCTCTCTTCCTCTTTTACCCTGTAAAACCTCCTTGGCAATTGTTTCTTAAGGTGGACTCCTTAAGCTCTCTGAGGCCAGGTCACAGCCCAGGTAGCCCCAGCCCCGGTCCTGCAGGAGCAGGTTCCACTTCAGGAGAGCTCCCAAGCTCAGCCACTTTGGAGGAGCCGTTCCGCTCACCCTCCTGTGGCACAAAGGACTGTGCTAAGGATGTTTGAGGAAACCTTCCTGCTTGGAGGAGACTGCCAGCTCCCTTCAGAGGAACCTCCTTTACTACATAAAGCAATGTCAGAAAACAGTTCAGCTGCCCAGACTGGAGCTACTTAATTCCCATTCTCTCCTGCTGCCTCTGAGAGTGGGCACTTAAAGCAGCTGGGTGAGCTGGGTCAGCTGCTCCGGGCACACCACAGAGTTTGCCCCAGTGGCAACATCAACAACATCCTGGGCAACCAGCTATGCCCAAGGCATCACTGAAAAAACTGCAGCCTGCAAGAATGAGGATCACAGGACATCTACTTGAGAGCTCCTTGATGTATCTTCCCACTTCTCTCTAGTTCACACTAACCTTGAACCAGGCTAGGGAAGGGGCTTTCCAACACAACATAAAATGAAACAGGAAACAAAAAAGGGATTCCGAGAGCTTGAAGTCTCTTAGTTACTTTATCAGCAAAAGACTCCCTTCTACAATAACCACATGAGCATTTCATTTTCTGAAGATCAGAGATGGGCATACTTGAGAACCAATATATTAATCTCCAGTCCCTTGAGCTATAGCCTAACACATTAGTCTAAATTGTAGAGATCTTAAAAGAGTAATCTAAAGGAAAATTCAGTAGAAGAAATGTGAAGATTTCTCATTAACAAAAGACTCAGGCTTTAAAACCAGGTTTCAGTAAACTGTACCAAGAGTGGTAAGCAATTTATTGCAAGATCATTCTTATCCAAGTTATACATCTGAATTCAGAGAAACCCTCAAGCAGAAGAGATTTAGCAACCCCAAAAAGCCAGCCATAATGGAATCCCAGAAGAAAACCACACTTCAGCACTAATTCCTTTGCGGCAAAACACTCATAACTGCATCAAGTTACATTTGAACATTCAGGAAGGTGTGTTTTCTAAATCACCACCTGCAAATGCTCATTTCTCAACTGTTACTGAAGAATTCCTTCCTCTGGTTCCATCTCTTTCCCTTTTACCATGTCACCTTAATACCATGGCAAGGACACAAGCAAATGATACCTTTACTTTTCCTTCGAAGTGCAATAAAAGACTAACAACAACATTGCCTTACTTCTTGGACAGAGCTTTTTTTATGTAGAGGAGGCTGAATCCAACCTGCCTCAAGGCTGCTTCTGTTTGGGCAAAGCAGGCTCCAGGTGGAGCCCAGGAGACAGAGAAAGGCAAAGTCACAGAAAGCTGTGGGGAGCAAGTCCCTGGACACTGTGCAGAAGTAAGGACGAACCATGTACCTGCCAAACTGCACTTCACAGCAGTAGACCTGGCACTGCTTTTGAACAGGAGAACCTGCACCTGAGAACTGAAGATAGTCTTGCCTGTGCCAGCACTGTGAGCTTGGGAAATGGTCAACATTTCAGACAAAACCTCTTTTTAACACCAGGGCAGCTTTTTCAATTACCCAGCAATCTTTGGGCCATTCTTCCGAAGCTGAAGTCCACTGTACATTACCATAAGATTGGTTGGCCAGGTGCTGTAACACTTACTTTGATATACAGCAGGGAATATGAGACTCTGAGAGCAGGGTGTCAGAGGGGAAGAGATCCTCTATTTACAGAGAGAATTTAATTATCTTTATTAGCAATTATCATCATCCTCAATTTGTACACAGCAGCAGAATGCAGAGGCCTTTAGCAGATCAAAACTCTGTGGCACCCAGACTTTTACAAACTGCAATATGTTACAGCCTGGCAAAAGGACACACAAAATGTGTCAGGCCACATGAGGACAGGAAATAGCAGAAGGTAATGAAATGGGAGGTTGCTTTAGCCCAAAGTAGTCACTAGTGAGAAAGAGCAAGCTCCTTCCCTGTCTTCCAGAGCCTGGCTACAGCAACCAACATTTGGCCATATACACATACTTCAGAGTTAACAGATGCTCATCATCAATCTTCCATCTCCCAGCAGTCACAACGATCTCCAGGAATGCTCCCTGGCCTAAATGCTGGCTTCCCTAGAAAGCTCACTCAGGGATAAAAGCCTCGTCGCCGGGATTCCGTACACAAGGTCCATGTCCAAGGGAACACGTGGTCTACACAACTTCAGTCACAGTGACTCTATTTCCTGCTTCATACACACTGAAAAATGGCATCATTTTGCACGCAGAGGTGAGGAGGTTCACTTGTCAGCAGGACCTAATGGCAGGGGCTTGCCCCCCTCACAGGGCAGCACAAGAGTAAGCAGCTTTCCTTCATTCCCATCCTGCTGCTATTCATCCTCAATAGTCAAAGCCTGGGGATTAAAAAACCCTCTTCCCTTGCCCTCCTCCCCTCTTTTCCCCTAGCTTACCCTAATGAGGGAAATATGGAAGTAGTGAAAATGGCTGCAAATTTTGCAAGAGGCTTGATGGCCTCACACGTATTGGAAGAGAAAAGCAGGAAGAGAAATGAAAGGAGCATCCAGTGGCCATTTGTACTTCCTCCAAGGTTCATGTCAGGGCAGCCCTAGGCAGGCATGAGGTAATCCCTCTGTTTGTAAACTGTTTTCAAGTTGACAAGAGTCCCTGGCTCAGTACCAAATGACCTCAGCTGATGTTTCAGGTGCACCTGCATCCCCAGGGTACACGGATAGACTGGGGGGCCTATTTACCACCAACCTCACTCAATGCTCCTGCCAAGATTTGTGAAGCCTGACAATGCAGCAGCTCCATTTATCAGTGCCCCTGCAGACCTCTCTGGTTCCTATTCACCTCAGCCATCCCCGGAGGGAAGTGCCCCTACTCACAGCTCCAGGATGAGCACCACGTCAGTCTTGTTCTCGTAGACATCGTGCAGCTTGACGATGTTGGCGTGCAGGATCTGCTGCAGGATGGTGACCTCGCGCTCGATCTCCTCGCGGCTCACCCCACGCCGGCTGGCGCGGCTCTGCCGCTTCTTGATGAACTTGGCAGCGTATTCCACACCTGTGCTTTTCTCTCGACATTTCTTCACTATAGCAAACTGGCCACTGCAAGGACAAGGAGATAACAAAAAATGCTCTTATGGGTTTCATATGATCACAGCTTCCCGAAGAAGCCAGTCCTATCCAAAGCCTGATTCTGTGAGCCCTGAGCAGCACTGCTAAGCTTGCTCTTGGTACAAGAGTGAGGACTGTCAGGACTCTGCAGGCAAAAGCAGTAGAGCATAACAAGGTAGCCTCCTACTGTGTCTGATATATAGCAAAACCAAATAACATCTGACAAAAGGGAGTTACAGCCTCTGAAAAACAGTTCATGTTTACGTGAATAAGATCTGCCTCAAAAGGTTCAAGTTACCACTCCTTCACTGGGTAATATTCAAGGCATTCAAGTCTGCAGCACACCACTGGATGTTCTGAAAGGACACACACACATTAAAATATTTGTCTTAAGCATAGTCCCTAGAGAAGAACTCAAAGGAATGATAACACTTTGGAAATGCAAAACTGGCCTCCAGTAACCGATTTTCAAATAAAAGAATGGTTTATCCATATTTATGCATTCACTTGATAATTTAGCTGTAAATATAACTAGAGTGAGTGCAGGTTTCTCACTGCACCTCAAGGACAAAGAATTTCCCATTGTACCAAACAGTACAGTGGCTGCATTAAGGTTAAAAGGCATGTACTTGCAATTTGCTAACAAAATTTTCCTCACTGTGGCTCCTAATGCAGTCCAACTGCAAAATTCCCCCCTTATCTCCTAAGGATTGGCATATCTCCAGTCCCAGAATACACATTGAGTATCAGACACTTCCTTATTCAGGGCATTATATCCAGACTTGGAAGGAAAAGACTCATCTTACAGGTAACCTTAACCTTTAGCTACAGTGATTTTATCAGACAGGATCTCTTTATAAGAATCACAAACAAACTCATTAAGTGAATCCCCTCCCCCATGACTACAAAGTATATGCAGTATTATTGTTTTCAATATTATTATATCGTTCACTGGCTTGGTAGATGAGAACTGCAAGTACAGTTGGTATTTAAATTATGCAGCATACACAGCAATTATATTCAGCACCTCATTATATGCTGTACTTAGTGCTCCATCAACACAGACATCTGACTGGAGTCTGTCTTAAACCTACAAAGGCAAAGAAATTAAAAATTAAGGCTGTCACTTAGTGCTCAATTGCTCTCAAAGGCTCACACTCCATGGCAGAGGCAGCCTCTCATTTCAAAGAGTTCAAACAAATGCCAGGCAGGCTGACATACTTCTTTTAGGTTTTCATTTTCATACATATCCGAAACACTTCTCAGGAGAGAGGCAGGAACAGATGGGACAAGTGTACTTATCCCTCTAGGAATAATCATTCACAAATGGAATCGAGACTGTGGCCATTTGTCACATGCATTAATTGATTCATATTTCTCCTGACTTTATCATTACCTGCAAACCCTAGAGAAATTCCCACTACAAAATCCCCAAACTTGCCTTAAACGTTCTGCTAAAAGAGTTTCTTTTGTAGTGCTGAGAGCTGCTTGTGTAAAACATCATGGGTTTCATGTTTGTCTTGTTTGTCTGACCATATTTTGCAAGACATGCATCTTGCTTGGTCCAGACTTTCTGAAGAAACATGGTATTAATATTCCTGTGCTTGTTTCCTTGAATTCTCTCTGGGGACAACTTTGTCCAAGTTCGGGTGAAAATATTTTTTTATGAGTGCAGATTCTGGGAACAAAAACAGTCACTTTTGCATTTAGAAATTCCAGCAATACTGTGGATTTTGTACATTTCTGTTCACGCAAAAGCTTACAAAAGTAATAATGACGCAGCATTGGAATTCCAGTCTTCTCCTTTGACATAAAAATTGTCCCAGACTAGAACTATCACAGTCCCAATTGCCTTGCAATTTGCTGTTGCTCCCCTGCACGTGTGGCCACCAGCACACACTGCTCCTGCCCCAGCTTTCATGCCATTGCCTACATCCCTTAAACACAGCCTTCTGCAGACAAGTCTTTGCTGAGATAGTTTGTGACTGAGGAGAAGAGGCTGCAAGCCACAGGGACTAACACAAACACACCATTTCTTAGCCTGGGACATTTAAGACAGTTACAATGCAATTACCAATGAATAGCTCATGTGGAGGCCCATTCAGCTACGAAACAAGAGGATGCCTCACTGGCATTTTACAGCCCCAGTCACACACACTTTGGATTTCTTGTCAACCACAGAGATTGTAAGGTCAGGACCAAGACAACAGCGTTTCTGTGGCTCCTCAGGCATCTGCATTCAGCACACAACAGTCAAACAGTGTCAGCTTCCAAAACTTTTGACCTAGGCTAGGAAAAAGGCAGAAGAAAAGAAATTATGTCTCCCTGACACCTAAGTTGACAGCACTGAGAAATTCAGCCATTTAGATAATTTCACATGGGGCATTCGTGCCTGATCTTAGATTTGAAACTACATTTCACAGCTCAGATGTCCAAATTTCAGCCAAAAGACCTTGCCAGAATTCATGGGTTTTAGTACATTGCTGAAATAGAGATGACTTGGATCACGAACAGCAGCATTTACAGCACACACAGGATAAGCTCAGAGGCTGACACTTCTGGATGGAGCCTACCAGGACCTCAGTAGGGCCTCTGACACTGTCCCCCACAGCACTCTCCTGGAGAAGCTGACTGCACATGGCTTGGACATTCATCTTCAAAGTCCATTCCAACCTTAATGATACTATGATTCCCAATTTTTAAAACTTTTTTTTCCAAGAAGTTACATTTGTTCCCTTCCAGAAATATTTAGGACAGCTGTACAACAGCCTTGTCACACATTGAGCATAGGCTGTCCTCAATTGTGGAAACAGCTCATGAGTATGAACAATAGCAGCTGCATCCTGTCAGTTATAACATAATTAGGTACAACATCAAATCTGCCCATCATTAATGATGGAATTTGTGCCAGCAATGAAGACAACCTATTATTTGCATTGCTACTACCATGTAGGAGGTTTGTCCCTGAATGAGAACACAGGGACAATATTACTGGGTGGTTTTGCAGCCTATTTTCAGAAGCATGCTTTAGAGGAGCACAAGTTCAGCTCATTTAATCATCGTGCACTTCAGGAGAGGATGTGGAACGGATGTGGGAAGAGAGAAGCTGGACAATCCAGAATAACAGGACAACTTCTTGCTCTTTGTCAAAGGTTAATACAGGTTCTGGAGGGTAATGCTCTGGGGCAGAATGTTACTTGAGAGCAGGAGCAGTGCAGCTGCCAGTCTGGAATGCCCAGCAGTGCTGCTGCTGCACAGCTTTAGAATAAAGAGAGCCCTTGAACACCTGCTTGCACAGATCTGGGTTTATTCCAGTCTTCCTCCAATGTTCCTGAACCACTGCATGGCTCAGGAGCGGTCTCAAAACACTGAAAATATGTAAACAAAATACTGAGATGACAATACAGGTTATGTTACTCCGGCCAGCCTTTCTGAGGCCCAGGTGGGGAGAAGTCAGAAAGCTGATTCTGTCATTTGAGAGGAGCAAACCATTTCTTCCCCAAATACCAAACATATGTTCCCTTTCAGCATGTTCAGTCTATTTCTTTATGTCCTGTTCATATTCAACTTCATTTCATTCACTAATGCATTCTAAAAATTATTATTATTTCTACTGTTATTATTATTATCATAATTGTTATTTTTATTACGTAGTTGTTAAAACTTGAAATTCCCACAAAAGACATGATATATGTGAACACGTTGACAGATACACTTTACACTGAAATATGTTTTCAACAAGTTCTTTGAAAAGTAAATGAACCTGGCAAAGGACAGTGCTCTGGCATTCTGCCAGTCAAGAGGTGATACAACCCTCTGTATAAGCCAGGACAATTTACTCAGGAACAGATTTGCAATGGATTTTAGGCAGCCTCCCACTGACTTTCACAGTAATTGGGTTCCTACACACTTGATGAAAAATAACACCTTAGTCCTTCTGCACTTAATTTCCCAAAGTCTGTAAAATGCAAGTAATGCTACTGGAAAATGGAATAACGCTATATGGGGTAAGAATACAAATTAATTTCATGTCTCTAGATATCACTAGAATTGCAATTATAATCATTCATATTTTATTCACTAGGTGTTCCCGCACAAGAACACATGACCTGAAAGGAAGCTAAAATAAAACCTAACAGCACCTCAACCAGTTTTTAACTGCTTAAACTCACAGGCAGACTACTGTGAATGCTTGGTAAGTTTAAAAATACTAAAAATATATTGTGAAATCATTGTGTGAACATGCTTGAGTTAACAGACAGAAACATAACCACAATAATACTGTTTAGCCAACCTGAACACAGGGTTTCTCTACATTTGAGGCTGGTGTGTTTAGTTCAGCAAAGAGGGTAATCCATTCTCAGTTACAGCAATTGTTATTATATCAACAGTTTTGTTCACCATGCCTTTTTGCCACTATTAAATTTGGATTGGTTTTAACTGGTCATCTCAAGCTTAGAAAGTCTGCATCTTATTACATTTCTTTTTCTTGGAAAAAATACACTAATAATTTTATCCATTTATGGTTATATTTTTTGCTAACTTTCAAAGCAAAGCCCCAGAGAATTCTTGCTGAATTTGAGGAAAACCTTTCTTTTCAGGCTTTTTTTTTCAAGTGATTAGAGTAATTTCTCTACTGCAGTTTTATTAAACTAAATACTCTCCTCCCTCTCTGCTAACACTTCAGAGATGACTTCTGCTGTTTATAACTGTACTGTATGCTCTTCCCAGCAGAGAGGACAGGAGTCTGCTGGGAACAACACTGACAATCCATTTTTATGCTTTCAGTTCATTTATGAAACATGGCTCAACCAAAGGCCAAGCAAGGTTCACTAAATATATACATGAAAGCACTTTGCTGGAAGGTTTTTGCAGGAAGTCTGTGGTCACAACCATAAAGATGTAGAAGCCTTCTGTAAATGACAGTAATTTGCAGTGCATTTTATTTTTTATAGATTTTTTGTTTTAGACTAAACCAGGATTTGATACAGCAGAAATTTAACCTAAGCAGTAAATAAATAGGAAGTCAAATAGCACAGCATTTATAAAGAAATTAGAGTAGGATAGTTGAAACAGCAAACCAGCAACTCCATGGCAAGGTCACCAAAGGGAAAGTGTTTCACTGCTTCTGTAAGGCTTTATGGAACAAAACTAAAAAAAACCCCCAAAACCTTTTTCTGTTAAATACTCTGATGACACCCCTTGTAACTTTATAAAGAGTTTTAAGAATAAAATTGTCAAAAATGTCATTTATTTTTGTTTAAGCCTCAAGTAAAATCGAGTTTTCATTTACTTCTTTGCTTTTCTTTTCCCCCCAAACAAAATGCAAATGAAGTTACACCTCTCCTAAAGCAGCTACACAGAACCTAAACTACCAGATGTCAGATTGTAACAGAATGATCCAAAACTTTTTTTAATAGAGCACTTAACGGGAATTTTGCTTGACCACTAAAAAGTAGTAGAAAGAGGAAAAAAAAAATGCTGCCACTTTTAAACTCACTGGCATTTTCACTCACAGTTCATTTTTGCTGATTGTGTAGTGCTCTAGAGCACAGTAACTTCAGAGGGTAAGTCTCAATATTCCTGCAGGGAAGTGCTGAGCACCTTTGGACATATCCTGGCTCTGATAATGTCACTGTCTGGCACCTTTCATCCACATCTCTCTAAGCTCACAAAAGGTAACCAACACACCCTGACCCAAAGGTGATCTCTGTGTCCAGTGCCAGAAAAGAGTCAGAGGAGTAGAAGAATATGAACTCTAACAGAAGGATCTGGTTTACTGGAATAAGTAGAGAGCAACTAGAACATTTGAAATTCAAAGAAAGTTTGATATATCCAATGTTTCTGAACAATGCTATGAATTATTACAAGCTATCAGTAAAGTAACACAATTAATACCTCAAACACCTTGTGGGGTCCTTAGCCCTGAGTCATAAGAAATGTGCCACCTACTGAATCATCTCCAGCATTTCCCAAAGCTGTTCCATGGTTTTGGAAACCTCCCAATCCCACAGTGACCATCACTGTAGCCCTTATCATCTCCTCCTGAGCCTGGAGGTGCAGTGTCAGCAGTTGTAGAGCATGAGCCCAGCAGTTCTGGCAGGCTCCTGATAGCCTGGCAAGCTTTTTATGTAATCTGAGGCACACGAATAAAATGCACATGATGAAAACTTTCCCTCCTTATCAGGCTTAGCTTTTGGATCAAGTATCAGTGCTCAGAGTGGTAATGAACAGAGTGCAGAGAGGCAGGGAAGGTCACAGCTGACTCATGCCCAGCAGGAATAGCTGATTTGATAAGCTGTTCCTCTCGCTATGTGGAGCAACACCAGGGCAGACGTAACGAGCATGAGGAAGGTTAGCACACTGCACTTTGCTGTTTAAAGGTCCAAATCCACCTCGATATGACAGAGTAATATACCTGGGAACACACGAATTGTAACAGGGTAGCAGTATTATGGTCAAATAATTAAATCATTTTTCTCCTTCCCCACGTGTCAAACAGATGGAAACTATGCTGGCATTTTATTCAAGACTTTAGGAAATTATCTGTAAAGCCAAAACCACAAAGGGTTGCTGAAAGTCCCATTTCACTGCTTAGCTATTACAACAGGTCTTCACTCTGGTTCAAAACTGCTGGTGTAGAGTGTTAACAACGATTAACAGATGTCACCTGAAATAAATTAAGCTTGACCATCAGACAACTACCTGCTAGCTCTGTTCTGCATCAGATGCTAACAATTTGTCCAATCCTTTATCATTGTTAGAATTTGAGCTGCTCTATGTTTATTTTATGTGCATTTTTACTTATAAGTAATATCTTTCCTTTCAAAAGTATGGAATGAATACTATACAGAGTATATTTTCTCAGCTGTTCAAATGTCCATCTGTTTTCTACTGCAATGCAAAATGGAAAAAAAATGGTTTTATTTTTACAGAAATGGCAAACAAAGACTGGTATTAATATTCACTGTCTTTTTCCTGGGATTAATATTCTGCTTAATATTCAGTGGTTAAAGACATTACAAAATCTGAGCTTTGTGAGCACTACAACAGAGGTCTCTAACTATACTTTCAAAGCCAGACATGGACTGAGGAGATACACTGAGACAATTTCCATCATCAAGATGGATGCTGATGATGAGGAATGTATGACTTTGTTACCAAGTAAGGCCAAGGCCAGCTCTTCTCAGTTACTGTAGGCAGAGCAACTTTGCTATTAGGAAAAAAAACAAACAACAAAACCTTCCATTTTCTCTGCACTTTCTGTAACAAATCAAAATTGTTTGGAAACAGTTAAAGTAACGTTGAAAACTAGTAGGGAAATCTGTTAGAAGGACTATAAAGAAAAAATTCAAAACTAGTGACTCTATCAGACAGCTGATAACAATCACAGTAATTGTGACCAAGTACCAGATGCCAAAACTGTTTCAGCAGAAGATTCACACACAAGAAACATGACTTAGAAGATTTGTAACAAGGAACATTAACAGAAGTGTTGGGTAATGCTCAGGAATTAAATTTACATTTTGCATCAAACACAAAAGACCTGTTTTGTGTGTGTTGCAGGATAAAATAATCCAAACTTATCCTTCAAAATTTAAAGAACTAATTCAAAGGACAAACTAATCTAAGAACAGAGTTAATAGTTCATGTCTGAGAAAATGCAGTACTGAGCAACTTTTATAGTTAGAAAAAAATATTCCTGGTATGAAGATGCTGCATAGTGTGAGCTAAGGGTAAATTTCCCAGCTGCAATCACACCCCTCTGTTTAGCAGGGAGAGTCCAGCTAGCTGGGTGACATGACTTTTTTATCGTGGATTTCCAAGTTCCTGCCCTACAAAGAATACCTGGGTTATCTCTGCTTTTTGTTTTCACTGCATAAATAAATATTTAATAGTTACACTGTCAGAACAGCAACTCGTGCCAGGCTCCAAGGTCCCATTACCACTGGTAAAATGCTGTACTTGCTATCCTTTAAAGTTTCACCCAGAAAACAGGGCTTCCCCTGCCTCAGAGAACAGAGCTGATCCTCCACACACAAGCAGCAAGGAAACAGGAACTTGTAAGCTGGAGAAGGGGAACTACAGGAGGCACAACAAGCCACTGATGAAAGATGGAGCTTGGCTTTAACCATGAAACCACAGCCCAGGTCAGCAGGGGCTGAGAAACTGGAGGCTCCACTATTCCCAAACTAATCAACAGAAATCACGGTGATTATTTATTGCACGAAGGCATTGATTGGCCCAGGAGACGAGAGATGAGCACAGCTGCCAGTTACTGAGACAGGCAAGAAACTGGAGTGGCAGGTGGTACGGCTGGCCCATGCTGCAGAGGAAGGCAGAGCCCCTTCCCACAGTGAAAAGACAACAGCAGAGGAGAGGGGGAGACTTCCATGCCCAGAAACATCACTTCAATGTTTGTTTTTCTCCGTTAAGTGAGTCCTTGCACACTGCAGAGCTGAGCTGCAGGAGCAGGACACTGTCCCAAGACACTGCAGTGCCAGGCCCACACCACCCTGCAGGAACACACTTTCTCAATGGGCACTGTCACAAAACACTTTGGGAAAAGCTCCATGACATTTCCTACCCTCAGCCCCAGCCTGACACTGCCCAGAAGGCACAAATGTCAACAGCTCTCACAGCCTGGCTGGCACCACATTTAGGTAATAGATTAATGACTCTGTGGTACATCCTTTTATAAATCACACTGCACATCTCGAATTCCACCACCACCATCAGTGTTTGTCAGCACAGCTGGAAAAGGGTCCTGCACGTTTGTACAAGAACACCTTCTGTTCAGTGAGCCACAATTCTCCATCCAAAACACAACAACTGAAACATTACATTAAAGGCTTTCCAGTGAGCCCTATTGCTGCCACTTTCCTGGAAACCATATCCCTAGCTCAGCAGGGCAGTTCTTTCTCTGCGCCTGCTTTGCCCTTGATTTAAGAGTTTCCATCCTTGGCTGTCTCCAGCTGTCACCTCCCTTGCCACAAGAACCAGCAGTTATTTGACCTGCTGCACATTCCCAAGACAACAAGTTAAGTCTTCACTTCTTCACGTTTTTCAAGGAGCATTTCCACTGATTTTCCATGCCATTAACATCCCTGCAAATGGCTTAGGCCAGGATCTTCCTCAAAAGAGGCCAAAATCTTAATGTTTCTTACATAGTTTATTAATATCAAAGTCAAAGGATGACGTTTTCCATTCCTTGACTAAAACAGTCATTTAGCAATATAAACTCACATCTGCAAAGGGATATATTTAAAAAATATTCTGTGAAAAATAATTTTTGAAGTATCTGTTTTTGATCAACTACTCAGACACAGAAAGTCAAACTGACAGAGAGTCTGATGCCTTCAAAGAGTGACAGCATTAAATGCCATGGAGGGCTGTATAAAGCACTCAAATCACATAATCCACTGCCCTTGTGGGAAGGGGAGAGAGAAGAGAACTTCTCCACATTGCACTGCTTTCTACCTCTTCTAGACTGTCTAACTAGTAACACTGAAGATGTTTTAAATAAATACCCCTATATATATTCATCCTCAGATAAGCTTTCTAAACTTTCTCCTTTTTTATAATAAATTTTGACAAAGAAAAAAATTAGTATTTGAATATTCTAACAATAAGCCGTATTATTTGTTTATAATGTTGAAATTTGCTAAATTCACTTTAGAGAGTCCTCTTCTTAAGCTTCCTGTCAGCTATGGCTAGAAAACCTCAGTCCCCACAGACTTGCAAAGTGGCTGATATTATCTTGTGGGAAGCAGCACGATTATATATGTATATTTGAAGTATTTCACATATCCAACATAGGCCATGCTAAGTTTCCAAAATAAATGTGCCATAATGAAACAAGGCCATCAGCAAGCTGTCTTTAGTGCCACATGCCTGCCAGACTGCTCTCTGTCTGTATGTACCCTTTAGAGAAATTGAGCAACAGAGGTGTAACTGCAAGATTAATATTTGAAAGACTGAGGGAATGCTGGAGCTAAGCAGCTGGTCAGAGCACACAGCTGCAGCCATGGAAAACCTGCTCCCCCTCTCTGCCAAACACCTTCTCTCACACCCCTGCCTCGGCACACGAGACAACTGCACTGAAAGCACCCTCCCAGCTGCTTCCAGCTCAGCAGGGATTCTGAGGATGATCCCGTTGGGGAGTCCCCAGACCCCCCCTTTGCAAGGTTTTACACGGCAGGAGCTGAGGAGCTTTGCTGTGGTCACCCTCAATGCTGCACAATGGCAGGAAGTGCCTCCTTTCACCGCCAGACCAGACAGAGCGCAGCCTTTGCAGTCTGTGCTGGGAGCATCCTTTCCTCAGTGCTGTGCAGACTTTCACACACACAGGTGCTGCCTCTGTCAGTGAGAGCCTCTATTTTACCTCATGGCTGAATCCCAGCCAGAACAAGCACTAGGCCTATGTTAACAACTACTTTTGTTCTCAAGAAGTGACAAACTCAGTGAGGAGGACAAGAACAGGACAGGCTCTTCTCAGACGTTGTTTGAACGTATTTGTTTTGTAAGTGACTTCTGCTGCCAGAATGATAATAAATGAATCCTTTTACCTGCCTCTACCTGTCAGCAGCTAACAGCTTGTTGCAAACATAGTGAACTAACAAAAAGCATCTACAGTTTCTAAGGGCATCAAGTCAGCGTTGGAAAAGATCAGTCACTGCAATCTGTCCAGCACGTGAACTTCCTTCTAGCAAAGCAAGATATCATTTGTCACTGGCCCTTATCAGTAGTTACTGCTCAGAGATATCGAGGCACGATGACCAAGTTGATGCTGCACATTTACCACACTAAACCTGAAAGTGAAAATACACTGACAAAGACAGGGTGACATTATACATGCAGCCAGAAGAGGAGGAGGGCTGCTGTGACCACACAAACCTTGATCAGCTACACTTCTCCAATCCCCAAGATCCATCAGCTTGGAGAGTGACGTTCATCATCTTAAAAGATTCCCAAAACCAATTCAGAAACCAAAGTTAAACTACTCAGTCTCAAAGTTCCTCATTTAAGCAGTTTGACTGTTCAAGCACATACAAGGCCCTCCTAGGTTAAAAACCACACCTTTTACACCCTGCATACACTCACCGAATTTCTTCACTGCTTACTGTTGTCAGGTTTTTACTGTCAGACTGATACTGTCAGTACTAGTCAATACTTAGAAGTAAGCAGTTACACAAAATTTAATAGCTGAGGCCTTCCTGAGAGAGAATGGAAAACAAACAAACAAACCTCAACCCATCTCCCCTTAAAAGAAGTCCTCTCAATAACTCTAAACATGAAATAGCTGAGAGTGAAAAAATAAAAAAAAAAACAGCTTCAACTGAAGTGTTTCAATGGAACTCAATCATTGGCTCTTGAAAAAGGGTGATGGCACACACACAGTCATTTATCAAAATGCCAGACATTGGGAAAGAAGCCAACATCTGTATAGCCCTAATTTAGCTATTTGCATATTAAAAAGAAAAACATTAAAGGGTTGTACACTGAATGGGAACCAGCCATCCTCACCCAGAGCACTGTATGTTGCTCAGTGACTGGGGGAGCCCTGCGTCATGCAGCTCACAAACCCAGTACTGTTTGAGCAGGTGCTCATGGCTAAGCATGGTAACTGTTGATAATTACACTTGTAATTAATACCTGTAGATAAGCCTTTATATATTAAAAGCTATATACAGGCATTAACCAGTCCAGCTGAAGCTTTGAGAGGTAAAGCCTTTCAGGAATACATGCACCTTTTTTTTGCAGGCACATATAAACATGTGATGTCAGTGCTTGGAGCCAGCTGAAAACAACAGTGCTGTGGAGTGCTGCTCAGAACAACAGGTCAAGTGAAAGTGCTGTGTCTGTGGTGACAGCACCATGGGTTCCCATTTCCCAGCTGGCTCCCAGAACAGGTAGGTGAGCTCAAATCTAAAGCATGGACACAGGTGACACCTATCTACAAAAAACAATGTAAACATACCTTTTGTTGTCCTAGTTGCAGGAAAAGAAACAGGAAAAATAGTTAGCACATTTAATCTAAAAAAAACCCAAACCACAAAACCCCCATCCAAAGTGCAGTCTCTGTCAAGGTGCGTGCTGCCATTGTTGCATATTGTAACTGACTCAGGCTATCACACAGAAGGAAGGGGCAAATATCCCCATGTGTCAGCTCTCAGAATCATGTGCTGTCATCAGTACCACCTTACCTTCCTAGCTCTTCCCCAATTTCATAAACGTCCTCCACCTTCTGTTGCTTGAAGAAAGCCATCCTTGGTCTTTCATTGATGCTCAAGGATGATGCAACTAGAATATTAAGAATGACATTCATTACCATCTTCCAAGAAGCAAAGTGTCAGTAACACGTTTGTGGTATAGGCACTTTGGATCCATTGCAGCTCATTCATGGCCAAAGTTACCACTGACCAATCAAAATAACTAATTCAGCAGTCTCAGCCAGAGTGAGTGTTCAAATCTGGACAGAGAGGAGCACCTTTAAGTGAAGGGGCTTCTTGGCCCTCATTGATGCACCCAAGCACACACTTAACCAGAAGCACAGAACACACCATGAAACACAAATGGGATGAAAGGAAAACAATTAATTAATAATTTGACAAAGTTCTGGACAATAAAGCCTCCACACTACACTAAAGAGAGCCAGCACAGGAACCAGCATTACTCCCTCAATAAAGTATCAGCAGACAGATCCCGAGCCAGGGAGACCACGAGGCAGAGCTTGCTTTCTCTCAGGTCAGGCAGTGCTACTGAGGCACACAGGCAGGACAGCACACTGACATCTGAACTGCTGCTGGAAAAAGGCATTGTGATTCCATCTCCAGTGCCTCAGCACAGCTTCCATCACACACAGTTGATGTTTAGAATGAGAAGAACACCGGCAGCATCTGCTGCAGGTGTTACTCTGCGCAACTGTGCAATTTGTTTCCTGAACACAATCTTTTAAGCTGATAAGCTCTGTGAGCTCTAGAAAGCCAAGCCTCACAGTGGTGCATGGGAGCATCTGTGAGTGCATTATGCTGGGGTGCTTCTGGATGAGCAGAAGATGAGGAATCACATTATTCCTTGGGATACACCTCCCCAGCGATGTATGTTATGGTAACAGAATAGATTTGAACACAATAACCAGCCAGTCAGGTTATGACCTATTTTATGTTCACCATGGAGATGAGCACTGGCATTATGCCCAATGCCCCAAATATCCACTGTTTAGATCAGAACATGTAAAATAGCTGTAAGGCCTCTAGCACCACAATAAAACCTAACCACATTGAGCTATATAGTTATTCTCACACATCTCTACACTTCAACAGTATATCTGTACTTGTCAATATAATGTGCTTTGCTTTATAAATCCCAGATGCTGCTTGCTTCAAATGCACTGGGGACTTCCAAGTTCTGTATCTCTATACAGCTCCTGCATATTTTTAAATAGCAGTCATTGGCGTCTGACTGGGGCATATTGTGAAGCATATTTCACAAGCAAACAAAGCTCTATTTCGATCCTTTAGAAATAAGCTCATTTCAATGTTGCAAGAAGATTCAGCTGTTTTGATATATCAGCAGACCTGTAAAATAGGACTAGAGTACTACAGAGTAATTGCAGTATTCCTGTCAAACTGAAATGCACACAAATTGAAGATTTTTCTCCAGCAAAAGCAGGTATGGTAAACAGAAAATACATTGGAAAAATCCAACGATTTCTCAAAACACACCCAGCTTTTGTCATTCACTCACCTCAGAAAAAAGACCGCTTGCTTTGCCCCACCCAAACCACTGGTTTCTAACACATGGGTGGCATGTTGAGTATCAATTTAATTCCTGTCCATATATACTCCTTCTACTACTTCAAAGGAACAGAAAGTCTCTTAGTGCTTCCACATAAATACATATTTTTAGCTGATGTTAGCAAAACCTACACATTAGGAGAAAAATTATTTGATTGCTTTATGTCAAGCAGAAGGGCTACTACATCAGTGCTTACAACCACAGCTTCACCACTGTCAGATGACGAGAAGTATTTCAGTTATACATCAGAACTGTGACCTGTCCTTTCCCAAGGATATCTGCACACCTCTGGAGAAAACAGGCATGGTGTGGTGTGACATGACTGACATGCACCTGGCACACGACCAAAACTCACCCATTTCTGTCACATTCCTGAAGTTACCATTTCACGACACGCTTGCAGGTGCCTTGGTGGAGGAGAAGGAGGTGCAAGGCATCCCCCACAGTGGCTTTCATGTCCTCAAGAGCAGCCCTGCTGGAGGTCTGCACTGCCCATGGGATGGCTCAAAGGCCCTGAAGCAGCTGCATTTCTATTAACAAAACTGCTCAAACCCCAGCTTGAAAGCTCTGCAATGGAGACAAATGTGCCTCCTTTGGCCTCCTGTGTAGCAGTGCTTTAGCCATGATCTCCCTTCTTCAGCTACCCAAGGCAAATGAGAGAAACCACACAGGCTGTGATACTGAAGCCCAGGATAACCACCACACAATTTAAATACACTGCAGAAACCAACACTTGCAGTGGTGAGCATGATGCACTACAATGTGGGGGTTTTTTTTCCCACCTTCTACCCTGGCTTTGTCTATATTTTCATAGTTTTTCAAGGTGAAGCCAGGTGAACTGTTCTGTTACTCTGTTGCTCAATAATTTCCTTCCCAAGACCATATTCATGCCTGGGACAAAAACACCTGTTTTTCTTCTCAATGAAAATAAGCAACTCGAATTTCACTTTGTAAGCAAATTACTGTATTCTTCAAGCAACCTTTCATAATCTCACCAAAAGATCACTGACCACTATTGCTCAGAGCTTAAAACTATAGTGAATAAATGCTTTAGTCACATTTACAAGAACGCGGACATCTCATCCTTTGTAAGGAGCTATTTGCTCCTTACTAAGTTTATATAATATTGCTTGCAATTGTTCAGAGCAAAACTTTCTGAAGTGTTGGTTGAGTTCAGCCCTCATTGACTTCAAAAAGGCAAACAAAGGACAAAGCCAAGCCTTGCTGAAAACCCCAAACCTTTTGCTCACCCTGAATTGCAAAATTAAGTTCTGAGCACATGCAAAAGTCAAGTACAGGAAAATTCTCAGGTAATAAGAGATGCTGCTGAGACTTGCCCCAAGACTGTAAATCCCTCAGGCTGACTACTCCCTTCATCATAATTCAAGGTACATGGTTAAAAACAACATTAATGCAAACACACCTAAAAAGTCATTGTTTTAAGAAAGAGCTCATTGCCATTCAGAAGAGCAAGTTAAAAACATTGCTTTGAGAACTGGGAACCCACCCAGAATGCCTCTGTGAACACAGGCACTTAATGTTTGATTGACAAGTTCACTCATTTCCCAGCATCCTGCAAAGAACATAGCAAATTCTGCAGGTGCATAGAGTCCATGCAAAAATAACCAGGGAATTCTCAACGCTTCTGCTGATCTTTTAACTTACACCCATTTCTGCAAAGGTCAAACCAGTAAGTTAAATCCACCACAAAGGACCCATTCAAGCCCAGAGACTTGGTTTGGAAGGCTGAAGACAAAACTGTCGCCCAGTGTTCATGCCCCCAGCCATAGCTCTGATGTGCTGGTGTTTCCCATGTCCATCACTTCATGTTATCCTACCCTGCCTTCCACAGATATCTCTCCCTGGCTTTGGCCCAACAGTCACACTTAGCAGATGCCCAAAATAGATCATACACTTGATGACCCAAAACAATTGTCATTGGCACAGCACAAGGGGGGGTTAAGCCAACAAAAGATAACCTTCATACATTTAAAATCCATCTGAAATAAAAGGGCCTTTCACAAGCATGAATGTTACCCTTCTCAGATATTACACACTGATCTTGGGAAATGAAGGTGATTTCACTTTCAAAGATTTCTTATATTAGTGTTTTGCTGGACTCCATTTGCAAATACAGAGCACAAGTACATCAAGGGAGGAATGAGAGCCTTAATTATTTTGCTCTAGTCAAGTGGTGATTTTTCTTATGGTGGTCAGTGAAAGTAGACAGAGTTAGAGACGGACAATGATCTTGGACTCAGACAGAAAAGCTGTACATTCAGGACCTGAGGAAGAAAAGTTGAACAATCAGCTTTTTTTCCTGATACACACCTTATGCTAACACTGCAGTGCCAAACAATATCACAGTGAGTCAGGGCCATTCCCATCACTTAGGATCTGCACCAGAATTCATTAAACCCAGGGTGATGAAGGCATCTGCTTCAGTGAGTTTTGAATCAGAGCAGAGTTTAATTGCTCCAAGGCAAGCTCAGCAGAGGAGATGAGCTTCTGTGTCCTTTCACAGAACATGCCATGTCTGTTCCTCAGCCATCCCACACTGGGGCCACCTCTGCTCTATTTGTCTCTTTGCTCTGGGAGTCCTCACAGTGAGCATTTTCATACAAAGGCCAGCTTCTACTCAGCATTTATATTACTGGGTTTCCACAATGATACTCCATAGTATAGTATATGTTTAGTATAATAATGTAATACTTCACTTTTTACTGCCAAATCCAACTCTCCTTTTCACAGGCCAAATATCACAAGGCAGCAAAGCATTGCTTATCCTGAGTGATTTTCCTACAGACATGTAACAAAGCTTCAGCAAACCCAGGAATAGAATACAGGCCTCTGAGACAGCAGTTTCAGGCACTAGAAACATGTCCTGCCTAATCTCTTCACATTCCAAAACTCTGCCCTACCATAAAATAGGATCATATTTACCCTAAGAAACCACAGTTTCCCATTGTGATCTAAGACCTACATTTAAACATATATACTTTATATCAGTACAACCCCTGGATACAGACATTCTCACTGCAGTACAGAAGTGCCTTTTTAGTGCAGCTTGTGCTGTGTGTAAAGGACATCAGTCTATAGAAACCTGCTCTTCCATAGAGAGTGACAGAACCTGCCTTAAGAGGAGCTGAAAAAAGTAAGCTCTGTTTCTCTCCTCTAATGCAGTTTTCCCTGCACAGGCAAGTTATTAGCCTGTCATTACCAAATTATGTGGCAGTAACTGTGACTGGTCTATACAAGTCAAACCCATGGTAAATGTCCACCCACCAGTGAATGAGAACAGAATACAGAAAACAGAGAGGAGAACAAAACTGTTGGAGCATTTGCCTTGCCAAAAGCCTTGCATTTTTTTTCCTTAGGATATTTTCTATCCTAAGGAAACCAATTTCAAGTGACTGAGGTAACAGCTGAATAATCTTTCTCAAGTACACTTGACATGAGCTGAATCACTAAACCCTTTGCCAAACTCAGAAGCATTCCGTGGCATGCTTTTATATTACAAAACATTAGTTACACTAAACCAAAATCCCAAACCCCTTAGAATAGGCCAAAGTAAAAACTTCCCTTGTGAACTGTTCTATAACAGTTATAAAAATTTTATGAAAAATGACCAAAACCAATTTAGAATCAAAACCAGACTGTTTGAAATTAATGATTTGGAAAAAAATGCCAACAAATCCAAAACCACTAAACAAATTAAAGTTATATTGTCTTCTAGCTTTTGTGTTTTATGCTAAAACTAAACAGATTTTTATAAGCACTGTTTTCTTCTTTCACTTTTATTCCTTTTTTCACCTTTCTTTCTCTTTTATCCCAGAAAAGACTAAGCAATTCCAGCAGCAAAAAAAACCCCCAAACAACCCAAGTGGGTTTCACCCTCTGCTTTTAAATAAGCGTAACACAGTTACAAGACAAATTCTATGAATTTCAGCAAACCCTTACTTTCACTGAAACATTTTCCTGTCAGAAAACAACAGTAGCCTAAAAAAAATTCTGCCAGGAAACTGAGGCAGCTTTTACTACCTGTGTGTCTATAAAAAACATAAAACACACCCAACATCTGAGCCATTCAGCCCCATTATAGAACCACTGCTCCTGCCACTAACTCTCCACAGCTCCCTTTCTGACCTCCCAAATTCACCCTGCAGTAATTACATGTGTGGCAAATGACCCAAGACTATTTCCAAGCCTCTGCGTACCAACCGCGTTGGCTCTGCAGCTAATTCCAGCTGCCCAGCTGGCAGCCAAGGCCCGGGATCCCAAAGGCTGGCGTGCCTGGGCGATGAGCAGGGTGGGAGCCCAGCCGGGACGCTCAGGGCGCAGGGGAAGCCCGCAATGCCAGGCACGCTGGCACGGCAGGGGCAGAGCCCTGCTCCCCGTCCCCGAGGCGCCTTCAAGGATTACTGCTGCACATAACACACATCACTGACCCAAAGGCACGGCAGATCTCGCCTCTGCCATCTACGTTACTTGCACAGGCAATTGAAAGGCATAAGAAAGTCTGAAACCTACTGATGTTTCAGAAAAGGGTCAGAGTTGAACTTTTCCCTCACGCGTTAAGCAGGTGAGCACTGCGATTTTGGTTCTTTTGCAGCTGGTGACTGATCAACCAAAGCAGGAGCAATCGCCACACATTTTCACCCTCTAACTCACATCTTCCTTCGTGACTGTCCTCTACAAGGATGCAGGCCAGGCCAAACGAGTCCCTCCCACTGTGCTGTGTTGCTCCAGGACCCGCGGCTCTCCGGCCAGAGGAGCAGGTGTAACGAAACCCAAGTGAAGCTGTTTGAGGGCAAAGGCAGGGGAGAACTTACAGATAAACACGCTGGAAGTTGCACAGCATTCGCTGAATGGTATCAGCAAGCTGAGCGTGAACCCCGGACCAGCCATCCCCGATGGCCTTGGACAGAAACAGCGGCAGACCGAGCGGCGTGGAGCACCAACAGGGGCACTTGTGGAGCTGTGCATTCCCCGGCCCCTGCGGGAGCCGCTCGGGGATAAGGGCCAGCTGCTGGCGGCGGGGGTGCTGCGGGGAGCTGCCTTTCCCCCCGGCTGGCGGCTGCAGCACACACACACAGTGGGCACACACAGAGCCAGCGCAGCCACCGTGAAGCGGCCAAGGGTCCGCGCCCCCCGCACCCCCGAGAGCCCCGCGGGAGGGACCCCCCGCCGGCCCTAGAGCTGCCCGGCCAGAGGGGCTGCCCAGCCGCGACAGCTCAGCCCCTCAGCACAGGCGGGACACGGAGCGGGAGCGCCGTGAGAGCGGCTCAGCGTGAGGGACGGAGCCAGGGGAACACGGAGAGGGGAACCTGCGGCGGCGCCGGCGGCTGAGGGCGCAGCGCCCACTTACCGCGTCCGCCGGGCTCCCTGTGCGCGCAGGGCCGGGCCGGGCCGGGCGGGGGCTGAGGGGCGGCGGGGCCGCGCCGGGCGGAGGAGCCGCGGGCCCTGCCCGCCGCCCGCCCCGGGCCCGGAGGGAGGGCTGAGGGCGGGCCCGGCTCCGCGCTCCGCCCAGGGCAGCCCCGGGAGGAGGGCGGAGGTGCCGGGCTGGCCGCAGGGACAGCGGGACACTCGCCCCGGCCGCAGCAAGGCTGTCTGGATGCGAGTGTGGGGCCGATGAGCCTCCAGGGCAGCCGGCACCACCCCGACTGGGACAGCCCTGCACTGCCCCTCTTGGGATGCAGATACCTCATGCTTGGCCAGTCCACAGCCTTCCAGACCAACACAACTCACCCAGGCTGAGTGGGGAACATCTCAAGTTGTAGAATCTGATTTCCTTCCTTTAGTAGAAAATAAGGCTGAGGAGGCAAATCCAATGGAGAGGCACTTAAGGTTGTATAAGCGTTGTTCTATACAAGCCAAAACACAAGCCTAGATTGGTTAGTGTGTGGTCTGGAACTCACCACTACCCAGTGAAATTGCCCGTTGTTTCAAGAGACCACTGTGACAAACAACAGCACAGGCTCCCAATCCTCGTTGTGCGTCTCAAGCTGCATGAACATGCACTACTACAACAAACCTCTGCCCTCCTGCTTCCCAAGCTGCCTTAGCCCAAGTGTTGGCTTCCAACAATGACATTGTTTATCTGCTCACTCTCCTATCATAAGGACATCCCTGAAACCTGTAAAACTAGATTTTCGCTCCCTTTATTTGGCAAGCAGTAATTGCAGTAAACACTCTTAGATCTCCTTACATTTCTTCGGGGCAAGTTAATATCCATCATTTGCTAATGAGAAATGATGTGGGATTGTTCACACCTTCAAAATCAAATACAAGTGCCAGGTAGCCTTCACTTCCAATCCTCTATGTGATTAAGGTAACACAAAGCTAATGGCAAATTATCATACATAAATAAGCACGATGTTTTCCTTTGCAGTAAGCTGTGAAGATAAATAAATTGAAGAGTAGCTTTATTCTAGGCAAATGCCTAAAGGCAGTGCTTTTTATTATTACAGTTAAAAAGAATCTTGGCTTGTTCCAAGTCAAGAGGACTGAACTGTGCCCCTGATTGCCTGCCCTGGGAGTGGTGTTCACAGGCCACGAGGTCCACCCAGCTCTCCCAGCTCCAAAAGGAAAGTGGCTGCATCTGATCCTACACAGGGTGGAGAACAGGAAATAGGAGCAATAGTAAAGGTTTCAAAGGGCAGAGGAAGCATTCAGAACTCTCTAAAAGGGAAATAAAGATATTTCATTTCTCACCTTTAGTTCCACAATGGGATATGATCATATGGAAGTCACAGCAATCATATTACAAAATTCTCAGAGCAAAGGGCACATGAGGAAGGCCACCTCTTTTGTTTGCTTCTGGCTGCAAGGAAGGGAACAAAACACCATGGTTTGCCCTGAGAAGCCACAACTGCTTTACAAACTGGGACAAGCTCTCCCTAGACCCTGAATAATCTCAATTTGAATTTACTATTTGCTGGCTAGCCCTGCAAGGTTTCCAAGAGCAGCAAGAGCAGATTGAATCCCACCCCTGGTGCCATGTCCATAGGGTTTATGAGCCCAAATAAAGGTTCTGCCTAACTAGGATGTTGCTCTTGCATTATTCTGTAGTTATTCACCCTTGAAACACTAACTCAGACTTCTTTGTAACACCTCTTGATGAAGGTAAAAGCCTTTCTTTGCATACAGGACAAGAACAGAAAGGAAAACTCAAACCTGACCAGTGTTTTAAGTAGGCAGCACCAGCACACACTGCAGCCACACACCTACCAGCCTCCTTTAAGAAGTGACAAAGTAGGAAACCCATACCTTATGTTCCAAAGGGTGAGTTCCAGGATTAAATACCAGAAAAACACCACCTGCATTTCTTAAAACAGGCAAATAGCTTATTCCACAGTTTATTCATCAATCACAGTGCCTGAAGGCATCACAGATTCCATTCATCAGCTCAAACCTGACATCTTACGGGCAACTCACTGCAAAACCTAACTGGTTTGTACACATCAAAGGTACATTGCATTTGAGAGACACAGGCAGGATGCAGCCGCTCAAGGCTGGGAGAATCTCAGTTGGCCAATGTCATCTTAACTTACCCGGCACATTCTAGTATTGAATGTTTTAATTACTGGAGATATAGATATAGATATAGATAGATATAGATATATAGATATATATATAGATATAGATATATAGATATATAGATATATAGATATATAGATATATAGATATAGATATAATAACTGTGGTTTTTTAAATCACATTCAGTATATAGTCCTGAGTTTTGCTTTCTAGTCTCATGCTCCGAACAGCTGACACTATAGGTGAGCATCCTGGAACTGTCGACAAGTGTGGCTTCTACAGCAGACCATCATGGTGAAAAACACCACTGCTAACTTCTGATTGAACCTTTTACCTTCTTTCCCAGGGGGGAAGTTTCCAAGGCAGAGCACACCCTTCCTTTGCATTATCTGAGGGAACATACTTCGTGTGTGGGAATTCTTAAAGCTTCAGCACTACATGGATTCTGCTTTCAGCTGAGGTCAAGGAGCTGCAGATAAGGAAGCTATGTTTAACACTTGTGAAAATTCCAGAGAAGGAACACCTGATACCTTGTAATAGCAGCAGATTCAGTGTGTTCTCTGCATCTCTGAGGCACCCAGAACACAGTGAGACTCTGCAGGTATTTGGTCGCAGTTCAGACTAGGCCAGCTGTGTTTATCCTAAGCTATGCATTTCTTAGGAGCCAGGTTTTTAACATACATCAAGCCATGCTCACAACCTTATTGCAATCCCACTGAGAGCAGATGTCTCAGGCTTAGTCCTAAGGAGCAAATGGGAGTCTCAGCTGTTCTTTACAGGCCCCAGCAGCTGCTTTGGGCAACACAACCTACTCAAGCTAAACATGCCAAATATCCAAGTGAGGACATTGCTCCCCATGCACTCTCTTCCCAGAATTTTCTGTTTATTTCTCTGACTTAAAAATTTTCAGTACACAGGATAGGAGGTCCTTAGGCCATAGTCATGTTCTGCCTCAGTTGCTGATCTCTATCCTGTTTTGCAACCTCATTGAACAGATTTCCAGCTGTGCCAGTATCTATTCCAACAGCTTGCCATTCCGTAGCAGAGCCAGAGGACAAGAACTGTGCACTATTCACCTCTGCTATGACAGATATGCTTGGACATGCAATTAGAGTCATGTCCTAACTCTTATTTTTTCCTCCCTTACAATCATTTAGCTATTAAGTTACATATCTAAAGTAGCTGAGGTACTTCAAGCCTCTTTAAGGGAATCAAGCAATTCCAAAATCCAAAATTCATATCTGAAACACAGATATTGAGACTTGATTTCTAAATTAATTCAGTACTTTGTTAAATTTTCAAAACAGCTGAACTTATTTATTTGACTGCAAAAGACTGTGGCAGAACATCAGTACCAAGCTTCCTAAAGAAGCTTTTGGTGTCAGGAGATATCACACAAGTACATTTTCCAAACAGCATGTGAACTCAGAATATTTCTGTGAATGCTTATGCAAACTTTTTCTCCCCTCCCCTCCTCTCCCAAGAAACTAAGGACACCAATCACAAGTTTATCCAGTCAGCATCACCTGCATGCAACAGGTCTGTGGTTCACATCTTCATGCTTCAAAGCCAAATTTACATGTATGTTCCTTTACAGAGATTCTCTCAGACCTCATTATCAGACAAAAATACAAGTTCTACTACTGGCTTGTTCTGATAGCACCTGCAGATATTTCCATCTGTTTTGGGGGAAAAAAAAAAAAGAGAAAAGAAAAAAAACCAGAGCAATCTATAAAGTAATAAACAATTTATTTTTTCTTTACATCAATCTTTATGATGATAACATCACTTATGTTTATGATTTGAATTTCTTGTACCGCATATTGCTGATTTTTAACATGGCTCTTAAGGGAGCAGTCACTTAAACAGCTACACAATTTCATTAAATTAATCAATTTTCCGTTTCTCAGTTATGTGATTGAACATACAACTCTGTCAAATTTAACACCATTCATTAATTTCTGATGTTGTATAAGGAAGAAAAAAAATCTTTCCCTTTCTGCTGAAGTATCTTACCATGTTTACAAAGACTGAGGGGAAGGGGAGAATCTCTCACAGAAGACACCTAAAGGGCAACAGAAAAATCCTTTTTATTGATTACACAGCTGGTAAAAAGAACACCACCAAACAACGTGATAACACTGGATGATAACACCACCTGTACATGTGTACAAGCTGAAACACTGTGCAGTTCTAGTAAGTAGAGGTGTATTGCACCAGGTTTTTTCCCATTTAACAGAAGATAATAGACCATTTTAAACAGCTAATGAAAAGTTTTCCTGGGAAGTTATGCAAATGTGCATTCAGACGGAGGAATATTCTGCAAGATGCAACTTAGTGGTCTGGGTTATATCACATATTCTGGGAACCATGGATGGGGAACTCTTTGCACGTCTGTGCAAGGCTGTGAAGTTAAAGTATCATCCTGGCAGTCTTTATTTGCATGAACAGGTCAGTTGCCCAACCACTACCTGGCTGGCCTGAATGTTAAAAAGCTCATGCACCATTTCACAAGTTCACACCCAAACACAAACTCTGAGGCTCTGTGCAGCTCAGCTTTGGCAGGCCACGGAGGCACACTGTCACTTGGCCTGGTTTCATCAGGATAAGTACTGCCTGTGTATCCTGAGTGTCCCTAATGAGTTACTGCTCTCCAAGGTCACCAGATTGAGCACCACTAGAAAACTAAGTCACACAGAGACATTGGCAACAGCAAGCAAGGCAAGCTTCCCCTGATGTTGTCCCTGCTATACCCATCTCATTTTTGTTCCCTAGAGACTTCTAGTGGCCAGAGGTGAGAAGCCTCTGCAATTTTTGGACCTTTAAACTCATCACTAAATCACTAACAAGGTTTAACAAAATGAAGCCAACAGCTTGTTGGGAACTTGAGCATAACAGCATCAACTCTTTTCATATTTGCAAGCTGGCAAAATACCCGGAGACAACACAACTTCCACAGGATTCCTAACATTCATGGATTACAGTCACACCGTGGCAGAAAAAACAGAGCTTCTTGGTTTTACTGAACAGCTGGTATCAACTTAATAGAAGGAAACACAGGAACACACGCACAGGCAAACCCAGCCTTCAGCACAACTCCAACAAAAATGGTCCTGTAACATTGCAAGTCATGGTTTGTCAGCTAAAGAACTTCCTGAACAGTTGCCTTGGAGTTAGTTTTAACTTCACAACCCAAAGACTTCAACAGAATCAGTCTGAAAACATCTACTGAAGTCACAGGGCTAATTCTTAGTGAAGACTCAAAGCCAAAGAATGACAATTTGTAGAAATAGGGTGGGTACAAACATCTAAATTCTTCACCTTAGTATTTCAATTGTGGTCACTGAAAGGAAGATCTTCACCTCAAAAAAAACTCATTTAACACTTGAAAACATTAAAACAAATATAACACAAACATACAAACAAAAAGCCTACATTACAGATTGATTTAGAGACCAGCTCTTTCAAAACCAAGACACCGTAACTAGAAAATTAGAAAACCTGGTCCCATTTTTGTATTCAAATACTGATTGTAAGTAGAAAAAGAATACAGTACATGCAATAATATCAAAAGCCTGCCCTCCAGTACACAACCAAGAGTAACTAGGGAATTAAAAAAACTCCCAACTACAGCTTACAATAGACACGGTAGGGGACATTTTAGAAGACTGATAATACATAAATGAAGATGATCACACCATCAGTCTCTCAATGGCAAGGATTTGCTGGCTAAGTAAAAACTATGCGTCATACAGGAAGCATATATTTTATATCAAAAGTAGTCCTCTAAGTTACAACTTCACCTCTGATTAAATAGTTCCCTTCCATATAAACTAACTTATAATATGCTTATCGGCAGAAGGCTACAACTACACTCTCTAAAATAAAATACAAAGTGCTGTGGAACAGAAGCAGGATTTCTCTCTGCACACGCTTAAGCTGACTAAAATGATTACATGATTATGCCCAATAAAATACTACTACCCCTAGAAGACCAAAACAAAACACATAAAATACAAGCTTGAGGCACTTGACTCTTCTCAGTGAAAGTTCTGGTTTTTTGCCAATTAACTACCTCCCCAGAGTTGAGAGGTTGGCTGCCTAGTATTTGAATCCCGATTTTATCATGACATGTTAGAGTCAATCCAACCTTCTGAAAATCCAACAGTTCAAGAAAAAACATTGCAGAAGTCCAGAGAATAGCCAGCAAGAAAGAAACCCTCCTTCTCCCCACAACCATTTATGAGCACTGCAAGTCACCAAATGAGAGACAATGGCCTCCAGTCACACTTCCATAGCAGAAGCACTACAGCTGAACAGCCCAGGTGCTGTTCCTTACAGCTGTCTTGCAGGATGTGCATCCAACACTCACAGGAGTAGTAAAGCTGAGCACATTAAGAGAATATTGCATTTTTCTGTTGGAAAAGGATCTTCAGCTCCTGTGTGCATGTTGGGACCTTTAGGCTCCTTTGATTGACTGATAAATATTTCTTTTATGAACCCTGTCATGACCCCTATTGTATAATAGTTCTACAATCATGCAGAAAGAACACTGTGTTTCTTCTTAAGGAGCAAGACTTCACCTTAGGTCCTAAAGAGGAAGAAGCATTAAAAAAAAACCAAAAAAAACCCCCAAAAAAACCCAAACCCAGAGAAACAAAAACACCCATAGCAAAACAAATCTTCAACAGATACACAAAAAATTAGCTACTAAAGCATGGTACTCCTGTGACAAGCTCCATTCTTCCACAACATTTGGAGTTTGGTTGTGACCTTTTTGAACCACTGCCATCAAAAAAGTGAACAGAAATAAAATTGACTAAAGAGAATTTGGTCTATAAACCCCTTTGCATTAATGAGAATATTTATCAACACAGCTGCCCTAAAGAGCAGAAATGTTTGCTATCACTGTTTCAATGCACACTCAACATTCAGTGACAAATAGGTACTTATTTTACCTTTACCCATTTTACCTTTATTTTAGAGTACATTTACTCAAGTGTTCTGTTTGTTGATCCATGGCATGACACTTCAGGAAAAGACAAAGGAATGTGAAAGTTCTTCCTGTGCTTCATCCCATGCTTTTCTAGTTAGTGACCTCAAGAACGACTAGATTGAGCCAACCTGAATCCAAGAAATATGATGTCCTCTCACCTTGAGCCTGCACTACAAAAGACATGGTTACATCAAAAAAACCCTAAACTCAGAATGGCAATGAATGTAACAGCATTGGACTTCTCTTATTGTTTCACATCCAGGCATTAATGGTGCACTGTGGGAAAACAACTGTCAATTCAGCTGACTGACTAAACTGAGACAGATATTAAGTGCTCTACAAATGATTCCATGAACATAAATGTAAACAGAAGTGTTTGGCCTCCATACAAAGTGGTATTTCTGAAAGTGCTGGGATTTGGAAATCTGTCCTGCATATTTCCAAAAGCAACTAGTTTACATTCTGTTTGACAGGATTAATAAAGTGTTTTGGAGGTTAACTCACTTTGGTCACGATCCCAAAGAACAGTTTATATTAAGCAGTTTCAGCTATCCTCCTCATCATCACTAATAAGGTCTCTTTTTTCTACGCAGGTCTCTCGTTCGCGCAGGAAATCCTCGCGAATGGCTTCCAGCTCCGTCAGCTCCAGGCGCACTTTCTCCAGGTGATAGGTCCTGCGGTTCCTGATCTGGCGTAAGGGAAAAGGGTTCAGGTCTCCAAAAGCAATAGCAGTCAGTTTCCTGCAAGATTACACAATGTTAGAAGACAATCATTCATATTTGGTGGGGTTTTAAATCAGTTTTGAATTTTATCCATATTGGCTTTTATCATATATCAGATATCTCTGGCCTCTTTCACACTTGACAGGTCTCAGATGTTATCAATATTGCAAGGAATTTCTATAAAGCACTCGGGCTTAAGGTTATTTCAAGTGGTAAGTGTTATTAAATGCTCAAGAGTTCCCAAAGCCACCTGCCAACTCTATATAATGCTACAGACATCATGGCAGATGACAACAGTGAGCAGAAGGTGTAAGCTTGGGTAATCAGAGCTTGCTCGGCTCCACTGAATATTTGGTACATCCATTCCAGATTGGGTAACTTCCCCCAGAGAAGCCACTGAAGCTCCTTCAATCCCAAAGCAGTCAGCTCTCCATTAACCAAGAGAACCTGACAATGAAGAGCTCAGAGAAAGCCTGGGATAACATAAATGCTGACAAGTATAATACAGAACACAGACAAGCTGAAGTTTCCAACACAGTGAGAATGCTCTGGGACTCTCCTGGCTGGAGCACAGACATCTCTGGGCCAGTGGAAAGCCAAACTTGGCAGGGCACATAGCAAAGCAGCACAGAGGATCCAGCCCCTTCCAGAGTCAGGCTGCCTCATAGCATCCTTCAGCCCCAGCAAACCCAGCAACTGCTCCATCTCATCAGTCCAAAAAGAGTCAACTACATCATTATTGCTGATCTACACCCAAAAATATCTCATTGTTCACTAAAGAAAAAGGGGGAACTGGAGTATTTAATTTATTCTATTTGAATTATCAGAAATAAATATTAAGAAAACTTATTTGGACAGTTTATTTAAAGCTACGTTTAGAGAGATTAAGAATTGATTTCCTGCTATTTCTACACAGAACATGCTCCAACAGCTTCTCCACCTCTGCACAATATGGTATGGAACCGCAGAAAAACCCAACTATGACATCCTGAAACTAGAATATAATTGTGCACATCTGTAAGACCTCTCTTCCTACCGAGTTTGAACTTAGAAACTCTGTGCAGAATGACTTTTAACCCATTTGGAACATCCATGAATTCTATAAAAATTAATATTTCTGAATTTTTCCTCTACAACTGGATGACTTTTTGTCTATATCAGGAAAGACCTCATTCTACATGCTTTTGTACTTCTCAAATGCTGATGCTGTAAAACTTGCACAAACATGGCAGAAAAAGAAACCAGGCAGTTGGAATCCTGTCTTGTCATTCCTAGCAGGCAAATCCACATTCCCTAGGTGGCACTACACCACTATTTCCACTTTTAAAATCCCAAAAAGCAGAGACTTGCAGACTAGTACAGAGCATATTTGTATTACAGATATCTTTGATGTACTGAATTCTGTCCCTACTTGAACTCCCCATCTCCCAGTGATCCCTAATTAGTTCATTTTGTTAACACCAAAATGAGATCTCTTTCAGCAATATTAGAAATCTTTAAAATAGGTTATTTCAGAACCAGAAAGTTTAGACAGGAGAATCAAGACATCATTTCCGTAAGTGGAAAAGGAATGGAAAGCCAAATCACCACCTCTGGTTAAATATCAAAATTTTGTTCAAATTAGGTAAGAAGAAAAAAATTTAATTTTTCTTCTCTCTGCATCAATCCCAGCAATCCTTTTCAAGCACAAGCATTGTGCTTGAAACACAATTAGTAAAAACTGGAACACAATTAGTAAAAATAATAAAGAGGTCTTGCAGCAGGAGTCAAAGTATAAGCCTAAATTTGGAATAAGCCTAAATGTGGAATTTATTGCAGTAAAAACAAACATCTCAGATTTCAATATACAATTTTGCACTAAATTGAAAATTATTGGGCTTCAAAAGAGGTGCAAAACATTTTCAGCAATTAAACCAACCTCAATATGACTTTTCTTTTTCAGATTAATCTGCTCCTCTACAGTTTTGAAACCAGGAACCTAAAAACACAAGACTCTAATTTACAAACCATACGTCCTATGCAAGAACTGAAGAGCAGAAGAGTACCTAATTTGTATTTATTCTCTGCTTCCAAGCATATCTTAAAATCAGCTGAAGCTATGTGGCAGTAGCCTGTGCATTAACCATGTATAAGAGAGTTAAGTCTCAGGGGACATGGCTCACAATTTTAATGCCTGAGCCAGCAGGTGTTTTTATTTATCATAAAACAGTTTACTAACAAGTTACATCTGCAACGCAGAGGGAAGGGAAACTCCACCTATGGCTGAAATTCTGACATATTGCTACTGTGACACAAGGTGCATTTTCGTACCTAAAATTACTATTTAAGCCTTCATCACTTCTGATTTGTCTCTGCTAGATAAAAGTGCTCAAGACAAATCCTAGCAGTTGTTTGCATCTCTAGCTGCTTTATATCTGAATTGGGATCTAGATGCAAACAAAATCAAAGCCACAGGACAGATATTGTCCCACTACAAGTCCTGCAGTGCTGAGTTACCCACCTGGCATCGAGGATGGTGCGTGTGAAATAGCGAAGGTACTTGAAAATGGACATCGAATCTTGCAGCTTTAAGATTTCCTCTTCTTTGTATTTAAAAAGTGCCAGGGCAAATCGGAATATTACCTGATAAAAATACACGCAATATTTGGTGCTTTGTAAGTACAGAGAATGCACTGATTCCCATTATCACCTTTATAAACTCCAAAGAAAAAAGTTACCCTTGCACAGACTGCACTTGAGCTCTCTCATCACATCTCCCTCGATCTCCCTTGGTTGCCCAGCCCCCATTTGCAAAAGCTGACAAATACTTCTGTTGTGGGCTGTAACCAAGACAAGGTGTTCTGCAGATCTATCCAAAATACAAGACTGAGTTTGTAGCATTCAGATTTTTTGACATTTTTAATTCTGAATTCAGTTGTAGCACAAAGACTGTTGGGCCTGCCTATTGAATGCATTTATTAAGTTGCTTCACAGCTAAATTTAAATTTTTATTTTTAAACAGGCTGTTTTTCAATGCCTTGAATTTTCCCAACATGTTCAGAGACTGATGCTGAAGGAATTTCTGATACCAGTTTATCCACCAACATTGGAATGAGCTGGAAGAAGTATTATTTTCCTCATTCCAAAAAGGTTTCAGTAAGTTCTGAACTTTTTCAGTCTGTATCTGGCTGCATGCACAAAACACCAAGGCTTAACTGATCTGAATGAACACACAGCCAAAACACCACTGTGTTAGAATGCCCAGCCAAGGCCAATAAGAAATCCAGCTTACACGGTTTTTGTCATCTTATTTTATAGCTCACCTGTTCTCTCCAGCTGCCTACAGAATCTACTTTAGTGCATGATTTTGTTTACCTGCACTGATTTTTTTTCACTGTAATTCAACAGATATGCAATACTTGACAACACTTTCACACCCCTCTCTTAATTTTATGAGATAAGAGCCCAGAGAGGCCCTGCTTGTCACTTGTTCTTTATAAGTCTGCAGAGATAAAACAAATATTTGCTGCAGAGACAGGCTAAACATTAGCATTTGATTACAACTAATTTTTACATCTTCTCAATACTTCTGACTCCTTCACTTAAGCTTTCTTCTTTATAAGAGTAGCTCTCATCTTGATATAATTACTCAAAACTGATTGACAGTTGCACATAGGAGTAAACAGCACTGCCTATACCTTTACTTTTCAAAGGGAAAAACAAAGGTGGGTGGGTGAAAGGAAAATACTTGCATTTAAAATTCTTCCATGTAATTCAAGCTCTTAACTTGCAGAACAAAGATAAAATGGAAAATGTTTTGAATGGCTATTTATGCACATTGCCTCCCTTGTTTTTTTCCTACCAGTGATTTTAACTGACAGGGGCTCTGCAAAACAACATTCCTCCAACAACACACAGTGCTTTGTTATCAGGTAACAAATGAACAAACTTAGCCCATTCAGCTCACCTTTGGTCCCTCATAGAGGAAGGAGTCCCAGATTTTGAAAAGGATGTCGCTAACCACGCTGTCCACAAACACCACAAGGAACCAGTTGAAAGTGATAAGAGTATAATCAACTTTATATTGCTCAAAATGAGCATGCAGTCGTGGAAGCTTCTCACTCATTAAATCCTTAAACACTCGCTGATCAACCTAAACAGACACAAAGAGGGTGTAATTGCTCCAATTTTCCAACACATCGTTCAAAGCAGGGCTGTTACCAATCTGTAAGTGCAAGTTTTTCCAGAGCTAACCAGCAAGCCCAGCACTGTCTAGCGAACACTTCCAAGCTAGATCCACCCAAAGCACACACAGCCACCCCACTGCACACCATCCTTGTGTGCTTCTCAGCCCAGCCAGTCTCACAGGGCTCCTCACACACAGCTGGTGTGTTCCTACTGCAGGTCACCAGTGCTGCAGGGGCATGGGAGCAGAGAACACACTGGGGAAACACTTGGCTGGAGAAGGCAGCCTGTACCAGAGCATCAGCTGGAAGCAGGAATGCTGCAGTGGCTGTGCCCACAGCACTGCCAAGGCACTCTCACCCCGGCCCTCCTGCAGAGCCCAGCACCACCATGCCCCCAAAGTGAGGAAATGATAAAACAGCTCAATGTTGTGAAACTAATAACGAGAAGGGGGGGTTAAGGACTGCAGCTCAAGCAGGACACTGAACAACCGTCTCAGTGTTAGAGTCCTTGCCCAAAAAAGGGCCCTGGTGCCTGCAGCCCACCCCTGCCAACTCCAGTCCCATCCCCCTCCCAAAAGGGCCCATCAGACAGTGGCAGAGGCAAGCTATTGACTGGCTGCAGCTCACAGTGTTCACCGGCTTCATCCTGACAGAGCACATACCTGGGATCCCAGCAGTGTCTTAGTGTAATAATCACGAGGCATGAAAACTTCCACTATTGTTACTAGACACCAAAAAGCATCTTCCTGTTCCAAGTACAGAAGTGCAATTGCTACCAACCTGAAAATAGGTTTATTTGGAGAAAAATATTATTATAGTATGAAAAATTATACTAAGAACCATTACAGTATTTGTTTCTGTTCAGCAGAGATAAATGTATGAACAGAAGAACACTCACAAATAGCAAAACTGTTAATGAAGTTTAGGATGGGGTGAAGACATGCCTTCTAAACCACACTAAGTACTTTTATCTGTTTTCTTATTTAGCTGAATAAAGGCAAAACCCTGCTCTAAGAATTTCTTGAACTGTTGGTGCTGCCAGTTTTAAGAGGTCTCTAAACACAGAGTCTAGTTTAGAAAGGAGATGTTTATGCTGCACAGGGTGTTAGGTAGAGGTTTCCACACTACTACTGCTGCTACCACCACCACCTCACTACCGCTGCTACATTGCTCACTGCCTCTATTCTACTACTTCTTCAGTGCAATTTCAAACAACAAAGCTACCCTAAGTTCAAGAGCCTATTCTAGTACATAAATAACGCATAAATGGACATCTGCAGTATTACATCACGGGGATGAGGCAGGGTGTTAGACTAACACACCTGCTCCAAGTAACACCTTTTACAACACTTCTCCAAGCAGCAAAGCTATTCTGGCAAAGGCCAATTACAATGAATCAGAATTTTTCTTAGCATTGTAACACAGGAATCCCCTTTAAGTTCTGCAATTCTGATTGAAGACATAGGAGAGGAATGCTGAAATTTGCAGCCTTAACACAAGAAAAGCTTCCAAGCATTTATTTCTGCTTGTTTTAAAAAAGGGAAATCCTAACAAATTCTTGCACAAAAAAGCAACACAATCCCCTATAACTAACATGAAGCCAATGTAAAACTACATTTAAGTAGCCCATTTCTTATGGGTTAATTCCAGTTACAGTTTTGTTGCCAAGTCGATTTTACAACATTCATTATCCAGGTCATCTGCTTTCTTCATTGGTTTAAAAAATGCAGTAGTTATTTGTTTATTATAAATTCTGAGCATACAACCCATAAGGCAAACTGCTGTTCAAGACCATGTTGCTATACATGTGATTTGAAAGGCTCATTAAGGGTTTCACTGCATAGTTATCACCCAAGACTAGCAAAATCTTACCTGTTGAGCCCTTGGCAATACCCTATGTCAGGATTTCTCCAGGAAAATGCCAGCAGCACATTTCGCAGCTTCTGGATCCCTTCGGATGTTGGGGAGGAGTAATGTTTGTTGTTTGGCAAAGTCCTCAAGAGATCCAACTCGATCTGTTTAGATGCAGGATTTGGTTTTTCCAGAGCTTTTTGAAGCAAGGTTTGGAAGTACCCAGGAACAGCACTGTCTTTGAATTTTTTAACATGGAGATTGACACACCATTTCCACATCTTGGAACGATGCTCATGCGGAATTCCAGAGCGAATAAGGTTCTTCAGCTCCACGCAGCGTATCATCTCTCTATTCATTGTGCTTGCCAGATAGTTTTCCCATTTCACTCCTGTGGAGATCTCTCGATTTTCGCTGAGTGAAAGTGATCTCAAGTCCAAAGCTCGTGATTTTGCTACTAGTTTCTCCTCATCATCATCCTCTGGGACTGTCTGAAAACCATATATGTCATATTCACTGAAATGGAGAGGAAGAAAAGAAAAAAAGCTTTAAAAATATGTTCAGTAGCCCTGAAGCTGTCAAGTTCCCACCATAAAGTTACTTCAAAGCCACTCTCCATAGCTCTTAAGTTTAAACCATTATTAAACATTTTTCTGACCTGACCAGGTGTGGTTTGAAAAATGCTTGCTCTGGTTGTTCACTAGGTTCTGCTTTCAAGGCATCTTCCAGTAACTGTGTGATGACCTCACGAGCAGGGCTCTGATCCTCAGAACAAACAGGAGTTTTCATTTCTTGAAGCAAGATCAAGTATTTACTTTCAATCTGGCACAGTTTGGCTTCCAAGCTGGTATACTGCAGAAAACAATGTATTAGATAAGTCTTCAGACACTTACTTTGTACTACACTTCTTTTAAAATCTGGCTCAATGCTATTTTCTTGGTTTATGCCATTCAGAAACCTCTAAGTCCAGAACAGTCAGCGTAACTTTCCCGTTTTTGTAAGACCAGGAAATGTAAGGCATCATAGTAGAACAGATGTTTTCCACCACAAGTATTTTTGCACGTGGAAAATCTGAGCAAACCTTAATTATTCCTACATTGTATGAGATACCTTAAAAGAACAAAATGGTTGAGTTGTAGCAATTTTAGTCTGTGCATGTTTGAACAAGGACAACTCAACTGGCATATAAGTTAGGTAATAGCATGTAGGAATTGTAAACACACACTTCTGTGCCAAAAATACAGCATTTAAGCCTGGCCACTGAGTGCATCACCTCCAAAAAACCAAAAGCAAGCCCTGCCAAACCTACAGTGACAAGTATCTTGCCTGGGGTACAGATGTGTGCGTTTTCCCCAGCCCCAAGCACTGGAAATCTTCATTATTTACCTGTAACATCTCTACACTCAAATTCACCTAGACAGAAACTCCCAAATTACATTCACCATAGCACAGTCATCCTTTGAGCTCAAGAGAAAGCTCTACTCAATGACCTATCAAATCCTTACACATCCTGTCACCGACACTTAAAAAAAATCATTACAGTCTTAATTCTGAGGAAACAATGTTTTCAGAAAGATGCATGCCTGTGTCCATAAATCAAAATGTTCCACTGGGTCACACAATTTTAAAAGCAATTACTTTTTTCAAGAATCCAATCAGAAAGATTGGTCTGTAAGGACTGAGAAGGTATATTATTTTTTTAAGCTATCACATTTAATACATTAAAGTTGTTCCATTTCCAGGTAGATTTACAGCTAAAATATGGAAAACTGCTTTAGACATTGCTAAGTGAGAACATGCCGACCTTTGCCTGCCATTCTCTCTCCCTTGTTTCTGCATTTCTTCGTAGAGCAGAAAGTTCCAAAATCTCCTTATTTAAAAATTTATTCTGGGTCTTATAACCCTGAAGATTGTCCTGTAAAAAGAAAAAAAGTGGATTATGCCTGTCAGACAAAGATGACCTTAGAGCATAGAAACAGCAGCTACTAACAGGGCTTATAATTAAAAGTATCAGGCTCAAATCAAATATTATTTTTGGACTTCATGTAAATAAAACACACATGCCAAACATGAGCACAGGGTGGTGCTGTGCCTCACCTGCACCCCTGCCAGCCCTCCACGGTCTGCAGAAGGCAGCTGGCTGCTGCCAGGGGACAGGCAGGGAGGAGAACAGGCACGTGCAGGCTGAGCACACCACAGAGGCCACAGCAACACACAAAACAGGGGACAAATGTCCCCTGGGTTTTCATTACCCCACCAGTCATCACTGAAAGTACAAATTTCATGTCTGCTCTGTACAGAAATATAAATCCTCAGCAATGATCTTCCCTGCCTAATCCACTCACGTCCTGGCTACAAACACTGCCTCTGGAACCTGAGCTTGTGCAATGATGTTGGTACCTCCCAGCAGCCACAGCACTATCACACTACTCAGCATCTACAGGCTCTGTCTGCTTTCTGCCAAGACCACTGATTTCTAGTTTCAACTTGATTTTTTAGAACTTACCACACTCACATACAGGAAAGAAAATTATGTATGTTTATGAGCATTTTAAATGACTTACTTATATTCCAAATTCCTTGGAATGTTAATCAATTTGAAATACAACATTTACCCAAAGGCAAGAAAGCCTGTTTACAGCAAACTGAATATCTTCAGCGACTCCATTAAGAACTTGTGACACATTCACAGAGGTATGTTATAGAATAAAAATAAAGCATTAGTAAGAGCTGTAGCAGCATTAGTAAAACAGGTTCTTATACTTCTCCCTCTTTTGTCTCCTCAGAGCTTCCCTTTGCTTTTCCACATGCTCTTTGTTGCCTCCCTCGGTATTAAAAATTCAAAAAAAGAAAAAAGAGCACACTGTCTGTTTGTTTTCCTCCATGCTTACACTTTCCTGTTACCCTTCCTCCTTCCTGCTCCTTTGACTATTTCTCACATCCCATCTCCTCCACACCAATGATTAATTTACTGAAAGTACAGGACCCTGCAATACAGATGGCCCAAAGGAAGGAAGTTCTGCTTAGATTGTCACATAACAGCTCCAAGTGGAGGCTCCAAGCAGAGAAAGCCCCTCCTGATGAGTGTCCTGGAGAACTGCTGTGGTGATCCCAAACAGTACAGTGGACTAAAGAGTACTTCTACAGGGAGAAGAGATTCCCTGTGTATCAAGACAGAGACAATGCTCTTACTTTTAGTCTGTCCAGTTCCTGCAGTTCCTTATTAGCACAGGTGGCAGTGGGGGAATTTATGGCTCCACTTTGAGAGGATGTGCTGTCCTCACACTCACTGAGCTGACGAGAGAGTTTCATGATCACTTCATCTTTAGCTTGAATAGTTTCCATCAACATTCCCAGCCGTTCATTGAGCTCTCCAACTTTACATTTCAGATTCTTGACTTCCTGCTGGAGACTATCTTTTTCCAGATTTAACTTTTCCAGCTGGTTGTTGAGGCCCAAAATCTGGTCATCTTTTTGGTGCAACAGCTCTAATGTATCTTTGGGAACCCCCTCACAAAGGCGGCTTGCAAAGTATTTATCATATTGGGAAGAACGGACCGTTTGCTGCAGAAGTCGAACAAGTTCCTGAGAATTAAAAACAACAGCAAAAAAAAACAGTGAAATTTTAAGTTTCTGAATTTCGTAGCTTAGAAATCTAACACCAAGCAAAAGAAAGTTTTGGAATGGGTTGAGACCTCGTGCTGGTGTTCCAGCAGGCCAACACCTTACCATGACTGGCCTGCACAGATGGCTTCAGTGTCTTTCACTGAGCTAAGGATCCTGCCTAGAAAGGCTACAATAGGTTAAGGAAAAGCAGTGGACAGCTCAGGCCCAGAAGTTTTCCAGGAAGCTGGAAAAAGCCTTGCTTGCAAGCAGCCCTGGTGTAAGATGAACAGGAAGAGGCTTAAGCCCAAAAGGTTAACAGGAAAACATTATAGAACAGAAAAAGCTAAGGCAACTAAGAGCTCTCTCCTGTAACAGACGTAGAGAAAATAAAGGGAAGAAAAAACAAACGTGGCTTTGCCAAAAAGGAAGTCTTTGAAGGGCCGTTTAGAAAATCCTGCTGCAGAAATGACTACCTAAGACACCATTTTGCTTTTTCTTCTTATTAAAACAGAAGCAGCTGTGAATACAGTGTTGCACTAGACCAATGAGATTTCTCACACCAGCTGGCTCAAGCTCAAATGCACTCCTAGGAAAGATAACACCTAAAATGAGCATAAATATGGGGCTCAGACATTCCTTCTTTGGTCTCCCTTTGATCACCTCACACAAAGGAAAATACAAATAGCAGAAGTAGCAGCTCCATATAAGATCTAAAATAGTTTTCGTCTTAAAATGAGTAGAAATTCTTTTAGCTAAAACCAAGGATAAATAATAAATTGGAGTTATGAGAGCATGCAAGCATGAACACTAGGTGAGTGCAGGATTAGATACACACATTATGGTTAGGCCTATCTTTTACAAAACCACTCCTGATGAGAGAACAAAGCCAGGTCTATTCCCCACCCACTGCACTAGCACTGAAAGAATCAAAAGACAAAGAGAACCCGAAAGGAGAAGCTGCTCAGATATTGTATGTACCAATGGAAAAAGAAGCTGTGACTATTAGCCAGGATCCTGGCAGACACTGAACAAGTTAACTTCAGAGAATAAGGAAGACAGATAAACCAATTTAATGAACACCGTGCAAATGGAAGGTTTATTCAGAAATATAATCTTCAACAGATGTAAAAGATGGTCCTCGTTTCAAGACTTCTTGTACACAAAGGTTTGTTTAGAACCACCATTTTATGACAACCAACCAAGTCCTAAGGCAGTGAGATGGCCAGAAAGGTTAAACTCACAATCACCTGCCAGACCCATTTGCTTTTGTGCACTTTGCCTGAAGGCTTCATTACCTTTTGGCTCAAGAGATCTTTCTTTAGCTTCTCCAGCTCTTCCTGCTGGCTTTGATACTTGAGCTGCAGTTCAGAGACTAGCCTGTTCCCATTCCCAGAACACCACTCTGTCGGAGAAGAGTCGCTGCTGTTCCGGTTTTTGCTTGATCCAATCATATCTTTCAACGGGCGCCTTGCTTTGTGTGGAATGCGGCCAAAATCAAATGGAAAAGCTGAACTAGTCAGTCCTGCATAAAACAATTTCTTCTAGTTCGGTTCACTTAGTAAAAAGGCATTTCAAAGCATTCAAATTTCCTTAGAAAAATATACTCATTAACATTAGACTTTGAGCAGCTTTCAAACCACCCAATACAGTAGTGTTAAATATGCCTCATTTTCCAAGTTGTTTCCTTTGGTGGGAAAAAAAAACTCAAAGGTTTCTCCCCTCCCAGATAAAAGACTTGGCTCATAAATTAACACTTTTCATATAGGACATGAAGAGAATTTTACAATTCATTACAGAAAATAAAAGGTATCCCTAACTACAGCAAAGTAAACTTTGCTCCAAATAATCAGAGCAAAACCATCTCTGATATCACAGCTTACTGCTCCTGTAAGAGGCATTCAGTGTAAGGTTTCACCTCCATGTACAGGATGTTTTCTAGCAGATTAAATTACTTGGATGTCACCTAAAGAGATGCAAAATCATCTTGACAAAGTTATTCCAGACACTGATCAAATCTGAGAACCAGTTACCATACAGAGATGAGCCACTCCTTCATGTGCACCCCTGCTTTTTCCTCATTTCAGAAGCAAGCCAATATGACAGGTACATACACAGAGTCTAAAGGCAATTCTGCTGCAGTGGCCGACCCTCGAGTGAGTAATTACAAACCTCAGCACTTCCCTTCACCTTGCTACTTTGCAACTCAAGTGACAAAACTAGAATTAGTAACGTGCTCAGGAGACCAGAGTCAATAACCAGGCTTTGTCTTTTTTCCCTTGTATTTGAATGGCAGGGGACCCCAAACACATCATAAGGAATTAATCTTTTTGAAGTAATTTACAGGACTCTGGATGTGGTTTGTGAAGAAAAGATAAGCTTCCACTTATTTCCTAGAGACAGACATAACACTGTATGTTTAGTACACTGTACTAAACAAAGTAAGGCATATGCTCCCCTTCCTTCCTCCACTTCTACCTTTACTTCCTTCTGCCAGGTGTTTCCTCTTTTCCTCCAGAGCCATTGAGTCCTCCAAGTCTTTTGGGGTTGGATCCAGAAGTTCCCACTCCTCAGTGGTATAAAATACACTCTTGCGATTTTCGTTATTTCCTTTTCTTAAGGAGGACATGGAATTTCTGTGAAAATGACAGCAAGAAAAAAGGATAAAGATTTCTTCATTTTGCATTCTTTTTGGAAGGTGCTTTTCACAGTTCAAACAGCGCAAACCAAAAATAAGCTAAAAACACAGACAAAACCAATACCAAATAAAAGCTCAAAGAAAATAAAGCATACCCAACCAAATGCTATCAGCACTTGCTATCAATAGTGCTAAATTCCAAGAACAGAAGAATTGTTTTGCTTTAATGCCATGGTCTTTTGTATCCCACTTTAACCTTTTTTTTTTGCAGCAGGCAAGTACAAAATAAAGCTAGGATTTAAAAGCAGCATGTCTTTATTGCTAAGTTATTGTAGCTTAGAATTTTAGGATAACTGCCAAGCATTAAACTGAACAGCATGCAGTCAAAACACGTGTTATAGTTCCATATCTGGGATTAATGGCAAACTTGGGATCGTCCAAGAGACCTGCTGCAGCTGAAACGCTGATGCCAAGAGTCCTTTAGCAGTTTTTCTTTTCTAAGGTGGAACATGGCCAATTATCTGCAAGAACATTTCAGGGCATCCTCTGAATTCCAGCCAGATAATTCTATAGAAGAACAATACATTTTCCAGCAGGATGAAATTACCTTACCCAGCTTCCCCCACAACCATCATGAAATCAGAAATGTCTACTCTTCTGTCCATGAGTATTAACATAGCTCAGTGCTGTAAAGCCTTTGTTCAACCACACAACAAGATTCTAAATCAACCCATATGAGCTAGCTTAATATTCTAGGTATAAAACTGAAAATATATTTAGTATCTCAGCATTTCCTACACAGTCTGTGCAAGCTCATAAAGATGCTTTCACTCAATCATCTACATTCTCTCTTCAAATCTCAAGCAGAAAATAAACCACATTACACTTTCATTTGATGATCCAAGTCAGTCTTTCAGCTTCACAAGAGATTTAACATCTGATCAACATGAACTCTAAGCTAATCATTATGCAGTGCACAGTTTTTCTGATCTGATGAACTGATAAATATTTACAATTTAAAAATAATCCTAATGGTTATTAATAAAACTATTTCAGCAATCAATTCACAAACTTGGCAAAGACTCATTTACACTACAGATTTAATTTTCTTCCAGAAAGAATCACTATTCCTGCTTGGGGCAAGAAGCCTCATTTTCTTTGTTCAGCCCTTCCAGGGTATTTAAGCAGATCAAATAGAGCAATGATGGATATAATTCCCAGGGTACCCAATATCAGCAGGTGTCCCCTGGCATCTTTAAATCTCTTCTCCAAATAGTGGCTGAGCTCTTGCCATGCAGCTCCACAACTGCCTGCTCTGCACTCAGGGAACCTCAGCAGTTAAAGCCTGTCTGAACACCACCTGCTAAAGCCTGAAAAAACCACAAAGAAGTCAAGTGACTTCCAGAAAAGCTTCTTTAAAAAACTGTTGTTAGGTCCATGAAAAATCATAGCTGATGCTGAATTGTGTAAAGCTTTGCACAGGTTTGTTCAGGGCACTCAAGCAGCACTCCTTCATTGCTTTCTATTCAATTAAGAGGAAAAGATGAAATAAATTTGAAAACAGTATTTATTTTCCTAAGTATAATCAGACAAGCTATGCAAGAGCCAATTACATGACAGAATGATTCTCTATTTTTAAATGTTTGGGGTTTAAGTCTTATTTTATGGTTATATAACTGGAGGTTACTATAATTCAGTATGTTTCCAAATCTATATTCTGCATAATAGCTGAGAGCATGAAAATGAACACATTCAAGCCTAAATGTCTGTATATATCAAATAGTACGTGAAAATTTATTTTAAAAAGTAGAAAGGCATATTTCAACTTTAATTACTGTAAATATATACACTGCTTGACACCAAGACATATTTCCTTTTTTCCCCCATTATTAGATCACAAGTGCTACCTAGGATGTAAATACATATTAGAGCAGTGGTTTCTCTGTCAGACACACCATAAACGTGCTCAGGAGGAAGGACAAGGCTTTGACTAAGACATCTATACACTTCAACACAAATCAATAAAAATAAGACAAAAACGTGCTTGCAGCAAGAGAGAAAACTCTCTGCAGTTTTAGAAACACTTTGATCCATCCTCTCACACTGGGGCATAGTCACAATTAGGTTAAGACATTGGATAGGGCACACATATTCCAAAGGCTGTCAGATCATCCCCCTGCCCCAAATGGCACAGAGCTGCTGGAGAGTGGAGGAAAACAATCAACCACAACACTTGGAAAAAAACAAACAAAAAAAAAGAACACAGCCAGAAAAAGAGTAAAACCAACACCACTTGGTAACCTCTCAGATCTCCGTGCTAAACAAGAGAGCTTTAAAATGGATTGTTTAACTCGGCACTGCTGATGAAAATGAACATTTTCCTCCCAGCTCAAGAAGGAAGTGGTCTGGTTAACCACAGCTCTGCTTTGTAAACTGCTCTGTACTAGCACTGCAACGTGCTTTAAGTAGAAGTGGAAAATCCACCTATGTGTGCAAAGCAAAGCACAAAATGACTGAGGAAAGAAACCCACCAGGAGAGCTGAAAACCAATGGGACTGCTTTCCTAAAGCAATTAATGCTAAAGAGTAAATTAATTGTGAGTGGGGGGTTTGGATGCTCAGAAGGGGTCTGGCACATTTTTGCTTAGGAATTCAAACTATACCAACTTCAAATCTGTGCTATGTCCTTTCATTTCTTTTAAGAAGAAAACAAAAGATAAGGATTTATATTGCTTTGATTTTCATCAGTAAAAAAGTTCCTATGCACTGAATACTATGACTACTACAATGCTGGCAATTGGCAGCTCCATGAAAAAGCAGCAGTGGCTGAGAATACAACTCCAACTCCCTGCTGGGGTCCAGAGAGCACAGCCATCACTACAAGTGCTGTACAGGACTCAAATCTCTCAGGTATCAGTGATGCTACACAATAATATTCCCTTCCACCCTTCAAACAGTAAACAGAAAGAGTTTACTTGAAGAGATACAGTCCAATGTACTGATCAACCCCATCACCTCCAGTCCTTCTAAAAAGCTCCAACAACCAGACACCAGTGTAGGAAATAGTCTTGGCCAGCAAATTCCAATCTCACGGTAACTCTTTCTCCCAGGTTCCCAACTTACTTGAGGTCAGTACTCCATTGTTTAAGTGAGAAATTGATGGCACTTGCTTGGACTGGCGCAGGCTGGGAAGCTGCTTGTTCCCCCACCAGGTCTGTAGGAGAAGTCTCCACAGCTAGAATATTTCTAGCTCTCTCTGCTGAAGCATTTTGACTTAGGGTACTCAAATCTATATTAAAAGGAAAAAAAAAAAAAAAGAGAAAAAGAGAAAAAGAAAAATAAGCAAAACCTTCAATAAGTGAAAGAACAGTGGCTATGTAAAGTCACATAATGCTAAGTCTGCTAGTGATGTAGTTCAGGTTTTATTTTAAATTGCAACATAACTTTATAAAACATTCTGTTCAAATGAACCTTAACAACTGCAAACTTCTCAGTGAGATCTCACTGCAGCCACATACTTTTGATAACAGACAGGACTTGTGTGATGCTGAAGAAGCATTATTTCATGAGTGATTCACAAATTAGCTAATATTGATTCATCTACCTTAAGCAGCTATAAAGCCATAAAAATTAGGGTGGATTCATTATATTAACCTACAATCCCCCCTTAAAAAAAGCTCAGGTTTATCAGAACTCAGTCCAGAGCAGTGTCTCAAAAACACTGACACGGCTTTCAGGGCATGCTTCATCCTCTAAGTTATTCATCCTAAAAGTGACAGTGCTGCTGCAAGTCAGTGAGCTTTAGAGACCTGAGGCAGCTCTGTGCCAACCCAGGCTGGGCGTTGCCAGAGCCACCAACACAGGCACAGGCTCTGAGACACATCAGACACTGCAGCAGGGAGGACTGAATAGCTCTGGTGCAGCTGAATGCAGCTACTCCTTGATCCATCCCCCAACCCTCCTGTGCACTTGAAGTGTGGGGCCCACGGCCAGGCCGGGCAGAGCTGCAGCACAGCCCAGCAAATCCCCACAAGCTCTGAATGGCTCTGCAGGAAACAGCCAAGAACCGGCAGCAGCCCTGAGCCACAGCTGACAACGTCCAGAGGATCGAAGCTGATCCCACTGAGGTCTCCAGCACACCACAGGCAAACACAGAACCTGCAGTGTCTGTGCTGCCAGTGTCTCCATCAGCCTGGACAGCTGCTTTCTCCCTGCAGCAGGCAGAGGGAGAAAAAAATCCAGACTATAGAATACACTAAGAAGAGCAAAACCATTAGAGGAACATAAAGTGGTTTACAGCCTTCTACAAACCCTCTGAAAAGGCAAGTTAAACAAGCCCAAATGCAATTTTCAGACTCTTCTCAATACAATTCACAAAGTACTGATGCGGATTAAAGGTTTTTTGACAACACTCTCAGACTTGATTCAGCATTTATTTTAAAAAGTAACACAATGGATGGACTCTGACTTAAATAAAACCCTAGGAAATTATGATGCCCTCTTTTATCACTGGTGAGTCCTTCAGCCCTTGCTCTGGCAGTTGCTTTGCATCAGCAGCAAGACCATCTTTAAGCAAGCTGTACCCTCCAATTACACAGCAGAAGGTTACTTTTATCAAGTATAAAAAATGAGAAGTAGAAAGAACATTCTGTGATAATGAGTATGAAGTATAAGAGATCATTGACACTACAAATCTCCCAAATCCTTGGAAAATGGTATCTGAGAGAGAAATGTATCATGTCATGTTTCAAACAGAGGTACAAGCTACACTGCCTTGATTTTTATGAACAGATGCTTTGGGCCTTATCAGCCAAAGGGAATTCCGAGTTCTTTTGGACCATGGCTGTTTGAACTAAGCACAGTTCAGCTAAAATAGCTAAGATAAACCTAAACTTGGGATCATATTTACTGTCTAATGAAGAGGAAAGATAATAAGTAGGTGTTAACTACAAAATAGTAATTTAAAAAAGAAACAAAACAAACCCCAAAAATCCCAAACCACCACCAGAAAAACAAACACAACCCCCCAGTATTTTTCACTACATTGAATGCTCTTAAAAATCTTTCAAGGCTCATCCACAAAGCAGTACCTTAGCTTCATGTATGTTCCAGTTAGTCCAGATTTCTGAACTGGGAGGGGAAAGGATGGGGGGAGGACAAAACAGGCAAGCCTACAGCATGCAATTCTGGGTTTGGACTGAAGACAGATTACTTCCCCATTTAAAACATTAGTGATAGCATCCGTACACAAGCACTAGCAAAATAAACCAATTTCTATGCTCCAGTAAAAAGCACATCACTGCATGCACACTCACTTCTTCCAAAAAACAAAAAGAGAAAAAAAAAGCCACAAGACACATATCTTAGTCACCCATACGAAATCAGAGCCTTACAGCATCCCCTAACTCAAGAGAAAACTCTTGGAGTACTTGGTTAAAAAGAAGAAACACCATCAACCAATTCTGGCTATTTGCATCTTCCCCAAAATTTTCCTACTTAAATATTGCAGTTGATGCTAAGAGTCATCACTGTGGTTTGTCCTAGAAAATGAGATACTCCAGATGCAGCTCCAAACTCTACATAATGCAGTTTAACTGCAGGCTGTCCCTGAAAGGGATGGGCCTACTCAGCCCATGCATTTTATGTTGACATTCCAAGTCCTGGATGTAATAACAATAATAATTTACATTTTAAAAAAAGAAAAAATCACACAAAGAGGTTCAACTTGCTTATCCTTAAAGCCTCCAGTGACTTACAGAAAGAAAAACACCAGCTCAGTGATTAAATGACTGGATGTGATGCGAAACAGGCGTGAGGGAGCAGTACCTGCACACGCTGCAGTGACAGCAGGCTCGTTTCACAGTGTACCCAAGCTCTGGGGGAAGCAGCACAAACAAGAACGAACAGATTTTGTGGCCAAGTTACATGTAAGAGTTGATGTGATCCAACACTCTCTGCCAAGAGTGCAGGCCTGCCTGCTGCTTTACTCTGCCTTCCTGAATTTAGCCACTGTGCCTTGCTCCCGCCTGTCCACCAGCTGTGCAAGTCACCTGATTGCACAATAAATATATTCCACTCATTAATCCCGCAGAAATGAAAAAAGTCCTCCTTTCTGGCTAACATTTGAACTCCAGCTACTCAGCACAGAGACAGTTAAACACAAGAGAAAAAAAAGGGAGGCTGTGCAGCAGAGAATAAGAGGCTGGAGGCAGAAAGAGCCAAAGCCTGCTCCCTTTTCCAACACTCAGATTTTTGCCCACCAATACAGTGCTCTGAGCATATGGTTTGACAAGCTGCTACCCAGGCTGGCTGCTGCCAGAAGGGTGGTCTCAAACCATCCCACCTGGCATTCCCAGCAATTCTCTTGGGCTAATCCTGGCCCTCACCTGTCTCTACAGTAAACCACTTCTGGGAACTACACTGGCCAAAAACTAACCGGGAGGAAAGGCTGACTGCTGCTGGCTGCACACCGTGCACCAGCACTTGGCAGGGCCAGCCCTGCACAAGCTCAGGGAAGAAGCTGGGCTCTGCTTTCAGCAGGGACTGCCTGCAGTGGCTGCAAGGCCCAGCTGAGCCCTCAGCAAGCACATGTGAGGCCAGCTGTGTTGAGCAAGCAGCCACAAGCAGCGCATTCTCTCACAGGAAAGCAGCAGACTGGGTTAGAGGACAGCACTGCAGCATGACCTGAACGGGGGAGGGAGAAGGTGTGACAACAACAGCTCAGCACAGCCGGGTCTACAGCAGGAGCAAAGCGACACCAACCAAATGTCACATCTGTTGGTGAAATATGTCTGACCTCAAGACTCCTCTGAAATCCAAGAGAGCCGTACTAATGCCTAACTTGGCACAGAACTGGATTTTACTCAGTCTTATTTGTGGGTAACAGAAATCAGCAAGGAATCCATTCTTTTAAGGACTCAGGAATAAAATTATTCACAATAGTGAATCAAATAATTCACTATGCAATGTAGTAAAAAATGCAGAGTAACTCTGTATAATGCACAGACATTTTTATAACTCTGACAGTAGTCTAAAATTACATTTTCCTTTTCTAGAAGTATTACAGAGACCAAATCTCACTTATGTAATGTCAGTGCAAACTGTCTTCCAGTTTTGAAAGGCATGGCATTTTTATCACAGTCAGATCTACCACACCATACATTTTCAGGAACAAAGTATGGTCATTCAGAATGCAAAATATACCTGTTCCCATTAAAAACTGGAGCTTGCATCTCAGGATACTTACCACACTAACCTTCTAAGACATTGCAATCACTAAAAGACAACTTACCTAATCTAAGCTGTACTTCATGGAACCTAGTCATAAGACTATTCCCTTTTACTTCATTCCTAAAAATGAAGTAATTACTTCATTCTTGTTTTTCAAGAAATCAACAGATTTTGTAGAAGATACTAGACATATAAAATTATATCTAAGTTAAATAATTGTAGCATATGCAAAGTTTACATAGAGTTACTTTATAAACAGATGTGGAAAATGCTCTCTAAGACTGTTCCCTCCCCCAGTGCAAGGTCTTGTATTAATGAACTGACATTGAAGAGAGCCATGTCTTCTGTTTCCATTCAAATTCTCAACGTACCTGGGTTGTCTTTGGCAACAAGACCTTTGGAAAAGTCACTTGGTGTAGGGGAAGTCCGGCTGTCCCTTTTTGCTGCGTCGAGGTTGTTGCAATATTCCCACCTCTTCTGCTGCAGCTCCTGCAGCCAATAGGTCATGTCCTGACGAGTTGCAGCCTACAGGACACAGAACCAGAGCGCTGATGAGATCTCTGCATGTCCTTGGTACATGAACACAGCAATTCCAAGTGCAATAATAAACCCAACCTGGATAATTGGCAGATCACCAAGGTATCATCACTCAAAATCAGTATGTTTTAAAAGAAATAACCACCAATGGACCAAGTGCAGCTTGTGCTCACAGGCAATCCCTGATTCTCATGCCAGAATTTTCCACTGAAAGTAGTCTAATGCATTCTTTTTCTTCAGTTTTACACTCAAACAGTAGAAAATTCAGCAGCAGCAGCATCTTATATTTTACACACAAAGTACTGTTTGAACATACAACTACAACTCTATATTATGGAAAAAGAATCCCATACACATTCAGCAAGACTCCCATTTTCTTTTAACTTGCTTTCTCTACCAGCAGAAACCAACAAATGAATAATGCATTGCAATGCCTCTCACTTTAATGACTAAATCTACATACTGTATCTCCTGACAATGTCACTAGCTAACTAGTTTCTATAGAAAAACCATATTTAAAACAAAACCAAAAAAATCTAACATGAATGACTGCAGGCTTGTAGATCAAACATTAATGTGAATGAGCAGTAAGTGAGGAAGAATTCAAACACATCTTGAATCACAGTATACCAAGTGACAATATACAAACACCAAGAAGAGCCAGGTAAAGGTATCTGACACTGGGTGCTCCCATGGCAAAGTTACTGTTATTCCAACACACATCCTCAGCTGCCAGCCCAGGGCAAGCACCTGACCTGGTATCATGGATTGTTTGGGAACAAAAAGTTAACGCTGGTGAGAGGATACTCCTCTAGCTCCTTTGGCTTCTAAGCATATGGAGTTGCTTATCTTTTAGTCAGCCTTTTTCTTACCTTCTCCCAAGTGTTTGGTGTCATTATCTATAGAAAAATTACTATGTTTACGCTTTAAACATAATTTTAAATAGTTTCCTGTTCTGTTTATCTTATGCAACTTCAGAGGGTACCTGCGAAAGGCACAGCTGCAAAAGAATGAAAAGCAATAAACAACACACATTTCCTTCCAAAGGAAATACAGTAAGTGCTGTGCATAAAGCACAGCAATGGCACAGAACTGTCTTCATTTTTCACATGAGAACACTTTTGGTGTAGTCAAATTGAAGATTCATTGGCCATTATCGTTTGGCCCTGACAGCAGCTAATGACAAGACAAAGCACAAACAGCATAGCAAACAAGAAGTGATGCTTCCCCAGGGCGCTCTCTCTGGCTCAGCAATTTGCAATCTCAGTTGAAAATGAGAAAGACAGATTTTTATTTTATCATTTGGCTTTTTGTATCTCTATGAACTTTAACATCCATAGCATCCTACAGCAAATGGCTCCAAAGCACCATGCAAGGAGATTAAGCAGAAAACCTCAGTTATTCCTGGAGCTGCCGCTCCAGCTCCTCTCAGTACATCATGCACATGGTAGGATACAAGATACTTAAACAAACATTCATAAATCAAGTGGTGAAACAAACCAGTGATACATGGGGACACTGCAGACTCAGTTGGTAAGAAAGATATGTAACCAAGATGCATCTAATCTGAAATGCAAATCAGTTTCATATAGTCTTTCTTGCTTGCTCACAGGAAACCAGAGAAAACCATTTCCCTCATAGAAAGAAGCCCTAGGGAAAAGAACAGTTTAGAAGTGTCAAAGAACTGGAGACCAGAAAATGCCAATCCCCACAGCCACCTCTGGCAGTGTGGAAATGACCACCACAGCAGCAGGATTTTAAATCTACAGACTACAGTCACTTCTTGCCAGGAGTAAATGTTTCCCCTCCTATTCCTAGCATGAAAGTATTTCCTCTGGAGCGTTAGCCAGTGGCAAGTCTTCACTTCGTGTAAACTTGAGAGCTTACACTTCCTTAGGATACCCTTGCACACAGGCCATGTAAAGAAATGTTTTAGTGTGCTCCAGCAGAAAACCACCAAGAATTCAAAGAGCTTCCACTAACACAGGATGCAGTACTTAAGTGGTTCTCTTTGCTACCACAACACAGCTAATGAGGCAATCCACCTGCAGCCAATCTAAGTTATAGCTACAATTAACTTCTGCCCATGACTTCTTGAACTTAATGAACCTCTCACAATTAGTGCCATTATTCTCTCCGCAATCACCTTCAGAGAACCGTGAATCAATTTTATTGGAGTTGCTCCTTGTTGCTGCTTTTCAATTCCCAGCTGCCCTTGCTCTCTCTACTGAGCTGTACAGATGTACACAGCTCACGGGTGATGTTGTTGTTCTGCACAGGGCCAGGCAGCAGCTCCCACCCTTCAGCAGAAAGGGGCGAGGCAAAGCAGCACAAGTTCCTCACTCCACTACTTCAAGTAATTTTCCCAAGAATTACTCAGTACCCTCCTGCTGCTACTTGCCTTTACCTTGCTTTCCTTCCAGCATGGTCCTCTTCTCGTGGAGTTTTCCACTCCCTTTGATCAGTTTTTGCTGAGTTTATTATAGGCATCTCGGTTATTTACAATTAAAAGAGTATTCTGAAAATCTCTGTTAAAAATTTGTTTTGCTTAAACAAAATTAATATTTGAAGCTGTCATTTGAAACGGACTGTTTAAAAAATAAAACAGAACTACAGAACACAAATATTCCACACATAGAATATTTAAGTCTTCCTCTTCCCCTAATAATAAAGAGCACAAATTTGGAAACATATTTTTAAATTCACTTTATCTGTCAAAGAAAGGAACACTTCCATGCTTGCCCCACTTCTCATCACTTTTACGACTATTTGGCTACTGTCCACCATGACAACTAGAACATGTAATTAGGCAGAGCAACAATCAACCTCACAAAAAATCCTTATTGGTACCAAAGTATTGCTAAGGTGCTTTCTTATTGCAGAGCCACACAGTAACATTTTCTTCTGTGAGAAGAAAAACTACCATGAATGTCACCCAAACTGGTGTGAAATAAGGAACTACTGTAAGTGTACTGCTGCAAACTTACAGGCAACAGTAGGAGTAAAAGACACTCTTAAGTGAAGAGTCATACAGCACCATGTAGTTTTTAACTTAAACAATGGAAAATTACGATAATTTAATTAAAAACTTTCCCCCATATTCTTCCACTAAGAGTGATGTGGAACTGTCACTTTCTGATGCACACATAACAAACACAAACAGAATAATTATTTGAGGAAAACATCCACGCCCTGGCATCCTCTACCTGGACCCACTGGTGGAACATGTACACCAACTTTAAACACTTCAAGGAAGAGTCCAAAGAAATGCAAGATGCAGACCTCACATTTTGAGAAATCTCATGAAAATTCTTGCTACATATTTCAACATAGACAAACTCTCCCTCAAGCTACTTTTTAAAAGGGAACATCACCAGAAAGTTTGCATTTCTGAAGATTTACTATTCCTGCTAAGCTCAAACAGCAAATCTGGAGCCAGATGGCTCTGTCTGGAGGGCAGCCCAACTTTTAATTAAAGCATTGCAACCACTAACCAGTAAAGTTTAAAACAAAAGCATCAGCTCACAGAAGAAACCACCATCACTGCTGAACTCCCTCCTATGCTGTGTTAGACCTCAGTGGTGTCAGGACCTGCACAAAACTGATCACAACCCCCACCACTAATCACTGCTGCATCCTTTGAGATCACTGACAAATTACAGCAACTGCTCCTAAGCCACTCTCAGTTCAGCCAGTTTGGTGTCCAATGCTTTCAAGCATCTGGGCTCCAAAATCTGCAGTGTCTGGAATGCTTACACTTGGCCAATAGCCCAGAATTGTTTTTTTTTCTTTCAGAAGTCTGTGCAATTTCTGTTCCCCTCCCAATTCACCACTGTTCATAGAGAAGTTACCCACACATAAGTGACCAGACACACAGTCCAGTATCACTGGCCAGAGTTCCTTTGTTTCTGAAGTAAGCAAAATGTGTTACTACAAGACACTGCTTTAAAAATAAATGAGAGATGATGCCTTCGTTCATTTATATATATTCATAATGTTAATTATTTCACCCCTTAATGAGAGGCCTTGCTGTGCAAACACAGCCAATGTTCACTCGATAGTATTATCAGCATTCTGTGGTACAGCAAGTATTTGCAGGATCAGTATTTGCATGCCTTTCCGTGAAAATATTCTCAAACGTAATTTATCTGTAATTCATGAAGTACACAATTTTCTGTGCTCCTTTGCCTTAAGGGATGGTATCTGTTATATATATTTAAATGGAAAAGATTTTTACACACACTTAGCTTCTTCTGCTGTATTTTACCTGTTGGAAATGTACAGAAAACCCACAATCACACAAGTGGCAAGTTGGTTATCTACAGCTCTAAAATATGAATAATTTGCTTTATTTGCTGTAAAGACTGCAGTATATTTTTCCCAAATTATTATCTGAGGAACAAAGCTTGAGTACATCATAGAGTTCTCAGCTCCCGTTACCTGACAAAAGGCTGAGCAATCAGATGATGGAACCCCTACATAAACAAGAAACGGAGGCATTATAAGAAATAATGCATTCCTCAATACCACCATCGTTTCAATCTGGAATTCCAGTGGCTTATTTTTTATTGCTCTTCTCAGTCTATAACACTGAATGGGAAAGGCCAAATCACAAGATGTGGAAATTTTGAACAGGCAGCAAATTGAGGAAAACAAAGCATGTGAGTTGCAGGCTGAAGAATACATTTGACTTGACTTTATTCCTCGTGCTCTGTGTGTAATGTTTTCTTGATAGATCAAATCACATTTGTTTTCAATGGGCTGGATTGGGGGGAGGGGGGAAGAGGGGTTGGGTTGTTTGGTTTCTTTTCGTTTACCATCTTGAATTAATTTGTACTTCTACATATACCTAAGCTAGCTGAAGGATGTTTTTAAAGGCCTTAAAGAACTATCATGTTGGACAGAAGAAAATTAATTCCAGCTGCAAAAGCCTTATTCCTTGGTCAATGACATGGCCACAGAAGGCCAGCTGGTCCTGTACTACCCCTCAAGATTTTCATTAACTCCTTACTTACTATATAAACATCTATAATGTAATAGCACTTTTATGGACAATCACTTGGCCGCTTTAGGGCATCACAACACATGAAGTACACAATACAAAATTATTTTCTGCTGCTAAGAGCAGAAATTAATTTAACTTTTTTCACTGGCACCATTTCTCAATCCCCATAAGGGAAATACGAAGAAAGGTCCAATCTATGCAGGTTCTTTCCTAAAGAGTACCAGGAAAAAGAAAATTAAGATATAAATTATGGGCAGAGTAGCAACATCACAGACTAAAAGATACCAATAAAAATATGAAAAAGGAATCCTCCCATGTCTTAGATTTGTGCGTCAGTTCTGAGTATGGTTAGCATCTTCATGACTGCAGAAGGCACCCAAAGCTGCTGCCAAAATACTGTCTGTCAGACCAGGTATGTATTACACAAGTGGCAGATAGTATTTCACACTGCAATCCTAATCACAAATCCCATGTTTCTCAGTAAAAGCCCTCCTATGCAAAAAGCACCCTCCAAACAAAATTTTTCTGAAGATTTCCACACAAAAATCACAAATCACTAGATGCTAATTAAAACAAACAAAACACCCTCAAACTATCAAAAATCAACTTACACTAAGCCTGCAGTTTTAATGTCCATAACACAAACACTCAGGCTATAAAGGCAGATTCATTGAAAGCAGTAAAATCTTTTACTGCTCTACAAAGGTAGTTTTTACATGCGATTGCATGCAAACCCACTGATTCCACTGCTTTTACTTCAGAAAATACAGTTTAAATTATTATTGTATTGGGTTTCTAGTTAAATAAAATTCCTTATTCCCTAGTAAAGTATATTAATGGATCTGTATTTTGTCAATTATACTTATCAAAACAGAATTCTGAAGAGCCTGATACAATCACGCTCCACAATTCCAGCAGGTATTATCACTGCTCAAATCTCCACTGTTAAGTGAAGTGTAAGAGGTATTTCCCAATATTCAGTAGTAAGTCCTACTGTTTAACACTTAATGGATTATGTTCTAATACTAAGCATGTTGCTCAGAAAGTACACAGTTCCCATGAAAAGCTACATTCTATGTAGGATAATGTACCTTGAGGAACATATGTGCCTTAACAAAAATAAAAAATAATGGATACTCAGAAGAATTTATTTCTTCTTTACTGAGTGAAAATGGTTTCCTTGTCTGGTTTGGTTTTTTTTTTTCCTAGGAATGACCATAGAGGAAAGATATGCAAAATAATCCAAACATTTACCTCTCGTCCTACGAAAATCTGAGTCCTTGAACAGACAATGCGATAAGCAGCCTCTGCTACTATCAGGAAACAATTCTCCCTCCTCTTCCTTCCTCCCAAAGCAGCCTAGACGCAGACTCCTGCCACGCATCATCTTTTCAAAATAAACACCCCAAAACTTAAACCCGACCACTCCCTCTCAACTTCCAAAACCACAACCCACCAGATTTCTTCGGAAATCTGTTTTCTGCCCAGACGATTCCACAGAACCCGCTCAGCCCGCGCTCAGCAGAAGCATTCCCCCCCCCCACCCCCCCCCCCACCCCACCTCAGAGGGGCTGGAAACATTTCCCCCACTGGAAACACGAAATGGTAAAGGAGACAGACGCAACCAAGGCTGGGGACAGCCCGGCAGTGCCGATCTCCGCGGCGTTTGCGAAACAGCACCTTCCTTCTCGCACAAGCCCTCACGGCGGCGGAGGAGCCCCGCCGGCCGGGGCGGTACCCTGGGAGGTGCCCGGCGCGCAGGGCACGGAGAGCGCCGGGGATGGGAACGGCTCCCGCACAGAGCCGGCGGTGGCGATGGGGAGAGGTCCCGGACAGGAGCGGGGACCGGTCCCGCCCGCCCCGGGCCTACCTTGAGCACGGCGACGGCGCCGCCGGGGCTGTGCACCTCGAAGGCGGCGGGCTCGTCCCCCGCGGCGGCCGCGCCGGCCTCGGGCTGGTGGTAGCTGAAGCAGGCGGAGGCGATGTCCAGGTGCCCCAGGGGCAGCGGCTCCTGCGGCCCCTTGAAGTAGTAGAGGTAGCAGCGGCGGGGGTCGAACACGAACCAGCGGCTGCGGAAGCCGCGCAGGGGCCCCTTGCCCGACAGCTTCTGCAGGTACCCGCAAAGCTTGGGGGTGCCGGGGCCGGGCTGCTCCCCGGCCGGACCCTCCTCCCCCTCCGAGCCCGCCGCCGGCATCGCCTCGCCCGCTCGGACGCAGCCCCGGGGCCGAGCGGGGGCGGCTCGGCCCGCGCCCGCCGCCTCTCGGGACTTGTAGTGCGGGCCCGCCCCGCCGGCCCGGGCAGCGCCGGCACCGCGCCCGCCCCGCCCCGCCCCGCGGCCGAGCGCGGCCCCGCCGCCGCCCGCACCGAGCCCCGAGCACAGAGCGGGCTGCGGCCTCGGCACGGCCCTTTCCCAGGAAATCGGCCGCTGCTGACGTGGGAAGGCGCTGCCTCGCTCCCCGCGCACCGTCCCGTGCTCTCGTGCTGCCGGGCTCCAGCACTTCTGCGACCGCAGCAAATACAATTTTCCAAAGCATACCTTGGCCCATGATCAAATTAAAACCCTTCTCTGGTAGTCTCTTGTAGTCTCCCATTCCGAACCCTGTCCCTGCCTAGCACCGCAGCGGCAGCCGAAGGAGTGGGAAAAATATACGGAAAATGCAGGCGCATCAGTGGGTAAAAAGCTGTATTTTACAGGGATTAAACTTGTGAATGACTACAGACCAAACTCTGTTTTTCTTTCACTGAAACGGCTGGCACGTTTTGAGCTCTAGAGAACTTCTGTGTTAATAATAAGGAACTTCTGCAATAGGAAACTTTACTGTGAAGACATCAAGCTGCCACAGGGAGGTACACATAACTTCATTTCTCCTTGTGTTTGGAACACAGTATATGCCTATTTCCTTCAAACATGCCTATTGCTCTAGTATTAATACAGAAAACAGTCTGATGTGGCATATTCATTCAAAAATGGGAGGAGACTGTTCCATGTTTAGTTACATACAGCTTTTCATTCTCGCTCTTAAATACAACACAAAAGGTTTGCTGTCAAAATAGTTTTGGAGCTGATGTTTGCTATGGCGTTTTTATTAGTGTAATTCTGTTGATGAAATAGGTTCATCTGACTGAGTTTTGACAGTTTAGAAGTTTCAGTTACTCAGATCCTAGATTCTCCAGAGCTTCCTTACTCTGCCCTCATTTCTAAATGCCTTGATTATTTTCTCATTAAAAAGTAACTGTCTCATAGACCAGAAAATATTTTCAGCCTATGGTAAAGGATATAAAGGATATAGAGCACCTGAATATTCAGTGTGGTTGTCCACGGGTTCTACTTGGACGTTCACATAAGAGACTGCAGCATTCCTCAGGTCCTCTCCTCCGGATGTCACCTGCTGATAAGAAATGTGCCAAGTGAGGAGATAGCCAGAGTTCTGCCAGCAGAAAAACATGAGTGATTTGTTATAGAAAATGAGCTGTGGAAGTTATCTCTCCAATCAACTCATATGACATAAGTGGGATCCACTGAAAGATTAAGCATTGCAAATTAAAACTAGATTTTTTTTCTTTTTTCTTTGAGGATTCTTTAGTACATGTGGACGGTAAGAAGGTTGATCCTGCTTTAACAGCAGGTCAGTAATGTTTCTTCCATATATACTGCTCGGTATCTTCTTTCCCAAATACAAAGTGTTCATCACATTCTTTCTTGGCAAGTGTCATTTGCCGGAACATGAGAAACACTGATTCTCTTTAGAAGCTGCCGCTTTCTTATCTCAGTCATTTGGACAAGCTGAAGTGTCCCAGCACTTATCCCTGATCTGTTACATTATCTCATCAGTGTAGTGAAGCGTGGCCTTGTTCTCTGTGCGCTGAGCACCCATGACTCCTGCTGGCTCAATGATTACAGCCTGCAGCAAATCAAAGAACCACAGGATCCTAAATCCTCAAAACTTTTGCTGTCAGAGCTTCTCTTTTTAAATTTTTTGTTTAGCTTCCTTACTACACTTGTAGCAGGAGAATCCCCTAATTTCACAGCTGATTCATGTAAAAAGAAAGTTCCCCTTCTTGGGAAATAAGTTCCTTATTTCATGTATGCCCCTTTTTTCACAAACATATCCAGATGTGGATTGGCAAATAACAGAAATTTATTTCAAAGTGGTGAATATAAATGAAAAGAATACTTTTACCTGCTTCTTCCTTTTGTGTTTTCATGTCCGGCACGCACAGATTACATAGATCGCACTCTGTTGCTAACAAATGTCTAGAAAACAAATAAAAACAGCATACACGAGACAAGATTTCCCTCCTGCCCAGAGGCCAGGGCCAGTGAAGCTTTTGGTGTGCACATAACTCCTAAGCATAGTGTAACAGGCAAGCCAATGTTACCCAAGTGAAACAGTGGTTTTACTCCCAAAAGGACCACAAAGCTTGTCAAACATGAAAATACTTGAAATTCCCTTTTATTCTGGTGTGCTTTTCTCTCCTAAAAATTAAATAGTATTTTGGTAATAGCCCTTTTGGCTGACAAGGCCAGTGACTTTGGCTGACAACTCCACATAAAAAATAAAAATGTATTTACTCTCAAAAATGAGAGAGTGGTTAAATCATTGTAATTGTAATGACTTTGACTTACAATGAATATGAGCATTCGTGATTCCTACATAAATTCACATTTATTCTGAATAAAGGTATATATGCAAGAAAAAGACAGTCTATCACCAATATGGGGGCAGAGAGAACCCAGCCGGTGTCTGTGCCATGCTCATGCTGTCATGTTTACAGAAGCATGGGAAACATCAATAAATTACAAGCAGCACATCTGTACTGTGCTTTTGATTAAAGTGAGATCATAGCTCCAAAATTAGAGTGGCTGAGAGCATACACTGCTTCTTTTCATGAAACAGAAAGCAAAAATGACTTTGTCTCTTGTCTGATATCTTCTGACAAATAGGGATTCTATTAGAGATGAACCCCAGAGTTTTTCAGAGCTCCATTGGTTTTTTCTTTCCAGAACAATGGAACTACAGACAACAGTCTCTTTCCATTCCTCTCCCACACAGTGTCAGCCCAAACCTGCATGCTGAGATGTAGGCTAAACTGTTACTTTTATTCCACTTTAACAGCTATGTTGCAGGTTCCTGCAGAATGTTATCCATGACTGTCACTGCCAAGGTAAATACTGTCATGCTGCTATAGCCTGTGTGCAGTACCTGCATATTGTATCACACGTAATTTTGAAGGCTGAATGGATTTGGCCTACTGTTGTTTAAATTATTTGGAAGTGGAGAACGAGAAAAACTTTCCTAAGCTTTTTCTTTAGCTAACAAAGAGGCAAAATATTATTCAAAACTACTGTTTCTGATGCAGTCTGTCATTCTACATTCCCCTGCCTCTCAGTCACCACAATGTCCTTGAAGGACATCACAGTGTTACATTTCCAGAACATACTCTTTTCTTCTATGCAAAAAAGTCAGCCAAAGAATTACATGGTCTGTTTTAACTGATAGCAATGTTTCATTCTCCAGCATTATTCTTTAAACACTAGATGGTGCTCCTTTCTTCTTGCATAGCCACCATTTTTTTCCCCTCTCAAAATGGTAAAAAGACACAAGCTGTGAATAAGCAGGGAAGCTTAGCTGCAGTTTCTGATTCAGTAGGAAAGATCTTATTTAACTTCAGGTAACTATCTCAATTAACACCAGTTGAGCATACAGCAACATTAAATACATTGGATTTGGGGGAGGTTTTTTGCTGTTGTTGCACTGTATTTTATCAAGAACTCTTCACTATGAAAAAGCAACAATTATACAATTCAGTGAATGGCGGCATTGATTTCTAGTTGGACATCTGTGATCTGACTTGTGCAGACATCCAGGCAAGTTGGTAGCCATGTAGAGGAGAAAGAGTCAAACTAGACCCCTTATGAATAGAAAAGGAGGAACTACTTAACTGTGGTAAGGAGCAGAGCAATCCATATGCACATAGTGGTTGGCCTGTCAGCATTCATGTGGATCCCAATGGCTGGAGAACTTCTACACGGCTTGGCAGGAATGCTGAAGAGGAGAAGCTGAATTTTGTGTACTGTTGTAGAGATTAAATGATTAACAGGTAAAAGATGCAACCAAAGATAATGATACAATTAATAAAATGCAATTATTTCAGCTGCTTAGAGTGTAACTTACTTCCATTTATATGGATTTCTTTCTTTATATTATTACATAAATGGATATACTCCTATGTAATACTTCATTCCTTTGGAGAACCAAATACATACATATAATGGGGACTTACAGAAGTGTTCAGTAAAAAGAAAGATTCTGTGATTACCTAGATTTACATCTGATTACAACTGCTAAATAGCAGTTATACAGTCCACTGGTGTTTGAAGCTGTGCTTATTTTCAACACAACATTTCAAAGGCCCAGTGAGTTTTCTCACCTGTCACCCTGTGGGCCTTTTCCTGACTTTTCAACTCATGTCTTAGCACACTGTATCCTGGCTGACGCCTTTCCATTGTATTAACTGCAACCACAAAACTGCATTCCTTCAGTAGCTCCTGAACTTCCTTCTTTCCATGTACAGCAACTGTGGAGCACTTCCCTCCCTCTGTTTAAACTGTAACAGACACCTCTTCAAAGACAGAGCAGCTCATAGCCAAGGCTTAATGCTGATGTCAGATCATTGCAGTCAGGGCATATTGAGAAACCTTTACTGTCTTGTTCCAGTTGTCTTTCCCAGGAGCTGCAGGCAGCTACAAGCCCAGACAATCTGTGTGCCTCAGTGGATGATTCTGTATTAGCTTACAGCTACAATTTACACATGACCCTCAGTGCCAACAGTACCCACTGCTGTAATTCTAATCCAGATATGCTCTTCTTATTTCTTACCATTTTATCTTCACTTTGAATGTCCATCTCACAGAAAGCTTGGATTCATCTCCCCAGTGTTTAGATATTTAACTGAGGCTTAAAGCTGCAGTGGCAAGTTCAGTATAATCCACACATGGAAGGTATGTTGATAAATCTATTCGCTCCAATTTCCATCTAGCATCAATGGGAAAGCAGCAGATAATGATGGAGAGCAAATCACTGCAGTATTTGAACTCCAGTGGGATGAATTCCAGCCTCAATGCTTTGGACAGGAACTTTTCTTTTGGCATGGACCATGAACTGCTTAACATACTTATAGGTATTAGCTAGAAGTTGCATCAGTCACCCCAGCTCTTTGCAAATAAGCGTTCTTCAAATCCTTTTAATTTTTAAATTCTTAATTTTATAACAAGTCCATTCATCACTTTTCAAGAAATAAATCAAATATTCTTGTAAAGAGTAATTGTATTTGTTGAAGCTGAATGGGATCAAAAAAACCCTACAGATGGTTAACTGAAAGACACGTATGTTAAAAAAAAAAAAAAAAAAAAAAGCTATAACTAATATAATCTGAACTAAAAATAGGGAGATTTAGACAGACTATTTGGTCTAGAATCCAGGCTACATTTGTCACATGAAAATTATTTTGCAGGAAATCTCTATTGCTATTTGTTTCCGCTCAAGACAAACATTACCAGAGCAGCTTTTCCTGTGGTTTTCTGTTTTGGAACTCCTGGCTTTGGCTTTGTAGAAAGACAGGAAGCACAAGGACAACTGAGGAAATACAGATTCAAGAGTAAGTCACAACATTTAAACCTGGAGCCAAACCAACCCCAACTCCTTTCCAACTGAGGCAGAGATTGAATGGTAGCGTTATGGAAGAAAAGGTGAGGGGAAAATGATCCCATCATATCTTGGACTTGTCCGAAAACACCGTACACTGCAGGTGTGGTCAGTCCGAGGAGTGCCAGCTTGCACCACCACTGCATTCTATTGCCCTTTGGGGTGCTTAGGAACTCTTCACAAAGGTGGGGGAATGCATACCCTACTCCAAGCCGTTATCAGCTCTAGCAATCATTTTGGTTTGCAATCTTCTGAGGCCTTCACCGAGTTAACATCAAGCATTTACCAGGGCAGCTACCCAGCCACAAGACTGCTGTGTACTGCCATAACTCAGTTATTCCCTGCATGCAACATCTACACTCAGAAGCAGGGCCTTTGGTGAGAAGAGAAATATCTCAAGTAGTATATTCTGCAAAGGAAGCAGAGAGAGAGTGCTGACAGAAGGGTGTTGGGAGAAGGCTGATGGAAGAACTGGGAGTAGGTGAGGAGTAATGAGGACAACTAAAATGGCTTATTTACTGTCAGGGCGTTAAGTGTCAATGCAAACTCTTCAGTCCCAAATGAGACACAATTCCTGAAGAAGTGATAAATTTACCTGAGAAAAAAGGGTAGGATGTGGGCAGACCTTGTAGCAAGCTCTAGCACTGAGTGTATTCAGATCAAGAGACAAGAAACATCAGTTAAGGATAGGACTAAGGGACCCACTGAGCAGCGCAGCCTGGCTCAGAACACAACCAGCTCTGGCCAAGTAGTTCTGATACAATGCTTTGGCAGGGTAATTGTGTACCTAAATACAGGGCTGTGCTGCTGTGGCTGTGCTGCTGGAACTGAGGATACCCTCAGCACCAAGGATTTTAGTAGTGTTTTTAGTTAGCAGTTAGTAGTATCAAACCCAAGGTAGGGTTTGATAGTTGCTATTTCTCTGCTTAGACATCCTCAAGGTACTGATAGACATTTGTGGTTACAGCTGAATAAACAAGCTTAAGTAAAAGAAAATAAATATACCTCCCAAAAGACCATTTTTTGGGACAAACTTAATTGCACTAATTACACTTGATTGCACTAATCTTACAGCAGACAAAATGCTAGTACTTACAGTGGAATAACTTTTTTAACCAAGAAAAGTCTTTCTCACAGTGTCTAGGCACTCTCACTGCTTTTTGGCAGACTGGATACAAACTATACATCTTGTTCCTAGTTCAGTGATGGACAAAATACAACCCTTCAGAATAAAAACCTCTGCAACCACACACCCATGAAAAAAAATAGTTGACACAGCAGTTTGGGCTCATCTTCCATCATTTATCTAACATTTTGACCCAAGTATCTTGTATCTTCTTGTGAACTTTGGAAAAGCTCTATTGAAAACATCTAATAGTGCTCTGCACTTCTGCATTTCAACTAGATTGAAGACACAAATATAATGAAGAGGAATTTCTATCCTCCAGATCCCAAATTAGTGGGAGTATTCCAGAAGCTCATGTAGCTATTTCCATTCTGTTCATTTGCTTTCACTGACCATGTGCATTCAAAGAAGCATCAGGCCAAAATTCCATTCTCAGTGGCACTAGAGTAGAATACAATTTTTCTTCTCATCTAAACTCTTTTTAGCAGCTCATTATGCTCATAGATAAAAGATACAAACCAGTCAAATCACAAATCCCTGCTACGCCTCACAGACAATTATAAATCAAAGTTGACAACAAACCCCCAAACTTCTACTGTGAGCTAACAAAAATCATTAAAGAAAGGATAGGAATTGTTTCATGAGTTCAAAAAAGAAAGAAAAAAAGATGAAATAAGCAGCCAGCAACACTACCCCAGTGTCACAGTTAGTAGAAACATTAAAAAGGATGATGTTAAACAGAAAGCAAATCCCATTCACAAAAATGAAATCACCTATGAATCTTGATTTAAAATTATTGCCACAATTGTCTTTTCCTCCTGTCCCTATAATGGATTTCTAAGATAAAAAAGTTTAGAAATTGGCTGCCTCAGCAGTCCTGGAGGCAATTGAAGGTCCTGCTTGGGGGCAGAATAAATAATTATATGTCCAGGGAAGTGACCTTGACTCTCTTTCCTTTGGCATACCTTTCATCTTCCCCTTTTTTAGTGAAATATAAGAATAATTAAAGGCCATTAAGAATCACATTTGTAGACTATTGGATCAGACATCAATTAAATAATCCCACCTGCTTTATATCTTAGGTAAATAGGATAAGGAAAGGTAGGAGATTTTGTGGGGTTCCAAACCCAGGTCACTGAATCAAGCTCCCAGGATTTCATCACACATTCACAGCCCCCTCAGTTTCATTTCTCTAAGTCAAGGTTTTTGCATGGTTCTTCTCAGATAAAGGGCTCTGTTTTCCCTGCACTGTTATACTCCAGGTGAATACAGTTCCAGAAGAACTGCAGAAATGCTGGGTGTTCTGCCCAATCTCTGCTGAAGATATCAATAAGAGTGAACCTTCAAAGGACACAGTGATATTTTCAAAGGGATATAATAAATCTCAGGTTTCTTCCCAGAAGGAGTTTGGTCAAAATATGAAGATCCTGTTTAAAGTATTTCCTCTGGCTTTACCAGAATTTCTTTTGTCAAATGCTTACTCATCGTGTCGAGGGCAGTGGCATTAGTGGGAAGTCTGCAGCCTCTTTGTGTACACAATGTCCTCATTTCAAGCAAGCAAATGAGAGGGAATGTTAGCTGAGTTCTGAGCAGTTTTGCAGGAAATCGACTGAGAACTCTGATGCTGTGTTCTTTATGAGAACTCCAATGATCTTTGTTTACTGTAGTAAAGCACAGACTTCCAAAGAGAATGTGTCAGGTACAGATGAAATGGCAAAGGCAGTTTTTTTCATTTTTCTGTAGTCTCAGATCATGTTTTAATAAGCTCTTCAAAACCAAAGGGACATACTAGAGATAATTACCAGCTCACAATTCCCCTTCACTTATCTGTCATACAAAGTTTTGATATTTTCTTCCAGTTTACGTACTGGCTCATAAAGAATGAGACAGTAAAAATACTTGCAGTAAATCTGTTTTCCATCTCTACCTGCACATTAGTATTTCTTCAGAAACAGAATAATTTATTATCTGCAGGTTTTGATTTTTTGTTTATGCATTCTGTGCTTGAATAAAGCAAAATATTATTTAAGGACTTGATCTGAAGCCTGCCTATTGAAGTGAGTAGGAAATCCAGCCCCCAAAGATATCTGCCTACTACAGAATTATCCCAAAATGTAAAAAAAGAGTAAAAAACCTCTTCAAGCAAATCAGGCCAAGCCTATTGGATTAATTACTCACTGTTTAACTTGGTGGATTTCTTGGAATGAAAATACCTCAAAACACATTAACATCTCTGGACACCAATTATTCCCTCTACTTTTTCATATAGAGGGGATAACTGAAAATGGAAAAAATACTGAGAATTAGTCACATGGGACTAAGTAATTCCACTAGGAATACTTGCAAGCAAATTCTGCAGAAAGCCAAAGTTTAAAGACGTGTAGTAAGAGGGATTTTTGAATGTAAATTCTAATGCTACTGTCATTATGAGGATGTGTGAACTTACAATAGGGAATTTTTCTATATTTCCTTATCATATTTGGTTATATCATTAGAAGAACAACAGTCACTAGAAACACCACAAAATAGACGAAAAATTTTAAACATATGAAAGGCCTCACCGAATTTCCTGGAACTGTATTTATTTCTGTGAATATACAAATCAATTAATCCATTTGTTTAGGCAGAACAAAAAGTCTTTCAGTTTCAAACTTCTAGAGGGAATTTTCTCTGAATCTACAGCTTTTTGTATGAACTTTGTATAAAGAAAAAAAAAGCATCATCATTTTTGGAAAACCCAAAATACCATTTTGGTTAAAATATCAATATTCTTTTTCCTCTCAGGGCTTACTAGTCCACAGTGATGAAGTGGTCACAGCACCAAACCTGACAAAGTTGAAGAAGAGTTTGGACAACACTCTCAGGCACTTGCTGTGACTCTCAGGGTGTCCTGTGCATGGCCAGGAGCTGGACTCAATCCTGATGAGTCCCTTCCAACTCAGCACATTCTGTCATTCTCTGATTCTATAGGCAGATGTCTAAGTAGGACATCATTTCCTTTCAGCTGGGATGGGGGAAATCTAGTAAATATCAATTTATTTCTAAGTACCATTGAAGTAAGCCTGAATATTAGATTGCTAACAAAAAGTTTACTAATGATCAGCATGAATTCACTATCACTGCTGCCTCTGGGGTGATGTGAGGAGCAGCCCATAAGCACTGGGGATGAGAGGCCTGTGACAGAGCTGGATCTGGCTGCTGGGCAGATGAAAGCTTTCTCAAACCAAACTGAAAACCATTTCCAGCAAGTAAACAGAGACACCTTGTACCTGCTTTCTCAGAGCTCTACATGAGGGACCAGACCAAAGCCTTCAATTATCCCCCCTTCAACCAGCAGCTCCCAATTCCCAGAGCTTGTCAGTGTGCAGAGCACAGGGCAAGCTTGATCCCTATTGAATTGCCCAAGCTGTGATTAAGCCCACAGCAATGAGTTGCCTTGCTCCTGGCAGGCTGCCACATCCACTGATTTCACTGGAGAAAAGTTACAGCTAGAAAAGGAGGAGGCTGGCCTGGTGCCCACAGCCCTCTTGAGCAGAGTTAAACCACTCTGCCCTACATTTCCAGGCACATATGGCCCCAATCTGCATGGCAGGAACTGGAGAGGAGTGTACAAATGATGCCTTGTGCTGCAGGGCTCGTGAGCACACACTCAGCAGCCACTGATGCTGTACCTGCAGGATGCACGTAACAGGAGTCAGGGATTGATGCATGAAAACATCTGGCTCTGAGCAGATCCTGCGTGAGGCAGAGCAGAGGGAAGGAATCACCTACACTGCACCTCAGAGCAGCCAGGGCTGACACACCTGCCTGCTCACTGCTTGGAGACAGTCAGAGGGAAAGGGCAGTGGGGAATTTCACCTGGAGTTCAGATTGTACAATGTCTTACGGACAAAAATGGCAGGACTTACAGCTAAATAAAGGCACTTTTATCTGAAATGCTGCTGCTCTTTTAATTCTACCAAGAACAGGCCCTTCCTCTTCCCCGCCAAAGAGAATTTGATAGTCACACGGTGTCACTAACATCTCTACAAGACACCCAAAACTGCAAAATGATACAAAGGAGGAGAACATCTGTTTGCTGTGTCCTGTACTTCTGTCCCAGACACACATCTTCCTAAGGACATGAACAATTATAATTTTATTATCTTTAATGTCTTCCTCATCAAATTTCACTCCATTGTCTTTCCCAGATGAAGTGTATTGGGCAATAATATTATAAACTCTTCTTAATCCTGCAGTTATTTCAGCCAAAATTGTTTTACTGAGGATTCTGAGCTGACAAGCATAATATTTCCCATTCCACAACAAAAACTCTACCCTACCTTATATTCTGTTGTTTCAGAATATAATCATAACCTATTCAGGTGACTAGAATATGAGTTTTTAGAGCTCTGGTAAGAAAATCCCTTTTTAATTTTCAATGTACATTTCAATTTTCAGGGAATTTAATAAAACATATTTGTATTAATATGCTGTTGAGACTCACAAGACTTTCTCTATAATTACGTACAGTTTTAAAATCAGTAATTAACCACAGATTATTGTTTTTGTATTTTTGTTCGTGGTATTATAGATTCTGCATGGTATTTTGTATTTCAGGGGCATTTAAACAGTTAAATGAAGCTATGACTTGCTATGGTGCTGTGGTGCCACCTTGTGAGGTTTCACCATAAGTGCCTCTAACACATACAAGGAGAAAAAAAATAGCCCTGTGGAGAAAAGGAAAGGAGACTGTTCCTGTGTGACTGCAAGAAAGTGAAAGATTCCAGCACTAAGCCTGTTGACAAAGAGGAGCATGTGGTTATTGGCTAAGAAAAGAGCATTCAGCATTTTAAGATTACATTAAAAGGGCATGAGAGGGCACAAAGAACTGCAGCAAAACCTCGAGTACTTTCGCCAACACAGATCCAATTACAAGCAAGAGTTAATTCCCCTGAAGTCAGCAGTTTCTGGAGATTAATGTGGAAGTAACGCAGATCAGATTTTAGCCTGCAGGCTGTTGCAAATCTTGGCTTACAGTACTTCCTTAAAACAATGATCAATTAAAATAACTTGGTTATTTCTTACTTTTTGGTACTGTTTTATTTACATTCACAAGCTCTTTTTGTGCCCCCAAAATGCTTTAGATGTATATTAATGAGAGATGACACCCAAACAGTTATTTTGATAGAGGCTTTAGGTAATGGTTTTCATTTTTCTTTGTCCATTTTTTAAGAAATACAGTAATATCTGTTCATATTTAACACTTTTTTGCAATTCAAAATATATGTCCTCTTGCTTTTGGGCCAAATCCAAAACTGTTTTAAATCTAAATCTCTTTCTGTTTCAGTTTCTTTCTAAAAGGTCTAATATTCTTTAGAGTAAGGCTGGTTGAAGAAACACTTGCTAGTGCATCTGTTAGATTGTGCCAGGAATACAATTGCCAAAAGCCAGCTGGTTTGGTACCTCTTGACAGCATCAAATTTGCATCACACCCAACTCCTTCACACTCAACAGTCTTGCTGTGAGAAGAGTTTCTGTCATAAGACATGCAGCTACAGACAAGTAAGAAAGTGCAAATACAAAGCTGTCCAGAAATCTATCCCTTACCTTTGCCGTCAGGTGCTGTAAAACTTATCCACCGCTAGGCAGTGCTGGAGTACTTAGTGCAGGTATGGCTCTCAAACGCCGGGGATGTACAATGTTTCTCCGGGTTTTGTTACAGGACACGAAAACAAGTCAAAAATACAAAGGCAGTTAGGACACCTGCACGCATTTATATCTGCAGTGTTCTGCAACAATTCTTCTCTATGGACAGGAATATTTTTTCACAGTGTGCTCCTAATTTCTTTTTCTCTTTGTTTCTCAGCTCAGATGGATGACTCCAAGGTCAAACATCTGGCTGCAAGCTCAAGTCTCTCTTCAACTGCTTTGTGACATTTAGGTCAGGGAGGACACAGGAAAACAACACACTGAGCACATTCCAAGGCAACTGAGTTCTTCCTTTAGGAGGGGAATATAATGCAACCATGGAATGACACACAGTGTCAGGAAAACAGGAATTTTAGCTTATAACAATCTTAAAGCATAGAAGAAGGAGGTTGAAGTCAAAAGGAACCGACCTGTCATCAGCACCAGATCCTTTCTGTCTAACTAATCTGATCCAGAATCTTGCAACCTGGTATTTTACAATACGCTGTTATCACATCCTCCTACACACCTCACAAGGCTTCCAAGATTAAATGTCTCTCTTGAAATAAAAACAAAAATAGGTTGATACTTCAATTCATAGGCAGTAGTTTCAACATAATCTCTCTTAAAGCCAATGCCTTGCAAATAGTTGAATCAGCCAATACATCTAACTTAATCTGCTCAAAACGAAAAAGAAGGTTGAATCTCTTTTTACTCATTTAGAACTGAATATTAGGATTGATTTCTGTTAATTCGAACTTGGGTAAGGGAATTCAGGTTTAATTCCTTTATCTAAACAGAAATCAGTAGGAGGAAGCATTAAAATGCTATAAACATTGCTGAACATGATCGCTTTAAAATATATATTAAAAATAAATGTTATCACTAACATACAGGTTTCACTTTCACTGTGCAATCTTAGACAAGTCTGTCCTGTATACCTTGAATATCCAAAATTTCCATTGAAACTTTTAATGTACAACCATACTGCTAGAGAAATATTGCTTCTTTATTGATAGTGTGTAAATCTGAAGAGCAATCTACCCTGCAAGCTCACCACACAGAAGAGTTCCCGAGGTAGATAAGCATCACCACCCCTACAGAAATGATAAAAAGGTTAGGTTCTCTACTTAAACAACTTCTTCAATAAGAATAACACATTTCATCCTTTGAAAGATTTAACTTTATAGTAAATGGAAAAATGATCAGAAAGGAAATTAGTATGTGCTCAGCCTAAAAAGTCTCAAAGCACAACAGAATGCTTCAAAAGTTTTAATTGTGATGACTTTGATACAGAAGCCATGTAAGTGACAGAGCCCTTCTATTGACTGTTAGAACAGTAATTAATACACATATGATTGTCTTCAGGCCCCAGTACCTAAACAATACTGGACGTTAAAAAAAGAAAAAAAAGATCTAGCTGATTTTCAGCTGGAGGGGAAAGAGAAACATAGAACTGCATTCATGCATTTTATGGGAGAGATTGCATAGCTTGTTTAGAAAGAAAATGTCTTTTCATGTCCTTAATAGTAGTTCTGTGCTTCTTCAACTTCTTCATGAGTTACAGATGACCATGTTCCTCCATTCAACATTGTCAGCCCATAGAATGAGTGAAATGCAGGAGCCCCTTTGAGAATAAGGACACAGTTTTATCATTTATCTTGGGAAGAAATGAATCACATATGCAGTTATCATATACAAAAGGCAAATATTTCAAGTTTTATAAGGACACAACAATCCATAAAACATTAGTTGAAGGTAAGCACCAAACCCAGCAGTTGCCATTTCAGTGGCTGAAAGGCAAACCTGGGCTGTGGTTGTCTTCAACACTGGGAGCTTGATCTTGACTGCAGTTCTTTCACCTCAGACATTTTCCATGCAAGATCCCCAGCTGTACAACACAGTGATAGAGGCATCTTATTATTTAAGGCCCGTGCTTTCTTTCACATACTCTTGGAAAACACACCAAAGCTAATCTTTCTCTCAAGATTTTTTTTTTTTTGCACTTTTAAGAGCAGTATTGAATATTCATAAATATAAAAACTATGTGGAAATACCTTTAATAATATTCTGATTCTGACTGTTAAAAAAAAGGGGAGGAAAAAAGAAAAACCACAATCCAGCAACCAACCATCTTTGCCAGAGTGCTTGGCCTGCAGTGAAGATAAAAATGCAACTGTTCCAAATATCCTGTAGATCACATGATGCTTCCGTCTCTTTGTGGACCAAAATGATTTCAGTACTTTCTGCTGAGTTCTAAGAAGCCCTCATTAGAGGACAAAAGCCCCTGGAGTGCCTGAGATTCAGAAAGGCTGGACTGGCAGAAACATCTTCAGATTCTTATGTGGAAAGTACTGCACAAGAAAGAAAAAGATTAAGAGATATAAACACATTTGTCTCTATGCACAACGTTTTCCTTAAAGTAAAAAAGGAAGGTGCTGTGTAAAGAAATTTACTCTTTTCTTTGATGCTTTGAGAAGATTTAAATATTATGGGAGAAAATTCCATCTGAATAGATTAGCTCAGGGGCCAAGCTCAGCACTGGATTCTATCAAGTGTAAATTGCCCAATTTATTGGATATAGAGCAGAGCTAAATGTTCCCCAATGGTACTTTGGCTATGGCACAGCATTTGGGTCCTAAACAAGAGAAATTAGGCAAGTAAAGTTGTTTCTCTTGCTGGGACAAAGAGATCCTGATTGTTATCTTCTCTTTGCTCTGTGGTACAGACAAGCAGCATGTCTCATACTGCCAGCAGCCTTCAGCAGAGCTCCTGAGCATCCCAGCAGGACAGGGAGAGACACTTTAGAGAGGGTGTGCTGGAACCTCAGTGTCTAGGGGCTGCAAGCTCTGTTCACTGTCACAACAGTATCAACTGTAAGTTTCTTTCTTGGCTGACTGGAATGAGAAGAGATTATTATGTATTTTTGTATGTAAATTCTGAAATTTTATTGCCTACACTGAAAGAAAACCTTTCTGGAACATTTGAGAGGCTGAAGAGTTCTGGATGCACACTTTTTGGATTTTGTTTTACCAAAAGTATACTTTAATTACAGCTATTGGATTTGAATCAGAAATTCACTAAAGGAAGATTGTGGTATGCATTTGGAGGAGATAAAGTTTCATATCCACCATGGTCCCTAGGAACTTTGTCTCTAGGAATTTATTCAATCTGGGTGACAATAAAAATATGCTTCTAGCAGCCTGGCACACCAGCCTAAGTACTGTGAGAGAAAGCAGATAGTGATGCAAATAGTTTACTGGCACTAAGGTTTTTTAAATAAAACAATTATAAATATCTTGTTCACAATTCAGGAAATGTCTAGAGACTATATTAACCCAAGATCTTAAAAATTTAGCTCCCACACAGATCATATCTAGGAGCTAAAAGATCCATAACATTGTATGTGAAAACATTTGAGGCGTGACTCCTAAAACAATCCATCCAAATTCACATAACTGGAAATCTATTTATTGGGGGGAAAGAATCTATTTTTATCAGGGTGTCATTTTGGCCTTTGAAGTTTCAGCTTTTTACTAAGAAGCAGCTGAAATATTCTGTGAAAAACACTGACAAAAATTATTCCCTTCCCATGTTTCTTTGCTAAGGGTCTCTTGCCAATTTGTCACTAGCTCTATTATTAGTCCTTAAGAACTAATTAATCTGCATGTTGGGACAGTCTTATGAGATGCACATTCCCTACAAGAGAGCTTCCTTCACTTCAGCATTTGGTCGGATTGGAGTCACAACACCAACTGGTGATGGGCAAAGGCACACCAAGCTTTCAGAAACTCTGCATTTCCAATGCCACCACCTTGTTTAATGTGTTGTTTCCCTGCCTGGTTCTGGCAGCTCCCAGGTATTAGTAATGCCATATTCCTCTCAAACCCCATTACATATTGTTACAGCATGCTTCACCCTCAGGCATTCAAATCAGCTGAAACTTCCAGGATGATTTATACAACAATTTCCTGTAGAAAACGTAACCAGTCTTGTAGAACAGAACACTTAGCTAGTGCCACCTCCACCTGCCAATGCTTCCATTAAACTACAAGCAGCGTCTTAATGATAACAATTTTGAGTGAAATAAAACTACTGGGATCAAATGTTCTGAACTAGTAACTGTCATTATCATTTACAGCTTAGTCCAGCTTCTGGGATAACAGCCAACTGCATAGATCTTCCCTGGTTAATGATTAACAGTGTTTTCTTCTAGTCTGGAAAAAATTCCTCAATGACAGCAGTGCAAATCAAGCAACAGACTTTACTGCATCTTCATTTGCCTGACAGCAGCGCAAAGCTGGCAAAGGCTGGCTGTAGGAGATTAAACCTACACAGGGTCATTAAGTAAAGGTTTGAGAAAGGAGTGATGAGATAAGGAAAATCAGTCAATGTACAATGGATGAACTTCAGCTCATAGCAGGTCAAAGCCTGGATCCTGGTGCCAAAGTTAATGCCTGGTGTGCATGGTAAGTAGGCATGATAATATGACAGTTTAAAAACAAAACCAACATGTGAAAAACATGCTTCAAAGCCAGAGTGCACATTGCTGTAAGAATCTGGCCTCCAAAGGTTTTCCACAGAGTAAAGAAGATATTCCTCCTCAGTAACTTCAAATCTCATGTTAACGTTGATGGTGATTTACAGCTGGATGAAAGTTCTCAATGTTTGTCTGAAGTCACGTGAGCCCTGGCCCCACATAACAGAGCAGAGAGAACAAGGTGTTCTATGGCTTAGTACAGATCACCTGTTCAAGCCATGGCAGAGCCAGGGATAAAACTGAACTGCCGGGAATCCTACATTTCCTCCTTCTGTGATGTAAAGAGGTGGCTTTTGGTGGGGCAAAAAGGCAAAGAACAGAGTAAGAAATCCTTTACTACAGATGAAAGTCATCAGGGGCCTTGTAAGTTAGTCAGCATTTTCAAAAGGCTCACATACCAGGTGCCAGGATGAAAAATATTGACTGCCCATGGCTTCACAGCAAACCCCCTGCAAACTGCAGTTACCCAACATCTCCAATTGCTCACTGGCAATCATGTTCAATGTGGCTATTGCTTTGGTTCCTAGGTGTTCCATTTTCACAGTTGCTGAGCACCTGAAAGTGTAAATCATGAGACTCTTGGGCTTCCTTGAATTTAGATTCTGGAATACATTCAATTGGGCATAAAAAGTGGAGATATACAAAACCAAATTAAAATACTACTGTCTCTGGACATTGATAGGTTGGTATTTCTTCCATGTGTCTGCTTAAGATTTCAAATGGACATGGTGAAAACATGTTTTTATATCTTTTTGCAATAGTAAGAAGCTAGTTCAGCTTACCACGGGCATATAGGGTTGGTGATCTGCTATTAAGACACTTCCTGTGCTTTGCATGCTCTGTATTAGATTACCCAGGGAAGCTGCACAGCCCTGCCTGCCCTTTGGCTGCACACAGCCCAAGGCCATCACTTAAGACAACATTACAGCTGAAGACTCAGAAGAGAAGAAAATGAGAGGCTGGGAATAGAGCTAGAGATTAATTCAGGAAGATGTAAGAAAGTATTGGTTCAGTAAATGAATAGGTAATGTGTCCAAGACTGTTATGGCACAATTGAACTTAATGAAGAGGAACTGGGTTTTTTTTGTGATGAGAGATCAGCTACAGGAATTGTACTCTTGTCCCATGTCACAAAGTCTGTCACATGCCAGCAGGCACTGGCTTCTGCCAGAGTGCTTGTATAGGTTCAGTCCCCAGTGAGACTTTGGTGTACCTATTGTGGCATTAAACCTCAATGAATCCCATTCCAAAAGTCAAATAACTCTCTCTCTTTAGAATGCAACATTTACATAGTATTTTAAAAATCAGAATAACTTGCTCAGAACAAGAAGTTCAATATTACAAATACGTCAGTCTGTAATGCAATGCATACAGGAAAAATAGGACTAACAATCTCCTAAAAAAATAAAACACCTTTACAGATTAAAAGAACACTAAACCACAGTAAGGCAAAGGTATCAAATCTTCCATACAGATTGATTTGGATAAAAGTGGTCTCATGACCCTGTTACTTTCTTTCCCCACAGCTGTTAACTCTGGTTGAAACAGAAAGCTAACTACAGAACCTACACATTCCCTTCTCAATTCTGAGAGTTTTTCCATTACACTCTCATTTTCCAATATTGCTTTGATGCCTAGAAGCAGACTACCTGAAACAGAGGCCAAAACAAATCAGGAGTATAAAATGTGGACAAATTTATTCAAGCCCTTCAAGGTACATTCAGGCAAGTAAAAGTCCCCCTCAGGGACTACATCCAAAATGGATGCCTGGTCATGAGCCCTTCACCTTTTATAAGTTCTGTCCCATTAGCATAGGCCCCTAATTCTCCAATCACACCCTTAGGTGATGCTGCTAACCAGCCTGGGTGCAATCCCCTCATACCACATTTGTTCACATATTTTTGGGCTCTAGGGCAACAAAAATGTCCTTGAATCTGTATTCAGAGAGCCCTGTTTTGGCTAAAGCTGCTGGAAACAGAGGTTTTTAGCACTTTGTAAGAAGTTACAGAACTACACCAAGTTACAGATAAATGAAGAGTAAAACCCCAGAAATTATTAAGGCATCAGCTTCAAAGACATGTTGCTGAACCATGAGAAACAGCAGATTCTTCAGAGAATTCTAATATTTTCTTTACATATATTTCCAGATAAGAAATGTTTTTCTTTGTACTGTTATCCCCATAGAAGCTGCTATTCAAATAGAAAATGCCTGGTCAGAGGCTCTAAACCAGTGTTTTGGTCAACAGGAGGAAGGAGATCCTTCTTTAGGTCATCAGGAGCCTGAGGACTTCAGAGATGGATCCCATGACCCAGCCAAACTCCTGAACCTGAAAGGAAGGGCAAATTACAATTTCTCTTGAAGCCAGGGGTGCAAAGCATCTGCCTTAAATATGCACATTGTCATCTTAAACATGGAGGAGATATCTTGTCACAAACATGGATCCAAGTACATGTGTTCAAACTGAGCAGCTGGATGCTCTGTCTTCCAATACTTGGTAGCCTCATCCTTCGATTTTATTGGTAGTCTCCACTTACTTTTACCTAATCTATAATAGTTCATTTCTCACTTCATCCCTCTTTTTACTCATCAGCTTGCCCTGCTGAATACCCAGCACTCAGTGATTTTCACTCATTTCCTCATCTTCCCAAAACATCACAAAACTGGAAAAGAAGAATTGTGACGGTCATTCCAATGGCTGCACTGGCAAATATTCCTCTCTGCACCTTTCTCAGGAAATGACTGGACTGCACAGCATCCTCAGCTTGGAACTCTCAGTCAGCAGATTGCAATCCTCTACCACACAGCAGTAAAGTCAGTCATGGCACAGGAAACTTCTGAAACGACAGCTTCTGCTGAATCTTCAGAACTGCCTCCAATTCTTCACATTTAATCACTGGAGCACAGCCTTTTGATTGATTAAAGGAAACCCTACCTGACCCCAGCAGCCTCTACATGGATAGCAGTATAAAGGAAATGTTTTCTTAGCTGGAAATTTCTGTAAACAAAATACTAGAATACCTACTGAGCTGAGCCTCACCATAATGATGATATGTATCTTGTTCTAAAAGGGTTTCCGTTGATACACTTGATTAGTCAAGGAATACCTGAAACGTATAAAAGACATTCTCATTAACTTTGAGTGTCTCCTCTCCAGAAGCTGATGTTTCTCAAGGTTCACAGGAATCATGCACTCCTGCTTTACTGTAGAATTGCTTTACGGTCTTTCCTCAGAAATTTCATTCATGAAAGAAATAATGTTCTGTGTTCTGCAGGACACTTACAGGTTCTTAAAAAAACACTGACTTTTGCAGCAAAAAATCAGTTTCCATGTATATTATAACATGTATACAATGTTTACACACATTCCTATGCAGACAGCAGGGGTCCTTGCTATAGGCTTAAGAAAAATATGAATTTGAGCTGATAATAGACCAAAATATTTTCCTGAACCCACACCAACAGGGGTGGAGGGGCAGGGAAGGTGATCATTAAAAGCCATTGAGCTTTTAGTCTTAAATTAGGAGAGAACTGGAATATGCCCTAGAAAAGTAAACTGAGCTAGGGAAGAAGTCATCCTCTAGTCAGTTCTCTAGTAAAATACCTATGTCTGATATTTCTTGTGTTACACTGTACAGTGATATCCTAAAAAAATACCTGGAAGTATGCAAGAGACTCTCTTTTTCTTAGAATAATACCTGAGAAAGTCTGGTGCCTTGGAAATCATGTTTTCAAAATCTGCAAATCCTAATTTCCCATCACCATCCATGTCAGCTTCTTCTATCACTTTCTCACAAACCAGAGTGATTTCTTCTGCTGTCAGCTCTTCCCGGGTCAGCTTGTTGAGGGTTTTTTCCAAGTCTTCTTTACAAATGAAGTTATCTGTGTTAAAATCTAAACAACAGAAGAACCAAGGATCACCAAGTGTCCCACTGTTTACTCCAAACACAAAAAGCACCCCCAAGCACTCCCACACAGTACCATAGATCTTAAAGGCATAGATTGCTTTAAGCTCTCGGGGAGCCATTTCACTGAGCACTGAGAACATATCCACAAAGTCATTGAAGCTCAGGCTGCCCTCTCCATCTTCTGAGAAAGACTCCACAATCCTTTCTTTGAAGGGATTTTCCTGTGAAAAACATATATAGATTGGTATTTGGAAGATAAAACACCCGCAGACTCCCTGATAATGAATATTAGATTTCATGGTTGGCTCTTTGAAGTCAATTTTTTCTTTATTTTCCCCAAAGTGCATCCAAAAATTTACATTTGTGTGCTTTAGCAGGAAGTTTCAGCAGTTCTTGCTGCTGAATAGTACCACTTCTTTTATTTTCACTCTGATACACATCAATGCCCAACGTGTGAGAGATCATTTCTAGCACCCTAAAATAAGACAATATTCTAAAATCATAAACACACAAGCGAACAGAAGAAAAGTTGCTTTATTTCTTGAAATATAAAACAAATGTTTTTAGAGTAAAATCCCAACATCTTGGTCACAGCTATATAAAACCCCAACACAAATTTGTAGCTGTATAAAACTTGGAAAATCAATTCAATTCCATTGAATATGAACAGTGCCCAAAGATCACCTAGGCAGTGAGCAATATCTCATCAAAGCTGTGTTACAAATCTTATCTAAAGCCAAGACATTGATTTACATATTGATCTATAAATGTAAACAGCTGTGGTGGTGGCATATTAAGTTCATTATTTTTAATATGCATGCAGCATTTTGTTTGGCTTTAAAAGAAGCAGTATTGTGAAAGCTCAGAACGTCAATCATATATCCATTTAATATTTTTTTCCTGTAAGTTTAATTATCTAACAGATATTCATAAACCATACAATCATTTTAAATGAAATTTCAAATAACAGCTATAGTTGACACATGAACAACCAAAAAATGTTATTTTTTAGTTTACTTGAATTCTTTTTTGATAATTCACACATAGAACAAAAGCATCTATAGAATACATTTTTGGCATAACTGTGAAGACTTAAAAAATAAATAACCAGGAACAAGGCTGTTTCAATGGACAGGTGAAGTAGGGACCACAGAGCCTTCGGCTCAAGTGACAGCCCATTAAAGTAGTCAATACTAAATACAAATTTTCCTGCAGGGTTTGATGCCTGAAGGAATTCCACCACAGGGAACAGACCTACAGATTTCAAAGGGTAGGAGATTAACGAGTTCACTGTTCAGATGAAGACAAAACCAGGCCAGATAAAACAAAATTAAACAGAATAGAAAAGAGGGATTCCTGAAAATAAAAAGACAGCAACCTCAAAAAGCAGCAGGGTCACATCTCTCCAGAGTCTCAAAATGAAAACCAACACCCCAGAACCAGGCAGATGGCTGAGAGAGCCTCATTGTAAAAGGATATGTACTGATCACTCATGTCTTGTGAATGATGTGTAGGTAGAGCAGGTATGCATCTGTGGGTTCTGCTCAGGTTAAAGTACTTAACTGCCTGGAAATGTGCCTGGAAATGTTTGTGGAATACACATTTACCTGATTGTGGGATACACACACAGAGACACGCAGGGAAGAACAATTAGCTCCATTGTTTCAAACTGCCAGTTTATAAATAAGCCAAATCAAGATTCATTTGGGCTGAAATATATGAAAAGACCCCCTTTCTTCCTAAAAGCACACCAAAAAATGGTGTATGTGTTGAATGTTTAATATTTGAGAATGCCAGCCATCAGAAGGGGCATCAAAACACATTAGAAATTCATTTTTCATTTCTAAAATGCTGTATAGTTTTCTCTGGGACTAACCTGATCAGAACTAAAGGTCATGGTAACACTAGTAAACTGACATCTTAGAGGCAGCATTGGGTAACAAACCAGGAGCACAAAGATGCAAATATCCCTATCAGCAGTGAGTATCAAACCTGGGACTTTGTGCATTAGAAAGGCTAGGGCAGGATCTCACTGACTCAATAAGCATATGGCAGTGGCATAAGATGAGTTACTTATTGGCACATCAGAGATCTTGAAATTCCAGATGAATTAAGAATGAATTAAATGGACCTAAGCATACTTCTTAAGTAACTCTTTGCCAAATGGATCTCTAAAACCAAAATGAAAAATAAAATCTTTCCTCATATTGATTTCTTTCCTTTAACTTTCTCATATTATGTGTCTTCAGGCAGTATATCTGTGGTTTACACAATGGAAAGTATTAGCTTACCTTCACAGATACTTTTCACATCCTTTCTGTAATTTCATTACCTCTACTCTAAAGAGCACAGATTAGGGTTCCATCATATTTAAAGGAAGAGCTATGGGGGAAGGGAATAAAGGGGAAAATGATACTGTTCTTTCCTAGATTGCTTTCCCTTAAGCATTAGTTTTTGAAAAACAGAATTCCTTTAAAACCAGAAACTTGCCTTGTTAAAAAGCTTTTTCTGTACTGTCACAATAAAATCTAAAGGGGACACAGAAACAATAAAGAATTGCTACAATTGAGAAAAACCCTGCTGTTTTGCTGACTGATGTTGCAGTAGTGGCTTGAGAGAATCCTAAATGTGCCATCCATCTTTGTAAGGATCAGTTCTTCTACTCAGATAATTGCTTCTATGCATCCTTAAATCCCACACAGCCTCTATTCCAATGTACAGACTTATAACACCTTACAATAAAACATAACCATTAGTTCTCTAACAAAGTATTGTACAGTTTATTCCTGAGACTGCAGCTGAATCTTACCAAGTCACCTGTTACGTTCCCCTGTCCTCTGGTTTCCATCACACACGCTAGGAAAGCACTGTGGAGGCCTTTTGCCTTATCTGTTTGGTAGCTTGAGGAATTAATTTCAAGCCTCCAATCCTATTCCCACAAGCTGACTGCATTTTGGAAATAAGAGGTTGCAAGTGAAGTTCAAAGATAGGTCAAGATAATAAAGTTGGAAATACTAGAGAGTCATTACAAAATGCTTCTTAATTTTCATATCCACAGAAACACTATGATAATTTTCCCTTTTGTATTTGAATGTAAGCCCCCACTGACTTTAGAGAATATATTTAAAAGCACAGACCAGTCTGTTTGGCAGACTATTGCAAGTCAGAATCCCTCTGGATGCTTTAATTGGGACTTTTTCAGAAATGACAAAAAGCTAGCCTTTCTCAAATTTCAGGTGTTATTTAAAAAAAAAAAAAAAAAAAAAAAAAGAAAAAGAAGAAACTAACTGTTATCAGACAAACATCTCTATAAAAATGGCTAAATTGTTCATTACCAAAGCTCCATAGGAAAGAGTGGTGCTTTAGGAGGGAAGCATAGTAAGTGCAACAGCAAATTGTCCCTAGAGCAGATAAAAGTAAGTTTCTTTTTAGGGTTTTTTCTTCTTCCTAAAAATCAATAACTTGGATTTCATGTGTCTGTGATTATATCAATGTCATCAAACTACTCTGCAGTGCTGGCAGGGTACTGTTTAAGAAATTTCTGCAGAAACCAAGGCTAAGATACTGCTAAATTGATCTTTTTATGTCTTAATAGAAAAGACCATTTCATTCAGTTAGAAAGCAGAACCTGAAGTTCAGCAATGACTCTTTACTGAAGCCAAACAACCAGTGATTCTGGCTATATATGGAATTGATTAAATATTACAGAACTTTACAGTACATCATGGGAAGCTAAGGCATTGTGACAAGAACTGATTCCTAAGTGTGACAGGGAACTTCACAGAAAATGCTGCAGACCATCGGGGAGGAGCAGGCCTGGGGTTCGACAGGGAGAAAACAGCCCTTGCTCATGATGCTTGAAGCACACTCAGATAAAAAGGAACTTCAGAGAAGCAAGGAGGGTGGTCTGAAGGGAGTAAAACATCCCATCATAACTAGAAACAACTTACAGAATGCAGACAAGGATGTTGAGAGGAGCTGGAGGCAAAGATTGGCCAGAGCAGGGCTGGGGCTTAGGAAGAATAGTGCCCTGCTCTCTCGGGTGTCATTGCCCATTATATGGAAAGCTTTGAACATGAACACTCACTGAAATCACTTCTAAAATCTCATCCTATTCACACTGTAGAAAGTATTTTTATTTTGAAGCAATTCATATGCATTTATGTGTAAACTTACTAAAACCGGGGAGCTGACATTGGTTCTGAAATGTGCAATGGGTTGGCTGTTCCCTGTGTGTCCTTCCTGGCTCCTGAGTGATTCCTGTGTCTGCTGCCCCTCCTGTTTCAGAGGAGATCCATGAGCTACCTCACTCCCCACTGCAGCTAACAAGAAGGCCTGTGAGGATCAAAGAAGTTCCTGTGTGAGCCAAAACCCAGAAAGCAACAGACTGCAAAATGAGTGAAACAAGAATGGTTCCCCTGCCGGAGCCCTTGGATGAAACTCCCAAGAGTTGGAGTCCAATACCCACAGAGGGCCCACACTCCAGGGGAAGAGTCAGAGACTTTGGGTATGGGCATGGACACCCACACACTGCTACCAGTCACAGGGCTCTGCCACCAAGTTACATTCCCACAGGCAGTGCTGTGGAAATGACAGGGATAATGTGAGTGAAATCAGCTTTAATTTGAAAAAATATCACTTTTGCTTTCTCCCTGGTCCCACACTGAGCAGTCCAGATCATGGCTACAGTTTTGCAATATTAATTACTGCAATCTCACAGGTGTCCAGATGCCCCAAAGTTAATTTATTAGACTTGGTGCCTGTGTAACCAAGATTGTCAAAATTAGAGAACGGAGGCTGCAATGAAACTGATGGAGTAAAGTAGCTCTGTTCACTTCAGTGTAATGGTAGACCTAATCAACTTAAAGTACCTTCCCCTTCTTTATTTATTTATTTCTTGTCCTGACTTTCAACTTTTAAGAATCAGAAGCTAGTGAATAATTCATTACCAATTAAAGTGAATGACCATCAGCATTTTTTTCCTTGAAACATAAAAATCCTGGCTCAAAACATTAATGCAAGAGGTAAAGATCTTTCTTTATTGTAGCAAAATCTAATTTAGAAAAGTGCATTATTGATTCTATCCGTTTGTCAGAACCTGTAGTGGTATTGAGCTCAACATTGCCAGTAACTAGAAATGTAATGTGTATATGAAAAAAGCCAGGTGCATTGAAATTAGCACTAATTTTATTAGAATTCAATAGACATTTAGGTAATTTATTTCTATTTTAAGATGTAAATGTTGGCTTTGTCTTCACCTTGATGAAAATTTACTGAAGAAAGAAAACACCATAATGATTTGTTAGTCTGGTCAAGTTGCAAAAGTTAAAGATTTTTTTCTTAGTGTATGAGCTGGAGTTAGTACCTAGGCTGCTTCAAAACTGAACTCTTGGGGAAAGGCTCTCTCCCCCTCACCCCCATCTGCACAAGATTCTTCATGACCAAGATGGACCCCAGTTTATAGAAAAGATCCCAGGCATTTTAATATCTTTCAGTGTCAATGCTTTGAAAGAGTTATGGAATAAGACCTAGTCTCCTCTTACAGTTATTTTACTGGAAACAAGCTCAGTAGCTATTGAAAGCACTTTTCTCTGGGAGCTCCTAGAATTCCTGAAATAAAATAAGTGGTTTGACACCAGTATTTCGAAGGTTATTCCACAGACTTCTGAGACCTGAGTGAGAATTTTTATAAAATTCATCACTGAATTTGTCCTGTTATTTTCACAATGTCAAGTTCCATTACCCTGGAGACATCTTCTAAAGCAGGGTCAGAAAGCCTCATAGATTTGTGGTGCAAGAAGATAGATCATGATCCACCATGGAAGTCTCTTAGGAAGTCTATCATTGCCACCTAAGTTTGCTAAGCTAGCAAGAGATGCTCCTGTGGCTCAATCTCAATATGATCCAGTATAAAATTTCTGGTTTGCATGTCAGCTTAAGTACCACACCTTCCATCTCTACTGTGCTCATAGAATGAGCTGTTCCTTGAGTGTTCAATCCTGTATCACTGAAGCCAAAAAGACTCTGTGAGATCCTAATTTCTCACTTTCTTTTCTAAACTTAGCCTTGATTTGTCACAAAGCAACTCATAGCCATTGGGCAGTTGAACTCTGAGGAGTCACAGAACTGCCTGAGGATTGCATATTGTGCTATCAAGATCCCAGAAACAACACAAACCCCAAGGAATACTGATGCCTGAATACTGATAGAAAAAGCATAAACATGTTTAGCTGAAGAAGCACATGCTTACAGTGAAAAAGAATTCTCAATTATTTCTCAGTTTCTTCAGAAATACAAACTGTCCATAGGCACTTGATAAATCAGAGTCTGAAGAATAACCGAAGGATAAAAATATTTCAAGGTCTTCTATTGAATTAAATGCTCGTATGTATTTAATGTTTCCATTTATATGAAATTTTATTTCCTGTTCATTTCCTTTAACATCTACCCCAACAACCTCTGCAAGAAAGACATTCACCTGAATATTTTCCAGTTTCTGGGGTTGGTTTTGCCCTTGAACAGTAACAGGAAGGGGAAGACCTCAGCATGCCACAGTGCTTCTGGATATGAAACTTGACAAAAAGTCAGACAGATGAGCTACAGAAGTTAAGATACAGTTTGAAAGCAGTCAGAAGTGATACCTTTAGCTCAGGCATGTTTATTATAAGCTGCATAGGTAGTTTAACATCTGGGTCCCTTGTATAGTCCATGGGCACAACGTTCGGTGCCATTTCATAGTATCGGCCGTGCAACCTGTAAACAAGCAGAAACAAACAGCCAATGACCAATTTAAAGAACCAATTCCATTCAGACAGTCATCAGACACAAATTTATCTTGCAGCTCTAATCATTGCTTTTAGTGCACAAGTCTGAGCCCATCAAATTCCCATCTTTATGAAAAAAAGAGGGCTTTGATGCAGTATCCAGCATAACTGCTACCAACACTCATGCTTTAATTGAGGTGTGTAAGTGAGTAGTGTTTCACACTGTGTGTCTGGAACATTTAGGCACTGCCCAGGTATGTGTACAGAAGGCCTGAACCAAGGCATGTGCTATAAAATGCAATTCTTATCATATGTGGGAGTTTAGTCTTACACTTAATTCATAAACTCCTTAGGGCAGGAAGTGATCCCTTTGTCATTGTCCTATGTATCAACACAGAGCATTCTGATCTCTCAGTAGGTCACATGTATCACTTGTATATATTAAAAAGCTGTATTTTGTGACTTATTTTCTTTTTAAGGAAAAATCCTGCCTGCTCACTAGGTATACTGACACTTACATATAGAGATTATCATGTTTTATACAGCAGAATATAAACAAGGCAGTAACACAGGAAGCAATGCCTCAGCAACCCCTTCACCTCTCCAGCTTCAGCTGCAGCAGCCTCTCAGTCAGCCCCACAACCAACTGAACTACTTCAGACTCCTGTGTATAAATAACTCAAAAACCTAGGAGAAAATAATCCACCAGCATCTCTTTACTTATGATTATGATGTACCACAAAGAACACATGATACAAAAATAAGAAACACATTTTTTCTACATCTTAGGAAACTGATGTCTTCCCACTGCACAACAATATTTTGTGCCATACCGGAAATTGGATATCCACTGATCTAAGCACATTTCAGCTGCTCACCACAACTCACCCTGACATTTCATAAATACTGTGTAATTCAAGATGCAATAGCCATTTCCCTCCTCAGCAACCGATTTCTCCATTGTGAACAGCAGCTACAAAGATGCCTCTAAATACAACAGAAGAAGCAGCTTCAAAGCACTTGAAAGAATGCAAACATTTCAAGTCAAGTATCCATCTAAGGATTATCTTCTTTTTTAAAAGCTAGAATACTGAAATGGTGTTCTAGTCTTCAAGAAAATTAAGCACTCATCTTTGGCACAACTTGACTAATGTGGGCAACACTTCAAAATTCAGGAGCTGACAATCCCTGCTTATTTTAACTGCCAAGATTTGCATCTCTGCTTTCTCTAATATTAGACTTGCCTCTTTATAATATGCAATATCAGTGAAAAGTAAACCTGTAATTTCTTGCTGAGAGAATTCACCATCTTGTCCACAGAAATTACCATCTATTTATACTGAAGTTCAGCCATACCCTTCAGTAGCTGAAAGAAGGATCCGTTTTCCTGCTCTAGACTAGACTCTGCTACAATTCTCTGGAAGGCAGGTGCTGGACACAAACACGCAGATAATTAACTGCAGGTTTGAGAGCAGCTCTCATATCCTGTTTTCCTCCCAACTAACTCTGCCATTAATTCACCATCATCGGCCACAGATCTGTATATGGAAGAGCTTTCCACCTGAGTGGATTTCACACTAAAGCATCCAAATGAGTCTGTAGGAAGTGACTTCAATACAACTCCTGCAAACTAAATTACAGCAATAAAATATATCTTCCACATGCTGTTATCTGCAAGGCTCCAGCAACTCTATTTGTAATAGCCCTATTGCACGGCTAGCATTTATGACAGTGAAAAGGGCCATAAGATTTCCCTACACCCCACATATAATATGTTGTTGCATTATCCTTCATAATAAAAACAAACAAACAATACAACAAACAACAAACAAACAAACAAACAGACAGACAGACAAACCCCAGTAAAACCTTTTCTCACTGGAAGGACTTTATGGGGAAAGGTTATTTGGGGACATTATGCACTGATTTGTAATAAACTGGATTGACAGTCTATCAAATGCTGGATTTTGTAGAAAACAGGTTAAAAAACCCAACCTGCCTCAGTCTCTTAACAAGATTCCAAGGAAGCCACCTGTCACAAGGAATACACTCCCCTTTCTAGGAGCCCACCAACACTCCCTTTGAGTTGAACAACTTGTTACATCGGGTGAGAACTTCATGGCAAGGAAACAATGCCTGTCTGATCAATTACTCTGTAACACGATGTAAAGCTCCGGGGTTATTTACACCTATAATCCTCCTGCCTTTATGCAATACCTCACTACACCTTGTGGTGTTGTGAACTATGACAAATCCTGTGAGTCAGACTCAGTAATCACTTCCCAAATGCTGCTCTCATTACTGACTGTTCTCTCACATCTCTCAATAACATTAATTACTAACTGCAAAAAGAGAAGAAAGAAAGCTCTGGTAAAGGCTCTAATATTTCTCCTGTTTTTGTAGAAGCAGAAAGCTCTTCAGATGACCTGAACACATCAGAGCAGTTGTGGCCTAGGGGAAAGGCTTTTTGTCCTTTTGCTCAGCATGCCCCTCACAAGAAGCATATCTGAAAAGAACCTAAAGCTGCTTTCTCTATCTGTCCTAGACACAGAAACATTTATGTCTTGTCAGGGTGACAATGCTAGGTTTTGCAGTGCTGTCTGAACACACACAGATTTGGAAAAGCTGCTATTATCATACAGAGACCATCAGGTATATTCAGAAGCCCAAGACCAGTCTCACTATCTTTGCACTAGTGACTACCACAGATCCTGCCATTATATTTGCTTTAAAAGATTCTTCTAGATACAGAAGCATTTTCCCCTTCCTGGATGTACTCTCTTTGGCACCAGGATTCCTTAACTACTTTGCATAGAAGTAGGAGAGGAAAAATTGGCAGTGTCTTCTGTGCCACAAGTGAGAGTGGGAGGGGATGTAGTGATAATTTTAATGGCAAATTTCTTTTTCTGACAATGCTCTGTCCCCAGAGGTACTGGTATATGTTTATGCTTCATGTACAACATTCAGGGATTAAGGCTGTGATTCTGTGTCACTTTAATCCAGTCTAAACCCAGACTGTTGATATGCCCCTGCAGAAATTTGAAGCCCACCACCCACTCATGTCCCTTGCATAAGCATTAACACTTATGAATGTATAGTGAGGTTCAGGGGAATGAAGTGTTTGAAAATATAAATGTTTTCACAGTCAGCTCCTTGAGGTATCTGAAGCAGTTGCAACAGCAGTGCAAGAAAACGGGGGTTTAATTTTTCTTAAAATTAATCAATAAAGGCAGAACAAGACTAACCCTTGTAGACAGCAGGAGCTTTAAAATCAGCTCAGCTGCCCATCAACCAGTGAAAACCAAAGAAGCTGTGTTCAGAAAAAGCCCTCAACACAGTATTGTCCCCACAGCCTAATTTTGGTTGATGCTAATTTTCATTCTACCACTTGGGGTATTTTACATGCCAAAAAAGATGGGTCAGAGTCTGTTCCACTTCTCAAGGGTGAAGCACCCGGGAGTCAACACGGGTGACACTTTGTGGGTATTTGCTGGACACAGCTTGACAAGGATGTCTCCAAACTTGCAACAGAACCTCCAGTTATACCTAAGTAGACCTGAAAAAAGAGATTTCTAAGCTTGCACCCTGCAGCACCAATTTAAATTCACTACTGAGCTTTGGGAGGGAGTCAGGCTGTACCCAAGGTCATCAGTGGGTGTGTTAAAGCAGAGCAGCTCTTCCTTGACTTAGTATACATACATCTCCTCCATTAAATGTAGTGACAACACATTACAGCTGGCTGGGCTGCCTTTTTAACAGGAACTCTGCACTGAAGGAGTGCTGAAAACAGAAGATATAAAATCTTGCTATGGCTCATTGATCAGAAATTAGTAGAGGCTTTAAGGTGGCCTTTAGAAACAAATAAACATCTCCCCAATTCTGGTCTCACCTTCGCAGCAACAGTCACTTGATTTATGCTGTAAGGGGAAAACGTTTTTATTCGGCAATATATATCCTATTTATTCCTAAATAAAAGGGATGCATTCAAAAGACTTGTACATTACAATCAAGATCATCTCGAAGAGCAAATTCTACATTGCTCTGCATTGCTCTGCATGTTCAGAAAAGAAACAGCAAATGGCTTAAGCAGAGCAATGAAACCAGGCAGTGAGTGCTGGACAGTCCCACCAAGGGTCCAGAGGAGCTGTGCCATGACCTGACCACACACGGATTGTACAGGATGGAATAACCTGTGCCAGCAGCAGGACCAGAAGTGTTCAGCTGCTGTTCAGATGCTCTTTTGGTTATTCACCACTATCAAAGCTATAGGCTCCTGTCCAGATGCCAGGGCTGAACAAAACAGCTGGAGAAGGACTTTCCATAATACACTGAGAAGAATTCACCACTACAGAGACCAGCAGGAGAACTGACAAGTCAACCAAAGCCCTGGAAACAGAGAGGGCTGATTGCTCAGACCTTCCAAGCACCTGGAGACTGAGATGGCTGGAAGTAAAAGACGCAGCAGCATTGAAGGTGGGAGTGCACAGACAGAATGCACTGGTGGGAACTGATTTACAGCCCTTGCTACAGGGGCTGCAGCTTGTAGTGATGTAAATCCGTGAGCTGCACGTGCTCTCTCGTCCTGCGGTGCTTTAATGGACAGCTGGGGAACAGGGCCAGGCAGACCAAAATCCACAAGTCTGCCACACATGGAGAAAAAGCTGCTACAGCTCAAAGAGAAGGTGGTTCTTTAATCTGGGGCTGAGCAACCGAGGAATGAAGAGCCTTCGGGGCTGTCAGCAACTGATAAAGAATGCACTTTCAGGGTCTCAGATTTATGCCATAAATTTATGCCATTTATGCCACTTTAACAAACTGTTTTTGCAACAACAAATGTTCAACATTGCACATGGTAACTGAGGAATAAATCTCTGCTGCACCAATTCCTCAGTGAATTATTGCTTCCAAGGATTGCAAGAGGCTAGAACAGTCTATTAGAGAAGGGGGTCTACCATGTGAAGCTGAAACCAAAACGTCAGGAAACTTGATACAAGGAAATTCAGATAGAAACTGAAACCACAACTCACTAAATTGCCACTGTTCAACAAACAGATAAAGAACAAAGAACAGTGAGAAACACAAGCAGGAAGAGTTGAAAGGTGAAGGAATTCTGTAACTGATATGCCTTGTCCCTTTTATGTTTTCCAGTTGAAGTTATTTTCATTGTATCAATAAAATACAATAACTGGATAGAGAAATCAGATTTATAAAAAGGCAGCATATTAGGATGAGAAAAAGTAGATAGGTGAGTCTTCTGCTAGTTTTTAGTTAACATGTAAAGTATTTTTTCATCTCTGCAATACAAAATGAAGCAGCACAAATTAATTCAAGAGAATACTAGATAAATATCCTCCCAAATCATCTGCAGTAAAATTAAAAAGAAATTGCAAGAAATGTTTTTGGCACACAATTTATAATGCATTTATTCTAAATCTAGTCATAGTTAGAAAAGTTTTTATTTTCAATACATGTACTCTGCTGTTCCCAGAACTACATGATGCATAGTAAGCATGGACACAAGCAGTTTATGATATTTTTCCTTCCTTAAAGCACCACTCAACCCCTGCTCACAGGCCTCTTTTCTGCTAGTGATGCAAAGAATCACAGAATGACTGAGGTTGCAAGGAACTCCCGGAGCTGATCTGGCCCAGCCCCTTGCCCAGCGAGGGCACTTGGAGCAGGCTGCCCAGGACCACATCCAGATGGCTTTAGGATATCTCCAAGGATGGAGATCCCACAGCCTTCTCTGGGCAGGCTGTTCCTGTGCTCAGTCACCCTCACAGTGCTTCCCTGTGCTCAGCCAGAACCTCCTGTGTTTCTGTTTGCACCCACTGCCCTTTTCCTGGCATGGGTCTCTGTCTCCTTTGCACCCTCCAAATCTCAGCTCTCCCCAGTCCCTTACCCATCCCAGTAGCCTTTGTCAGACCCTGGAGCAGCTCCTCATTTCTCCTGTACTGGGGAGCCCAGAACAGGACACAGTACACCAGCACTCCAGACTCAACAGATCAACACCAACAGGGATTCTGTCCTCCCACAAGCCTTAGCAAAACAGGTAAAATCTGAGCAAAATACAATATAGGAAAAGTTTATGGAACAGAAATGCAGCAGCTGCCTAGAAACCTTTTTTTTTTCCAATCAGAGATGGTACAGAAACATTTTTAACAACTAGAGTAGTAACATAATAACAAGATCAATAGTTGCTTCAGGATGCATGTTCTTCGTGTATGTAGTTTCCTGTCTAGAACTCAGGAAGATTCCCAAGGGTATAGAGTTCTTCCCAACTTTATTATTTTGGCTGACATTTTTTTCCCCAAAGCTGACAATAGGGCAATTCCCCCTTTCTGCATACAAAACTTCAAACTCTTTAAAAGAAAAACAGGAGTGGTGTTCTAACCCCTCCCTCCATTTGTGTAGCAACTTGCTCCACGGGGAGCTGCATCCCAAGCAGTTTGCTGCATTTGCTCCCTTATAAGGAAGGCTTTGCAGACACTTGAAGGAAACCACTGCTTCATTCTCTGGCAGATTTCAGATTTAAAATCCAGCATTCAGCTGGTTGGCTAGAAGGGCTCCTCTCATTTCACCTTTTACCCACCAAAAACAAGCCAAGAAACAGGCAGAGAAGAGAATGCGACAGAAGAGCTAATTTTCTTCTACAAGAAGATTCAAAGTTTGCTGACTTCCCAAACAGTGTCCAGCTTGGTCATTTAGTGCCACATTCCCCTGGTAATCGCCTAACTAGGTTAAGTCAGTCTCAAGTGATACAACTTGAATTTACAAGTTTTGTGCTTTTTGGTTTTTGGCTAGGACAGACATCCAAGAACACCTGTGTTTGAGTGCCTGGATACTTGCCAAACTGTACCAGAAGAAGCACAAATAGATGGATAAGCATTATTGCTGGAGTAAAAGCTTGTCTGCCAGAAAATCAGATTTGCAAAACTGAGTAAGAGAAATAATGCCTTGTAAGAGACAGCTCAGCCATTTGTTCCCATTTACAGTTACAAGAGAGGCACGTTATACAAACAGAGTCATTGCTATGACTAAAGTGGTTTTCCAACTTTTCTTCACATGTCATTCTTTTCCTATTATTCCTCTTCCTCTCTACGTGACATTTTCCAGTATAACAAATCTTTCTGAGTGGTGATGCCCAAAACTGGACTGTCTATTCCTACTGAGATCCCAACACTGCTGACTGGAATTCTCATATTTTATAAACACTGCTGAGGCTAATGCATTGTAAAAATTCATTTCCCTTTTTTGCAAGAGCATTGTGAGGGCAGTATCATTAAAATTATGCTCACTTTGCTTAGATCATTAACCCCACGGCCCCTTTTTTTTTTGATACATTGCATTCTGCACTTGCAAATTTTCCTCAGTTCTTAGGATGTAGGTGAATTTCCTTTTGCTGGCTTTGACTCTAGTAATTTTTCTAACATACTAAGTATTGTTGAGAAAGCTAGTTTTGCTCTTCATAGCATCTGCAACTCTCTTCACCTCAATGTTGCTTACCATTCTCACCAATTTTCTATGTTCAGGATTACCTTGACCAAGAAGTCAGTGCACTTACACAAGCAGAAAAGGACTAATACAAACTGGAACACGTAAAAGCCTTTACCAAAATAAAGATATGTTGCAGCTGCTTCTTTTCTCTGACTTACAAAGGCAGACACTCACAGGAAGATTTGCTTTTAACAAATCCTCCGTGGCTGCCTCTGAGCATGCATCAAGTTCTAGGCACTTACAGACTGTCTACCAGTGTGTTCTGGCATTTTTCCATGCAGCAAAGTTATGTTCTGAAGCTACACACACTGGTCTCATTTCCACATCCTCCTTAAGAAAACTGGGGCATGTTTTCAAAGCCCTAACACCACCAAAGCATCATTAACAGCTCTAAAACTTTGTCAGCTGTCCTATGAGTATTTTAGATAATGTTTTGAGTCAGTGATAATAAATACGTCTACAATACCCAACATACTTTAACCATGGCCCATGAGTGAATGCTCTTAGCTATGATCAGCACTTCCCAAAATTAACCATCTTTAATAAAGACTTAGGTGTTTGTTTAGGTTTTCTGATAGTAAACAGCTATCAAAGACCAACAGTGAGCTATGGTTTCTATTTTTCTCTTTCACTAAGCACATTTGCTTCTGCTACAGTCTTACTTTACATTTTTTCCTAGATCCATTTTCAGCATTTTGTGTTAATTTCTTCTTTACTTTAAATTCATAAGTTCTACTATTTTCTAATAATTTGCCAATTATTCACACTCAGATTACTAATCAAAAGGATGTGTCCTCAACCCCTGTGACCACAGCCTGCATTTATGTTGACGTTGATGCTGACACCAAAGCCTTGCTAAAGTCAGCATGTAAGTCAACCTAACACCTTACTGACAGTGAAATGCCAAGTGCTGCTCTCCTCTCCTTTTCTCATTTTCAGTTGCATTTGCTCGCTCTGGTTCTTATGCCAGCTTTGGCACTCATCTGATCCTCAGAGAGCTGATTCAGCTTATTAAACCAGCAGAAAATAAATTTACTGTTGTTTGGGGTTTTGATGGGCTACTTTCCCTGTAGGGACAGATAAAAACACTTAGCCCATTTCACCTAATTGCAATCTCACACTGGTTTACATCAATCTAAATTGAAGCTGCCATATTAATCCCTTCATCCCCACCTACACAGCAGCACCTCTTCCTCACTAACAGTCATGTAAATGGATACTGAGCCAGACAGGGCTTGGTTTTTTTTGTTTTTTGTTTTTTTTTTTTTCCTTTTTTTTTTTTCTTTTTTTTTTTTCTTTTTGTAGGGTTACTCCTTGCTGGATCATCTCACTGAACTTGGCAGCTGCATGAGAAATTCAGTTCAGCCTAAAGAGAACTGCACTTCCTCCATCACCCCATGAGCATCCTGCAGTGCAGAAAGAAGTACCCAGCAGTAATTAGCTGCCCCTTCACTGAGACAGGGAGACACTAAATCTGTGGGTGCTAATTAACCAGTGGGTCAGAACCCATTTTATTCCTGCTCAGTGAAACTTCACCTCAGACGTGTAGAAACACCTCTGGATTCTACACTGACTGCAGGACATGCCCTCATTGACATCACTGAGCAGAAAAGCAGCAAATCTCTTTTGTACAAGTCACTGGCTCAACCCTAAAAACATCTATGATATTCACCTTAAACTAATCATCATCAGCCTCCTCATGACAATTACACATTATAAGAGTATCTTAAGTCCAATCCTATTCTCATTCATTCCTGCAGAATAACAGGCTTTATCTGGTTTCCTCACAAATCAGATAAAAAGATTTAGCCCCTTCCACATGGATCACAGAGGAGAAATTTGAAACTATTTACTTACCGAAGGATTTCCTTCCGAGTGAAGAACGTGCAATCCTGTTAAAAAAACAAAATGTGTCATTGTACTACAGAAATATTGAAAACAACTGCAAAGAATTATTTTTCGACCTTTTGGAAGGAAACTCAGATCTGACAGAGAAACATTAACAATGCCATTAGGGTGCCATCTACTTTTGACTCAGAAAGCAGTATACACCATAAAATAACAGAAATATTCCAAGGACAGGCCTATCAGTAAAAAGAAAGATACTGGTAATGTGATAGTTCAGGAGGAAAAAAAAGGCACATTGCTGAGATACTTCTCCAATGAGGAATGACCAGAGCAGAAACAAAATTAAATAAAAAAAATAAGGTATATGCCAAAAGTATTCAATAAATGAATATGGAAAACTATAAACAGCAAATAGATGACAAAAATTGTCTAGTAACTTGAAGTGTCCCCCTACTGGAGACAACTGGTACAATAATAAAATTACATGGTTATTTATTAGTTGTTAACTCTTTTTGCTAACAATCAGTTTGCACTTTGGTCACCGGTGAAAGCTGCAAACTTCTCTATTTTAGGAGCATGGATAAATGTACAGCCCCTGTTCTGAACAGCAGCAAACTATTCAGCTCTCCTTGTGCTGTTACAGAATTAGAAATAACTTACTAAAATGCAAAGTAGAGCTTTCTGAACATGAGAGAAGAGCATACATGCATTCACTTGCATTCTAAATGGCTCTGTGATGTGACTGAATTTGCATTGGCTTAATTCACCTCATGAACACCTGTGTTGTATTAGAATTCAAACACTTCACCAAAGAACCAGAATATGAGCAGTGGAAGAGTTTGCATTTCATGCATTTCTATGTCAGTCACAAAAAAAAGTTATAATTTCAGGCTCCATGAGGAAACATAACAATCAGTCCCACCCCATAAAAAAATAATCCCCTAATCTCCACTATTTTACCTAGTATGTATTTAATGGAAATTCTGCCTTGTATCTAAGACTAGGAACACTAGTGGCAATGAAATATTTGATAATCGGTTGAAAACATCGTTCATCAATTCAGAGAATGTGCAACTTGATCTTAGACCCAGCTCATGAGGGTGTATTTATAGGGAATAACCACCAACACAGAAAATTCTTACTGATTATCCACCTCTCTCACAGGCCTGTGTGATGAGGCCAGGCATTTGCCTAACAATTCAGCTTTTTGTAGCTTTTCTCCTTTAATGTAAAGATAATTACAAGATATCATCTTTGAGAATCAGCTAGCGACAAGATAACACTATCAGACTTGGTAACTCATGTCTAAAGAGTATGTACAACTGATTTGACTCCCCCAGTCCTGCTCTTCAGTCAACCAGTGAAAAAGTCTTTCTTTCCCAAGATGAGACTCATTCTGGCTAAATGCCTACTTCTTCCAAGGAGGAGAGGAGTGAAGGATCCCAGCTGGCTGAAGCAGTCACCCAGCCTGTCTCGGGTGTCCAGGAACGCGATCAGCCCCGCAGGGGATCAATTATTGAGCTGGCTTGCTCTCCTCCATGCAAAGTGGCAGGAGCAGCAGCTCTTCCTTCAGTGGATTGTGCAGTTACAAGGCCCAGGAGGAAGCACCTTGGGAGCTGATGTCAATTGTCTGGAGCTGCACAAAGTGATATTGGAGCCAGCTGCTCAAGTCTGCCTTAATTCCACACAATCAAACTGTCAAACTGTCACTTAAGGATGGTTCATTTACTAAGAAAGGTCAGGTGTAGTCTCACAAATAATTGTAATGCCTTCAGCAGCAATCATCTGTAATTAGACAGGCTGGGGGAAACAGCAGCCACTTAACAAGAAAGCTGACAGGGAAGTGATATACAAATGGAGACAAAGATTAAAAAGAGAAGTTAGCCTTTACCTTGCAGAAGTCCTGCAAAAATGCCATTTGAAGACAAATTAGGAGGTCAGATAATAAACCATTTTTGCTGACAGTTCACACATTTTTTATATATTATTCCAAGCTAAGGTGCTTCATGACATTGACAATACTACTGCATGCCTGTTTCTTAATCAACAAAATTTTTACTAATGTAATCTAAACCTTACTAATGTTGAAAACCTTTACAGCACAAGTAGTTGCCACTATCTGCCTGACCACTGTTACTGACAGCGGTATTCCAATTACGCCTGTCAATTGCATGGAATTGTCAGGGATGAGGGGCGTAAAAAAATTTTAAGGGTGGTCTCATTCTTAAGAGAGAGCTTAAAGCTACTCAGGGTCAAAGCACCACAAACTCATTATGACCTGGCCTAGACTGCTGGTCCAGCCTGATGATGCCACTTATTTAATGATTTACCATTAAAATGCCTTTCTGGTGTCAAATGGCAAATGCAAACTACAGCTCCAGGTGACCACTGACAGGAAAGTCCAGTCATTCCTCTTGCTTCTCCCACCTTCTTATTTCTGCCTTTTTCTTCATGCAGACTTCACCTCAGTAAGTAGAATAATTACTTCAGAGAAATCTGAAGGAAGGAACCAAAGGAAGGAACTAATGTGTTTGTAAATGAACCTAGCAATAATGGATGCATTTCCAGCTTGGATTATTTCCTTTTAGCGGCTTAGAATAATATAGTGTTGGCAGTGCTGGTACAGAGATGAAGGTAAAACAAGTATCTATTGATGCCAGGAAAGGGGTGCAGGACTGACCTTTTTCTCCTTTTTTTGAAAGCACAGCACGAAGCTGGATTAAAATCATGATGGAAAAAAGGTCTAAATAACATAATTACATTTTATAGTTGCTGGAACTTCAGCAATTTAATTCCAATTTAATTAAAGATTTTGGCCAAAGAAACACGGAGGTGAATCATCCAATTTTCTTCTGGCTACTTCATTCATACAGAAAATACACAATGAAGGACAATAAATAGTAAATTAACATGTTAAATTCACTCTCTCATAAGGAAAGGTGAAGTGGGCTCTGGAAAGCATTTGTCATTTATGCACACTATGAGTTTGATTTTTGTTCAAGCCAGAGGTATCATGGAATGCATCTGCTATTTTGTGGACTGTATTTGAGCGAACTGTGAACACAAAAAGCAACCTGTCTGTTCTGTTGGGGCACTAAAGCCATTGGGAGTCCTACTAGAAAAGCACAAACTAAATACTGAACAAATAAACATTACGAGAGTTTTCATAATTCTTATCAGTTCAACATTTCTGGCAAGAATTGATCCTGAGCATCATTGCCTTTATTTCCAGCGCTATACAGCAGTCTGAAAGACTTCTGCTAAGAGCCAGCCCTTGGGGGTTTTAGCTTGTTTAGAACAGAGGCTTCACCTTGACAGGTCACCTATTCCAGCTCCTGAGAACATACATGCTCCTTTTCCAAGATCAGCTTCCCCCTCAGCCTATCCTTGTGTCCTTAATAATCAAGTTAATTAGAAGTTCAACATGGGATCACTGATGTTTTCTGGAGGTAAGATACCACTAAAACAAATCTGCAATTATCCACTCAACATCTTAGAGCAAAGCCAATAAAATCAAGCAAACAGAAAATAAATTTCCCATTGATTTCCATGAGATCATGACCTTGGATAATGGGACTCGATTCTCAAATTTAGCATTTAGATGGCTTAATTGCTTCTTAAAATACTTTGCAGAGAGAAGAGGCAGACAGGTGGGGTATTTAGGTTCCATGAGTTGCTTGGCTCATGACTGGTATTGGGACTTTCTGCAAGTCACTCAGCATTGCCTGTAAAGCACAGTTAACAGTCTCTGCTCTTAAAACTTCTTTTCATACAGGAGCAGAACACACACACTGTTAGTTTTATTCTTTTATTTCCTATGCCAGATGAATGCAGACCTAGGACAGAACAGACTGAAATAGGGTGGTGCACCACCCTTTCTGCTAGTCTGTAGGACTTCACTGCAAACTCCTAGGTTGGTTCTGCCTTGTATTGAGTTCTACAGTGATTTGAACAAAAAATAAGGAGAGAGAACTGCTCTGCCAATGCTGCTACTTAACTGTCTATAGAGTGTCCATACAGAGCACACAGGAGGTGTGGCTGTACCATCAGCCCACGTGTCAGCTGCTCTGGGGGACGGATTGCCAATTCCTGAGGGCAGCACACAGCTTGTGAATGGCAGCAGAGTCCACTGAATGGGAGGTTACCAATCACCACTTCCAGAAACAAGTATTGTGCATAAAGCACAGCTCTGAAATAAAATTAACTTCATGGAGATATGCAAAACATTTCTCTCCAGATCAAAACCCAGAGAAATGTACAACAGAATGAAAGAACAGAAATACTCAAATATGCAGAGCTGCTGTGAAACGGTATTTCTTAAAGCCATTAAATGCATCTTTCTCCTCTAAGGCAATACATATATGTTCTGCTTTTTATATGCATAGTTTCATAAGGTCATGTTTATTCTGATGCTGCAACAGCTTCATTGAAAAGTGAGATAGGAAAATAATATAGATCAGTCTTGAAAAATCACTGCAAATTAAAAAAAGCTAGTCTCAAACAGAAGTGAGCAAACTACAGATAATGCAGGTAATGTAAACCATATAGCTATCTCAGAGAGCAGCTCTTAAAAAATGCTAACTACTGGATGCTGCGGCCCTTTAAAAGGTAATATTTCAAGCAAATGATTTCAGAGGTTTCATTTTTAAAATCATAAGTGATGTTTTGTACTGTGCCAAAGCACAAAATGTGTGTAGGAGCATTTAATCAAAACACCATTAAAACACCATCCTGTGAAGCAACCAAGAAGCTGGTACCAGACCAAAGCAAAGGAACTTTCATATAAGATCCATTATTAACTCTATTCTGGCAATGTTTCACAGAGGCAATACTTTTGTTCTACATTCCATACAACTAAGACTGGCATAGAGTTGTGCAAGGCTGAGTCAGCAAGATATTTATGTATCTTCATCACTGTGGGTATATAAAGAGTTAACAGAGTCAATTAAAAATGATGCTTGCATCAGAACACCAATGAAAATTTTACCAAGATGTTAATTTTACTTGTCATCATATATACTTTGCAACTATACCCAAACCAACAAAGAGACCCACTGAGATTCAGACGGAAAAAATCTGCAGCTGTAAGAACCAGTTTATATATTCACACTGCAACAGCAGAGGAAAAACAAGTCAGACATTAGCAAGGACTGAGAATAAGCAAACTGCCAATAAAAGCAATTTTGCTCAATCCATATATGCACCAAATGGTAACATGAAACCATGACCAAAGGATAATTTCACAAAAAACTTGCTCCCTTATTATGCTGCTTTTATTTGCACAATCACAGCAACACTGTATCAAATGGAAAATACTTTTTACAGAAGATCCTGGAGAACCTGTGAATGCACTTTCTGTATTCTTGCAAAGGGTTGATTCTCCAAGACCCTGGATGAAGTCAAGCATGGCTTTTTAAAACATAGCTTGATGAACCTGCTTTACTTTACAAATGGCGTTTCTTGACAGATCATAACATAAATTGCTTCATCTGGTTTTGGGTAATTCTCATGAAATATAGTTGAATCACATTTTGACAAAAGGAAAAACGTGAGCTCTGCAACAGAGAAATTCTTGTATAAAAGAAGCAAGTCATTATTTCACAGTACTATATTGTATTGTGATACTGTCTATAAGACTGCCAGGGTAAACATAAGTTTGTTTTGAGACTGCATTAAATAATGTAAACAATATCACTAGTGAACAAATACAAATGGCTTGCAATAAAATCAGTAATATGCCCTATAATCGCTAGGTTCTAGAAGAGGGAAAAAAAAAGAAAAAAACCAAGTAAGAACCAAATTTTTACCAAATGCAGATCCCTTATTTGAGTAATCCCAGAAAAGGGAATGAGATTGACTGAACAGTGCAGGAGTTTGTCCAGAGCCCAAGCACAGCTCCTCTGCATTTCCTACTCAATACAATTGTTTTTCAGTTAAAAATGCCCTGCATCGAGATGAACATATGGTTCTGATGTTGCTTTACTGCATACTTGTATTTTCCATTGCTTCAAGCATCTCTACACAGCATTATCCAAAACTCCCTAAAATTTCAGTTCATTTTCTTTTCTCCATATGAGACTTGACCTCCAAAATCTGTAGGCAACTTTTAAAACCTTAATTTTAAAATATGCTTTTACTGCAATGAAATCCATCTTTCTGGCCTATCAATACTTAACTTTTCCCTCGACAGACTTCGGTTAGATTTTGCATTTTATGCATAAAAAGCCCCTCAACAACCAACCAAAACTCTCACCCACAAAATCCCCCCAAAAACCACAACCAGAACTCTAAGGGCATAAAAATCATAAATGGCCGGTATAATTCCTTTTCTTACAAGGCCAGCATTTTAAATGAGGTGAATCTCTGTGAGGAAACCAGCGCTAGCAAAAGCCTAATTTGCAAAACACTTCACTAACCTTATGAAAATGTAAAGAGCTGCCAACTAGAACACTATTATAATAACAGGTGATACGATCTTAACAGCAGGTGATATGACAAGGTGGAAAGCTGCAAATCTCCTCTCTTTTATTTGCCTCTACCTATTTTGATTTTAAAAAACCCCAAAACCTGAAAGCTTTGGTATTTTAAAGTTCTACTACAGGTCTCTTTTACAAACAGTTTCAACTGGCTACCCATCACCAGTCTTAATGAAGAACATTTTAAAAACTTGTCCATTAAAACACTGAGGTCATCCGGTGGGTGACCAGATTTACAATTCTTTAATTTAAATGTAAAAGTTCTGCTAAAAAGTGGTTCTTCAATATGACAATTTACATGCAAGCAAATGTGCATACATAGGCTTTTCAGAAACTTTTAGATAAATCAAACTTATTTATTTTATTTCATTAATATCATACTCATGATCTGAGATTTATGTATGCTAGCTCTTTAAGCAGGTGATTTTCCTGCAGCTTAGTCTTCTCTCTCTAAAGTCAAAGCTACCAGCATAGGTTTTACCATACTTTAAGCACATGAACTTCTCACTTTTCCATCTCGTAGTGTCTTCTATGGAATAAGCATGTAATCCATAATGAATTTAAAAAATAAAAATTAAAATTTTCCTCCTGAAACAGTATTTAGATGCTATAAGCTCAAAACAAATTGTGCTAAAGACAGAAATGGTAGAAGTTACAACCAGACAATACAATTCCAGAAATATATTTGAATAAAGAAATTTTAAGTCTAACCATGAGGTGAGTGAGGTTCTGAACAGTTTTCCAACAGGAACTGTGAGAAAGTAAAAAAAAAATGCAAACAACTAAGACATATTTTACAAAAAGGATTGACTATTTTGTTTCTGCATGCTGATACTATGAACACACTGGACCCTGGAGTATTATTCTAAGGAGCACAGTACTAACTCATAGACACACAAATTCCCAAGAAATTGCTTTAGGGGGGAACAAATAGATGAACCAATGATCCATTTATGTGTAGATCCTCTCATGTACGCTGGGGTACAGATGTTCACCGCAGACTGTTGCAAAGTGGACTGTGCTGCACAGTTTTACTTTGGCCCAGGTTTAGAGGCCCTGGTAACTCAGCTGCTGGCTCAAGACATAAAAACCTGCATTAAAAAAATTATGGAAACATTGCCTCATTCTTCCCTTTCTGTTCTGAAGAAATTCCACAAATGAGAAAAAGGCAGGTAAGATGGCAAACCCCAAGGCAAACAGTTCCACTTGTATTATACAAACTGCCTTCTCCCACAGGATGCAGTGGAGAGGCAAGAGCCCTCTGTGTCAGCCCACGAGCTTTTTGTTTAAAAGCCCCAAGAGGTATGGAAAACCAATGGATCCGAGGCAAATCACCATCCAAATTACCTCTTTTTCTGATTTTTTACAACATGAGACTGAAGTTCCTTCCTGACAAATACTGCAGTTAGTTATTGTCCTGAAACTTGTTATTTTATGGTATTTACCAAATCGAACAGGTGCTATTACTAGTCAGAAATTATCTGTCTCTGCACTAATGAACTACAAGTCTGCCTGTAACAGAGAAATCCCAAAGGCGACTCAATCCACTGGGCCCAACTCCTGCCAGGCCTCGAGATCAATTACCCAGCATTATGAAAGGCAGGGGCTGCAAAAGCCATTAGAGAGAGGCAATTTCTACATGAAGAGCACTGAATTAGGGATGACATTTCAGCTCTTGCATTTGCCAGTTTATGTCAAGAAGATAACATTAATTACATTTGGATTTTGTTTTGTTTCACTGCAGTTGTGCTCTGTTCTGTGTTCACTTTTATTGTTAGTAGGAAGACAGACACTGGTGCTTTACAGATCTTTGATTTCCCTCTCACCAATCCAGCAGGGATGTGAAAAAGCTTTTTTGGTTCCTGGACTGCTAAGTCTAAGGCCATTAACTTAGATTAATACATTACAGACTGCTGGTGAGAAGTGTGACCAAGTGGAAATTAAAGAAGGTCCATTGTCACATTTCCTACAATGACAAAAAAGCACTAGGTATTTATAAAAGCATTTAATTTATGCCTTATTTTCAGCATGGGATAATGGTTCAAAGCATTTTAGAATATACACCTGCTCTCACTCTTTGGCTCACTATTTACACATGTGACAAGTCCATGTTGGTAGTAACTTGAAATAAAATTAGTAACTAAAATAATAGTTTCTATTTTGATGGCTTTAATCAAAGATCAAAAAGGTAAAATGTTATTAAATTACCCAGTCCCTTAAGGCTCTGTATCTGCCCCTTGGTTATCACAAGATAAACTAAATTTTTATTTCCTGTGCTGTTAATTCAATGTTTGTCACTTCATGCAATAGAACAGAGCAATGCAGCCAGCCCTGGCAGCCTCTCTTAAGGAATCAGCTGCCTCCTTCTTTGGCACTTCTACACAATGCTTTGCCTCACTGTATTTTCAGAAACTTGTTCAAGATGCCCACTGTGCAGAGAGCTTCCTGCAATCCATTTCAGTGAGATTTTCAGTGTGCTGAAACATGACTAAAAACTGGGATTTGTTTTTAACCTATTTCAAAGCAGTCGATGCAATGCTAAGTAAATAAAGAAGTACCAAGTTACCTCTGACATAAAATGCACACTTGCTTATGTTCATGTAAGAAACAGCTTTCCAGAAGTGGATGCAAGCATAACAACACCTAATCTGGAATTACAGGAAGCATATTTCTATGACTTATCCTTAGGAGAAGTGAATTTAGACAAGATCTCTTTTTTCCTTTCTGCTCTATTGTCAGCAAAGGCATCAGGGAGAGAAGGTGCTACACTTTTGTCAAGAGAGTCACAATCTTTATCCTGCTTCCTAGTTCAGACATTAAGGATGTGACTCTTCTCCCTCTATACAGAGAGGGAATTTAATCAGTATGTTCAACAACCCAGCCTTAGAATATTATTGCAGCTGCTGGAAGGAACAGTAAAATATATACATGCAGGTTACAAAAAAAGTTCTCAATTATATTAAAAAAAAAAACCCACTGCCCAAATCAAACAAAAACCCAAATCATAAACATATGTAGATTACTCCCTTCCATCCCCTGATGCAAACCAAGATATCTTACCTGGTAGGCATCTAGCTGTTCATCAGTAAATATTGTTTGCTTATTACCCATCTTAAATGAGGAATTCTTCCTCTCTGCAAATGCATCCCATTAGAAGTAGCTGGATTCCTCTGTATTGTAGGCATTTAGAGCACGTATACTCTGTGAGCGAGCTGAAAAAATCCCAGAGCCTGCATTGAACTGGTTTGGACTGTACCTGCCCAGCGAGGAAGGACACAGCCTGGGAAATCTTTGCAAAGGCTTGACTGGAGCGTGCCAGGAAGGAAAGTGTTAAAATCACAGGCAGGTGTCCTGCAAAAACAGGGATACCAATCTGCCCCTTTTCAGATGCTTTTCTAAGAGGCATACGGAGCTTTTATAACCCAAACCCCGAGCAGTCGCTCCTAGCAGAACGCAGCTCTCTCTTGCCTCGGGGTCTCGCTCAGGGCTCTTCTCACGGCACCTCCAGGTTTTGGAGCAGCTCTGCGTCAGCCGGTGGCGCTGGGCAGCGCAGCCGTACTGCCAGGCACCCCCAGCCAGCCCGGGAGCTGGGGAGTGCATGGGCACAGCACACAGCCCCTCAGCTCTGCGAGCGGCCCTGTCCCGGGCTGCCGGGGACACACGGCTGGGTGCAGCCTCACAGTGTCCTGAGCGTCCCCACAGCAGCCCCAGGCGCCGCGGGGGCTCCGCAGGAAATGCTCATGTCTGCGCTGTGCCTAGCGAGGATGCGAGTTCACTACCAAAGGCACCAAACTCCCGGGTGCAGCAGTGCACGCAAGGACTCCTTCGCACATTAACTAAATAAAAAAAAACAAAAAAAAAAACAAAAAAAAAAAAAAAAAAACAAAAAAAAAACAAAAAAAAAAACCAAAAACCAGCAAGATTTAAGTAGTTTAACAGATGCTAGCCCGACTCCTTAGGCTCAGGTAAGCACATCTGGGAAGGAAAAACTGCTACCACAGCCTAAAGCAAAAGCAGAAAGTGCCAGTAGAGGGCTCACGGGGTGTTTTAGCGGAACGCAACCCTACTGATGGGAAAACAAAAAAATAAAAGAGCATTATGAGAAGCAGACAGACAAAATTATATTATCTAACATCTGCAGAAGGATAAGCTCTTATAACAACAGCAGGAAGAAGTCTGAGTGAGAAAGGATGACAGCGGGGAAGAAGGACCATTATAAATTCACTTTCCATTCATGCACGTAGGGGCAGGACAGGGTAAAATTCCTAACTTCTTTATTTACAGTCTACCAATGGTCATTATTTCCTCATCAAGATAGCAAGTTTAATAAAAACACTTGGAGAATTATCTTGTGCTTTTCCCTATAGCTTCTAAAGATCCTGGCCTGATAGCAGGATTGGATAATAAGAGTTCACTTTACCTTGGCATATAACAGTAAAGCACAAATATTTAAAAGTAATAGTGAAAGCAAATACATGGTATACATAGTAAAAATATCCTATGGAGTGTGTTGGATATGTAGGTAAGAACAGTCTACAAAGTGCTGAACTGCAGGCTGTTGTTATGGCTTATTCAAATTATGACGTTTAGAAATGCAGGTTTGATTAGCTGCAAACCAGCACTGCCTTGAGCTACAAAAATTATAAGGTATTATCACATACACAAAATAAATGGCTTGGGATGAGAATGTAGGCAACAAGGCTTATTAGAAATAAGCAAACATCGGAATTGTAGCATCAAAGAAATGGATTCTAGCTACAGAGCATATTGCAGCACAGTTTCAGAATAAGAGGAAAGAAGCTACAGCAGTAAGGAAAGTACCAACTGAATGATTTACCATGAGATCAAGAGTGCAGCAAGCATCTGTTCAAATACCACAGTTGTACTGACTGTTACATGGCCAAACTGATCTCTGTTTTCCCAACCACTAGTGTTGGTTTTTTTCCTTTTCCCTGGTATATCCTCAGATATATCCCTGCCATGTATATATATGGCATTGGATTCTTATTATGTTCCAGAAAGTTCTCCACAGGTAAGTCAGAATATAAAAAATAATTTCAAAAATCTGCAAAATACAGTATTTCAATTTTAATTTTTATCAGAAAACAACAATTGATAAGGGCCTCTTGAGACTATGAACTTGAACAGACTGAAAGTTCTGACCCATCCTCAACTCTGAATGAGCTCCATCGTTGCCTTTAGTGGTTATACACATAATTAAGCATGGTTATTATCTCTGATCTGGTGCTAGGTTTCAATTACTGAAATGCAAGAGGTAACAGCTGCTCTCAGTTCAGACCAGACCAATACTTAGGCAAGTGATTTGCATGAAATAGCATTCCATTCACAGACACCTACTTCAAGCTGCCCATCTATGCAAATCAGATTAAATATAAATGGCCAAATTACCTCTAATGTTATTATACAGAAGCTAATTGACAGCAGGGGTGGATTTGGCTCCATATCTTTTCATCTTGTGACTCTATACACTTAACAGTACTCCTACAGTGAAAAGCTGACATCCCATCTCTTCATTTGTCACCTGCTTTTATATCCCTGGCTGCTTGGTTCCACTGTACCCTAGAAGACACGCACATATATCAGATAGTCTCTACCTTTTGAATCAGAATAACAGCAGTAAAACAGCAGCAGGGCTGAATGGAAAACATTAACCAGGTAAGGCTTACTTGTGGTTACAATGTAGGCCAGGGGTAGAGATCCTGAGGGTCACAGACATACTCCTGTTTATTCCTTTGGGCCTGGCTTTCCACTCTGCCACCTCCACTTTCTCTTGAATATTCGAAATGCCTTGGTTTTATTCTATTGCAGAGAAAATATGCAGAGAAATCTGTATGGCTAAAAGAGCTAATTGCTTTAAAAGAAAGACTCAGCTTACCCAGGGAACAGCACCCACTGAGTATGGACTAAAAATAAACAGTTTCTCAAACTCTTCTTGCCATACTCTGAAGAGTATTTTTCCTTAGAAAATAGAATTAAAATACACATTTTAAAAACCGTTGAGGGCTTACACCATACCAGCTAGCTCTTCTCAAGCATATTACAATGGTAACTGTATTTAAATGCATAATTATCTTGTTATACTAATTGGGTAAAATTTAAAGGCAGTATAATGCACGAAGTCTTTTTCACTCCTATTTGGTTGTACATGTCAGAGTTCAGATAAACTTCCAGTTTACTCTCCTTCACTTCTTCTATCTGTTCATATTTATCAAAGATCAGTTGTATTTCCCAGCTGGGTGTTAAGCAAACTTACTCCCAGCATGTTGCTGCAACAAATCAATACTTTTCAATGCGCACAGCAAGAACTGACCTTAAATGCTACCAGTACCACCACACCTCACTGTATTTCAGTTTCTTAAAACTGTTTGCCAAACCAAATGATTTGAAGCTATTAGGAATACATAACACACATCTTGCAATCAGTTGCAGACAACGTTTAGTAAGGAGGACAGTATATATACAATAATCTTGCCATTTCACTGCTCATTATACCAGAGACAATGGTTAAATAGCCACTGCTCATCTGCTCCAGAAATTTAAATCCCAGAGCAGGAAATACACTGTTACCCGAGTACCACAATGTAGTACTTCATGGCAAGAGGGCTGTGGGCTGCAATGGCCTCACTTGCCCCCAGAGGCTGCTCTCTGAGCACAGCTGCAGGGGTTTATTCCCACAGCCACAGGGAGTGGGACACACCAGGCTGGCAGCTCCACACAGCCTTCGGTGCATGTTTCCCTGCTCTGAAGTGTTGCAAGCCATGGCTGCTACAGCAGGTGACTGCTCTGACTTTTTAGGAGAGGTGTAAGTTTAATGACCTCCAGCAGACAGGTCAGAGTACCTTAAATTGCCTCTGTAAATGATGCAGTGAGAATGTGGTGGTGGTTTAAGTATGAAAGCTCTTACTCCTTACCACAGGAAGATCAAGTTCCTATGAACAGATCACTTTACCTGTTCACGAGAGGATCCACACAGTTTTAACAACCATGTTGCATATCTGCTTCTTTCACATGTTGGTTTCCTGCAGCTTTTAATGAGAGAGAAAAGAACCTGAGAAATTTCATGCCCATTATACCAAGTATTCCAACAATTTCCCTCTCACACAGGTGTTTGTTTCCTTGAAGAATAACTGTTCATAAAGAGTCACTGTGTAAGCAAAAAGAACAGTTTTGATCCAGAGGGGCTGCCTGGACATTTATTGTGTTGTTACCTTCTACGAGTCCTTAGTGCCCACTTCTACCGCAGATGCGAGTAACAGTGATCACTACTTGCAGTGGGAGAAGTTCTATCCTCCACTGATGATGCAGAAATTCCCCTGGAGCCTTTGGGGCTTGTTTTATTTACTGGAAAGCTATTCACAATTCTGTTTGCTTACAGATAAACAAGGAATAATAACATTCACCTACTATAGCTGCTGTGGAACTAAAAAAAAAAGTCCTTAAAGATGCCACAGAGCTACAAAACATTCCCATTGCAATGTGCTCCACTGACTGTTACAATAACTTGCACTAACTTGCCTCTTATTTAATAGTTGTCATAAACTAGAAATAAAAAATGAACTGTAAATACAGTTCTGAAATCCTAAAATAAGTGAAAAATGTCAGGTTTTGCTACTGCAACAGGTTAAAAGTTGCTTTTCCAGCACATGGTGGATGGGAGGATGCTCAGATGCCCACTAAACTTGTCTGGAAGTGCTATCCTGTAAGAAAAGGCTTGATGAGTCTGAGCCCTGACTGAGGAATGAATGCTTGAGAAAGATGCAAGACTCATGTCCCTCGAACCAGTGAAAGCTGCTGACTGTGTGACTAAACTGCATTCACTATGAGGAGCAGGAACTTTCTAGGGAGTTTTTAATGCTTAACAAAATAAACAGAAAGGAAAAACTTGCATGAGAATTTGTTGATTTTATGATCTTATCTATCTAGCTTAAAAACATACACTATGATAGCAAATGGAGGTTTCTGACTGCGTTTCATTAAGCATAATTTATCCATAATAAATCATATAGAAATGAAATTAACCCCCCCTTTTTTTTTTTTTAAGATGTTTTACACAAGACAATGTCTCACCTCACAGACAAAATAATCATTTAAAAAAAAAAAAGTAATGGTTGCCTAAGCAGACTAAATGTAATATAATGAATTTCCCCATAGGGAGTCTCAGTATAGTAATCACTAGGGGAAAGACAGTATTGCTGTCTACTATGTACAGGCATCATTTTCTTCAGCAAAATAATTACTCATGGGTTTATTACTGTGTTGTTCATTCCTTCTCAGAACAGATCCAAACCAGTCTTTGTTAACATCTTATTACTGTAGCATTATTATGGTAACACCTCCAAGACACAGATCAATAGGTGTTGAAAATGCATTAAAAAATTCTCCACAATATCTCCCCTCAATTTACATTCCAAGTGCAACCCCACAATGTAGGTGCAGATACAGTCACAAACACAAGAAAGCAACATGAATATAACTGTTAACTACGTACATAGTTACCAAAAGAAAATCAGTATCAAGAGAATTCTAAAGACCTCCCATTACAGACATCTGAATGACAATTCTCAATTCAAAGAAACATCAAAACCAAGATAAAACATGAATAGAGGAAAGGCTGTGAGTATCTCTGGTGCCTTCTCACACACACACACACACAAAAAAAAAAAAAAAAAAAAAAAAAAAAAAAAAAAAAAAAAAACCACCAAAAAAAAAAACCCGCAAGTGACTCTCAGAAAATGCAGGCTACTAGTGCTGTATTGTCAAATATCAATTCTAGGACTTTCTACTCACACATTTAAGATAAGAGGAAACTACACAGTCTTAGTCCTCAGCTTTCAATCACATCCAGGAAAGCTAATTCACTGGAAAGGCTGCAAGTAATCTGACAACTCTATCACCAAAAACTGGTACAACATTATACTGAGACAGAGCCCTGACTTTAATGTTGTCAGGTGTAAGAAAGGTAGGAAAAAGGCAGGAAAAGTTTTTAAAAGCGGTCATTCCCAGAGGTATGAGCTCAAAGGTAGGAAAAAATTTTAAAAGCGGTCATTCCCAGAGGTATGAGCTCAAACTGCCTTAGTTTTAGTTTGCTGCTTTACCCTCCGGAACAGCCCAGGCTCTACTGCCACCTTCAGCGTGAGTGATCAGCACCAGGAGGCAGCGGGGGGCCCTTGGCAGGCGCTGCTGGCGAAGGAGCACTGCAGCCACAGGCCCCGCCGCTCCTGGAACTGACACAGCATCGGTTTTTTAAAATACTCAGAAAGCATCCCGGAAATGAAGGCAAACAGAAGCCTTAAATTGTCCCGATTTCAACAGCTTTGTTTTTAACACTTTAAAGGACATGGGTTTAGGAGGTTTCTTATCTACTTCAACAAAAACCCGACATCTTCTTTCTTAACAAGAACTATTTTTTTCCCATAAGCGACCCAACTCCAGAGGGCGAGATTTTATAAAACCATCAAACGCTTCAAAATTGGGGCCTCTTTGAGAACTGGTTGTCTCTACACAGATGCCACAACGGTACCTCCTCAGACACCGCACCTGGGGCTCCGCGTCCTCCGTCCGCCCCGGCACCTCCCGCACCGCCAGCAGCGGGGGCTTCCCGCAGCACCTCCGCCGGGCCGCAGCATGAGGGCTGAGGGCCGGGGAAGGAGGCTCGGACCGCCTCAGGCATTGGCGGCCGGGAGTTGAGGGCTGGGGAAGGAAACTCGGACCGCCTCAGGCATTGGCAGGCGGGAGCTGAGGGGCCGCGGGTTGAGGGCTGAGGGCCGGGGAAGGAGGCTCGGACCGCCTCAGGCATTGGCGGGAGCTGAGGGGCCGCGGGATGAGGGCCAGGGAAGGAGGCTCGGACCGCCTCAGGCAGCGGGAGCTGAGGGGCCGCGGGAATGAGGGCTGAGGGAGGAGGCTCGCACCGCCTCAGGCATTGGCGGGCGGGAGCTGAGGGGCCGCGGGATGAGGGCCGAGGGAGGAGGCTCGCACCGCCTCAGGCAGCGGCGGGCGGGAGCTGAGCGGGCGCTGCCGCAGCGGCGGTCCCGGGGCGGGGCCTCGCGAGGCGGGGCGGGGCCGCCGCTCCCCGCGCGCCGGTTCCGGTTTAGCGGCGGGCGCGGAGCTCTCGGGCCTCGGCAGCCGCGGTGCCCGGGCGCGTCATGGCCGCGACCGCGTGGATGCCCACGGTAGGCGGGGGGACGGGCCGGATCCTGCCCCGCAGCGCCCGGAGCGCGTCCCGGAGCTCGGTGGCGCCTGAGGCGCGGCCGCCCGGCCGCAAGGTCGCGGTGCCGCCGGGCCCTGGCAGCGCTCCGAGGGCGAAGGGCCGCGGGGCTCGGGCCGAATGGCGGCCCCGCGGCGCTCGCGGGTTCTCTCTCATTCCCCCTCCCCGGGGCGGCGGCGGGAAGGGGCCGTGGGGGCCGTTACTCGAGCGGGCCGGGCCGGGCCGGGGGGGCGCCGCGCCATCCCTCGGAGCGGCCTGCGGGGAGGTCGCGCCGTAGAGGTCACAGCAGCGGCGGGACCACCGCGGCTGCGGGCAGCTCCCGGTGCGCGGCTGACAGACAGCACAGCCGGGAAACGCCATTCCGCAAAGAGCCCGCGGTAGCAGGCACTGCAGAGCCGGCTGGAGACCACAGATACCGGGATCTGGCTGGTGGCTTTCTGGCCCCCACACCTGTCCTCTGGGATTTACTGCTCTGAACCATTCTGAAATGCAGGCCTTATTCCGGGGCTGTCACGGAGATGCTGCTTTTTTACCTTGAGTAAATGAAATTTCTTTTGCACCTTTAAATAACAGCCTGCTAGAGGCAAAGTCATTGAGGCCGCCCCACTTAACCTATCCGCTAAAATAAGGAAGAACTGTCAAGAGCTAATAACGACACGTGACTTTAAGGTCAGAATGGATCAGTTTTCCTTGGCTGGATTCTTTGCTGGTGCCACCAATGTTGAACTTCAGTATATAATGTACTAGGCCCGTGATTTCTGACAAGACAGACTGTTCCAGGGCTGCTCTGCAATGTGAATCCTGTTTCTATATGCAGAAACTGTACCATGAGAACACTTACACTGTACAGTCAACTTCACATTTTCATTTGATTGCTCTGCCTTCATCCTCAACCATATGGCTTGCTTTGGTAAACACTGCTTGCCTGTTGCAGTGACCTTGTACATCTCATGTGGGGCTACAAGTAAAAATAGATCTAGCTTAGATTACTTCTCTCACAGCATTCATTACAATATACAGGAGAATTGTACTGTTTCTAGTTGTTTCTGTTGGTGCCAAGGTAGTTTGTTCCCTTTGCCATACACCATAGCTGTCAGTAAAGATAAGAAATAACAAATACAAATGGGACAGGAGAGGAATACAAATTGTCAAAGTAATTTCTAGCCTGATAGCTGCAGACAGCCTGCATATGTGGATATGGCAGAATTGAAGTAGTGTGAGTCTCTGCAGTTAGAAGTCTTCTGCCTCTTAAGCCACAGGGGCATCAATAGTCCTAGAGAGGAGGGTAAGATTGAGAGGCTGTGGTTTTTCTGGGGTTTAGGGATTTTGTCCATGGCGCTCATCTGGGCAAGAACCCAAGCTTAGATACCATCCCCGTTTTGAAGCTTAATGCCACTTCAGAATGTTCAGATGTTAGAAAATGTGATTCTTTGACTATGCTGTGTACATTCATTGCTGTGGTGAATTTTGTCTTTAATGTGCATTTCGGTTCCACTTTTTAAAAACCATCAGGCATGCAGAAGGCAAGAGTACAACACCTACAGGTATAAAAGGTAGAAGAACAAAACTCACCCCAGTTTGAATGGAAGAAGTGACACTAATGCAAAGTAGTTTTGGAAGCATCAACTAAAATGTGTAAAGATACTGTCCACCCAACTGCTACCAGCGAAGTGCTTAATTTTTCACTTTGTTTTCCACAAATCTTCATCCTTAGCATATCCTGTATTTAGTTAGCCTTCCTGCAGCCTTGCTTGCAACATGTTGTGTGTGAAGACTCGAGGTAGGGTGCAGTGACCCCCAGGCAGGACAGGGGAGCACAGTGCAGGGCAAAGCATGGCTGTCCTGGGCTCACCTTGTGCTAAGAATACCCACAAGGGCCTGCTGCACTGAATGTTAGAGTGCAACTTGGCAAAGCAATGGCTACTCTGGTTTCATTTGGATTTTTATAGTAGTTTGAGATAGGAGATTTAAAGCAATATGACTTTAAAATGGAGATGTGCTGCAACATTGTTAAACTTTAAAAATCTCATTTGTGTAGTAAAACAGCATCTTTTTGTTTTGTGTTCTTGCAGGTTTCTCGATTGCTAGGTGCTTTCAAAAACCAAAAAAAGGTGACCAGAAGTTTTGGTAATGCTGTGAGTATATAGTCCCATTTTTTTCTTTTAAGAAGTTTCTCAATAAACGGGTTTGGAAATTTGTAAGATCACTGTTGTTATTCTTTCATTCCAAAAAAAAAAAAAAAAAAAGGGCTGAACAAGTGAACATGCATGCTTTTAATAGCATGATGGATTTACATCAGTTAATCACTGTCATTGGCAATTGCATATTAACCTAAGTGAGAATACAAAAGGCTTTAGCAAAAGATAGAAGTGGCTTGGAAAGTTTTCCAAAATATGGCCATAAGCCAGTCTTCTGAAATTCATCTGGGAATGGGCAAATATTGGGCAAAGTAGAAAGATTGTTGAGAAGCTTCTCATTTTCTTTCTTTTGCAGACTTCCCTCTAAGCACTAGATTTTCTTTACTGCTGCTTTTAGAATTCCTTGCATCTAAAATTCTGCCTTTTCAAGGTCCTCTTTAAACTATCTTAGACGTTGATTGTGTATTTCCCTGTAGATGTTTTACCTTCTTTATGTGTCCGTGTTTGAAGTGCCCATGGGCCTTCTTTTCAATGAGGGCGGAAGCAGGGCTCAGCACCCCTAAGCAGGACTTAAAGAGGAACTGTGGCTTTTAATTATAAGTTTTGGGGAACAGCAGGTAGAACAGTTAGAAAAGAAACTGAAGGGTCACTTACATAGTATAAAAATCTGAAGGAGAGGCACCCCTGGTTCTGTTTATAGCACAACTGTTTCAGGCTCAAGTGGAGCCCTGCAGTGCTGTAACTACGTCAGACAACACAAAACTACTCTCGAGGCATTCCATCAATGACAGCTTGCTCAGCAGCAGTGTTCTTTTATCTGAAGTTCTGGTTTTTTATTGTGCACAGGGAATTTCTTTGGCTCAAAAGTTAAAAAATCAGTCACTATATATTGAAATTCTGAATATCACCTTGTGAGTTGATTCTATTGGGGGTTTTTCAAATAATGTGTGTGAGCTGCCTTTTTTATAGGTAATAATGAGCCCATAAAAACTGCTGGAACTCTAAATAAAACAAAATGAGATGAAGCATGCACCCTTAGAACGCTGATCATATTTTTTTTTCATCAAAGCAGAATACATTCTTGCCCTGTTATTCATTGAGCCTGGGCTCTGCATTTTTTTTTACTTGTTTGATGATGATAAAAGAAACAATACCAAGGACATTATGAGAAGAAAATAAGTTGGTATTGTTAAAAAACGGGTCTGAGATTTTTAGGAGGTCACTTGAGAAATTTAGCTTGGCATGACCTTTTTTTAAGGTGAATGTAGCTTTTCATACACAATCATTTCTAGCACGTGTCAGTATTACGCAGCATGTTGATAATATTGTAGACATATGTGGAACAGAGCCATAGGTAGGTAATGTAACCTTCTCTCCACATTTCCAGAGGAAAGCATGCTAAGATCATTAATTTCAAGGAGTACTGAGCAGGAATCTGCCTTTCACATTCAACCTCTGTTTTGAAATAGGAATAGGTAGTAGGCAAATTTTTAAACAATTCTCTCAAAACATTTGCACTCCCCCTTGGAAAGCAAGCTAGTCCTTCTCACTTCTGTCCAGGACTGCTGTTCTTCATAGTGAATATTTGGTAAAGGAAAATTTCTTTTGTTTTCTCATAGTTACTTGGTTCCTACAACACATGAAAATGTTTTCTATGTAGAAAACAAACATTCATCTGTTGTACTACTGATATTTCTTTACCTAGGCACAAACGGTAACTTTAATCCCAGGAGATGGCATAGGACCTGAGATTTCTGCTGCTGTCATGAAGATCTTTGATGCTGCCAAAGTAAGTCATATTTGTCTTGCTATAAGCATTGTATATTGAACTACAACAACAAATATTAATTAGGCATATTAAAAAAGCTTTCTCTTTAGCTTCCAAGAGATTAAGTCATATTTAAGCTATTAAAACTTCTTTCCAATAGAAAGAGCTTGAAGCTTCAGCTAGTAAAAGACAGGAATGTGATACCAAGGCAGGGCTTGAAACTGTTAGCAGACAGAAGAGTAGAGACTTGAGAGCAAACGCTGTGTTTGATTTTTGGAAATATGAACTCAGTGTCATGTGAAATCATCTTGTTGATGTAGTAATCCTGAGCAACTGATAGAAGATGTCCTTTCATCCATTAGGACTGCCAGTGCAGGTGAAAAGTGTGTGTGAAAGCACTGGCTTATTTTAGGAATCCAACTGCTGCACTGCCCAACACTTGCAGGGATATGAAAACTGACTGTATCCAAGATCTGTTCTCTTACCTCTCTGAGAAACTTCACCAGAACTTGTCAAGTTTCCTTTAAAGGAAATACAGCTCTTTAGGAATGCTGCCTATTAAATTGTTCCACGTTTGTAACAGCATCCAGGCATATTCCCTTTCTATTACAACTATCCAAGATGGATTTGAAAAAAGTTCTCTTTAATTATGTTGTATCTTTTCCTTTATGATCATTCCTGATGAAATGAATGGGTGGCAGCCTGTCTCCACTTACATTCCTGTGGTAAATGCAAATTCAGAAAGCATTGTGGAGCATGTGCAGATTTTTAGTTAGATAACGGATACATATCTATGTCATGTACTGTCTTCCAGGCAGTAGCGATGATGAGTTCTCAAAGAATTCAGCTTTAAAATGATTGTCTCTTGGATACAAGGAACTCAACAGCTCTAAAACCTTGAAAGAAATAGCATGTGTGTTCCAATTCTAACAATTTCTGTTATATGACACCTAGTGTGGCATTGTGGAATTCAAGTTTATGATGATTTGCCACTCACACTATTTCATTTTCACTTACTTATTTACATTTTTCAAAAATTACTTTAGTTCAAACCTCTCATGCTTACCTTCACTTACCAGCAAAAATATTGTTCAGGAAGGCCTGGACAAAATTCCTTACACACCTTCTTGTGGAAGTTAAAACTCGAAGCAAAATCATGACATTTAAGTTAACACAGATTGTGTGTGTTTAGGCACCTATTCAGTGGGAAGAGAGGAATGTTACGGCTATCCAAGGACCAGGAGGGAAGTGGATGATACCTCCAGAAGCCAAAGAATCCATGGATAAAAACAAAATGGGATTAAAAGGTATTTTAGGGGTTAACACACAGATACTAAATAATGTTGTGTTTATAATGAGTCTGATGTAAAGCCAAAGTTCCTCATCTGTAGCACAATAAAATGGGTAATTATAGGGGACAGCCTGTCAGGTAGTTGTCTGTAATCTTGAAACAGTCCATTCCCAAGCCATAAGTTTGATAGATGTTGTATTGGAGGTGAGTATTACCACATACCAACCTTTGGACTCTCTGCATTAGGCATTTCTGAGATGCACAATAGTATGCAGTAACTGTATTCCTAATGAGCAATATCTTTATATGTTTTAATGAAAATATTTCGTAAAATCTGTTCCATGTAAGGGTCGCAATTTTGCCTTTACCCAGCTGATTAATGTGCCTGTGCAGTGGTTGATAGCACAGAGAATTCCCACAGCATTCCAGCATAAGGGTTAAACAGGAATTTGCTGATCCTCTGTAGGAGTCCCACTTGACCTAGACTTTCAGCTCTCAGCTCCATGGAGGGGTTTATTTTCTTGTTCATCCTTGTCTCTATTTTTTTCTCTAGGGCCTTTGAAGACCCCAATTGCTGCAGGGCACCCATCAATGAATCTGCTGCTGCGTAAAACCTTTGACCTTTACGCCAACGTGCGTCCCTGTGTGTCCATCGAGGGCTACAAAACGCCCTACACAGACGTGAACATTGTCACCATCCGCGAGAACACCGAGGGCGAGTACAGCGGCATCGAGCATGTGGTAAGTGCCTGCAGCCACTGCTCCCTGCTGCCTTCTCTGCTTCTGCACTGCTAACCTGGCCCATCTCACTGGGCATCAGTGGGATTTTTTCACGTTTGGCACCCTTTAAAAAGTTCCTCTGTTATGAAATTCATTCTGCCTCATTCCAAATTCTAATGCTTGGTTCCAAATGGGAACAATGAACTTACACTTACACTGTTGATGGAACTCTTGTCTTGCAGATTGTGGATGGGGTTGTGCAAAGCATCAAGCTGATCACAGAGGAAGCCAGCAAGCGTATTGCAGAGTTTGCTTTTGAATATGCCAGAAACAATCAGAGAAGCCATGTGACTGCTGTGCACAAGGCAAATATTATGTATGTTGACACTAATGTGCATTGAATTATAAATAACTTGTAAAGTTTTACTCAAATGTAAAACTACTGTTGATGGCACTGGGAGTCAGTAAAATGGGGAAAAAGTCAAGTAAATGTCTCCTAAATCAAATGGGCAGTACTGACCTGGTACTCACAGGGCTGTGATAATTATATACCAATGTTCTTAATAGCAAGTTTGTAGTAATCCTTCCTTCCAAAGCTCTTATTTTAGGAACTTTTAAACAAGGAAAATGAATTTAAAAACTGAGGATGAAAGTGGCTGGTGTCTTTTACAGTTTGCAAGCCACTTTATATTGAACTGAATCATAACACATGGGATATTATGTGACACCACCTTCACAAATTCACTAAGCCTTTAGTAAATGAATAGAAGTCATTCTGAGAATTAATGTATGCCTGTTAAACCACTGATACAAAAATATTTTATGAGGGATAAATACTCACAAATTAGGTTTCTGAACTCTAATTAAACCTCTGTTGCATGCAATGTTCTTTATCTTCAGTATTGCTTCCTTACAATAACTGCAATATTCTCTTGGTTGTCTAATTGCAGGAGAATGTCTGATGGGCTTTTCTTGAGAAAATGCAGGGAGGCAGCAGAAAACTGTAAAGATATTAAATTTAATGAGATGTATCTGGATACTGTATGTCTGAATGTGAGTATTTACATATTTTAATTGTAGTTTGTTTTTTTTTAAGTTTAAATTCTTAACTTTAATGAAAATATACTTCCTTCTAGATGGTTCAAGATCCATCTCAATTTGATGTGCTGGTTATGCCAAACTTGTACGGTGACATCCTCAGGTATGGAGATTTTAATTTAACCTCCCAACATGTAAATTACTGATACTTTCCCACCAGTCATTGAGGTCATATGCAAGGCAGATGGGTGATCATTTTGTGCATCTAGACTTTTTAACACTGCATAAATTGGATATCAACTGGGAAGAAAGGATGGCATTATTATGCTTCAATTATTAACATGTAGATGGGAGGGGCTATATGATGAGAATGTAGTTATTATTTTTAAAAGTCTGTTTCTGCTTATAGAGGTTATGAATATTGTTCAGATGGGGAAGATGAGAAATTTCTCCAAATGTGCAAACACTATAATGGCTTACATTGTAATAGGTATTAGGGAAAAACTTTCTCATCCTCAGCACTAGAATACCTTGTGTAGGGTGACTGTGGGACCATGACGTACACAGGGGGCTCATGATACAGTTAAATGAGTCTGCATAGTCACTGAAGAACTAAATGTGTGGCCCTTAATATTCTGCCAGCTCTTAGTTTATGTATTACTTTCCATACCTTCAAATTAAATTTTATATTTGAGTAACATTAATACTAGAGGTACTTGGTGTCTTGAAGGCAAAACCCATCAGCACACATTTTCCATTCTGCAAAATTATTAGCTAGAGTGTAAATTCCATGAAACACTTGTAAAATGAAGTGTTTTAATCTCAAATCTTAAGTGTATAATGTAACATAGTTTCTCCTCACACCTCTAAGGAGAGATTGAGAAAAGAGCCTGAATTGGAATTTCTATTTAAATGCTCAACTATTTACATCTTAGAATCCATCTCCTCTTTTTGTACAGATAATAAATTTAAAGGTAACTTATGTATAGGAAGAAATGGTTCTTAAGCCTCTTCTAAAATAGCACTCTCTTTGTGATAAGGCAGTCTGTCCACTCTAAGAAAAATCAGATTCTAACTAATGCTTTTTGCTTTAAGAATTGGTAAAGGTGTGCACAGGGACCTCACAGCAGCTTACACTTTGTTATCTAAAAGAGATCAAATCAGAGGAGTCTCATCAGTACCTTTTCACCCAGTTCGCTATCATCCGTTTTAAAGTTCTTATAGAAATTCTGTAAAAAATTTCATCATTCTAAAACTTTTCAATACATTTGAGCCTGTTCTTGAAGAGGGCAGTCACCACTGGGTGAGGTCTCACCTGCTGCTCCCAAAGTATGAACAAAATGCCAGGCAGGTTCCTTAGCCTGAATAGGTACAGAAGCAAATCTCTTTGATTAAGTACTTAGAGTGACAAATGCAGACTGTATCCAGTTTTCCCCAGACTCTATACCAGTTAATATAATTGGTTTATTTTAGCTTAAACTATTGTTCTGCGAAGTCTTCCAAACTTTTCTCCTTGTTAGTCCTTGATGAGCTAAGTGGTAGGCAATAATTCTGTGTGTACAGGTGTGAGAATACCAGAGTTTGAAGAGCTTTGTTCATCAATGTGTTCAGCTGTCAGGGTACAGTATGATGACAATAGGGACAGTTGGCTTGTTAATTTTGGTGGAAACCAAATGCAAATTGCTTATGTCTGATGATCTGCTAATGTCACACTTAACCTACTGTTGAGTAAAGAGAGGGGGAAAGCTAGTCAGGTATCACTTGGAAAATGTTCCTTAAACTGCACACAATACTCTACAAAACCACCAGTAACTCACCTACCCAAGCAAAATTCTTGCACGGTTTTGAGAAGAGCTTTACATATGAAAAGTAGTTCTGTGGCCCCTTCAGAGGAAGTAAAATTTCTGTATAGTTACAGGAGACCGTGCATAACAGTAAGTTTTTGAGACATACACATATTCTGTGCTTTTAGTACTTTCCATTGTGCCTGTGTCTTATCAGCTTTATTTTAGTGTTTGGAATTTCCTTTTCGTTTTCCTTTATTACATTGTCTTCTTCTTGTACTTCTAAGAATTTTTAAATGTTCTGATGGGGTACACATGGCTAACAGCATCTGTTCTTTCTCAATATTGTTTTCAGACTGTGCAGGTGTATCAATTAAGTTATAGTTGGAGTTGACTGATGAACAAAAATATTTCAATACCTTGCAGAGAGGCAACTGTATATGGAAAAATTCTTGGGTTTTTTTATTTTGTGGTTGCTTTCTTTTCAGTGACTTGTGTGCTGGACTCATCGGGGGTCTTGGAGTAACACCCAGTGGAAACATTGGTGCCAATGGAGTGGCCATTTTTGAATCTGTAAGTCTTGTTACATAAGGCAGAGCAGTAATAACTTTGTCTCAACTTGAGAATCTAAAACTTCTCCATGCCATACAGTGTGGCTGCCATTTATTTAACAAAGTTCTTTGCAGAACTCTATTTTACTGTGAAGATACTCATGCTTTACCCTGAGAGCCTGGTTAGAGTAAATACTATGTGTAGGTTTTTTGCATGTCCTTTTTTTGACCGATACTTTGTTTCCCACTTTTTCATAAGATAAATACCCCTACGAAATAGAACCTGAGGGGCACAATTTAAAGATATTAGGTGACCTAGTTTTCCCTTGCTGATATCTTTGAACTGAATTGTTTTGGTCCTTGGTGTCTCCTTTCCACTGACTGCATCACAGCAAAGTAAGTCCTGTTTTAACACACTGGTACACGAAGAGCTATGGCTCAGGCTGCTTGCACACACTTGGATTGCCTAGGACATTTAATCAGCCTAATGACATCATAACAGATAGGTTTACTCTTATTTCTAGGTTCATGGAACAGCACCAGACATTGCAGGAAAAGACATGGCAAATCCAACTGCCCTCCTTCTGAGTGCTGTGATGATGCTGCGCCACATGGGACTACACAAACATGCCACAAAAATTGAGTCGGCTTGCTTCGATACAATTAAAGATGGAAAGGTAACATGAAGCTGTGCAAATAAATGTAGGAAATTAAAATCCTATTGTATCAAAGCAAGAATTAACTTGGAAGATCCACACCAGAGTGGGGAATGGCCTGCTGAGCTGGCCTGTTGCACAAGTAGTGTCACTGTCCTTCTCTGATAGTAATTATATTATCTTTGGTGATACTAAATCTGCCCAGCTGAGCAGTAAAGGGACAGGGCTGTAGCATTTGTCTCAGCAATGCTCACCTTACATTTCCACAGCTTTATGAACTCCAAAATAGTGAACTGGATGGCTGTTTTTCAGGAAGGCAATGAGAGTTTCAAGTAACTATTAGCATTTCAGTTACGCAATTTATAAAACATACAAAGCATATATATTGAAATCTGGGTCTTGAAGTGAAGGACACTCATTTGCCTTTCACAGGCTTAATCATCCACTTTGTTTATAGCATTTCAGTCTTGACTGTAATACTTCTGTTCCTGTTTTTTCAGCTCAATTATTTTCTTTTTTTCATTCTTGCTGCTTTCACTCATTTTTGACTACAAAAGCACAGATTTTATCCAGTATTAATTTTTTCACTTAAGATTTCATATGTTTCCCTGTGGAAGTGAGTGTCTTCAGATTCATGAATCAAATGGGATATTGGGGGGAGGGAAGGCTTATGCTCTGAAACTTGACAAATTTATGGTCTTACCATAATTGGTTCATTCCTCTACACTGATATCCATCTCTTGAAAACATAGTTGGAAAGATCTTGAAGATTGCAGTTAAAGAAGATTAGCAGCTAGCCATGCTGGTTCAGTTATCTTAGGCAGGACCATGAGAAGCTGCTTTGTAATTAAAAGTAACAAGAATGCTGAAACCAAAAGTTGTCATCATTTTGTAAGTTTGCAGCTATCTTGCTGTGTGTAGGAGCAAGTTAAAAAAATATTTAAACTTACAACTGAATAAAGAGGTGCTCCCGTAAAGTTCCCATTTACTGCTCTGGAAATGAAACCCTCCATCTGCAGGTCAGTAATTCCATGGAAGATAACAAGTTTTGTGACATGGCTACTTGTTTACTAGTTACTTATAACGTTTTGATTATATGCTCACAATGGAGAGAGTCCTTTTAACTGAAAATACCCCATAATGCAATTTAAATTACAAGGTCTTAAAATAGTAACCTTGATCGCTTCTCTTGCTTGCTATTCTTCCCTTCCCCTCAATCAGTTAATTAAGATCTCTGTGTGTGCTATGTATGGGGGAAATTAATGATTTTAATTATCTTCTAGAGTGCTTTTATCTAGCCAGGTTGGACAAGCAATATTTTCCACTTTTTATTTTACTGTCTTCATGATACCAGACAGGAGTTGTACTCAGTGAATGATTTTTAACTCTACATTTTCTATCTCTTAACTAAACTAAGCAAACTTTGAGAGTTGTTAACATACAGCATTGAGTTATGGATGCGTGTTCTGTGTGGGTTTCCTTAAAAAAAAGACCAATCTTACTGAATTCATCTCAATTAGTTGTCCTTGTGCTGAACCTTCATATATGAATTTTACTTCCAAAGGATGAACTTCTTACTGAAGATGTAAATACTTAACCATTAATTACACTATTAAAGGACTTTGTAGAGCTTTGACCACACACACTTTCTTCCTGTAGTTAAGATAAAATCATGTTAAAATCACATTCCAATCCGATAACATTATTTTATGTATACTCAGGTTTCCTCTACCTGCACAGTCCTTACTGATGAAATCTCTCTGGGATGTAGAACTCAAACTTGGTGTATTCCTCCTCCCCCTATTTACTATCCATACACAACATATCACAACACCCAGAAGTGTTCAGAGACAACACTGGCCACGTAATACATTTTAGTAAATTACTTGTTCTTTCTTTCAGATCTTGACAAAAGATTTGGGAGGCAATGCCAAGTGTTCAGAATTCACAGAGGAGATCTGCCGCCGAGTACGGGACAAAGACTAAACTTCCCTCATACTGCTGGTGATAACTCTGGAAGGACACGTCACACAGAGTACAATATATGTAACCTGATATCCATATGCGTATAGTTTGCTTATCTCTTGAGAGCAAACTTTTTAGCTGAGGCCTCTCCATTAATAAATCTAGTCCAAATGGCTACAAATGATGCTTGTGCCTGCTTTCGGTGGACTTTTCCAAGTGCTTTGTCTTATTTATTTTTTTTCTATCTGGTGAACATTTTTATGTAAGTGAATTCTTTTATTGGCACTGTAACTGTCTAATATTTTTCATTTCAATTAGAGGGTTTTACTTTCCACATAGAAAAATTATGCAAACAAACCAGTAACAGAATTAGTGAAATATAAAAGCACCTTAATGGTTAAAACCTACTTTATTGATCTTGCTGAAATTGAAAAGATAGGTTTTCAGCCTGAGAGTAGCACAAGATGACCTTCATAAACAGAAACGGGTATGAAATAAATAAAATAGCGATTTCTTGTTAGAGCAATGAGAAAACCACTTTAGATACTCTGGTGATTCATGAAATATAGCCCTCCCCACCAAAGGCATGAATTAAGAAATACAAAATTATAGAGATTTAATCTATTTCTGTATTTTAAAAAACCCTACAGCCATTAACTAGCAAGGGATGAGAATTAATGCTGAAGCAAAATTATTTTTCAAATCTATATACCAAAATAATTCTTACCAGTTTTCCTCTCTGAAACACACTTTACAACAGAGTTCCAATGAGGACGAATTATACAGAATTACTTCCGCCATGTATTGTGAGGGGAAAGAATTAACTTTGCAAATTTATACTAAGTATGTCATGACTTCTCCTAGAATGCTTTTTGTGTTGTAGTTTTCTGCACAGTCTGTTCAGTGTGTCTTCCTGTACTGACTAGTAATTTTATTCTAGAAACTCTGAACGTAAGGGACTGGTCCTAAATGGATTAAGACAGATCAGTGGTTTGGCTCTGGTGCCTGTGTTCCAGAAATACATTTCATCCCTATTCAAGGGGATCTGAATCTATTTTTTCCTTGCTTACTAAGCTTAATGGGTGCAAAAGCAACTCTTTTCCCTCCCCTCTCCATCAGGTGCAGATCATTACTCAAGTCAATGATCTGTAGGTATCAAGGTATTGCTTCCATTCCTGCACCCTACAAGAAAATAGGTATTTTCAAACTCAGTATAGCACAGGATTATCCCTACTGCCAGAAGCAGGCTTCTTACAGCTTAATTCTATTCATAGAAAGTAACTAAGTGGAATAATATCTCTTAAGACTGTTTTGGGCTGGTTGTTTCAGAAGTAAAACAACTTTGGAGTAATGACTTCTCCTGTCACTCTCTAAAGTAAACGTCCCAGCTTTTTTATACAGTCTAACAACCTGCTGGAGGAGCTTTATTCCTCCCACACTCTGCTTTTGGTGAATAGGGCAACATTTCTTTCGGTGTTTTACAAGCTGCTGCTTCCTTGTTTCCTTCAGATTAATATTGTTAAAGAAATTCTGAATTACCATTGCGCACAAAATGGGGAAGAATAAACTTTTCAAAGTCCTATTGCTTGTTTTGTTTTTATAATCCTAGGCTGCTACTTTGTCTTATGTGTTGAGCTGATTATTGGTACTTGCAACAAATCTTAAGTCTGTAAGATGTGTGAGAGTGGCAATGGAAGTTTAATGGAAACAATATCCTGTTCTGCATAATTTTTTTGTCTCAATAACAGTGGCTGTGGCCTGCCTGCCTGTGTGAGCTATTAGAGCTGTCTGCCAGAGATCACTCACAGCACACCCTTTAGACAACTTCATGCCAAGCATTTCCTTCACATAATATAATTTATTTTTCATATGGATAAGCAGACATGCAACCCACATTTGTCAGTGCAATGTGAATACTGAAACAGGCAGATACACATTAACACTGCTTAAACAGAAGCACTGTAAACAACTTTAAAGAAATTTCTGTTCGAGCATTTAATAGCATTTTAATGTGAGAGCTCCTGTATTGACCGCTTTGTGTCTTTCAGTCTTAGGGAGCTATGCACCTGGTTTTTTTGATTATTTGTTTTTAAGAGAAATAGTAATGCTTATTCCAACATGGACTTAAGAAATGAACTGCTGTTTTCACAGAAGTCTGAATTCTAGGCATTGCAGAAATAGAAGTGTCTTCAGGTTCTGAAATGTGTTAGTGAAAAAAAAAAAACTGTTCTCTGGGAAGGGAAACACATCCCAGCCGTTTTGATTTTTATTTTTTGTTTAATTATCACTGGAGTGGTATGGCAGTTTCATTAATCAATACTGCTATCTACCAAAATATATCATGAGCTACAGGCAGTGTCTTGGAGGAAAAAAAAAAGAAGAAAAAGAAAAAAAAAGAAAAATGGAAGAGCACTGTATAATTTTTTTCTTTTTGTTTCAATCTAGAGTTAGTTATATCTGCTTTATAGAACACAGAAGGATGTTTTAAAGGTCATAAAGTAAAAGCAATGTTAGAGAATGGACACACTGTAAAAAGAGGACAAATGATCGGGTGAGTATCAGGAACAACTACATTGACACAGCAGCTTTCTAGTGGTTTGGTTCAACAGACTACAAACTCAAAGCACAAATCTTCATTAATGCTTTTGATTACAAAATACTTCCTTTTGCTCACAGATCTTAATGCTCGGAGGAAACATTTCTTATTCTTCATAGAAGGACTCTACTTCATTCTGGTATTTCTCAAGCACAGCAAGCCGCTTCAGCTTCATTGTGGGACCTTAAAAGAGGGAGAGTCAGTTCCAGAAATAGGAACAAAAATTCCTACTCGGTCTGAGCTTTGGTGCCTAAGTTTTTTCTTGAAGAGCCTGTTGGGAGGAGTATGCCCCACTCTAAGCACAGATAAATGCTAAAAGGGAGAAAAAAGTGTGGCATGTGAGGTTGCCTCCACACAAGCATAAGGACTTCAAAGGGAGCTGCAGATGAGGGTGGTAACTGACTACCACTTTTTTCACTAAAAATGTATTTTTGAAAGCTTTTAAACAATTCTTTGTTTATTCAAAGAGCCTGGTAATGTGCTTTGGGCTCCCTTATCAGGCTTTCACTATCTTGCTGGTTTTGGTGTTTTTTAAGAGAAACTTTCAGTATTATTAGTGAAAGTAATTAACACTGTAATGCATAAGGAATTAACCAGAATTGATCAATTACGCAAAGCAATCTGAAATTTAACAGCTGTACTTGCAAATGGGCACAGATTAATAAATGTGTGCACAACTAAAACTCCAGGTTTTGTATTTTTTACCACACAGTGCATAACCATTTTTCCTTTCCTGGTACTGAATAGTCTTGGATCAGCAGCCTCTTAGATATGGGTACCTCAAAATAAATCAGTAAGTCTTACCTAGTTCTCCCCCAGAAATGGAAAAATCTCTTGGCAGGACGATCCATTTTTGAATGCAATGAACCCTGTTGGTAGCATTGCTGTTGACTCTGTTGATTCCCTCCTGGATGGCCCTGTAGATCGCCTGGTCTCTCGTAGCTACAATCTCGGACACTTTGGTGGCTTTACTACCACTCCTCTGGCAGAAGTCTCGAGCTTCCTCGGTGAGAATGTCAGTGGGATCAGATGTATCTGGGTCCAGCACACTCTAAAATATCAAATGAAGTGAATCATCGAATGCTCACTCTTAAAAGGCATTAACAGGTTCTCTGACCGGGCCCTCCCTCTCAGCATAAACACACAAACATTCTGTAAGCCTTAGAAAGCAGAAACACAGATCATAAAGGGCTTTTCTTTCCACTTGGCTACCAAATGCAGACGTCATGAACAGACTTGAAACGTGTGAATGAATTAGGCAATAGAGTCCACCTCTGACCTTGAATTTCTGCCATATTTTCCAAATGACTCCATTGTTACAGGGAAACATTTAGCTCATCATTCAATGGAATTACTATGGTGTAATGTAAACAGCTGGAGATAGAAGTGCTCCTAGACTCCTTAAATTAGTACTTCTATTGTACATGAAGATAGGGAGAATCAGGCATGGAGGTAAACAACTTGAAAACACCGCAAGTCTCATTCACTAGGTATGTACACAGAACTGAAGTGCGAATGTTTTAGGAAAACAGTGATTTCTCAATTGAAGCTTTTACCACAGCAAGGCTATCAATTATTTTGTTTCACACTCATCCTTCTTGTGTTATAAAAATAACAAATTGTAGAGAAATGTTTTTGTTGGAAAGTTTCTGGATTTGCCCAGCAAGCACATTTGTTGGTTTTGCTCATCTGTAAGTATAAAAGCTATTATTGTGTTCTGTTACAGAGACTTCTCAATCTTCCAGCATTTCTTAAATAAGAATTTGCATTTAAATAGAATATAGCTCTTATTGTATATGTAGGAGAAACAGCAGTAAATATGTGGCTGTTTAGCAGATCAGGTAACCCTAAGTTTAGACCCAGCAGGATTTGGTCTGTAGTTGTTATACATTTTTCCCCCCTGTTAACATCCCCCTTTCTAATTTTAGGCCTTTTTACAAATGGTTCAAAATTATTATACTTATGTTAGGTGCAGGTGTATAACCACTGAAGGCGGTATTAAAACAGTTTACCTTTAGGGTCAGGAACATTGACAAAAACTTCTTTTTATCTCCAATCACCATCGCATTACTAACAATGGGGAGTTCTTTTTTAACAGCATCTTCAATTGGAATTGGAGGCACGTTTTCACCTCCAGCTGTAATAATCAAATCTAGGTGAAAAAAGAAAGGCTATTAGTTGAATTCAAATAAATTCCAAAGATCAGGTTAATGTCTGGCTCAACCTGCTTTTCTTATTCTGACATTAAAAAAGAGGGTTTTTTTTTTCCCCAAGATAATATTTTCCTAAGACAACAAATCCTATTAATTATCTCCAAAACAAAAATGCAACTATTTTTGAAACAGAGGCTCAAATTCTCACATCTCCCTCAGTATATTTGCTCCAGATAGTTTTTACATAATCCAGTAACAGGTTACTCTCAAGGGACTGTTACATAATCTGGAATTTTTCTGTGAGAGATCATCTCTTCCAAATTAGCATAGGATTCAGCCTCTATTCTATTGTTATTACCTCATCAACAAGCAAGTTCATTGTTAACATCATGACTCCAATTCTTAAATCCACCAAGAGGGGTCAGACAAAAATAAGTTACTACTGCAGGAAGGCTCCATAGAAGCAACATTTGTTCTGAAGTGCAATACATATAGTCAATGAAATTATTACTGACTTGAGTAGTATCTAAGTAAATTCCAATTCTTTGCTTTTGTTGCATTGGTGATTTCTCACTGTCCTCAAATAATTGTCTTTGCAGCATTTCAGAACATGCTTCAACAAGTAACACAGACACACTTTTCTAAGTCTAACTTCACCTTTCATTCCACCTTCCTATTGCAATAGTCCTGTCTTTGTCTTAAATCCTCTACCAATCTCTCTGGCCCTTAGTTTTTCATTGTCCTTATTTGGACTTGAATTTAAAACTTTAATGAAATTGGACATATGGTTATTTTATCCCAGATTGTCTACCCATCCTGTAATTCAGAGTAACTGCTATTAGATCAGAAATCAAGACAGGTGTAAGAGAAAAACGAATGTTCAGATTGATTAAGACAAGGGATTGTTACTGCTATGCTAAAGGAAAATGAATCAGACAAGAAAACACATTAAAATAAAGACAGCTGCATTTGGTGCAGGCTATTAATAGTACCAACTTCAGTCCTGAATCCTAGCTGGACATGATGCCACCGGTGACAATCTCACTCATCCATGTTATCTCCCTAGTGATTCATCTTATGCTCTAAGATGGTATTTACTCAATTCTTAACTCTTCTTTAGTTACATCTTGCCTGTGACCAACCCCACTGTCTCAACACTATCATGAGGAAAGCCTCCAAGTAAGCAAGTGACCAACCTCACTCCTGTGAGACTTCAGCCAATGTCCTATAATACCTAAGTGCATTGCTGTAGCTCTAACTTTCCCTTCTGCTCTCAAGCTTCAACTCTGCAAATGCAACACCTCAGGCACAGAGGAACCTACCTCTGACCTACAGCAACAACTTCTGTCGAACAGAGGGTGCCTCTCCTTACTGTCTAAACACTCTAATGCACAATTAAGACAATTTGGCAAGATTCAAAGGGAGACTGGACAGCTTAATGATATCATACAAATTGAACAGGATACATTAAACCTGGGTTAGTAGTTCATATTGCTAATTGTAATTAATACTCAGCTCTGGGAGATAAAAAGCCTCATAGTAGGAATTGAATCATCTCCACCTATTACAGACCAGAGGGAAACCTTCCCTGAACACAGCACACTGTGGTTTTCTCATAGAAAGTTTATTTTACCTTCCTGTTAGGGCAATGCTGCTGGCATTAGAGGAAAGACACTTCATTACATAGACCACATCTGAGAGATGACTGAAGAGTGCTGAACAGGTACCATAAACATACAGCAACATTTTGCCTATTACCTTTAATTCTTCCAGTGACATAGAGAAAGCCATCCTTGTCTAGCTTTCCTAAATCTCCAGAATGCAGCCACCCCTCCTCATCAAAGGCTTCTTTTGTTCTGTCTTCCATATTTAAATAACCCATGAAAACAGTCCTTCCCCAGAAACAGATTTCTCCATTGCCTTCTGTATCTTTGTCCATCAGTTTCACTCTGCATCCAGGTGCTGGTTTACCACAGCTACCAGAGAAGAGCAGAAAAACCCCACAAGGATCACAGAAATATCAAGCATAATACTGATAAGATGGCCAACATGCCAAATCCCTGAAACTATCAGAGTGTCAGTGACTGCAAATATCTCTGTGCTGTAATTGTCTGACAGCTATGGAATATTCATTCACTAGGGCGGACTTGTTAGGGTATCTGAGCACTTTATGGCAGTCTGTCTTGCCCTGGGCTTGCTGCTTTTTTCCCCCTCTGTATCTTCAGGCATAAAGCCACTTTCATCTTCGAGGTCTTGCATTCCTCCCTTGGGCCAGGGCTAGGATATATGTCAGATGTAGTCACTGTGCTCTCCATACAGTGCTGTAGCTCAGTTTCAGTGCTGCTGGCACAGTGTGCTATGGAGTCAATGTGTTCAAATTCTGACCTGGGAATTATTCTGACTCCCAAAGTCACAGCAGAGCGGCAATGCACTCAGAGAAAATAAAATATGCTGTAATACTTTTGATGACCTTAGTAAACACTCTTTTCATAGATATAACGAAACAGATCATATTAGAAAACCAATAATAAAAAAGGTAAAATTACCTGTGCTGCCTGTAAATGTAAGGCCCACACAGGCAATGTGGGCCTGTGGTCTCACTCATCCCATAGGCCTCATACAGGGTGATGTTCAGACCCAAGAAGAAATAGAGTGTTTCTGTATTGAGAGGAGCAGCACCAGAAAAGTGCTTCTGACAGGAAGAAAAGCCCAGTGCATTGCGGATTTTTGCAAGCACTAAGTAGTCTGCTAGCCTTGTCCAGAGCTGCTTTAGATCACTGCTGAGTACAAAACACACCAGTAAGTCAGAACAACCTAGCAAGTGTTCAAAACAAAATCAGGCACAGATTCTGTTTAGTGACGTATTTGTCATTTGGTTTTGGGTGTTGACAGAAGCTAGAAAATAAGTAAGGTGACATATTCAACCTTTTTTCATTTATTCAGTGTCTTTCATTTCTCCAACTTTCATACCTCCAACTTGAGGTGTCTGAATAGAACAAATACATAAAAACTCTAAAAAAAAAATACTGTGCACAACAAAGCTCTTGTATTCCTAATTTTTTATCAGTTAAATATGTCTCTGAGAACCTACACCACCAAAATCTGAAATTTGCAACACCTGTCTGAGAAGCTGAAGACAAGCAAAACAATATCATGGAATGATCTTTTGGAACACCATCCTGCATAAGAAATTTCACACTTCGTTGTGATAACTACACCCTACCCCTTGCACTATCTGTGCTGTGTTGCCAGGCCAAATCTTACCCATTTATAATAAGAGTCTCACTGGGGCTTCATAGTTTATTACAAGAAAATTGCTACTCCCAAATTGCTGGAAATCTCACTCAGTGTAATACATACCTGCTTGAGCCGTTTAGGTTCCTCTCTAAGCTAAGTGACATAGCCCATGACAGCAATTTCTTCTTCATAAATCCTGACTGAGCAGAAGCATCCTTTAATTTCTCCATGATTTTCTCCCATACTCGGGGAACTCCCATGTGAGATGTTGGCTGCACTTCTTTTAGTGTGTTGATCAAGCTGCCCTGTTTTAATCATTAAATAATTTCAACAAAAGGCACATAGAAGAGAGAAAGAGCTTTGGTGAAGTAAAACCTGCATCTTTAGTGATGTAGAACAACACTGAATATGTAGGATATAAAGAAGGACTGCTGAGCCCACTTCAGTCAGCCATATGCACTAACATGTGTCAGGTCTGACACATCGGGGGAGGCACGTACACAAGAAGGAAAAACACACATGGTTCAGTTCCTCCTGCCTCCCTTTCCTTCAAGACTTGCTGATACTTCTTTTGCCTTAAAGAACCTGATGGATATGGATTATATATTTTAATTGGAATCTAGAGCACTGGATCACAAATATAATGAACTTTATTTTTCCACAATTCTTCCAATAATAGACTCTCAATCTTTATCCTCTACAAGTTCCCACATATCATATTCTCTCCTTGGGATGTTTTCTAAGAGAAAGAAGTACAATCTTAATTAGATGTAATGCAAGACAAGGTACCTTTAGAGCATCTGGCTCAGCAAAGTAAACTTGCTCTCCCCATTTGATTCCAGTCCACAGGTCGTAGATCTGTGCAGCTATGTGGCTGAGTGGGAGATAACTGACTATAGACTCTTGCTGGACCTCTGCAGGTTGCATACCTCCTGCTCTGCTGCAATGTGCTGATGTCCAAGTTATCTGTTTGAATAAATAATAAAACATTAGGTATGGCGAGGGTTTTGGTTTGGGTTTTTTTCTTCTCCTTTTTTCCTTTTAATAATAACTAAGGATCCTCTTGCTGTGCTAATGAAACTGTGAAAAACCTGTGCTCACAGAAACTGCTGAGGACACTGCAATATTGACAACACATCAGACTGTCAGTTCCCAGGGGACACTCTGCCAAAAGCCAGATGACCTTTGCAGCAATACACAAGTGCAGATAACATAAGTAAATACACAATCTGTGCTGCCTGACTGGGCTATGAACGTTACCAGCTCCCCATACCCTAGTGACACACTGAACCAGGCAGCCATGGGCTGGATGGACAACAAACAAATTGATCTGTCCCTTCCTTTGCAACTCTACTGCTCTGCAGAGTTTCTATTAAATTGGAACCTTCCACCAGAGCTGTAGCTGCAACTTAGAAAAAGAACAATAAATACTCAGTGATCAGTAAGCTCAAGGGGCACTTTAGCATCAGCAATAAGCTCACTGTCCTGTACAGATCATCCCCTGGCTAAGCACTAAGGAGGAAGATAGCAGCTGTACTCTGCTTCTCTGGAAGCCTCTGGGATATTCACTGCAGTGCTTCCCAAGTGACACATAAACACACACCCTCTCATGAGAGGCAGCACATACATGAATAGTTTTGAAGTTGTGTTGCTTGACTCCTTAGTGAGGCTGGATGATGTTTCCCTCTCCTTCCCATTTCCCACTTTATCTCAGAAAATGCAGTTCGTGGGTGCTAAATAGGCATATCTTCATTATCAGAACATAGCACATGGGAGACCCATAAACATATGTGACGGTGTGAGAGGCAATGGAAAAGATATATGTGCACAAAAATAAAAGCCAAAATAAACAATACCCCCTAAGCAAACCAGAAAACCCCAAACAATAAAAAGAAACAGCTCTTTCTCAGAGGAGTCTGTAATCTAAACTGGGTAGTGCAGGATGCAGAAATCAGAGTATTCAAGATGACTGAGGACACAGATCACATGGATACCTGTTATCAAACTCTGTTCCTGCCAGCTCCTGTGTAATAAATTAGAAGGTACAAGTGTAGGCTTGGCCTAAGGAAATAGAGATTCTCAAGAGAGGGTTTTAAGGAGCAGTGTGCTGCCAGGCAAGGCCACTCCTAGTTCAGGTGGCAGCACTGGACAAGTAAATGCCTGTGGGAGACTTACACAGTAGGAAGAATGGGATGTCTCTAAGATGTGTCTGAACTCATTGCTTGGACTCTAAGCCTCATAGCACACAGGCACACTCACAGCAGATCTGTGTGGGTCATACAGGACTGATTCAGCACTGGTTTTGCATATGAACAGTGGCAAACATCTTTGACTAAAGAAGGCAACAGCAGAGCTACAGGCATGGCATGCTTTCCACTGTTTGTCAACATAAAAATAGCCTGTTTGTGATCAGCAGCCAAGAATAGTTTGGCAGCTGGCATGGAAATGACACCAGACTCCTTTGAGATGGAAGAGCATAGATTTGCAACATCAGATCAGCCCTTTTGTCTCCCAAGTTCATTATGTTCTGCTTGCAGGTATTACTGTACTAATTCCCTACATTTGGGTGAATTGCTGTTCACAGTGTGCATGTCTGCAATAATTTCTGCTTTATTTTAAGGGATGAGGCAATGACTTAGACCAGCCCTTTCACTATGTATTCAGAAAGGCTCCCTACTACCTGCCATTCCAGCGCAGCCACCAACTACACTTCAAATCCTGCCTAGCAAACCCCTGTGGAAAGTCCTTTTAGCAAACAGCTTTGCTTTTCTGTGACTGGCAATTTTCTGTTTGCAACAATGCAGGCAGGGCTACTGCAAGTACCAGCACTGAGCACCGAAGCTGTGTTAATCCTGCAGTGACAGACATAGAAACCTGCACACAAGCCCAGGAACAAAAAACACCAAAGCAAAAAACCCACACATCCACCCCCAGTTTTAATAAAATCCACAAAAGCAGTCCATCAGGCTGTTTTGATAGTAGCCGGCTGATGTATATGATCTATTCATTTTACAGTGACCTATGACATTGCCTGAGAGACTTTATGGCAATCTGTGAATTACATTTATGAATACATGCATTAGATCCCACAAGAAATACAGTGAATAAAAATTTCATATTCATAAAGAACTGTTCAACTTTGTGAAGAGCTGTTTGAAAGGAATTTCATTCTTTACCTCTCTTATACTTAACCAGAAACAGCTGACTGCACTTTGGACATTGTTTTGCAGTACACAATCCATGCTGTAAAAGCAAAAGCATTTCAGAGCTCTGGGATGTACCAGCCATTTTAAACCACAGGAATAAATATCCTCACACTTTGCTGTTTCTCTGCTAAAGGAAGAACCTAAAGCACCTACATTGTCATGACTCAGCATAGCTCCTTTTGGCTTCCCAGTTGTTCCGGAGGTGTAAATCAGAACACAGCACTGATTTGGCTTTTGTGAGTCAATAATGTCATCCAAAGTACTGTCAGAGATGTCACCTCCCAGCTCCAGAAATTCTTCCATCTAGAACATGGAACAGAAAATACAGGATATCAAATGGCTTATTACAAATTGACTCAGCACTGCATCTTTCCTGTCTCAAAAATGTTAGAACATTTCAGTGCCTTGTTCTGAACATGTGTCCAAAGCAAGTTTCCCCAGACTGTGGCTATGTAAGAAATATGGTAAGTCTGTCTTAGAACTTAATGCATGGATTGCAAACAGACTACCTAAAATTGTGCTGCCATGAGGTTTTTCAGTGTCTAAGAAGGGAATAGTAATACTGTTCCTCCTCTAATGTAGATACTATGTATAAGTCATGGAGGCTAAAATTCTGTTACTATCTCACACTGTAAGAATGATTTTGAGTCCTATTTAAAGGAATCTGGATGCATCATTTTTAAGAGCACACTTGTGACAGCTCATCTATAATTCATTGTACATTATATAAATATAACTATAAAGCAATTGAATGAAAGCTTCTTTGCAAAAGCATTGTTATCTGGATATGTGACTGTTCAAATTATGTGCTGTTTTATTAGAAACAGCATATGATGCTGGCCACAACTTCCATTCAAATTTGACTCAATCTAGAATGAGATAAAACTTCTATGACACTGGACTTTTTTGCCACACAAATTGGCCCAGAAGAATCCTGAACCTGATCCTCTGTATTATATTGGTTGCTCCCAAATACTTCTGTTGCACACCCCAATACACTGCCAAGTATACCATTGATTTCAAGCTAATTGAAAACTAGGGTATCACAGTATTTTTTAAAAATTGATAACCAAACTGTGAGTTTCCCATCGCAATAATGTGACTCATACTGTGCTACAGAACTGTGTTATTTAAATGCAGGCGTGGCACCTTCATTTTTCAATGATTTCTTGGGAGTTACATCTAGGACCACAAAGCAGAAATGGGGATGACGAGAAAGACAGAGGTAAAAAAGGAGAGTCTCTGCTGGAGGGTAGTTCACCGCTTCTTTCAGACCTCTGGCATTGCCACTGGGCTACTAACATTACAATAGTCAGCCTCTGTGGCACCTTAACTTCCTTTTCTTGGGTGGTAAAGCTGTCCTGAGGATTATTCATCAGTTCTATACTTTCTTCCAAGAAACCACACCTCCGAAAAGAAAGGCACTGCACAGCTCTGTAGCAAGTAGAGATTTGTCACATTCTGTCCCTTCCCACAGAACGTGGCTGCATCAATTTCACAAGCTCCTGGAAAGCCTGGTGGTGTCAAGGATGGAACTGTTTGTATGTCACCAAGAAGCTGTTCCTGTTTTCCTGACCTTACTGTATTCTCTCAGTGGAATGCACTGATCACTGTGAATCTGTTGCCTAGGCTTTGTTTACTGAACAGCACCTGCAACAGATGGTGTTGGCATCCCAGCGAGTGCGGAAGGTACAGAAACAGTCACACCACACTCCTGACTTTGCATTTGCCTTCTGGAAACATGCACTGCTCAGCCAGCTCTGCCCCTGCAGCCACTCATTACACATCACAAATCCCTTTTATCAAATGCCATGTGGGCTGGGTGGTTTGCTCTACATCACACCTCATCAACAATCATTTCTGCCTTCGGTGATCTGATCTCTAATTTTCTCTTTAGATGACATAAACTATGGCAATTGTCACACTCACAGCTCCCCTGCTCCTCTGAGAAAATGTCCAACGTGACACCCAAACAGTGAACCAGTGTTTAAAGATATAGCAATTCTCAGGCATTTAGATTTCAGTAACTGCAAGCTGTTCAAGAACTAAATGCTAGCACTTAATCTTTTTACTAAGAAATATAAATAGTAAGATCATCTTTGTATTAACTTTTTTCTTGTACAAGATGCAAGGCATGCTCTATACCAGGATGTACAGTATTGGAACAGTAACAGTTTATTAAGGTATGTGCAAAATATGAAAAAAAGAAAGCACAGAAGACTTTTTTCTTATCATATTATCAAAACTGCAAGTATTTAAAAGTATTTCTATGCTGTTCACTCTTCATTATATTTTTATATACTAATGCATTGTATTACTCTTCAATATATTTTTTACTGCAGTTGAAGATTTTCAGCCTAATATGTGATAATCTGTAGTCCAGTTAAAATAATGGATTAAAAAAAATTACTGAATTCACAGGCACCAGGGGACAACTTTTATTTTTAACCATTTGAGAGCACACATTCCCACCTAAAACCTACAGGTGCTTTAATAACCCAGGCAAGTTAAAGAAGAGGAAGATACAAGACAAACCATTAAGCAAGGTAGCTTTTATCAAAATGTGAAGTAACAAAGGCAAATTAAACAGAAAAAGGTGATGAAGCTTTTGAATGTGTTTGCTGGAACACAGCAATGCATTCTAAATGGCAGACACTCAGAGCAGAAATTTATCAAATAAATAATAATACCCCATGTATTAACTGGTATTCAATGGGTATAACCCCATGTATTATTTGGTTATGCCTTACTCTGTTATAGTATTTACTCACCGTGTACAAATTTGGATGTTTCTCTGCAATGGAGTCCTTATATAGCACCACAGCCTTCAAGTGTGGCAAGCGATTCCAGATCTGTTGGGTTTTTTAAAAAGAAGTTATTATTTATTATTCATATCTTGCGTGGGGTTTTTTTCCACTCTAATGCTGCCAAAACTGTAATGGCTTGACAGGCACAAAAACCTCCTGTTTCCCTCCACCCCCAAATATTCTCCCCTGAACTCCTCACCAACTAGCTCAACTAGAGGCAGGAGGAAGGAGGAGGGAACTACACAGTCTATATAGACTACACCGTCTGCTCTAGGAAATCTGCTTTCAGTCAAAAGGCTTTAAAAAAAAATAAAATATACCAGAAATGGCTCCTCAGCATCCTTTCTCATAATGCACAAAAGGGCACAACAAGGAACAGTGCAGGTCAAGCTAGAAGTTGACCCTGGCTGTGATTACCAATAGAGACAGACAAAGTCCTTCAGCAAAACCTGACATTCAAGTGCTAAAAAAAGTTCTACTCCCTTAAGGAAAAAGGAAAAGGAAGCTGTATGCACATTGTAAGGGTAAATAAAAATATAAAGCTGCAGTCTGACAGGCAGACAGCAGTGGCTGCTGCTTTCAGCAGCTCTTTGTGTGCTTTGCATGGCCTGCAGAAAGCATTGATTTCACTGAATTCCGTGGGACGCCGTGCCTCACAGATGCCTTTCAATTGATCACATTTTGAACTGAATCTGTGCCAATACTAAAGCAGTGGCTTGGTAGCAGCCATTATGTACATATTATTAGAAGGATAGCAATTGAAATGTTATGTTATGTTAGTATTTCAGTCTTGGGTTCCAGAAAAAAAGTTTCAAAAAACTCTCTGCTGGATGATAAAGCAGTGCTGGCCAGGGGTCTGTTTTTCTACACAGTGTATATGAACCAAACCCCTTGAGTTCTTCCATTTAGATTCTTCTTTTCATGTTCACAACAGCATAACCTGGTATTGTATCAATGACACTGTAAGAAGGCTTGTCTGATTGTGTCTTTTTATAGAATACTTACAAAAATCTCTCTTCTTCCATATTGCATATAAAACAAAACTATACAACACAAAGTAATTAATGTACAACTTATATGAAATACATTTGAAAAACTCCATTGCATATTTTCTCTCTGGCAGGTATGTGGTTTTGGCAGAAAACTTCATCAAGGGCCCTCTTGCTTCAGCAAATGGTGCCATTTGGAGCAGGTTTTATGAGGCCACAGGCCTCCCTCAACATCTGACAGACAGACAAGCCCTTCCCAGGGACCTGCCCATGCTGCTTTCCCAAGTTGTCTTCCTATCAAATTGGTCTTTCCATCTGGCACTCTTGCTGAAAGACAGTCCCAGCTGCCCAAGTGTTTTGTCAAAATTGAGACTGTTCACTTATGGAGGCTCCTCCTTTCTCACTAAGGTCTATCTTATGTTAATCATGATGCTACCAAAGTGCAGTAAACTCAAGAGCCTTAATGGCTGATATTAAAAGCAGAAAAAGATGATAGCTTGGAAAGAGGAAATTCTGAACACTGACAGCCTTAATATTTAAATGGCAGACCTTTATAAACCTGAATCGGCATAATGTCTTCCATTCAAGTGGACTGTGCTTTTCCACACAGAATCAGGTGGTGACAATAAAACCATGGGATCAAAATGTGGGGTTTTTCAGCTAACCTGCAGTGAACCATCCAGTGAGCTCTCTGCTAGAGCCACAGACACTGTAGAGGCTCAGAGCCACCCATGAGCTCTAACACCAGACACCAGATTTCTGAGTAACAACACTTCACAAAGAAAGGTTTCATTATACAGATAGGCCATATGGTATTTGGGACCAATACAGCATTGAGAAATGAAAAAGTTGTGGCTTTTCAGTAACTATTCAGCCACCTCGTACCTGCATTATCTTGTCCAGCTGTTTCTGATTTTCCACAACCATGATATCAGTTTTGCTGTCATGAGCAATGTAGTGACAGGCCTCTGGAGAATTGGTTGTATATATCCCTGTGACAATTCCTCTGCATCAAAAAATTTATATACATAAAAAACGTGTATTCATATACATATACACACATATAAATGCACTTAGTATCCAAAGAGAATAATCATCAAGGATCAGATGAAAGTTGAAAGAATATGAAGTTGTGGAAACAAACAGTAGCACAGCTCTCATGTTTATTTTACATATTCAGATATATATGCACATTGCAAAAACAAACCTCTGAACTCTATTCAGCAGAAGATGCTGTAGGCTGGAATTCAGCCTTTTAACCCACTTAAGGTTACACAAGAGTTAGCTCAGGAAGCAAAAAACCCCCACTATGTCCTCTTTCTGTTCAAGCTTTACACAGGTACCAATTTGGATTTCATTGATACAGAAAAGTTTAAGAAGTAAAATCCAAATTGTTTAAACAGCTATCAGTGCATAAGAAATTGGGGTAATTCATATTCATATGTTAATTCATCTGCTTGAACATATCTTGCTGTAGAAAAATATCATTAATATAAAACTGCAATTCTCATCTGTTTCCCATATCTGCCATTGATAAAATCCTGTACAACAGCTTCTGTGTGACTGTCACAGTTAAGCCCATAGCAAACAGGATCCATTTATGAGTGTCTGGACTATTTGGATATGAGACTCCAGTAGACTGCTGAACATGTTAATCAGTAGCAACACAGCTTTCAAGATATGACACAAAATACTGATTGGCTCTATTTCCAGACCTAGCAAAACAGAAATCCCCAAATCCCCCTCAAAATCAAGCCCCCAGAAATATCTTACCCAGCAAAAACAGCTCCAACTGCTGAGATGAACCATTCTGGAGAATTAAATCCAAGGATTGCTACACTGTGGAATCGTTCAAGACCAAGCTTAAAAATAATATGCATAAGGTTATATAATATAAGCACACTGGAGAGAAACATACACAGAAATACAAACCATGGAAACTTTGGCTTATTATTACATATTGACAAGGCACGTGAAGGCACGTTTTGGTATCCATAGCAAACCTGGTATTTACCAGCAATTAACTGGATGTGAATTTTCTACTACCTTCTCCCATCTGCTTGAACTCTGCTGCCCAGAAAGGCCCAAACCCCCGAGTATTTCAATATGAGCAAAAGCATAATGAGTACCAATACTACCCTATGTTCAGAATGTTTTAAAGATTGTCTTTATCTCACCAAATTCATTGTAGTTTTCCCCTATTTTTCTTTTTTAATCTCAAGCCCTCATGCTGAGCTCTGCACCCATGCCCCAGTGAGACAGTGCAACACAGCAGCTCCTCACTTGCAGTCAAGATTACCTGACAGCAGTGTTATCTCTTTGACCAAAACTCACTTTCACCATTATTATTTCAAGAATGTGACTACTGATCTTCAAGTAATGGGAAAAGCCTCTTATATTGTGGGTTTTGGAGTTGGTTTTTTGTTTTGTTTTGGTTTGGTTTTGTTTTGTTCTGTTTTGGTTTTTTGTTTTGTTTTGTTTTTTAAAGGAGACAAAAGGATTAAAGGAATTGGTTTTGTTTCCTGTACCTACCTTCAAGAAGCTCTTGGCTGCTTTCCTAGAGAGGCAATAATATTCTGAAAAAGTTATTTTCTCCCATTTTCCATTCTTTTTGCTGGCCAAAGCATTAAGGGATCCATATTTTTCCAGACTCTCCTTGAACATCTGATGAACTGTTATGGGAGTCTGTGGGCATGAGTTATCTATTCTCAGTCTGACTCTGCCATCAGCAAAAGAAGTCCACAGGGACTCTGGAAGGTAAAGCACCATTGTCAAGATAATCTATAATTGAAAAATACCACGTGACTGTGTACCACAGAACAAGAGGATTGAATAAAGACCACAGGACTAAGCACAACTCTGGCACTTCCCACCCCTTGAGAGAAGGGCTTTCCAACTTCTTACTATCAAATATACCATGTAGAAAGAGAAATCTTTATTTCTTACTCTTTTTTTCTGCATCTGGAATAAAAGTGCCATGCAGAATTAAGTTGATGATCTGCGTGTTACAGGCAGTTCCAGAAGATTGTGTTTGCTTGTGCTCAGCTCTGCATTCCCCCTTGTGCCAGTGGAGCAGCCAGTGAATCAGAAGGCTAAAGAGATCCAAAAGATATGAAACTCCTGCACTGTTCAATATCCTAACTCCTTTTGCTTGTTGTAACTCTTCCCTCCCTCGTGCCCCTCCAGCTATTCTCCCCCATGCTGTCCCTGCTCCTCACTAATTCCCACAGGTTTTTCCTTGCTCATCTGCCCCCTGTTCTAATGTGTCCATTCCACTCACTCCTGTCTTGCCCTGTTTCCATTTTTCATCTTCTACTCTTGTCTTCCTTACCCTGTCTTTATACCACTCACTTTTTTCTCGTATTTTTTCTCCCCTTCCTTGACAGGACAAAGACAAAGAGCACCAACAAATGTCACTTGGCTCTCACCACTGGTGCCAAGGACAGGAGCAGTTCCCGGCATTCACTAGAAATGTCTGTCTCAAAGAGTCTCCTTGGCTTTTGCAAACCCTGCAAGAGGGTGAGTATGAATACACTCCTTAGAGAATCTAGGGGTTGTAAGTTGGCAAAATTCAGGTGAATTCTCACAAGGAAAGCACAAACTGTCCCATGACTCCCCTGTCAAACAGTTCCCATACTTACGAATAAAATAGTACAATAACATTATATGAACAACATTTTCCCCTAGATTTACATTCATAAATGAAGCAATATTTTTAGCGTAGACATAAAAAAGATGTATTTTACAGTGAGCTGATGAAAAAATTTCAGACCAAAGTTCTTGGGTTTGTCAGAATAAGGAGTAACAGAAACCAGTACTTTCTGAAGTTCCTGATACAAATTAATAAGCATAATTGTCTTTTATTATACTTACAGAAAGTGAAAACCATAAAGCAATTTCAGTTAGCATCTGTGCTGTTTCCTGGCACCTCAGTGGCTGAAAATGAGCAGTTCTGGAGCGCTCGAAAATACAACATGCACCACATCCCTCTCCAATACTACTCTAGTTGCTTCAGAGGGTCTGAGCAGTTCTGGCAATACACGAACACATCAGCCATAGCTGGATCCACATCAGCTCTGTAGAACACACTTGCAGCCTCCCTCAAGTCAGGCTTGAGGTCTGCACCAAGAGCCAGAGGCACAGCAAACTACTGTAAGCTCACAAACATTTCATTCCATTCCTGCTCCAGGCTGGCAGATTTGCATTGCTCTCTTGACAACCAGAAAGTGTTAATGACAACAATAAGTACAAATAAAGCTGCTTCATCTCCATGTGCCTTCATTTTCTCATGTGTAAATTGCACATAATGATTTTCAAAACATAGGTGTGGAGCTGTGCTTAGGTCAGTGGTGAAAGGGCATCATAAATCCAGACGGTTTAGAAAACAAGTAGCTCTGAAGGATTTTAGGTAATAGACAGACTTATCAAAGTGTAAGCAGTAGCACCCAATAAATACTTTATGAGTTGAGAAGGCAAAGAACAGAATCAGTTCCAGAGACTCGGTGCATCACCTTAATAATACTCAAGACACAGTGCAAACAAATATAAACTTGAATGTCCATTCAGTGTCTGCTTTTGCATGTATTTGCAGGTAGAACTCAAATCTCAAAACAGTTCTGAAATCTTGATAAGCCAAGTAATTCTAAAAATGTAATTAGTCTGTCCCATAGAGTTAGCAAAACAAGTGAACATGAACAATATATTCCTCTGTCAGTTTGCCGAGGGATTTTGAGCAGTGGGCTCATTCCTCTCAGAAAGAGCCTGGGAAGGAATGCCTGGCTAAATACTGAATGCATCAATTATAAACTTTGGGAGAAGCAAAAGAGGTGCTCTGCCTCAGTAGCATCTGAAAGTTAAACTGCAATGTCTGGGCTGGAAATGAACTCAGCACCTCCTGAAACCAAAGCAGAAATGAGAACAAAACCCCTACAAATACTCTACTAGCATTGGTGCATTATACAACTGTAGCTTTACAGAGAATACAAGGAAAAAACCCCAGAATTCCTGCTCAAAGCACTTTGATGGCACTGAAAGTTCCCTGTACACAAGCAAAGAGTAGTATTTGCTCCCTCCTCTTCCTTCCACTAACTCCTGCTACCTGCATTATACTTCATACCCAACATGTTTTTTCATGCACTACTATGTGACCTTGGCTCATGTTCTTCATATGAATTCAATGAGGGTCAGAGATGTTGAGAAAAGGTTTCTGCTTAAAGAAGACTATATTGTCAGATAAAACAAAAAGAGCAGAGATTTTATTCAGGTAATAAAAATTTGACTGTCACTGTTTGAGACTCTTGAAGTACATTTTTTTCCCCATGTTGTTCTCCTCCAAGGCCAAAATCTCCATGATCAGACTACATTTTCCATGTTTCACTGTCTTCACTGCTGAAGGAAGAGATGGCTTGGGGTATGTTCATACATAAGTTTTATTAGGATGATTGTACTGCAGCTTGTCTTGGGAACTGTTCTAAGAAAAGCTGATCTAAATACTTGGGATTTTAGGTGCGCAGTTTTCCCACTAAGGTGTAAACTTGCAACAAGAAACTTTACAGGAGGAAAAAGGAAAGAAAACCACTTAAAAGACACACTTGCAGTTTTCAACTGATCTTTTACAATACAATCCTAAACTTAGGAACCATTTACATGTGAATACTGATTTATAAAAGTACATTTGTTACTCAAATATTTTCTACCAAGTTTGAAATGATACACAACATAAAATACATAACAAATTCTGTATTTTTAACAGCCAGTTTATTCCTTCCACCATGTATGATGGAACAGCTCTGGCATGGTGCAAGCCCAGACACAAAAAATTACTTTAAACAGACAAAATTTTTTTTTCTTTTTTTCATTAATAATCAGTCTGGCTGAAACTGCTGGACCTCTGGGATAAACAAAGGAGACTGTGCAGTAGTCAAAAAACAAAGACAAGAGAAATACACTAATCCCATAGCTTAAAGCTAATATAATTAATGAAACCTTCTCTGTGTTCACTACCTGACCTGCTAGTATTCTGGTGACTGCCAGAAAGGATTTGAGAATGTAAATTAATTCAGATGTTTATGGAAGAACAGCTCTGAGAGTCATATAAAATGCAAAAGACTCAAGGTCACCTTTCAGACAGATAAACAAACAGACAGGTTGATTGTGGAATGGCCCTACTGCACAACCTGAGCAACTCCAAGTGATATTCCATAGATGTGCCCTGCAAAGCAAGAACTAAACCAATAATTTAACTTCTGCTTGAAAATGAATCAGATTTAACTCACAAAACAGTGCCTTGATTATATGCCAGATGCTGCAAAACATCACTGCCCTAATGATGAGAGAAGGAATTCAGCTCTTTGCTGGAGGCTTTCCTCACAGTCAGTCATCATCCAAGATTCCACAGCTATGATGCCATCACATTCTGCTGACAACACAAATATATCATTCCTCTTCTCACCCACTATTTTTTATTTTTCTTCAAGATATCTGTCACCCTGACAGATTAACTTCTTTTTAGTAAAAACTGGAGATGAGTATACACTGCTTAGAGTCTGAGAGCTCAGTATCTGTGTCAAACCTCTCTTTGTGCCAATAAACAGGTTAAATGAAAGTACAGAACTTTGGAATTCCAAGTGAACCTGAAAGTATCATAGTGATTCTTCTAATAAAATAACACAAACCAGCTCCTGTTGCTTGCCTCGCCACAGCTGGGGGAGGAAAAGGGTTTTCTGCTGTATTACCAGTTTTCCACAAGAAACACGGAACTTTACCCTCTCTAACAGAAAAGACAATAAATGGAGGAAATCTTTTCAAACTAGCCAAAACATGGAAAAATATTTCAATTCATGGAAACTTGTACTTTTTCCATTGGAGGAAAAGGGAACAATTTCTGCATATTTCTGTAAAATATACTGTATTTCACATCAGTAAACCTCTACCAGTGTGGATCAGAGAAATAAGATATTTCTGACAAAGAAAGCCTCCACAGGCTGACGTGGAGGGAGTGGTGCACCAGGACAAGTACAAAATAAGCTTCATAACAATACTGACGCTTCTAAAACTGATTACGATGCACCAAAATGAAAGTGTGCGAAGGGTGTAATCAGGAGGAAACAACACTACAGAAACATTGCCCAGGCATGCAGGAATGGAAAGCCAAAACTCAGAATTTGAAATTGGTGAGTAATGTGAAAAGTCACAAGAAGGGCTTTTACAGGTACAGTGGCAGCCAAAAGGAGAACCAGCGATATCATGGGCAACTCACTGACATAGAACATGGAAAGGGTTGATGCTCTCAGTGCCTTCTTCACCTTGGTATTATCTGGCAAGGTCAGGCTTCCTGAGTTTCAATGCCTAGTAATAGGTGAGATGTTTTACCTACAGCAGCAGAAGACCAAAGTAGGGACCACTTACACAAACTGGAGACATACAAAAGAGTTGATGGGACCAGATGGGATCAGAGTGGACACTGAGAAACCAGGTCAAAGCCATCACAAGGCTGCTCTCTGTCATCCTTGAAAAAGCACAGCAATCTGGTAAGGTCCCCACCACAAGAAAAAAGGCAAATGTCACACCTGTCTTCAAAAAGCACAAGAAAGAGGATTCAGACAACTAAGGGCTAATCAGCCTCACCTCAGTCCATGGACACGCTATAGAACAAACTCCCCTTGAAACCATTCTGAGCTATAAAATGGTAACTAAGACCAACCAGAACGGACACACTTGACTTGGCCCTGGTAAATCTAACCCAGTTGCCCTCCACGATGAGCTGACTGGCTCTGACAATGGTGAGAGCAGTGGCACATTGCTTACTTTGCTTTTAACAAGGTCTTTGACAAGTTCTACATAGCTCAGCATCCTTGGAAGGTCAGAATCAACTGGAGTTGGAGGAACAGGTGGATAAAAAATTGACTGGATAAGTAGTCAGTAGAACAGTGGTTAACAATTCTTAGTTAGCAGTCAATTCCAAGTGACATTCTTCAGGGGTTACTTGTGAGAATGACACTGTTCAATGATGGCACTGCTGTCCTGGCCAATAGAACTCACCCTCACAAGCTACAGTGATGACCACACTTGAGGAAGTGACCAATAGGACAAAAGGCAGGGCAGACATCCGGATGGGCCTCAGCACACGGGAAGAATGGGCTGGCATGACCTGAAAGCCTGACAAGGGTGAAGCCCAGTCTTGCACTCTGGGTAGGATAACTCCATGGCACAGCAGGGGCGGGATGCCAGCTGGCTCAGCAGAGAAACCCCTGTGGTGCCTGGTGGACAGGCTGCCTGTGAGCCAATTTTATGTCCCAATGTAGATGGAGGCTAACTACACCCCTGGCTGCATTGGCAAGATTATAGCCAGCAGACCAAGGAAAGTGATTATTTCCTCCTACTCAGTGCTCCTGAGGGTGCATCTGAAGCAGTGTGCAGATTTGGAAGCCCCAGTGCAAGAGAGAGATCCTGACAAACAAAATGGCACAAGCCGAAAAGAGTGACTCCCAGGCAGTCAGGGGCCTGGAGCACACCACGTACAAGAAATCCCTGCAGCATCTGTGTTTGTCCAATCTGGAGAAGATAAAGAATGACTCTACCTGCAGTTTGCCACCGACTGAAGCAGGTGCTACCAGGAAAACAGATTCTGCTCAGAGGCACACAGCAGAAGAACAAGAGGCAATGGACATGAGCTTCAGCAAGGAAAATTCCTGCTGGAGCAAGAAGAACTTCACAATGTAGGTGACTCAGCCTAAGAAGAGGGACTGAGAGGCTGTGTAATTTCCAACCCTGGAGGTTTTCAAAACTCAGCTGAACAAAGCCACAAGGCTTCCTATGAGCAGAAAGTGACCTAGTTGCCCTCCAGGGGTCTTTTCCCATATAAATTATTTTGTTGATTCCATCAGTATAAAACCAGCATGGATGGGCTCTCTTCTAACTTCACACTGGTTTTAAGTCAATATAATGCTTGCTGCCAAAAGTAAGGGTACTCTGGATTTACATATGCATTAGAAAACCCAAAATCTGTCCTGCTTCCACAGGAATAAGCTTCTATACATTCCTGGAAAGGAATGGGGAAAAAATTCCAGAACAACCTGTGGTCCTCATTAGATGAATTTACTCCTAAGAGGTTGCAGAATGTGTCAATTATAAAGTGAGACGATAGTTCTGCACAACTACAAAATATCAGAATCTCCTTCTTTTCTCCTTATATACAATGTAGACTCCCTGCAACCAGACAGTGAACTTCTTCTTACCAAAGATGTTTTTGGGAGGAGTTTTTGAAATTCAGCCCTCACTTCACCACTCAGCATCTGCATAGCAGTGTGATGTTTCCAAGTTAAACAATGCTTCTCATTTAAATGGATAACAAGTAGCGCCACAGATTCCCAAAGTCAAATAAAAGACGAAGTCTAACAAATTGTAAGCTCCTGATTCATCAACTTAGAAACATATCTAAACACCAATAAAGGAACTGCGTAATTAAAATGGATGAGGTGTGACTTGTGTTTGCAGGAAAATTACAATGGAACAGCTGGAATGGCTTCTAGCCTTAGCTGTTCACCTCACCTTTGTGGCAGAGGCTGTGGTCACCTCTGCAGGAGTGGCTGAATGGCATGTGCATTCCTTCTTGGTTTACAGCCCAGCTTACTTCTCTAAACTGCAGCCAGCAGCAGCCCCTGGGAGGGAAGCAGGTAGGGAGCTGACAGCATTAACCAGTGTCCCAGATAAATTCTTAGAGAAATAGGTCAGAGCCTTCAAGAGCACACAAGCAAGTACTCTGCAGAATCACAGGCTCAGTAATAATCTACATATAGAACATGTGGCTCAAAGAGTTCAATAAGATACCCTGAAAATTTGAAAACAGAAGTTTGTTATCACCTTTATTCATCCACATTTTTCTGCTCACTGAAAGCACGCAGCTAGCAGTTCACTTCTTGGGAAGAACCCTACTGTGTATCAAAGAACTTCCTTTTAAAGGTAACTATATAGCCATACAGATATATATTTATACACATGTATAAAGTCTTCATGCAAGATTCCCACACAGACCTCATATCTGTGTACTCACTGCTTCAGTTTTCTCCTAGAACAAATACTATGTTTCAACGAGCACATTTAGATACCAGTAACAGCCTCACCAAGGCAACAGGGAGCTCCCTTCGGGCTGCAAACCTTCCAAAGGACCTCAGAAAGTTCTGCTGGCAAACCTCCTTGAAGCCACGCGGTAGCACATTCAGGAAAGTCACTCACCATTGCATTTGGGTTAAATGACACCTGTATGCACATGCTCTAATGCAACACAGAACTGGCCAAAGCACATATATTCCTTTAAAAACTCCAGTTATCACACTGTACACCAATTCCTCCCCAGCTGACAGCTGGTGAGTAGGCTGTGATGCCAAAGGTAACCCAACGATTCTCAACGGGATCAAGCTATTTTTCATTTTTATCTAGTCACTATCTCAAATACAGACAACCACTGGCAGAAACTATTAAATCCACACAGCTTTGCAGACAGCTCCTGAAAATTTTTCAGCTGCCCTGACTCACTTCAGTTTTGTCTTTCGTTATCTGAGCCCTGAGAAAACGTCAGTCATAACCTGCTAAAATAGACATAAAAATTACATTAAAAAAAAAATCTAAGAAGAGCTCAAATTTCCAAGGATCATCTTTTACATGCTTACCTGCTGGCTCTGTGCCTTCACCCTGGGTCTCCTCCAAATGAGGCAGCGAATCTCTGCAGACAGTCTCTGCATCTGTAAAGGTTCTAAAAACAAACAGGACTATTAAGATGTTATCCAGGAGCACTAGTAGGATCTACTACAATCAACATACAATATAGATATCAAAAGGGAATAAAAACCACAGCTTGCAAGCACTTTGAAATACAAGCAGGTGGAATTAGAAAGCTCAGAGCTATCAAAAACATTTTGACTCTGTTGCAAACTCCACTATAAGCCAGTTAAATGGAAATGCCTTCACCCTAAGGATGACATTCTTTATTTCACACTTTCGGTTTCAACAGCATGGCATATACCAGATGAAGACACCAACTTTGAACCTCCACAGAAAGGCCATGAAACACAAGTATGAGGGATGAATTAGCACTCTTAAGTCAAATCATACTGACACTCCTAGTATTACAACACCTTGTAAATTGTTGAAGAGTTGAAAAGAGTTGAAGCTCTGAAGTCAGGGGGTCTTTTTGTTGTTTTTTTAAGGCCAGGAAGAGAAGGCAATTTAGTTCATCATCATCATCATCGAGTTTCTCAAAAACTTCACCAACACAACAAACTATCATTAACACACGGATGAAATTAACACTTCCTGGCTAAAAGTAAACAGACTAGGTTTAAAGCACAAATACAAACTCCAACCCAAAAAGTCTGTAAGGTGACAGACTGCAAAGAATTCCATGAGCAAAATAGCAAAACAATAAGCATTTAGAAATGACTGCATATAGCAATGCACTGCAAATTATTCATGAATAGCAGCACAAAGATTTTTTAATTTAACTAATTTCATTTCATAGAACAAGTAGTGGCAATCAGCAGCCTTTAGAGGCTAAGAAGAAGTCAGGATTTCCTTCATTCCTTCTCCACAGGTACAACAGAAGAGTCCTGAGTGAAGCTCAGAAAGTCCTTCCCCTCCACAGTGTAATAAAGTAACCAAAATGTAGAAAAAGGAAGTTGAAACAGTGTCCTTCCCAGCTTTCAAATAAATAACAACCTCAAAAGCAGTTTTTTACACAGTGGGAACAGGTAGCAAACAGCAGAACCACGCACTACATCAGACACTATTTCCTATTTCATAGTAACAACTACACCTGTAAAATACCTACACATGTGGGACACACCTAGAATTTATTTTTGTTAGTCACAGTGAGACCAAACTGTAAAAAAGCCTTAACCAAGTCGTATCCCTTTTACAAGATGTAGCAGACTCTAACTCTTCACCCCTCAGAAGTGCCAATCACAGCTCTTTTCCTGCCTCGCTCCTCCCTGCAGGTCCCCTCGGAGCAGGACACAGGTCACAAAAGCAGCTGAAGGAAAACAAGGAGTCATCACTAATCTTGCCTGCGAGGGTATTTCCTCTCCTGTTAATGGCATAATGGGACAAAACATGCAAGGGCTTGTCTGATAAGCAAAATGAGGCTCTGAAAATAGTCACTGGCTTGGTGAAGGCGGATGTTGATGAGAAACTGAGTAATTTAAATATTGAAGGGGATTAGCCTGCATTTTGAAAGGTAAGCCTGTGTTTGATATGTGGAAGAAATGGTGACTTAATGAAGTGGGATTGCAAAGACAGAATGAAAGACCAGGATGACTTATTTGGGAATAAAACCAAAACAAAACATCTGAAATCACTTAAAAACATGTGTTTGTCTGCCATCTCAAAGCACTTGATATAGTTCTGGATTCTTTTCCTATTTTAAAGGAAAAGTACATTTGATGCTTAGTAATCCAGTGGAATGTTTTCTTTGAATATCTTGTAAATAATAAACCTTTTAAATTTTTTATTATTTTACCAAACAAATAAACCAGAGTTTCAGTCTAAAGATAACTGAACACCACTTTTGATGAAAACAAAGAGCAGAAAAACCTTCAGAATAAAACAACTGATTAGTAATGTATCAGAAGAGCCTCATTTGAAGATACTCAAAACTTTAATAAACATCATTAATGACTTTTCCCAGACTAATATATCTTTAGTTTGCTTTAGCCTTATCTGTTACAGGATCCTGGTTCAGTTTACATTACGTTCCCTTTACAGAAAAAGAGCCAACCAACATCTGAACTCCTGGACTTCCTCTGGTAATGCTTCAATGTGCAAAAGTTGTAGGAGGAGCCCTACACCTTCAGTATCTTCATGAGTGTTACAGCTGGTAACACTCTGTGCAACATAGTTCTTACCTGGCCCCATCAATTAAGCAGCTCATTTGAGAAGGAGGTTTTTGTCCTGAAAGTACAATTAAGAATTTTTCTCTTCCAAAAACAATTTGTGTATGTATTCAGAACCATCGTTTCTGAGTGAAAGAATGTGGTTTTGATGTCTTTATTTTTACCTACATTCCTTTGAAAATTGAGTAAATATCCAAGGATGGTTATGGTATCTAGAACTGTTCAAGTGAGACTGAACTGAGCAGAATTTGGTGGAGCTGCCTGATCAAGAGCTTACTGAGCAGATACTGCAGCAAGGAGAAAACACACTGCAGAACCATGGCGTGGTGCCAAGTTGCCCCAGCAAAACCAAAATGCTTTGGAGATCTGGACTTTGGCTCTTAAATTTTTCATTAGGACTGAGGGTCTTCATGAATTATTCAATATTATTAGTGCAGGGCCAGCATCTTCCAAAATCCAACTACCAGCTTAAAAGAGGATTTTCCACGTCTGATTTCTGCAAGTTTACAATTCGAAAGGTAGTATGCAAAAACCTTTATAAATCATACACAGAGAAAATTTAACAGCAGAGGTCACTTGAACAAGTCAATTAGAACAAACTGAGACCACGCTACAAAATGTTGACCAGCTAGAAGTAACCAAAGCATATTTCTGTATAACTCCATTAGCAGGGGTGATTTTTGGATGACAGCATTTCCTGATGTAATTTGGGCTTTAATTTCAAGGTACCATTCTAGCAAACATGAGCTCATCTGCTGCCTGAATTCAACACACTGCCCTCGCCTGAGACAGAAGCACAGCTTAGGCTGACTGGCTTATCCAGAGGTCTGGGGCAAGGCCCAACACTGCCCAACCCACCCTCAGCTCCCACCACTCCCCTGTGCCCCCGGGATGCTATTTCACACTGAAGCTGCTCTCACACACCAGGCCAACCTGAAAAGCAACAATCTGAACGTTCCCTACATTGGATTAACAAAGGAAGAGCTTCCTTTCCCTCTGTGTTTCATGATTGTGACAGCTCAGGTGAGATTTATTTTTGCAACCCAGTGGAAGCAATGTGTGCGTGAGGTAAAATAATGACCGATGTAACTGGCAGCCCTTCCTGCTGGGCGGGAGTCACCAGAAGCAGAGCCTCCAATCTGGATTTGCTGGCATGGCAATTACTGGTTTTATCTAAGTGTATTTGATAGCAGCCACTGAGTACAGTATCATTTCCTATTGTAACTGCAGAAACTAAATGCCACAGCTAAATCTCTCTGCTTTTATCATTGCAAAGTGACAGCGCTCTTTTGCTAATTGCATGCTAGAAAAACTGTTCTGTTACCATAATGATGCTTAGTGATTAATGGCACTACTTATTGTGATACTAATTTCCATATTTTTTGTTGTTTTAAGGGACTTCAAAACAACAACAAAAAACCAGACTTTTCCTTCCACAGGCTCTGTTTCCTTTTCTGGTAATTAGAATTTCTGCTTATACTTCATACTCTAGGCCAAATACAGTCAGATATTTACTGTCCTCTAAATTCTTCCCTCATAGTAAAATCTTGTGAAAATACAAACAATAAAACTGAAGAGAATCTATGAAATCAGTCTTTTATATTATAATAAACCAAAAATTTCTATGGATAAAATGTTTTTCAGAAATTCTCACTTGAATAAGCCTTACAGGACACATGGATTGTCCTGTATAATTCGGTTAGTAGCTTTTATCTCAAATTTTAAAATTATGAAATTTATGTTCCAGGATACATTTTGGCCTTGTTTCTGCAGAGTGATTTCTACTACCACAAACTGCACCAAGAGCATATGAACATTTTTATGCAGCAGTCATATTACCATGACATTTAAGGGGAACCTATTCATTAAACAGGTTATGTATAAGGGTAAATAAAAAAAAAAATCTCATTCTTCTTGTATTCCTAGTCCTTATCACTGTTGTTGAACTCCTGTAACCTTGTCATTGTTTTTACCAGTTGGTTCTCTACAGGGATTATCAAAATTTAAGAGATCAACGTTTTTATAGAGAGAGAGGTTTTCTATAAAGTTGCAAAAATAAGCCATTTAACAAATAATTACATATATAAATTGTCAATACATTATTCAGCATGAGGTATTCCTTTAGACTTCAGGATATTTACTCATAACCCTCTACACACATATAGCAAGTCTAAGTACTTTTAAGTCTGGAAATCATATTCACAACTGTTCACAAAGAAGACTCAGACATTTTTTTGCCATGAAACCCTTGGGTAATTCAGATCACACATTGACCCAGAGCCATACTCTGAGCTTCCAGATCTGTGCTGTCAGATTCACCATGAAGATACCGTCTCCTCCTCCCTTTCTTGGTATTCCTGTTGCAGAGGTTTCTCCCATTACACAGCTTCTCCACTCCCACCTTGCTCCTGGATACAGTTGTTCCACATGTGAGATCACCATACAGCAAAAATATTTTTATTAATTAATTATTTTTATTCTGGTTTAATGTATGAGACCTATTCATTGTTGAAGATACTGCACTCACAATATACATTACCAGATAAACTAACGTTGTGATGTGATGCTTAATTTTAGAAGAACAGTATGTTCAAGGTGCAAAGCTCTGGCTGTGGTCAACCATGTTACTGCAGTTCAGGTCCACTTAACTTCCAAAGCTTTTATTATAATATCTATTGCATTTTTTTTTAGCTTTTGTCCATTCAAAATAAATTATCCTGCAGACTGTCTGCAACAAAGAACACAGCCAAAAAGGAGGGAATGCTCAGTTACAGTGTCTGCTGAGTGCATACAATTTCTCTGTCCCTTACATGCTTTTTCCAAAAAGCAACCCTGTTTAGCTTCTCCTGGGAGTGCTCTCATGGCACTGCTTCCAGACTCAGTGGCTCTGAGGAAAGCTCACTGCTGTTCTGCCCTCATTGTGATGATCCAAAGCAGTGCAGCTCCTTCCTCTGCCTCACTGTTCCTCCAAGCAGATCCCTTACAAGCTCACCCTCCACCAGGCTACATTCATGTGGCAGTAGGCATGTTACTTCAGACTTCTTACAACACAGTCCCCACCTTTTAATTAAACTCCTTTCTCTCCCTGCCTTGCCCACAGAAATATTATGTAAGACACAGGTGTTTATCTCAGGGAGCAATGTGTGCAGATCCCCATTTGCACAAGCTTTTTTTGTCACTTTTTTTTTAAACTGGCTTTCCTAACTATTAATCTTATTTAATACACACCAAAAAATAGGCCGAAGTGGAAAAAAAGGACTTTTCAAAGAAAGAACTTATTCATATATTTTAATCTTTCACTGCTTCCTTCTCCTGAGGACAACTTGGTGAATTCTTTCTCTAAACTCCTACAGCTTGGTGGTTTGATTATATAAGGAATCCATTATAAAGTGGATGATTAAACATTGTTCTTCCAATCAAGTGTCCATCTTTTGCTGTTTCAGTCGTGGTGACAAGTGTCCTAAATACTGATCTCTGTTCCAACACTGAGAAAGTGCCCCCCCAGCTTTTGTTGTCTGTTCTCCAGGCCAACCCAGCTGTATACATTCCACCAGCCTTACTCTCCATTAGAGCTGCTTTGGGGAGTGTTTGTGTCTACATCTGCACATTCTTAAGAACTTTTCATTGGGTGTTAGACATTTTTAACAGCTCATTGGGGCATTTGAATTCAAGATGGAATCATTAAGTATTCATCTGACAACTCTTCTGGCAGCAAAATGCAATGGCTTATATTACCTATGGGTAACCTCAGAAAACTGTAATGATTCTGGCATTTTGCCTAGAAACTTCAGAAACTAAATATCTTCATCTGGATCCCATTCACGAGAAAGCCTTTCCCAAATCCCCATGTATCCTGCAAGAGCCAAATCCAGTATTTTAAAACAGAACTCGGGGGACAGATTGTAGGAAAGAGCACAAGACAATAAATTTAGAATCACAAATATATCCTTGAGTTCTAGACGAAGACAATAAAGTCATTCTGACTTAAATCAACATACCACCACAGCTTCAATAGCTCAGCAGCTAAATAGAAACCTGTGACTGACACAGAAATAGCCAAGCAAACACTGCATCTCCAGACTCCAAGGTGCTGTCAACTGTTACCTAAAATGTTCTGAAGATGTTTCCTCATTTTTTAGGGCAAAAGGGAAAAAAACCACACAGTAACAACACATGACATTACTTCTTTAAACTCTCATTTTCTCTGGCATGTAATATTTTTCCTAAAATGAGTAGAGAGACACTGGAGGTCCCTGTGGCCCTTTACAGGACATTGCTGTCTATTATGACTGGTCATCTTATTTACTAATTACTTCGCTATTCAAATGAGGGCAACATTATAATACATTCCTTATTAATTCTATTTAAAATTTCCCTTTTGCCCTTGAAGAATAGGTTAGATTTAGCTGTTAACTGGTTTCCATATCCTCATGAGACTTAAAAATGGGGCCACAGATCAGCCCAGATATGTTCCTACTCTTTCGAAAAGGCTCAGCTGATTCGACAATCACTTTGCTTTTCATAGTGCACAAGAAACCAGTCTTTCTCAAATCACTCAAACAACTTCTCTCACACAGATATATTTAAAAGCTAAACAAATGCTTAATAAAGAAGAAAGTGCCAGTGATAAAGTTAACAGCTGAGATCTGTTTTACCATATAACACAGTTGGCACACACCTTCTAGTAAAACCTATCTCTTTACTTGCAAAAATTAGAACTGAGGTATTTTTTTCTCTTGTTAAGAATAAATATCCTCAAAAATCAGGTCATTTATTTTGGTATTCAGTTTTACAGATAGCTGAGAACTACATGGCTGAATGGGAAGAAATGAACAATGTAACGAGCCTTTTTTATTCTCCCCCCAAAAAGGCTCTATTCAGCAGTTGGGAGCATACTACAACCCTGCCCTGACCTTGGTACAGATTTTCTGGCTCTGTTCTCCCCTGCACAGCAAAAGCCCAGACCTGAAGCAGAAATCTTCCAGTAGCTGCCTCTGTATGGCTATTTGCAGGGAATGCAGCAAAGTTAGGTCACACAGAACTCATTATTTCATGTTTTCCTCATTTTTTAGGTCACACTGATTCAATTTCAGCCTTATAAAAGGTCTTTTTTTCCTATTTCCATTTGATGCAATTTTATTTTCTTTCCTTTCTACCTGGAATCCTACTTCCAGCATACTAAAAATGATATGTAAGTTTGCTACCTAACTTCAAACCACACCAGGTAAACAACATCATTTAACAGGACAACATACACCAGCTTCTTGGAAAAAAAACCCCAAACAAAATACAGAAGTTTTATGCCAAGGACTTTGAATGAATCAAAAGCATTTAGTTCTAGGTCTGATATTCTTTCATTAGAAATTCAGAAAAAACCCAAATGCTAAACATCTTTCTAATACAGGAAGCTTAAACTTCCTGTTTGCAGTGGATGCAAACTACTGTATTTTAAAATTCTCCTTTTGCTTTTTTATTTAATGAAGAAAACAGAGGAACTTTTTTTTTCCTTAAGCATGTCACAAACAGAAGCATGCATAGACTAAAATAGAGGCATTATTACTAATTCAGCAAAATCCTACCTTTCGTGAGTCAGAGTGTACATACACCTAAACTGATCACAAATCAAATTGTGGTTTATGATCTTTGGACAGATTAAACAAAAAAATGACAATTCTACTACTAACTACACTAGGATTCCAGAAACAACAATACATTCAAAAGTTTTCAAAGATTTCTTAAACTTCTTCCTGTTCCAGAAACCTTAAGTCTTTGGAGAGCTCCTCATGATTCTTATCCAGGATTACAAAGCGCAGAACAGAAGAAACCATTATGGCAGAAATTCTCCCGAACAATCTTTTACCTGAAAGGATCAAGCAAATCTTCCAAGAGACAGAACATGCAAATTGTTCCCTAAACAAAGGTGAGGTCAGATTTAACTTACCAGAAGACTAAATATCATACAACAGTTCAGTCCCTGGAAATGGATCCTTAGTACTTAGCAATACTGACAAATTTCTAACAATCAGAAGCTAAAATATTTCCTGTGAGACACATTGTTCTTAAGTACTTCCAAAGCTCTAGAGATGGGGAGCTTTCTCCACCAGAAGATACCATTCCAGTGACAGGCAGGTACAAAAAACAAAGTGTTCTTTTTGTGCTGCCTAGGGCAGAAAGGAGACAGCACCCACCGGAATTATTTTAGATGTATAAGGTAACAAACATTAAAATACAGTCTCCTAAAATTCACTTCTCCACTCCCATCTCTAAGAGATGGGTTACCTGGTTAAGTTCCATCACCTTTATCAGGAAGAAGATGGTCTACCACAAGGACCAATTATTATCTAAGGATTACTCCCCCAAATCCGGAAGAGAAGAGGCTAAATAGCCTCTGTGCTATAAAATAAACACTATACAGGTGTATCCTATATGCAGGATCCTATATAGGATATGAGCAACATATTCCATACTGAATGATGGTATTAAGTTTAAAGTCAAAGTAGAATTCAGCACAGGAGAAAAAACCTATTTAGAATCTTCATTAACAGTTTTGTCTCATTCTAGCCTCAAAAGATACACCTTATTCTTCATTAGAAAGTAGAGACACCAGACAAAATTCTTGTGGATCTGCACAGTACTACAAGACAAACTTAAGCAGTGGAAAGTTGGTAGATCAGCTTGTTAAAATAAATGCTCAAGCTACTTTACCCATTTTCACAGCTTCCTGAAACATTCCTTGTATTTTCACCCTGTAATTGTTCCGTGAGAGTCTCTCCACTGTTAGGCATGCTGACAAACCCTCCAAAGCTGGTCACAAATATGCTAAAGAGCTGTGCGGGCCAGGCATAAATGAGCTACTTGGAGAATCAAAGAAACCAACAGTAACTGGTTATTTGTTAGAAAAAACAACACGTAATACAAGAGGAGGAGACTAGTGCTACAAAAGCTATTTCTTTCTGATTTTAACATGCTTGAAATGTCGCAGCGCCTGTGAGCTGCTTACTGTTAAACTTTCCTTTTAATTCACTTTTCTTTAATTATCCATGAGAAGAATTTTAATGAGTTTACAATGCTTTAAGATGCAAATCTTTTCTTTTGCCAAGATTTCAACAAATTCGTTCACACAAGTTGAGGCAACTCTAATTTTACTAAGTCTAGCTTCAAATAGGAGCATTCAATGAAACTATTTTCTTAAAGAAAATACAGATTAATTACATTAGGAAATGCCTTCAAGTCAATTATACCTATGAAACCCAGTGCTGCAACAGCCAAGCACCTCCTCCAGCACCACAACTACACCAGCACTTCCTGCACCTCACCAGAGCATGCCTACGGTATAATGTGAAAGTTTCTACACATGACTGAACAAATTACTTCCCAGGATGTAAGAGAGTCCAGTCCAGCTGCTTAGGCTACTTCTATACTGGTAAACAAAACAAGATGCAGAGAATGGCTCAAGCCACCCACTGTGAGCACCTTCCCTGGCATGGTTTTGGTATATATGAATTGGCATTTTCCTGGGACAATCCAGGCCAGAGGCTGTCACTGGAGATGATATTAATGACTACCCTGTCTGGAGGAGGAACAGAGATGCAAGCCATGCTGTGCCATAGCCTTGAGAGCCGGAGAACATGATCTACAATGTTTTACTTAGTGGTACAAAGACAGCCATAGTGATTGGGAGTATCTAAGATCAGCAAATATTAACTTTATACAAAGTGTGAGTTTTATTCCGGAGTGTCTTGTACCATATCCAAATGTGTAATCACAGACAATGCAATCTGAAATGAAAGAAAACTTTGAAGTAAGTTTCTAAGGGATCTATTCTCAACACCAGAAACTTCAAAATATCCTAACACAAAATAGGGGATATTTCAATGGTAAAAATGTGTCATCTTCTGGAGCAAAAAATCCGTAATTGTCCAGATTGATTTAGTTCCTTCATTTTGGGATAATTCTCCAAACTCTTGGTTCCAACAATTCTTTGCAGAAAGCCACATGGTCTCTTCCTTGCAACCAAGTTACCAGTAATATAATAAAAAAAAAACTCTGCTGCAAGAAAACTCTTCTTTCTCTTCTTCAGTGCATCTAAAATGTTTTACATGCTATATGAAGGAATCCAATTAAAGAACTGCTAATTACCTTGCTTGCGCTGTATCTTAGGTGTTTAGTGGCTGGATAATAGGCTGGCCTCATGGAAGGAAATGGCTGCTCACTCTCTAAGACTCATACTTACAGTGAATAAACGGAAAACCTCAAATATACATGTCTTCTATACACACTCTGTTTAGGAAGGACTTTTTCATTTTGCTTTTTCTATCATTTTCAGTAAACTTACTGATGGTTAGCAAATTATTTCAACACAATCAAGCTTTCTCCAATGATAAATCACTCCCCCAGTAACAAGGGCAGCTGCAGAGAAGAAGAAGCAAGCGGAATTTATCAGGGGGAGTTGGTGGAGAAGAGTTGCTTTTGGACTCTGTATTGTGTGACTGTAACAGAAAACTCACATGATTGTGATAAACTGTTTCCTGCTATTGTCAGCTACAGTCTTGTCTCCTGAACAATAGGCTCATGAATGTCAAGCTGTAATAGCTCTATGCAGAACTTGCCTTTGTAGTTCTAGTTTTACACAGAACCTGCCTTTGCAGTTCTGATACATTTCTAGGTTGTCTTCAAGTTTCAAGAAATGAATCCTAACAAATGAGGCCAGCAGCTTATACAGAGTTCAGTACAAAAGACCTTCATCTTGAAATCAGTTTTACATGCTGCACCTTACAAGATCCTATGATCCTTTTCCTTTATGCCTAAATCTACCTGCATGCAAGTTGCACAAGACTGCACTAGACTCAGGCTGAATTTTTGTGGTGGGATGGGCTACTTTTTGCAGCTATGGCTTAAGATTTCTGGGCGTTGACAGGTTCACAAAGCTATGAAGGAATATAAAAGCCAAATAAAGCTCACATACTGTTCACATCCTTTGCTCTGCAAGTAGGACTGGTATCTTTAAGAAATTTGCAACTGACACCTCACAGCTGAAGACACTGTCACTACAAATTTGCACTGTCACAAGATCCCAAACGGAAAGATTACGGAGGCCAAAACAAAGCCATGTTGTTAGTAAGGTTAGTAACCAACAGAACCACAAGGCAGACCAGCCTTGGTGTGGGTGGAGCATGCTTGGGACAGGATGTTTCAGGTTTAATTCACAGTAACACTATGGCAACATGAAACTACCCAGGGCTGTGTACTCCTCCATCTATTTACTTGCAAGGCAAGAAAATGAATGTTTTACCATAAAACTTGTATTTACTTACAACAAATGGAGGGGTGGACTAATTCTGGATGTTCCTTGCTACTCCCAATTAGTTTAAGCAACTGTATGAGAGCCCCCCTGCCCTCTTTTATTTATTTATTTAAATTTTTTTAAGTCATGTAACATTACAAACATGATATTAAACTGTTAGTCCTGAGTCTAAACCAAAACAAAAAATCTTTACCAAAACAAAACCCTTTACCCCACAACAACCACCAGCAAAATATCAAATAACCTTTATGTTTCCAATTTCAAAGGCTTTGTTACATTTCTTTACATAAATAGCACCACTTCTAATCTTTTTTTCATTATTTCAAATCAGTTCTCTTAGACGCTGACACCTATTCAACGTGCTATTAATTGCAGCCCTGTGCCTGCTATGTTCTGTTAACTGCATTTACTGTGATTATATACAGCTCTCTTTTTCCCCACTTTTTTGTAAAATTAAAGCATTTGCTTGGTGTCTAAAACATTTTAGCTAAAGAAAAAAAAATTAAACTCCACAGATACTGCTAAACGAGAATAGGCTTCAGGTTTTATGCAAAATTCTAAATCCAAACACTTCTTCAAACATTACCCTGGCAAAGCCTCCATTAAGTCTTACTAACAAATGAGTCTCAACATATTCCTTAAGGATCAATCAATTTATGCTACCTTGGGCCAAGATGATGCTGAGGGCAGATTCCAGAACGAAAAGCTCTAGGCAAGCAACAACTTTTTAAACACACATATGCTTTTTTATACTAATTCATTTCTAATGAAGGAATTCAGATTAGAGATAGAAGAACTGTTCCCCCCAGCTGTGACTGCTAGTCACTCACTATATGCTGCCAGAAAATAGCTCAAAACAAATGCCATCATTTAAATTTTCTTGCAGATACAGATCTTTTCTTTCCATCTATAGCAAAAAGATTGTCCAGAGATTGTTTCTGTACAAAATATCCTTTTCATATATTAACTATGGGTTCAATACCATTTAAGGTCCATTAAATGAAACTGGCATACTTTACTGTTTAACATCTATTTTTATTAAGACTAAAAATCATAGCTTAAGAATATTATTTAAAGGATATTTTCCTAAGAGGTTTGTAGAAATGGTGATAACTGTCGAGGTTTGGATGCCTGAAAGAACCCAGCTCAGCACCAAGGAAAGTCTGCTGTGATCCTAATTTCACCTTATAGAGGAACTACTGAAGCTCTTTATGCAAATCTAGTGTGACTGAAAAGAGACACAAGTTTCAGTCCCTCAGATTCCTGGCTTTTTTGTCAGTGTTTGTAATACAAAGTTATTCTTGATACTTTTTTACAAAAATCAAGGGTGCTGCAAGAAGCTGCAGCTGCTGTTCAGCAGATTGTACTCCTACCTGCATCTCCAGGATGTTGCTTTCAACAAGAATGAGAAAAAGTAACATAGCCAGATAAGAGAGAAATGCAAACATGGAGATACTAGCAGTGGTTTATATAAAAGGATTAAAAGATAAATGCGTAATTCTTGTAGCATATAAGGTGCTACACGGTCCTAAGGTCAGGCAGGAAGCAGTTTTAACTCTTGTTTTGTGCTAACAGTGTAATACCTGCTTCAGAACCAAAGGCAGAGTCCTCTGGCGGTTATATGAAATGGGCACCAGATCTAATTACTCTCCATTCCCACCCAGTCCTGCCTCCTTGCAGAGAACAGAAATTCTCTGCTTGTTTTCCTGTTTACACCCACATGCAAATTGGATACTGTGCAAGTAAAAAGTGACAAGGTGATTCATGTTACATGTGGCAGGCAGGAAGAAAGGGAAAGAACAGTAAAAGAAATTAGCTGTTCATGTGAAAAATGGGTAAGCAACTGCAGGTTAGCAACAACCACAGGCTTAAGGAGGCAAGATGTACAGTAAAAGAAACAAGAGCTGGATATATATATATATACCCTTGATCACCAGACTGGTTGAGTACAGGAACCACAACTGTAATTGCTGAGAAATATGTTGGCATGTGTAAAAGCTGTATCACATTTATTACTAATCATGACAAAATCAGCTCCTGAGGATTCTAACTCTGTCCCATAAATATAGCATTGACAAATAGGACATGTTTTGCTTCAGACAGCTATAGCACTGTATTCCCCTCAGGTATCAGCATGACTGCATCACTCAGACTGGAGTGATAGAGGAGATTGACATGGTGATGCAAAGAATACCCATGGACTGGTATCTCTCCTGTTTTTCTAATCTGAAACACCAACCCTTACTGCCTTCCCCACTAATTATTTTATAAATAAGGACTTTGATCGTACCAACTGGAACCAAAGATGAAAAAACCAAATATTGAATATTAAACTGAATATAATGTGATAGGTCTCCCTAATAAACTGGAATTGAAGGAAGCAGGAGGCTCAGTCCTCTTAAGCAAAGACCCATAGGCTGTTATTACTAGTAACAAATGTTAACAGTAAGAAACCACCCACCAGTGTGAGTTCTTATTATATTTACCAATATCTACACACACCTATGAGGATTTCTACTCACAGAAATTACATATTCTTTTCATGACATACTAAAAATTGATCTTTAAAATTCATTAAGTGCTTTGAAAGCTTCCCATCTGCTGAAGCATTCAGCAAACATATAAACAGATTTACCATTTCTTCATAAATGGAAATATGATGTTCAAGACTACAGATTACAGCTAATTTATCTTTAAGAAGAAGACCATTATGAGAATAAACCTTTTTTTGCCTTAAAAAGGGGGTATTTAGTTCTTGGCCTACAATTTTACCAAGTAACTTACACAGTTATTTTTAGTAAATAGTTTTTGTATTTACTTGTCAATATAATTTCACAATTGCAAAACACAGATTTACATGTTCAGCTGCTGATAATTATGCTCAGTGAAAATAATAGTTACCAACAGTGGTTTCTTTCTTGTGGTTTTGAACTATTCCTTTCATTGATATTTTGTGTTGATTTCCTGTAATTAGCTCCCTCTCCTTCAGTAAGTTTACATGCTTAATATAAGCAGATTGTATTAATGCAATCTTCTAATAGTATTTACCTGAAATACAGTAGGAAGTTCATTATAATGGCACCAGAGCTCTAAATGATGAAAATTTTTCTTTCAGATCCCACATTGCTACTTCCCCCCCCCTTTTTTTTTCTCCATTTCCCACTGTTAGACAACACAAGAGGGCTCTTTGGTTCAGAACCATCCTGACTCTTTACCTGGGCTCTGGTTGGCAGGGCAAGGCACTGGAACTTTTGGGTTATCATAACCACAGGAGATGTTCTGGTTTCATAAAACTATTCCCAGGAATAAAGAACTGTTTCCTGGAATAAAAAAGTGGCTTGTAAGCATTTCTACTCAACTCAAGTTTGAATAAAATTTATTCTCAGTTCATGCAGCTTTTCTGTATTTCTCACTTGTGATTTTTCAGCATTAAGTTGCCATCTATGAAAATACTCTCTTGCTCAGGGCCGCACTAGTAGCGCTTCTTTCCCGAGCAGTAAATAATTAATTGAGAACCTTTGGTTACCTGGAGAAAGATGAAAACTATCCCAGCTTCCAAGCCTGCTCCAGGCGGGCCGGCTTGAGGAAAGGGCGAATAACAAACAGACACAGAACAGGGGCACAGCATTAGCCCGATTAATTTAAAAGGCCCCAAATACCCAGAACAAGGCATCAGGAAAGCATCTATTAATTAACCAGAACAAGGTCTAACACACAGCGCAGGGCAGGTTGTACTGGGGTGCTCGCCAGGCTCTCCCAGAGGTGAATCAATTGATTTGGGAGAGAAACCGGCGCCAAACGAGACGGCAGCCATAACAGCCCCCTCAGGGTGAGCCCCGTGCCTCAGGAGCGGCCCCTCAGCCCCAGCCGGGCCACCGTATTTTACATTTGTCTAAAGCTGACATAGGTGGAAGCCCTCTGGCTTAAACAAAAAGGATTGTTTCTACAATATAAAGATATAAAATATGGAGTGGTTTTTAATATATTTTTAGCTCCACAGAATAGTTAATATTTTAACCCTAACCGAAAGGGCATCTAAAGCTTCCCTATAATAAAGATACGATTTTGGAACTTTCATTGAGTAATGGTATTATGTATAAATCGAAAAGCAATAAAGAAGAGGTAAGAATAGACCTGCATTACCACATTAGCATAGATAATAATTTACAGCTCACATTCAATGCTAAATCCTCTTTACTCCATTGCAACTCCTGGTTGGTGTGAGCTGTACTCAGGGAGAGCCAGGCACATCCCCTGGGGAGCCTCAGCCATAGAGACTGTGCCATTAAAGACACTCAAGGCACTTGGCTGTAAAATCCCAAATTAAACGCTGAGGGCAAGTCCCGGGCCCGGCCCGAGGCTCCTCCCCCGCGCGCACCGGCGGTGACGTCACGCGCCGCCGTTCTAGACAGTTCCAGCCCCGTGACGTCACGCGCGGCGTCATTCCAGAAGATTCGGCCAGGGCCCGTATAAAGCCCGCGGAAGAGGCGGGGCCGCTGGGATCGGTGAGCAGGCGGCGGCAGCAGCGGCGGCAGCGCGGCGACTGCGGCGGTGAGCACGGCCCTCGGGGCCTTGGTGGGGCGCCGGGCGGGGTGACTCGGGGGTAACGCGAGGGTAACGCGGCGCGTCCTCCCATAGGCACTCACCATGGTGAAGGAGACGGAGTACTACGACATCCTGCAGGTGAAGCCCAATGCTTCCTCCGAGGAGATCAAGCGCGCCTACCGCAAGCTGGCGCTGAAGTACCACCCCGACAAGAACCCCAGCGAGGGCGAGCGGGTACGCGGGGCCGGGGGCTGGGGCTGGGGCTGGGCCGGGGCCCGTGGGCCGCCCATCCACCGTGAGGCGGTCGCGCTCCCGGCGGCACCTGCGGCCCCTGTGTGGGGCAGGCCCCGTCCGGCCCTTCCGGCGGGCCGGGGCCGAGCTGGGCTCACGGCAGGCGCCGCCGGGCTGTGAGGCGGGCGGGCCTGCAGGGGGAACCGGGGCTGGCGCAGGGCCGCCCGCGGGGGTTCCCTGCAGATAGGCCGTTGTTACATCCAGCGTGCACGCAACCGTGGATCAAATTCTGCTTTGCCCTTCTTGCAGCGTAGTGCCAGTATGTGAAGGCTCTCTTACTTCTAGGTCTCTATCAGACCTATGAGCCTGGCAGCAGGCCTGAGGGCCCAGCTGTGGCAAAGGGAGTGCGGCAGTTCTTTTGGATGTGGTGCGTACCAGTGTCCCCGTAGTTGCAGTAGAAGATCATCCTTAGAGGTGCTGGTTGAAACAGGCAAAGCTGGAAGGATTTCTAGTGTCCCAGTGGCCACTGTGCTGTCAGATATTGAAAAGGGTGGTGGTGGATCCAGCTGCAAGCACTGTTGGGCTGGATGGATTTGTGTTCCTGAACAGGATGGGTTTTCTTCAGAGAAAAATGCTAATGCAGATGTCCAAGGTAACTATCCCCAGGGAGCCACTGGGCTGCACATGGGTGAACTGCTTACAACAGAACTATTTTACCTGCTATCAGCATAGACGTGCTCAGCTCCCCATGTTGGCTTGGATGATAAATGAGCACCACAATTGGAGAACTACGGAAAACATGAATGATGGGATTGTTTATCTAAAAACTGGTCTGCTAATACCTCAATATAGGAATAGAAGATCCATACTTACCTCTAGAATATTAATTTACAGAACCCAAATGGTAGCCTTTTCTGCTTTTGTTTTTGGCCTCTTGGGTTTTTTTTTGCTTACACCACTTTACATGACCATGAGTAAATGAAGTTTAACATGGAAGTGGTCAGTCCAGTAACAGCAAATTATATTTAAAAATTCAGTTGGTAATCTTAGTAATAGGAAATTCTTCATAGCTATTAAAGAAAATTCCTTAATTGTTTTGTTAAAATGGGTGTTTCGATTTGTATCCGAGTCCTCGTGTTTGCGATGAGTAAGCAACACCAGTGTCTAGTGACATAAATCTCTGTTGTAGCTGGATGTACCAGCTCAGCAGGCATGGAGGATCCCTCTGTAGCTGTAGGCTGACTAGCACTGCTGTGGCCATGAGCAACTGGGGACCTGCAGGACTTCAGGGACAGTACAATATTCCTTCCTAAATGGATTTTGTAGCGGTTATAATGTTTGTTGCAACTACCACAACCAACAAAATGTAGTTGGCATATGCTTGTAAGTTGGATGTGACTCTGAATTAAGCCCACTTAAAACATGGGAGGAGGGGGGAGAGGGAGGAAAGGGGTGGTTTTCCTGGACAAAAGTGTGCTATTATAGTCTGTTACCCATTTGTTTAGGGAGTTTCCTTTTGGAAACAGACAAATGCTACAAGAGGGTGCTGCAGTGGCTCAATCGGTAGATGGAGTTGCATATGAGAGGGCTACTTTTCCTCTTGGTCATAGTTGTTCAGAGCTTCTTTTTTCTTTTTAGTTTAAACTTATATCCCAGGCATATGAAGTTCTGTCGGACCCAAAGAAAAGGGACCTCTATGACCAGGGTGGGGAGCAGGCTATTAAAGAAGGAGGCCTGAGTGGCGGCAGCTTCTCTTCACCCATGGACATCTTTGACATGTTCTTTGGTGGTGGAGGCCGAATGAATAGAGAGAGAAGAGGTACACAGTTCTAAACAAGTTCTAGAAACTCTAACCATGCACTTAAACATAAAACACCTGTGCTATGGTACTGCTGTTCTGCTAAGTGCACATAGTGTGGATATTACTTGTTGCAACAATAGAATAAGTAAACTATGATTTTTCTAGTTACTCTAGCATTAAGATTCTAATAAAGTAGATAACATGACTTAGCCATAGCCATCTTTCTGCTAAGTTCTGTTTATTTTTTGTTAAAGGGGGCATGGGTAGCCTGTAGGGGAGGGGGAAGCATTAGTAAGTCATCAGTTGAATTAGACCTGTTTAAGTTACCTTTTTTCCAAATCTGTGCCTCACTTGCTCATATGCTTTTGGGCAACTTGCTTCAAAGGACACCATCAACTTAAATTTCAGTAATACTAAATCTCATTAAAATATTTGGGATAAATTATGTGAAACTGAGTACAGAGTGCTGCCAAAAGCACAGTATGATTGTTGTCTTTTCCATGCCCAATGCCTGTTAAAGAGAAGTAGTAACTTGCTGCAAAACCATTGAAATTATGCTATGAAGTGGCATGGAAATTCATAGGTAGGCATAATAGCAACTTCTAAATTGACAGATCTGAAGCTGGTAGTGTCCTTGCATCTTGCTGTTTCAGTTAAGCTTATAAAATTAGGAATAGGAGCAGGGATAGGGTGGCTTTAATGATGCTTTGCTTAATTACAGCTCAACTTTTATGTTTGGACATAAATGGGTGGAGCTTAGTGGAAGCTGATGGAACTGCACATGCTTTTAAGGGGGCTGAGTTGTGTTCAAAGTTTGGAATGAACTCTGCATTTCTTCAGTGAGACTGTGCATGAACATTTGTCTTCACAACAGCTGGACAAGTATTAATATTTCCCTTTTGTTTTTTTAAAGGCAAAAATGTTGTGCACCAGTTAGGTGTATCTCTTGAAGACTTATATAATGGTATTACAAGGAAACTGGCTCTGCAAAAGAATGTTATTTGTGCAAAGTGTGAAGGTAAAAATACAAGTAGTGATTTCAAATCCCTGTTCAAGTTTTTTTGTTTGTGTGGATTGTCTGGGGCTTAGAAAAAAGTCTGGAGGCTTTCTTACTTTTCTCTCTCCTTCTTCTTTGCCTGCTCCCTGAAAGTCTGCCAGGGTATTTAATTCTTATTTATGTTTATCCAAGAATAAATCTCTCAATCCCAGTGTTACAAAATGATTGTTCTAATGGCAGACTACTGTGAGTTATAGTTTGGGGTACCTAAATGAAAACTTATCTTCATCCAGAACTTAGACATAAATGTCTATTCTGTAAGACTTTTTAAATTTCTGTGGGCAGAAGTCTAGCTTGTGTTATGCAAGTCATTTTACACTTAAGTATTCCCTAATGACTGGTCTTCGAGGTAAATTTTAATAAGGCCTTGTATCTTAGTAGTCTGTTAAATATTTAGTAAGCAAATTCTTTTCCAAGTATTAATGGAATGTGTATGTCTTGAATTTGGTATGCTGACAGTTCCTTGGAAACCAGGATTTACTGGGGGGTGGAGCAGAGGCTAATACAATAAGCTGTATAAGCATTTTGTTTGTAGAAACGTCCAGCTTGTGGGGCATGTCTGTGATGGCAACTAAATTCCATTACTGAACTCCTTTTCAAGTTACCCTAAAGATGCTCTTGAAGTTAGTGAGTTCCAGCCTGACTATTGTAATTTTTTGAGACTGAGATCCAATTTAACTCTTTTGTCAAAGGTTATGGCGGAAAGAGAGGGGCAGTAGAAAAATGTCCTGTGTGTAAAGGAAGAGGGATGCAAGTTATAGTTCAGCAGATTGGACCTGGCATGGTGCAGCAAATCCAAACCGTGTGTCCAGAATGCAAAGGCCAAGGTGAAAGAATAAATCCGAAGGACAGGTGTGACAACTGCAATGGCTGTAAGGTTGTAAGAGAGAAAAAGATCATAGAAGTTCATGTTGATAAAGGTAAGGACTGTCTGTTTGTACTGGCTCACTAATAATGGTCTATAGTTCTGCAGAGAATTAATGGGTTTCTCTTCTTCAGGTATGAAAGATGGTCAGAAGATAGTATTTCATGGAGAAGGTGACCAGGAGCCTGATTTGGAGCCTGGTGATGTTATAATTGTGCTTGATCAAAAGGATCACAGTGTCTTTCAGAGAAGAGGGCACGACTTAATCACAAAAATGAGAATTCAACTCTCAGAGGCTTTATGTGGTTTCAGAAAGACAATTGAAACTCTGGACAATAGGGTTCTTGTCATATCTACTAGGCCAGGTAGGTCATAAACAGTTCTAATACTGCATAAACTGTATCAACTGCTTGCCTGTTTAATTGTGCCTGGACTGCAGTTTTTGGGGGAGATTGTTCTGTTTGGGGTTTTTTTCTAACCAGATGATTCAACAGATTCACAAGGCAGTCACTTAATTTAGTTGGTTCTTTGTTGTTGTTACTGCTCCTAAAATGTGCAGTTACAGCCTAAAGCTGTCAAATACTTCTTAATAAACTTGAGTCTCAGTTGGTGGATAGCCAGAAAAATATTAAAGAGGCAAGAATCTTAAATTCTACTAAATCATCTGTTCATTCAGCCTGAAGGCTGGGCCAAGAAAAGCTGATTTTGCTTGTAGCAGAGGACATAGTCTAAATGGCCTAGCTGTGTAGAGCTTGGGTTTAGTTCTTTGCTCTGAATTGGTTACAATCTCCCTGAGGTGCTGTGAGAACACTGCTTGTGTACAGCCCTGTCTGGTGTGGCTGTGAAATCCCTGTCACATCACATCAGCTTACTTAAAGCTCTTGCCTCCATAGGTGAAGTGATAAAACACGGTGACCTAAAGTGTATCTACAATGAAGGGATGCCTGTCTACAAATCTCCAATGGACAAAGGCAGCCTGATTATACAGTTTTTGGTAAGCTGCATGCTTTTCTCTAGCCAGTATACTCATGTTCACACAGGTTTAACTCTTCATTAAAAAAAATGTGTAAAATTGTAGGTTCAGTTTCCAGAGCACTACTGGCTTCCAAGGGAGAAACTGTCTCTGCTGGAGGCTCTCCTTCCTTCACGAGAAGATGTTATGGTTACAGATGAGATGGATCAGGTAGACCTTGAAGATTTTGATCCAAATGAGCAAACCTACCGTAACAGTGCTGGAGAAGCCTATGAAGAAGATGAGGAGGGTCCAAGAACAGGAGTACAATGTCAGACATCTTAAAGCAGGGTGGAGGTGGATGTCATCAAAGATGTAAATTTTCACAATGAAAACTGCATGGCTGTAATAGCCACTGCTTGTGGTTTTTGTGTTCAGCAAATTGAGTTGCTGCGCTGTCAGTATCACCTTTTTGTAACTAATTTATATTGTGTTCTTGTAGTCTTTCTATATAAAGCAAATGTCATGCAGCTGAGAACCAACTGAGTTGGTATACATTTTCCTTGCTGTGAAGGTTCTCAATTTATTTCACCTGTGCTATTTCTATAAGACTTCGGCAATATTGATAGAGGCTAAGTGGAGTGTCTTATGTAAATACTTTCATACTGGAAAATGAATTTCATAGAATAAAACATAGCAGAATAACTTCTAATAAATAGTACTTCACCTTTTCTCATGCTTCTCTTGTACTTTCTAAGCCACTCTAGAACCCCCTTTATTTAAATAAGTTTTTCTAAGCTCAGACTCCTCTCACCTAGTCTATTCTCAATATTCAACTCTGGTAGCTGCACCACTAGTACCTGTCTCATTTTGTATTTCAGAAGCATTTTGTGCATGCCCCCCTCTCTGCCTCCTAGCCCTCCTCCTGTGTTCTGTGGGTTTACGGTAGCATTCCTTCAGCTGCTTCTCTGTGTAGGTGTGACTTAAGGTTACAAGCTGTCCTCGAATGTGTTACAGACAGGCAAATACTTCCAAATAAAAGTTTGACCTTTCAGAAGCTCAAGCTTTGTATTTCAGCCTTCCCTAGAAAGGGTTTTTACTTCCTCCTAGGCGTTGTATACTTGTGCCTTAACTAAAATGAATAAACCAAAATCACATGCATTGGGTATCCTGCTGCTGTTTTGTAACATACATGTCACCACAGTATAGTGATAACATTAAAGCTTTTTCCCTTTTAGCTCCTTGCTAGCAGTGTTTGTATTAAGTCAGGGTTACAAACAACTGGTTATCCTGTAGTGAAATTAAACCATGATGCATGATCTCCATGTAGCATACAATTGTTGAAACAGGTGTTCAGCTTAAGTGATCCCCTTGCCGTCACTGGGGTAGCAGCAAGACAAGCCCAGGCTGTCATTTCCCATGTCTGTAACAGAGCCTCACTCCCTTCCCTTCTCCTAAAATAAGCTGCTGTGAGACTTGGCCTATGCTTTCCAGCTCTGGTCTATTTATGTTTAAAGGCAGGGGCGATTAACTGAGCCGTTACTTCACCCATGACTACATATTTCCAAAAATACATTTTTCCAAGAATGAGACACAAGGACTTGCATCTGTAGCTTTTATTTTAAAAAAGTAAGGCTTTCTCTCATGCTAAACAGAAAATTAGATATAAACATATCTAGTTTTACAGATCTGTATGAAATGCTTTTATCATACTAAAAAATTACACAGGACAATAGCAGTCCTTGAAACTGCCACAAGAGTTTACCAAAGCAGCTGAGTCAAGACATTTAAACTGGACAGTCATAAATATGGATTTCTTGGTCATCTCCAACAGACACAATTTTGGACCCACTTCCATTGTATTTCACACCCCAAACCTGTAAATAAGAAATACACAAACTTAGGAAGAGAGCACAAAGAATAATAATCTTTGTGGCAGTCATATTTATTAGAACAAGCAAAAGAGGAAGGATTATTTAAATCACCTGGTAAGAGCTGGTGCAATTATGGCTTCTGCTTTAACAGCAGCTCAGGCTGCCTAAGCAGGGCAGGACACTGCCATCTAGGAGCCTGACGAGTTCTTACACCCACTCCCACTGACAGTGCATTACACAATCCAGAGATACTTGATCAAGGCTGAAAAGTCCTCCCCCAGCTTGCATAAGTCAAGCATTTTCACTCTTGCCCACCCTCTAGCCCTTTCTGAAAATAGTATTTTACAGTGCAGGAAAACAAGAGGAAGTATTTGTCATGCAGACTGACACATCATGACAGACTGAAGAATGATGTGGTTTATCCCTGAGCTGTTTCAGAGAGCCATTTACCTACCCATGCAAAACTTAGAAAAATTCAGGTCAGTCCTCTGATTTAAGACAGTTACACAAGCTCTTAAGTGGCACTCATCTCCACCAGAATGACATCAGGAAGGGTGAAGGCTACTCAACACATTAATGTGAGACTGCAGAATGGATATATTGACAACACTGGTTTGGGCAATCTTGTGCACTGTTTTGCATTAATACCAAAACCCTGCATTCCCAATAACTGATATATCTCTGCTTGCCACAGTCTTAATGAGATTATAGACAACAGCTAAAACAACAGAGGAAATCAAATCCCACTTGGTACTTCAATATGAAAACCCCCATAGCTGTAGATAACTGGAAAGAAGGTTACCAGCAAAAAAGTACTATGGAAGAAAGCTCAAATAAAATCTGGAAAAATATCCTTTGTCTCTTGCTCAGTAATCTATTAAAATATAACATCGTTCTATTTATCAGCTGACATTTGGACAATGAGGAAATGGGTAGAAACTTTACTCCTTTTCTCACAGGTAGCTATCACTGAGCAATAAAAACCCCACAGTATTACAGGCATTGGAGGAGGAAAAAGTCCCAAGTTTCAAGGCTGCTTTCAAGTATCTGTTTTGATAATGCTATCCTTTCAAAGAAGTATTTCCACCCTTACACATGCATTTGCTGTGGAAGTGACAGAAATCAGCAAGACCAGAGACAAAGGTAACAAAGAGAGTCTGGTAAGACCTTGGCCACTCAGGATTGCCTTTATTTGGGCCTGAAAAATGTTAATTACTTGGAAGAGATCAGCCTATACACTTGGGAGTACTAGTTCAATATTAAGTGCCAAATAACCACAAACTTTTAAAGTTACTGCATTACTGCAAGCCTGGAGCTGCAGCACCAAGGTGAAGCACAACTGCGCACAACTACACCAGCTCTGCTGGGAACATGGTGACTTAGGGAATAGCAGCCATACCTGATCTTGGTGGTCAAAAAAAGTATGGACACAGGTCCTTGTTCCAGCATCCCAAACTTTTACACTTTTGTCAGATGAACTGAAAGAAAAATAATACTGATCAATGTTTAAATTGATAAACTAAAGTTCAATGCAAACATTAAAAGATCTCATATGGCAGACACAAGAAACCCTCTTTCACCCATCAAATGCAGGGATGAAGTGGCAAAGGACTGCATCTTCTGCCAGGTTCCATTACCTTTAAAATAAATTTAGCATTCCAACATCTGCAATGCAAAAACAAAAACTCCCACTTTGGCCAAAAAATTCTTTCAGGCAAGTTCTTTGGATAAGAAAATTCCTGTTAAATATACTTGGTCTCCCAACTGCCTCAACTGTTTTAAGAATGAATACTGAAGTTCAAGTAGATTAATGTACTACTAGATTAGGTTGTATTTCTTGATTCAACAGCAATTTTTCAGCTATTTAGAATCAAACTGCCCTTCTCTTAGGTTAGATGTTTTTCACTTGTGAGGAACTACACTGCAGTGGAATGACTTACACTGTAAAATGCTCTCACTACAGCTGGTATCCCATCACAGATTGGCTCTTGAGCCTTTAAATTTTATGTTATTTCATTATAGATCCCACTGCAATTTGTACATATTTAATTTTTATGATCCATCTCCCCTTATAAAATTGTATTTTTTTCAGTAATCATAAAACAATTAAAAATCTTCAATACCTGGAAACAAAATGGGTATCATCAGGACAAAATGCAACATTTAAAACCCAGGATCCGTGACCACTTAACGTGCCAGCCAAGTTTGCATGTTGCCTGTGGAAAAAACAAATTTTAACATCTGGTTTGTGAATTCCAGGGGAAAAGCAACAGGAATATACTCTAGTTAAGGCAATCAGGAATGGTTCAAGGGAAGGTGACTTCTGGACATTTGTCCATCCAAGTTGAACTGGTGTTACAGCAGATTCTGTTCTTCCATTTCAAACAGTTAACATGAACAGAAGTCACAAAGAAGATACATTGGAGGACTAAATAGTTTCACCAAAGTCAAAGCAATGCGCGTTTAGGGGAGTGAGGATCACTGAAGCAGTGCCTTTTCCTTCCCAGGGTCTTCCAAGGTATTGCAAGATGCAACAGAAATAGGTCATAAATGTAATTTCTTGTGTACAGAACAGATGTTTAGGAAGGGCAAACACAAACTCACAGGACAGATATACAGAACAATTAGCTTATTGCCTACAAGCAAATATGAGAAAGTAATTTGTTTTCAAGTTACAGCTGTCTTTTACCTATACACTTTAAAAAACTATTTAAGGAAGTAGTATTTTATGATTTAAGATTATTTATTACATAAAAAGTCACCAAAGGCTGAAAGGAATTCCAGAGAGCAGAGGGTTTGATCTATTTTTTACAACATCAGCCTCTCTAGCAGTTGTTCTGTCAGCATGGCTGGCACTGTCCCCACTCACACGTCGTAGATTTTGATGTAGCCATCATCGGAGGCGGTGACGAGCAGCTGGGAGTCTGGGGAGAACGTCAGCGAGCGGATGGGCATCGCATGGCCTGTGCGTCACAGGGACACAGGATTAGGACTGGGATTCCTCTACCTAATCCCAACGCAGCAGCATTCCCTGCTCAAGTAGAGCAGCCTCTGAAGCCTCTTTCTCTCTAGAGGCTTCTTTCCGCCACAGAAAATGGACAGCAATTTTCAACTTTGAATGTTAAGGCATGTCTGCAACGCAAAGAGTATCTTATTTTTTTCAGCTGTGGATCTTTATCAGACATTATGTCTTTTTTTTTATAGCATGATTGCATATTTAAGTGGTTGGGGTTTTGGTTACAACTGAGCAGAGACCACATGAACATTAAAAGCCCATTTATCTGTTGGAAAAATGCTCATCTTTTACAACATGAAATGTTCAGTTATTTTCTAAACAGCAATAAATTGCTATAGAACAGATACCATAAAAAAAAGAAAAACCATATGCATGGCAGCACACATTTGGCTTAGCTTCATTCCCTTGTACTTTTCTGCAACACAAGGAACTACAATTTAAGAATTCAGTTAAGAATTACTGACTATGTATTTTGAAAAAAGGCATTTACGATGCAAGCCTGAGTTTACAGTTTGCCTTTAATATTGTAAGTGATTTAAGTGAGAGCACATTAAATAACGAAATACTGTCTAATGGACAAAAACGTCAACTCATTTATGCCATGGCTGTTGTAGCTTATTCTGACTTATTCTGACATTATCTCCTTTAATTTTGTCAGAAATGAGGCCAGAACTGGGGTATTGCAAAGAACCAAACCGTTACCTTCTAGCGTATGCAGAAGTTTTCCAGTTGCGATATCAAAAATATTGATAATGCCGTCTATTGCTCCACTGGCCAAGTATTTTCCATCTGGACTCTGTAAAAAAAACACAAAAAGTGTGATTCAACATCTGTGTGCATTCATGCTGTGTAACCCCTGACATTCCCTTGGCAACTTTGCACAAACAATGATCTATGCAAGATAGCTGGGCTGCAAAAATCCCGAAGGCTATAAGCAGAATCAAAACATATTTTCCATATGTACAGGGGGGAAGCGTCACACAATTTGTATTTGGAACTACCAAAGTATGGCTGTCACTTAGTATTATTGTAGAGATAAACTGATGGAAACAAAAATATCTATTTACAACATATTACAGCAATAGCAATTTCTTGTAAGAAATTATCAATTGTGCTTCTTACATATGCAATGCTAAGGATGAACTTTCCCCTGGTGTCCAGAGAATATTCTTTCTTTCCAGTTTCAACACCGAAAATATTTACTTTCCCCACATGACTTCCTGTTGCAAGGTACTGGGAATCAGGTGAAAAAGCCAGGGACCAAGCATCAACTGTATTAAAAACAAAACACCAGTTAGCTGGATCCTGTTTCTAGCTCTTATTCAACAATGCCAGTTCTGTATGCATCTGTTTAGACATTTAACCCTCTAAATACTCTTTAAACTCTACTACATTTTCTAAGAAAAGAGTGTACAAGCTCATCAAGTTATCTCTTCTATGTTAATGGAGCATAGCTTGAGCCATTTATTTTTGTCAAAGATTATGTCTCCTAGTAAGACCCTGATCTTATGAGACCCTCCTGTAACAATAAATTTAGAATTTAAGACTGCATCAGTTAAGTCTAAATTCTTACTTTTCTCCTGGTACAAAAAGATTAAAACTACTGACAAAAGCAACACTAGTATGTAGCAAAGCACAGAAAATGCGTGAGAAATGCAGATACACAAATGTAACACAGGTCAACATTCCTGGAATGTAAAACTCCACCATTTTTATAGCAGTACAATGTATTTATCTGGCATGATGCAATTCACAGTTTTTTTCTAAAAACTTAATATTAATTGCCTAAACCACTGCAAGACTGTTCTTAAATTAGCAATTGCCAATGGACCCGTGAAATACTTTGAATAAGATCTTAGGCTCTGAACTCCATCCTGGAGAACTTTAGCATTGTTAACATTAATAACTTTTTTGACTTGCTCACTGAAATGGATGAGCTGGAGAAAAAAGGATCACGTGCATGGCTCAAATTGATTGCAGTGTTATGAAGAACGTTCATTCTTTGTAAACCAATCTGAATAAGCATTTGAATTATTTTTTCCAAATATCCTTTTATCAATACATCAGTAAGAGCAAGCTGGTTCCATTCTGCTTCGTGCATACAGTAAAAGGCCTATCTACATGTACTTAAGAAAGCTTAAGTAGTGTGTAAAAATGAATGTAAAATTGTCTGCTACTGCTTTGTCTTGAGTTCATAAAACCACTATGATTTCTGCAAATAAAGAAAGATTACAACCCCCAAACACCTTAATCCCCTCGTATACCCTCATCCTCCACTGTTCAGTATTTGCCAGGAAGAGAAAGCACCGTGCTCATGCAGAGCCAGCTCAGCACTGAGGTCTTACCAGGACCAGCATCTATGGACTTGATCTGTTTGCCAGTCTCTAAATCCCAGAGGCGAATGTGGGCATCCAGGGAGCTGGATGCTGCGATGGCGCCCGTGTGGCTGATGTCCACAGACACCACCCCCAGCTGGTGACCCTCCAAGGTCCACTGCAGATCCAGCTTTTCATCGTTCCTGTGATGCAAGGGAAAGAAAAGCCTCGTTAGGAATAGCTGGGGGTACTGAATGATCCCCAGCCTCATACAAAACAAACAAACAAATCATCCACATCCATTCTTCCATTTGCTCAATGCAAGGCAATCCAAGTCCACCCACGAAATGTGAAGGGCTACACACAAACTCTCTGTACTTAAAGAACTGACAAATCAATAATGTACCATATTCCTGCAAAGCAGGTACCTCATTCTAAATTTGTAAGCCATCCCAGCACAAATGTCCATCGCACACCAGTCTGTGGGTGCTCACCTGAGCTGGTGCTCACCTGTCAGCACAGCACAAAGTGCCATGACTGACATTTTCAGAGTCACCACAACCAAGCTACTCCTGTCACTGAAGTACACACTTCACACTGCTTCGCCTAAGAGACAGAATAAGTTCTTAGCCGAAGCACACTTCCATAAGGATTACAGGGGTTTTTTTTTTAATACAAAAGGAAGATGTCATTTCTTCTATTTCTCTATTCCCATTATTGCTCTCATAGTACACATCTCCAAATGCACTGTCTCATCAAAAGTTGCATTTCTCATTATTTGGTTTAGAAATACATTGAGTACTCTCTGATGCACATTTTCACAAGGATTCTCATTCTTTGGGAATGAAAGCACATCAGAACGCCACCACTCCAAGAGAAAGCATACCCCAATGGAGATAAGCTTGTTCAAGAGAAGCAGATCTGTGTGCCCAGCTAACCCTTCCCTGACGTTACTTCTAACACCCCTGGAATGTTAGAAGGCTGGGGAAATTCAAGACTGCTCCACACTGACTACTTCCAAGGCCTAAAACAGGTTAACATGGAGCACTTACCACTTCCAGACCTTCACCAGATCATCCAAAGAACCAGAGATCACTGTTTCAGAACCATCATTTTTATTTTTTCCCCAGGCAACTGACCAAATGGCATCATCATGAGCTAAAAGAGAATAGAAGCACAGAAACTGAACTTCAGTATTTTATTTTGACAGAAAACCAGAAGCAGTTTTGGTAATGCTGAAAGGGCTAATTGCAATGTTGGCAATAGAGCCCGGGCTCCTCAGGTCTGTTGAGCGCTCCGAGAGCCTTGCCACTGTTCGCATTGTTCCAAAACATGCACTGTGTTGTGTGAGCAACGTCACTGCTGAGAAAACAGCACAGTCGCTCTGAGTTACTCAGACTTATGCCTAATACAAACATAACCAGGTCTCCTCACACGGATATCTGCCATTATCAACTCTACATCATCCCAAACACCAACATTGCTCAATACCCGTTAGCGTCTGCTCACCTTGCTCTTGCTTGAAGAGAATACCGTACTAGAAAGAAAAAATAATTAATATTACAATTGAGAAGCCTATATATAAATATATCTCAATCCAGCAGTTAGCTTAACTAACGCTGTGTTTTTAATTACCTGTGTGGTCATGTCTTTATGAAAACAATCCCGACGGGAGCGCTCTGGAAGCAGCCAGACGCCGCTCCTGCCGCCGTCGCGCCTTGATGACCTCAGCTACCACAGAGAGCGCCACTCCGCCATGCCCTCCGCCTCCCGCGCTCTCTACCGCCGCCCTGTGGCCGGGAGGTCTTGGCAGACATTTCCCGCCGGCGGGAACGGCGCGTGCCGCCTCAGCGCCCTCAGGGACAGCGGCCTGAGCCCCCGGCCCGCGTCCTGACCCTCAGCGCCCTCAGGGACAGCGGCCTGAGCCCCCGGCCCGCGTCCCGACCCTCAGCGCCCTCAGGGACAGCGGGGCTGAGCCCCCGGCCCGCGTCCTGACCCTCAGCGCTCTCAGGGACAGCGGGGCTGAGCCCCCGGCCCGCGTCCTGACCCTCAGCGCTCTCAGGGACAGCGGGGCTGAGCCCCCGGCCCGCGTCCTGACCCTCAGCGCCCTCAGGGACAGCGGCCTGAGCCCCCGGCCCGCGTCCCGACCCTCAGCGCCCTCGGGGACAGCGACCTGAGCCCCCGGCCCGCGTCCTGACCCTCAGCGCCCTCGGGGACAGCGGGGCTGAACGCCCGGCCCCGCGTCCCGCAGTTGTGTCCCACAGTTTACACCTTCGTCGCAGCCTCTCACTCATCCCCTCCCGCTCACCCGCAGGACCCCCCGGCTCGGCGCCGCCGCTGTCAGAAGCCCTCAGCATCTCCGGTATGTGGCACCAGTGGCAGCGGTGCCCTGCGGTGCTGCGATGGCAGTGATGGTGTAAACTGTGGGACACGCCAAGGGCTGAGGGGTACGTTCAAGTCCGCCGTCCCAGCCGTGCAGGAAGCTGCTGACGGAAGGCTGAGCTGGCTGCCTGTTGTCTGAGGTGTGGAGGAGGCAAGGGGAAGGCTGAGCACAGCACCGACCGATCCCACGCTCCTGGGGCTGCAGCACTGCACGTGGTTCTCACCACGGCAGAGAAGGCTTTAACTTCACAGAATCACAGAATCATTGAGGCTGGAAAGGACCTTCAAGTCCAACCTTAGTTGACTGCCTTTTCAACTAAGCCGGAGTACAAAGTGCCACATCCAGTCATTTCTTCAGGAATGGTGACTCCACCACCTGCCCGGGCAGCTCGTTCCAATGCCTGATCACCCTTTCTGTGAAGGAATTTTTCCTGATGTCCAGCCTGAACCTCCCTTTGACACAACTTGTGGCCGTTTCCTCCGGTCCTGTCACTTGTTTCCTGGGAGAAGAGCCTGATCCCCACCTGGCTACACCCTCCTGTCAGGGAGCTGTAAACAGCGAGAAGGTTCCCCCTAAGCCTCCTATTCTCCAGGCTGAGCCCCCACAGGTCCCTCAGCCCTCCTCGTGCTCCAGAAAGGAAGCTTCCCTACTAATCATCTGTTTCAGACCAAAAACAAAGGTAGGACTTTTGTTCTGAAAGCTGAGTTTTCTGCCTCTCCTTGAGTTAGAAGTGGAAAAAAATGTCAGAGTTAAAGTTCAGGAGAATAAATCAGATTCCCTGAGGCTTAAAATTAAAGACAAAGGATCAGTGGTCTTTCACAGCTTTTAATCAGTTTTTATGTGTACACAAAGCTCTTTGACATCAATAGAACTTGTCTGAGTAAGCAGAGTAACAACCAAAACAGGAATTCTGAATGTGTCTTAACACAGTTCTGCAGTCAAGAATGAAAATCTGGGTAAAACTCTTACACATAATTACAGACTTTTACATATAATTACAGAATCCTTAGTTCTCTGATTAGGTTGAGCTTTGAGAAGATTTGAAGGCATACTGCTTTAATGTGTTAAATTTCAGAAATCCTCATTTTCTCGTTAGTAATGATGCAATGGTAAACATTTTCCAAAAGTAAAAGAAGTTATTCTATTTCTATTTCTTACCAGGATTCTTCTAAGAATTCTTCCATTTAAATGTGCACTTAAAATGTAATACTTTCACCTTATGTTCAAATAATCAGGCTTGGTTTTGCAGTTCTGTATGGAGTACTGCAGTACTGTAACATAATCTTTGACAGACTAAGTGTTTCTAATCCCTCCAGAGGTTTCATATCATGCAAAGTTCCCTTCGTGCACTCATATTTACTCTGTACACTGAACACCTTAGGCCTTCATGGGAAAATGTTATTACTGTTGTCCTGTGAGAGTGCAAAGTGAGATTGTGGGTTATTTCCTACATCACTTATGACACAAATCTGTATTTGTTAGAGTGAAAGCTGATTAGATGCTGCTTTGGTGCATCAAGAGGATAATCTGAAGCAAAGTGTGCCACATGTTTGATTTACAGATAAATTGCCTCTGTGGAATAGTAACTGAGAGGAGGTTCTTGTGTGTCTGTCCTTGTTCTGGAGCACTGTGTATGGATATTTCAGCCCTAGTAACAACAATGCTTTAGGAGTGCCTCTGGTTTCAAATGACAGTTTAAAAAACAGCATTACAGGAGAGAAAGCCGACATATTAAAATCCATTATGATCACCCTCATATTGTGCTTACACATAGAAGTGAATTAGGTCAAGATTTTGGATGCCACATAAACATTGCAAAAGGCATTTCCCAGCCCACAGTTCAGTTGCAGAGAACATGAGAGCAAAACGATTTAAAGACACAGGCTGAGTGCCATTGTGGCCTGCTATTGCAATCCCAGTTCAGATCAGCATTTGCAGTTCAACACCAGCACACAAGACAAATGCCAAGTAAGCCTTGACTTATTAAGGTCTTGAAGATACATGACCTTCCATAAAACAGGAAGGCTAGATAATTAACTGGGAGCTCCAGCTCTGCAGGTACATGAACACTACAGCATTCAAATGCCAGACATGTCAACTTCTCTCCCTGCTCCACACTAAATAATTCATTTGCTAGTGGGTTTGACGAAGATGAGAATGGTATTTAAGTTATGTGGTGGTGTTTGCCAAACTGGGTAATACAGGAATATTTATTTTTGTGGTTACTAATGTCAGGCCATGTCAGTTTAGAAAAGGGACTGTGTGATACCACTGTACCTGCAGAGAGCTGGATTCCATTTCAGGCCCCTTTCAGGACTGATCCATCAATTTTGGGTTTTATTTTCCATCTTAGGGTTCAGTGTAGGACTGGTCACCCACAGGTGCTGCAGAAACAAAGGGTAACTTGTCACAGAGCACGGAGCCTGTGGGCAGATTTTTAGATATAAAGATATAGATATGGATACAGATACAGATATAGATATAGATATAGATAGATATACCATCTGCCCATTGTGGGGCAGCAGCAGCAAGAACATCTCCATCCTCTTTCCAGGAGGTTGGCGTTCACAATGAAACATTAATCATTTCACATCCTTCTCTGCCTGGGGACTCTGAACAGTTGTGGCAGGCGCAAAGAATCCTCTGCTTGTGTTGCCTACTGTGTCTCTAGGAAATCATTAAGGGACTGTGTTCCTGAGAGTGAATTGGAATGGCATTTGCACTGTTTGCTCATTCATTTCAGGTCTCTGTCCACTCCATCAAGTCACTCAGAGTATCTACACCTTTTTTGGATAGCATGTGTCAGCATTGTAGTGCATTAGCATTGGGGCAGTTGAGGCAAAAGACAAGAGCCACAGAAAAACAAACCCTAAGACAGTTTTCAGTTCCACTTTAGAAACAAGTCCAGTTCCTTGCATGCAGATTTGATGAACTTCCAGCTTTTGTTGGTTTTCCTTTGCTCACTTATTTCTTTGTTACATCTTTTTTTTTTCAGCTACTGTCCCCTTTCTTCCCTTTTGCTGCAACTTCAGATGCTTTTTCACTGACAGGTTTCTCTCTGATGGTCCCAAGCAGCTGAATTAGGATATGGAGTCAAGTATAAACCTTCCTAAACTTCAAAGAGGTTGAAATCAAGGCTTTGCTTTAAAAATGCTCCTGTCTTGTTTCCAACAACATCCATTGTAAAGGCACAATGTTGCAAGTGATGGCACCAAACCCAGCCATCACACTTTATAGGATATAGAATTGGAACTACAGTCAGATCTGTAGTCCAAGGGCTGGCCAAAATAGGGAAATGATATCATGGTAAAGCTCTTCTTCAAGAATCTGAAACCAAGTCCAAATATTAATGACGTTCTTGCCCTATGAGTTAAGGAAGGATCATTATCCCATTTCACAGATGAGTGAAATCTGAAGCAAGGTGACAGATTTAGTCAGTGGTAGATCGAGGAATGGAACCAGTTTCTCAGCCTCTTGGTATGTGCTCAATGTGTACCTACACACTGACATTGCTTTAGGTTTACACTTAAATACTAAATTGTTTTGCTAACAAGAAAGCAAGTATTTCAATGTATTCATTCATCAAGCAGGGAAAAGTACTTGGGACAGACAAAAATGGAAAGGAAAATCAAAGCTGCCAGAGACTCAGCCTAAAAGGAATGAAAATAATACTTAGCACCTGCAGGAACAAATCTTTCTCTGGCTGGCACTATGCAGTTCCAGCCCGAGGTGTCCTGGTGGGGTTCTGGTCAGGGGAAAGCTTGGCCTGGAGAGTACTTTCCTTCAGAATGGATGCAGTTCTGTCAGAATGGGTAAGGTGAGCAGTGAGATTGGAGTGAATGAACAGCTGCTTCTAGGAAAAAAGAAGAAAATAAAACAGTTAATTAAACAAATAAATCTTAAAAGCCGGACTTGCTTCCCCATGGAAGGAACCTCATCCCCACTGTCACCTGCAGAGAAGGCAGAATGGTTAGATGTAATTACAGGCCTTTTAATCTCCTGCTTATGGCATAGGTCAAAGAGAACCTTTCAGATCACAGTTGTTTTGAAAGGAAGAACAAAATAAGCAAAACAAAAGCAAAAGTCATTGTTCTTCATGAGAGATTTTCTAACAATTGGTCTGTGCTTAATGATAACTGAACCCAGACATTATTTTCTGCCTATCTTCTCTTTCTCCCTGTGGAAAGACTTCAGTTCTTCCTTCACTTATTTACTTAATCAAAATTGTCATATTTTGTTCATTATTTTATTCTCTCTCACAGCTTTCTTTATCTTAAGGAGCAAGAGGTGGATCAGAGAGAGTTTCTCAGACCTTAACATGAGCCTGAAATGTTGAATGACCATATAGAATGCAGCTACGATAAAAGAAACATCTGGTGCTCATTTGTCAGGATTGAAATAAGGCCCTTTAAAATATCATGCATGTAGTTGGGACTGACTTACAGAAAGCACAAAGTTTCAACCCATTCATCAAGTCTAGCAGTAAAACTTTTCTCTCCAGGATGATGAATTTCACATGTTTTACCAAAATTAATGTATGTCCCTTGCTATTGTGGCTTCAGATATATATGACCTGATGGTCTTATGCACCAAGACTGAACCACTTGAGCTCTAGGAAAACACTTTTGGCTGTCAATTAATAATTGGCTCTTTAGTTGTGAGCAGCTATATTGACCACATAAACTAAGCCACTCTTCTGAGTCTGATTGTGTATTTTTTACTTTGGTGTCCACGTGTAACCTACAGAAGAAAAGGCTGTAACACGTGTAATGGAAAGTTTTTCTGTGCCAACCTTCAGCCAAGTGATGTTCAATCCTCAAGTGCTAGTGAATATCTGCAGTCACTGCCTGTGTAAAGTGAGGCGCTGTTCTCACAAAGCAGGAGGAGGAAGGCATCGGGGATCCCCTGCACTTCTCTACCCAGATTGCAGGTTGTCCTTGCATCTGGGTCATGTGAAGTTATGATGAATGGTAGTAAAGAAGACAAGAGAAAGCACTTTTTTTTCTTTTTTTGATCCATACAGACAAAGGCTTGAATAGGTTGCTGAACTGGGAGACAGAGAGGAGGGAAGGGGTTTCCTTCATCTGCTGTGGTGTATTCCCTGCCTGACCACAAGCTGCTTACAATTCACTAAGGATGAAATGAAGGCATCATGGATCCAATCTCTGGATATGTTATTTGCTGTACTGTAAAATGTTTTTAATTTTATTCTTCTTAGGGATTCTCTTTATAAATTGACAATCCACTTAGCTGCTAAAAATGGCTTTTAGCCATTTTTTTTGCTGGAGTGGGGATCCAGAAACTGGTCAGGCAATGTGGGACCTTTGTAACATCAAGAGTCTTTTTTATATAAAAAACTTGTACAGGATCAAATGCAGAGAACACAACTCTGGCTTTTTAGAATAATTAGGAAGAAAACCCAGGAAAAAACCCTTCATTCACTGGCAGTAGATGCAAAATCTTCATAATAATTAGCTCAGATATTCTCGGGAACTTCTAGATGTCTTTACTAAGTATTTGTTCTATGTATTTTTGTGTCACCATTTGGAATATATTTACATAAGTAGGTACTTAAATCTTCAATGCCTGGTATCCATTTGCATGGGTTGCTGGCAGACGGACTATATGGATACACTTGGCTCAACCAGACAATTACTTTGCCACTTATCTTCATGTCACTGCCCTGCTTTGTTATTGCAGCCTTCAATGCCACTTCTGTCTTCATCAACACTGTCTCATTCATGCTGTTTGCTTTGATGACTTTGCTGGGCAACCTCTTTCGTGTTCTTGTCTCCTTGTGAGAGAGGCTCTTTCTTCTTCAGTTTGCCTGTCTGGCTCACAAACCCCTGTGAATCAAATTGACGGTATTAACCTTACACAGAGGAGTTGTGCTGGAGGATAAATGCCAGTGCTCTGCAAGCTCTGGCTCCCATGGAAGTCAGAGGGAGGAGGACTAAGTATGGCACATCATAAAACATTATGTTCAGCTACCTCTGGATGAGATGCTTGACTCAAACCATACAAGTTGGTTAAATCACTGTGTCGTTGCTGGCTGTGAAAGCCCATTTTACAGTGGTGATTCAACATCCTATTTCTGCACAGCAAGACCATGTGTTCATGTCTCATAGATTTTACTAGGTCCTGAACACATGTTCAAGTCTCTACTGAATCGGTTCCATAAATACCTCATATAAAATTCTGGACACTTTTGTGAGTTCTCATCATAAGTACTTCGTTCTCATTTGACATTGTATCAGTGATGGGTGTTTCATATAATGAAAAAAAATTCAGACGTGTAATGAGGTGATTGTTTGACTGCATTGGTCCACCTATGCTTAGTGATGTGTTACTGACATTAGCAGAAGCATGGCATGAGGAAATAAGAGATTTTGTACATAAGGTAATTGTCTTCTGGGTTTCGAGCTTTCTGACTCATAGAAACAAGAAAAGAAGGGGGGGGGAAGCTCCTCCTGATTTCAGTGAATTTCAGATCAGCTGCTGTGAGTGGAGGATTGTTGTTGAGAGCACATAATATTGTATTGGAATTCGGATGCTGTGATACCCGGAAATCTTCAGTTCTGTGTGTTTTCTGTGGCAAGAAAACCTTTCCTTTGAACTTTTAACATTTGAGTTAATTCATGAAGTGACACCTGGAACCCTGTGTTTTTTGATTTTTCAATTTTGGTGGCTTGGAAATGCTGTATAGAATGCAAGTGTCCCTTCCAAACTGAAGTTGTAAGTTCTCAAAAATTGTGTTGGGAAACTCCTGAGGGAAGGTTTGCTTGCAGAGATTGACTCATTGAAAATACTGAGAGTGCAATTTTCCCTGTGGTGTGTTGGCCCTTGAGGGTAGACTTAGAGGTACTAAGGGTGAGGAGCCCCTAAATGTGTTCATCATATGATGTTTGACAAGTGTTAGCCAAGTAGCTTTCGGAGTGCACATGAGTCAGTGCTTTCTGTGTTCAGCTGAAAGAGAAAAACGAATTTAAGCAGCTGCGGTGAGCTCTGTTTGCATCTGTGACCCACTTAGCTCCAGCTCTTGATGCTGCCTAATGGAGGGAAGTCATGCACATCTCTGTAATGACACCTAGGCCAGAGCTGATCCTTCATGAAAACAATTATGCACTGACCCCTAAACTCCTGAGGTCAGGAAGGGAGTGATCTCTTAGGCCCTTGCAAGGCACCACCAGATTCCATGAAGTGCGGTCAGTAGCTCTCATTTATTAGTCTTAGTTCATGTGTTGTTGAATGGCAGAGATTTAGCAGGTTGTTGTTTGAAGTGCTACAGTCATCATAAACATAACTGGGAGATTTTGAATTTGAGTGCCATTGCTGGATGTTACTGTGACATGCAGTGATCACAGTAGGAGTATGTGGAACTGGCAAAAGTCCCTAATGGGCAGTTTAAGAGCAAAAGCCTAGGTCAGATTTGTCAGTTCCTGAGTTGGTACTGCTCCTCGTAGAGTCTCCATACATTTTGATAAAATCCGTGAGGACTATGGGGCCCTCTCCGAGAAGAGTCACTTTTCAATAGAAAAGGTACTCTATCAAACATCAGAAGAGAAAATGGGAAATGCAGCTTCACAGCCGGTGGTCTAAATATTGGCACATGATCCTCTGCAGCAGTTTTAGATTTTGAAAAGCAGCTTTTCCAGCACGTGTTTAGAATTGGAATAATTTACAATGTGAAGAAAAAACAAATTACAGATTTCTAGTGTAAGTATGAAGGACCAGTCGTCTCTTGTTTCCATATACTGCTTCCTGTGCCTGGTTTTGTCTTCTGAGAAACCAAGCAAGGCCCAGGAAAAGGCCTCATCTGGGAGAGGAATGCACAAAAGCTAAAGGACACTCAGTAATGAGAGCTGGAATCTGATACCCTTTGGAGCCCTAAGTCTTGCATAGCTAGAATCTACTCATCTCCTGAGCCTGTGTGTGGAAGTGTAGTAAACCCGGCTGGCTGTGTATCCCCAGTGCAATGGCAGCTGTGGCCAGTTATGTTGCATTGTGTAGTCACCTCTTCTTCTGTGCAAATCACAGCAAGAACAGCCTCTGTTCCAGAGATGGAAAGTTCTTGGGTTTATTACATGTGGTAATAGAAATATGTTGTAGGAACTGCTGATAAGGTGCTGATTTAAAGGGATGCAGACTGTACGTCATGGGTCTCAGTGGACAGTTTTACCTTAGAGAGACTGAATAAAAGCAAAAAGGGTTTTGATTGCCTTGAGTAATGATCATCTTGAATTGAGAGCTAGATTTCCTCCAAACGCAAGTGGACAAGACTCAGTTGTTGACAGAGTGAGCTTGCCTGTGAGGATTTCACATTGTCTAGCTCCTTCAAGAAAATATCAGCTTGCTAAGTAAACACAATCCCCCTTCCTTTGCCATCTCTGCACTGCTGTCTGCACAAATTCTTTTTGTTATTGCTGGTCTGTTGGGTTTTTTTCGTTTTGTATGAATTGGGTCACTTTCCAGTCTCCTTGCATTAGAGCATGGTAACAAAATCCAATGTGACAGTTCCCCAAATGTTTCAATGTTTTCAAGAGGGAGGTGTGAGGCAGCAAAGGAAAGCTCTGCCCTTGAAGGTATTTAATCTCTTGGAAAACACAGTTTCAAGTCCTTCCAGGCTCTTCATTGACTGACTTTCCAGCAAACTGCTGAAAACCTAATTGGACCATGTTTTGATTGGTAAAACAGATCTGGGAGGCAGTCCATAAGCAAAGGGGAGGACAGGCAGGGAAATCTGAGATACACAGCGAGTTAAGTGTGGAAATGACCATCCTTTCAGGGTGATGAGAACTTTGTCAGGCTGCTACATTGTGCAAGAACGGAAACAGCCCCTGTCTACTGCTTCTTTCTTTACCTGCTTCTCTGTGGCGAAATCTAGCTAATGTAAACCTCTTTGCTGAGGCAAGAGGAGACAAACTGGACAGTATGGGCAGGGTCTGGGCTCCAGTGAACCAGAACTTCAACACATTCAGTGGTGGAGAGAAAGGTTGGAGAGAAAGGCAGAGGGGATGCTCTCTGCTACCCATGATAGTGCTGCTTCTTGCTCTCCATGAACTGATGGTGCTGCATACATGGTGGCTGGGGAACATTTTACCCCTTTTTCTGAGTTTCCTTCATCCCCTTCTACTCTTTCAGTTAATTACTTAAAAAAGTTGAGGAATCCCAGTGTTTGGTAGATGGTCCTGCCCTAGTGCAATCCAATCAAGACAACAAGTTTTTAAAATTTCATGCCGAACTCTTCGCATGAACAGCTATGACCTTTCCTTCTTAGAGAGGCTATATTTTGTTTTCATCTCTGATGAAACCAATCTCCATGACCTGTGTTCTGAAGCATCCACCATATACTGAATTCTGATCAGGTGTGTTTTATCCCATCATTACAGTGCATTCCACTGTAAACACACATGCTCAGAATAATTATTGCTCTAGGCATAATACTTGTGGTTTAGGTGCATATTTTCTTGCAAAATTGTTATAATTAAAAGCACTGATATGAGAGGTCCAGGAATGTGGAACTGGCGTCCCTTTGTAACCTATGTGGGGCCTATGTGGAGTGTAAATAAAGTCTGCACCGCAAGACAATAAGCATTGCAGAAAAGAGAACTCTAAACGTATATCTGAAAAAGGGAAGGAAGAGCAAATCTGAGGACTGAAAATTAATCCAAGGACCTCTCTCTAGCAGGTAACTGTAGATTTCTTCTGGAGATCTCCAGCTCTCTCTAAAGGTGAATGTTCCCTTGATGTTTCTGATTCCTCACTATTTCAAAGGAAATACATACTGTATTTAGCTCTACTCATTCAGTTATGTTTGTAGGTAGAAGTGACCTTGTAAAATGAGTGTAAAATTAGTAACAGCTTGTAATTATCAAAGTATATTTGTTGAAGTAAATCTGTTCTCTTACATATCTCTGAATAATGTAATTTCCCCCTATAATTTCAGTTGGAATCACTTTACTCGTTTCTGCCTTTTTTCATTAAGGCCTCACAACTAGTTGAAGATCAAGCTAGACAAAAAGAGCTCGTTCTCTTCCCTATGTCTTTCCCAGTCACTGAGGAAAACATAATAATTCAGTGTATTTCTCAGGTCTGTTTCTCAGACTTGGACTTCATTTTTGACTTGCCTCTTTCCTGTGTTTTTATCTGCCCATCTCTAAAGGCTTTACAGTTTTTCCCCATTATATCTCTATGATAACGACAGCCACAGGGCTAAACTTTCATCCTGGCACTTGAGTCTCTGCTGCTGTAATATTCTTTTCTTTGTCTTGATGATTTGGATTGTTCTATCCACAAATCTGCTATCACAATTCTGAGTCTCTGCACAGACTCACTTGTTTTTGTAACTGTATCTTGCTAAGCATAAGCTGCTTGTCTTCACTCTCAAGACTATTCCTAGCTGCAAAGGCTGGCCCTTTTATCATCTGGCACTCAGTACAATAGGTTCTGCAATAAGCTTGTAACAATGGGCTGGAGTCTGCTTCCCTTTTTCACATGCAACAGTATATTATTCCTGGAGCAGCCTCTTTGGTTTCACTGGGCACACTTGAGAGATTGCAGACAGCCCAGCCTGAGTCTGTAGGCTAAGATCTGCTCTGAATTATTATTATATAATAAATAATCTCCAGATGAAATAATTGGATCGATGTCAAAATCAGTATCCTTTGAAACAATCAAGTAACAAGAACAGATGTATCAGCATGTTAGCATGCATTACAAATGAAGTAAATAGATGCCTGTGCATGAATGCCCTGACTGTTGTAACATCCGTCAGCTCATGATTTGTAACCACCAGGGTAAGAAAACTGTGAATAATTAGCATAGTTATAAACTCAAATGCAATCAGAACTATAATACTGCACCATTGGCAAGTTTAGAAAGTTTTCAGAGACAGTTATAGACAGATTTAAAAGTGCCTTGCTCAACCAATAAGCTGATTTATAACTCTTTGATCTTTCAGTGCCCAGGGCTACCCTCTTTGCCGTTAATAGCAGTCATTCTTGGTAATGATGGAACTGTTTTAGAATGAGCATTAATGGAGACTTAATTAAATATCATTAAATAAACTAGAAATAGCTTTTGCGGCCACAGAGAATCATGCAGTCACAGAGAGATGATTGGATTTAACAGTTTCAGTGAACAAAACAGCTCCTTTTAAGCCCAAGATTTAGACTTTCCTAGAACAGCAGTTGAAATTCATTGGCATGATGAAGAATAGTGCTTCTCTGTTTGGTTTGTCTATTTGTGTAGCAGGTCAAGGTCTTTCTTTGTGTGTATTATGCTTTATCATAAAGTTAGCACTAACTACTTTGGAGTGGATAATAACTAAAAACTTGGTGATTACTAAAGTTTATTTTTAAAATGTTGTGGGGTGAAAATCAATGTTTTGTGTAGGCTCTGATGTAAAAAAAAGAGTCTTAAACTCTGAAAGTGGTATAATTAAGTAATTTGCTGCTTTTCCTTATCTTTTCCCTTTGAGTAGATTCCCCCATTTTCAATTGCATTGGGAGTGCGTTCATATCAAAGTGCCTTTCTAAGCTTTTTGGAAAATATTCTTCTTGTATGAATGTGACATGCATTTAATGGAAGTGATAGCAAATAGTGAATTTTCCTAATGTGATAAAACAGTGCCTTTTCCTAAAAGCTTGTGTAACAGTGAAATCACTGGATCACAGAATAAGTAAGGTTGGAAGCGGCCACAGTGGGTCATCTGGTCCAACTTCCCTGCTCAAGCAGGGTCATTCAAGAGAATATTGTACAGGATTGCATCCAGATGGTTTTTGTGTATCTCCAGTGAGGGAGATAAATCAGTCTCATAGATAAAGTTTTATTATTCTTTCTCGCACTGTTCTCTGTGTTAGGGAGAAATGGTGAGGAGATGCTGTATACGAAAGTGTATATATGTGAAAGACATTAATCTGTTTTTTTTTCAGATGTTCTCAGATATCAGTACAGTGACATCCATTCTGGTATGAGCTAATCTTCATAGAACTGATCCAAGTGGTAGAGAAATAATGATTTCCTAAAGCAGCAGATCATATTTGCATCTGGAGTGAAAGTCTTTGTTTCTCCCACATTCCTCATACAGAGCTTTATGCCATGGGGGCTCCTCTACAAATGTGAAGCGCAATAGTCTTGTCTTTATTTTCTATTTTTGCCTGACCCAGAGGCTTATTCTGACGTTGTACTTTCATGTGAAGATGGGAGTATAACAAGGAGTTTTAAAATTTAATTTCCAGTCTTTTTTCCTTACTAAATCCAACTCCGGCATCTCACTTAAAAGTGTGAGTTTGCTTTCATGCTATTGCTGAAAATAGGCACCCTGGTGAGATATAGCTGGCAGAAAACCAAATCAATTTAAAGCAATGGATTTAAAACTGAAGTAGGTGCTGCAGGGAGTCCTCTTGCGAGTCTCTGGTTTTGTTACCATTTCTCTTATTTTTTTAAATGCTTTTCTCTGTACTGTTTATTTGGTTAAGAGATAAAAGGGCATGTGAAGCAACTAAATGCTGTGACACTGCTACTGCATGCTCGTGGGTGACTGTAGTAACCATGCATAGTCCTGGTTAAGATTTTCCCTCCCGTCTCCAAACTGAAACTAACCCTACAGGGCAGAGCTGGCCCCAGAGAGGATTTGAGCAAAATACCAGAATTTACTGGAGTCTGCATTTCACAGAGTAAACAAGTTGAAAAGAATATCAGAATGTTTTCTCTCGAATTCTTTACATTTACAGGAATTTGCAAAAAAAGTCACAAACAGATATGATTTGTTTTCTTAGTTTGTGGCACCTCTAAATTGCATCAGTTTAATGTAAACATAATATTCATATAGATAGTAATAAAACATTAGATTCCTGAAACCATTCTTTTAAGTTGCTGACTAAGGGATGTGATTTTTCTTGATAATCTTCTGATAAGATTCCAAATATCAATTATTTCTTTTTGTCCCACAAGTGGAACAATTAGCCTGGGGGAGATGCCAAGAACTTAAAAACTGTTCCAATGTGTTGGCTTGTACGCCTGATGACTTTGTCAAGTGAATGTTTCTAATACTCCCATCATCCTTCTACACATGCACACAGTGCTCTCCTAATATTCTCATCCACTACAACATTACATGGTGTCTAGGGATCACAAAGAGTCAGTCCAGCACAGCTACTCCAAAACAAGCAGTGGTATCATGAGCAAATGACCTTCTCTTTTCTCTTGCTGTTGGTGCCCAAGGCCAGGGAATGACAGGTTTTAATCTCTTCTGAAACCAGGGTTGCTGGTGTGCTGCTGCTGGGCTGTGACAAGCAGCAGGAAACAGGCTTCTGGATATAATAGTCAGGACTGTAATGCACTTAATTAGTGCTAGATGAGCTCTAGTTGGCCTTACATACTATTTACATTCTATTTAAATGTGAACATTTAGAATCAGGACACCGTACTGTAGATTTTTTTTCCAGTTTACTGGTGGGTTTATTGTGCAGAGCTAAGGTCTGTGCCAAAAAAAATCAAGTTTTACAGATCCTGCAAGGTACTGAGGGCTTTTAATTCTTGCCTCAGGAAGCATACACTGGGTACAACTTCAATTAGAATCCCACATAGGTAGTCAGCTGTCAGTTTGTCTTTTCTGTGTATCATTTCTCCTTTCTGCTCCCATCTCACTTTTCATTGCTATTGTGAGTCTGTTTTGTATTTAACGTGGTGGCCCACCTACTCTTCTTGTCTGATGTAATTAATATCACAGCATCCACAGGAAGGAATGACATTTTGGAGCTGACTGCACACACTGGTTCCTCCATCAGGATCATACAACATGACGGGTCAAATACTTCACCTATTTTTTGCCTACTCTTTTCCAAGGTTGGGGACTCCATATGAAAAGTGTGCCAGCTGAACTGGTGATGGGAGTCATTTCAGATGTGGAAGAGAATGGCTTAAGCCGCTAATACATTACATATATTTGTGGGGTTTCTTCCTACCCAAAGTGACTCGTGGTGGGGCATATGATGTATAGCCAGTGTCACACCCCTCTCTGCGTGTGAGTATGGTACAACCAAGCCTTTAGAACTGTCAGATAAAACAGAATTTGAAACCTTTAGCCAGCAGCAAACTACACTGTCACAGTCATTAGTCTAAAAAAACATGGGAAACACATTAGAGATTGTTATGAAAGTATATTCTGTCTAATCACAGCTACAGGCAGTGTCTTTCTGAAGCAAGAAATAAATCATCAGAATGAAGGTCCTATTTAACAGCAGAAAGTCAGGACTTTATGTGCTGTTTACCTTCAAAGGGATCGTAAGCCTTGTTTTTTTGGTACTATAATTGTTCTAATGAGTTAAGTGTTTCATTATCAAGTCCATGATGCCTAACTCATATCCCAAAGGCAAATATTGCTTCTAGAACTGGGATATCTGAAAATCACAAGCAGCAAGGTATTGTTCTTTTGCAGGGAGGTTTATTTTGTTTGAAAAGACCAGCAAACCTGTCCCATGTGTAACAGTGGACAAAGATAATTGTAGCTGGTGTCACAATCTGTCCTTGATGGAGAGTGTGATTCCATTGTGACTGAAACAAGGTGCTCAGTCCTATCCAGTTCTTAGTTCCCTCCATTGATCAAGGCTTCTGCTCCTCAGTTTCTTGCTTTGCAGGTACAGCTCCCATATGTGGCACTTGGAAGCAGAGGTATTTGGTATTCCATAGGCTCCTCAGGCCTTCTGCCACCTGTGCCACACCTGTGCTACACCTATGCCTCAGTCTGCTGAAATCTGTAGTCGATCAAGTCCTCACTAAACACTGACTTCAGATTCCTGGAGCACAACAAGCTCCTGATACTGTTTAATTGCCTTGATATTATTCAGTGTTCCTGCTCTTTTAGATCACAGACAGCCCTCCCAGTAAGCTTGCTTCTGATAATGGAGCATCTTTTTGTTCAAGAAAGTAGCCTACATTGCTCTCTAAGTTGCTTAGTCTGTCTTTTCATTATTGGCAGTAGATCACGGAATTTCAGAAACAAATCTGAAAAAACATTAGAGAGACCCCATCCAAAGTCAGTGGTATTCTGAGCAGAACCCCTCCTGTTCCAGAAAGGAAGATGCATTCATCTTAGTGGCTTTCTGTCATAGCTCATTAAGCAAAATCAAAATTAATCAATATACTACAATTCCTTCATTTCCAGCTGTGATAATCTGAATTGTGTCTCTGACATATGGGCTCCATTTCTCTTTAGAGATTCAGCTTAGGTTTGTAGCCTTCATTTTAGCAGATTTAACAGCCTGGGTCCCAGATATGGATTGATTTATTTCTGCCAAGGAAATAGCATTCACCATTATTTATAAATGGAAAAATACAGACAGAATTACATCCATAGCATATGACATAAGGGGGACTTTAATCTTGGAAGGGCCTTTTTAATGCAATATTAGAAAACAGTGCATAGTTGAAAAAGATGAGTGTTGTCTGTGGTCATTGGCCCTTTTATGATTTAGGTCTGGTTGTTTACATGGAACAATTAATTTCTCTTTTTTTTTAGTTGTTTAGTTGCTTTTAAAATGTGCATGTAATGACATTACAGCTTTTATAAACTATCTGCCCAGTCACAAACACTCTAAATGTTATAAAAAACAATGCCTTTCTTTTTGTCTTTTCTAAAGGGAGAATCTCTTGTATGGCTGGAAAGCCATAGCCATCTGACAGTGTGGTGGCAGATATTGAGTTCAGATGAGGAGAGTGCTCTTTATTCAGTGACCCACAATAATTAATGGTAAAAAGGAAGTGTTTAACTTCTTGCTCTAAAAAATTGTGGTTTGGAATTGCTGTTTAGGTTTCTGGCATGGAAAGATGTTGCTGTTCTTTGCAAAACAAACCAATGGTACATTAAAATGAGAATTTTAATATCCCTGCAGCTTCACTGTGATCCCTTTTCCTGTCAGCTCTTCTGAAAAGTAAAGAGATTGCATCACCATAACCGAGTTTAAAGTTTAGCAATTCATCTTTAACAGTGTACCTATGTAGTGAATTATTTGTCCGCTTTTCTAAAAATACCCTCCTGAACTTCGGCTGTGATATTTCACCTAGCCTTACTTTGAGAGTTGATATCTCGAAATTACTTGACATAACATCCTGTCCTTCTCCCACGTTTTTCCTGTTAACATTATTGATGGAAGATGCTCATAGGAAACTGCTCAAGGCTGAATGCATCTGGGATGCAGATGGAGGAGCTCCGTGGAGCGGTGACATGGAGCGTGCTCTGCACTAGGTGGTGCTGCTGGGAGAAGCTACAGCCTCCTCAGGGAACCAGGACCCTCACTGCCATCGCCTTTAAAATAAGAGCGGTTCAAAATTATTTTCAAACGTACAGGATTGATTTCCTAGATTCTTCGGGTTTTTATGGCCTCTTTCGAGGGAGGGGCTCTTGGGAAAAAATGAGACAAATGCTGTAGAAAGTGACTTGTTTGTACTCATGGGTTGCATGAACATGGTCTGCTGTTCCTAAGGGACTGAAGCCCATAATGAATACAGCCCTGCATCTCAGCCAGAATTTCTGTTTTTCCAGGATTTTTTATACAAGGATCTTGTAGATCCTAAACTCTCAATTTAGAAGCCTAAATAGAGCATCTTCTTTTGAGAAATTTGTTCATACTTTCCAAATTTGATTGCTTTCAGCTATTCATCTAAGTATATAGAGAGTGACATGAGTAAAAATATTGCAGTTCATGGAGGTGCTGAGTACCCTCTCTTTTGACTGGCATTAGTGCAAATTATTATTAATTTTGAAGACTGAGGTTCTTTTATTTAGATGCCTCATGATATAGTTTGCTACAAATTTCATCATCCAAGTTTGAAAACTGTGGCCATAATCACTTAGGTCCCTAGAGATGACCCCTCTAATCTTAATTGGCGAGGAAGTGGCTTAAGTTATCTTGATGCTTTCCAGATAATGTTTAGACAAAGAATGTCTGCATTATTCCTTTTCAGTCTGAAATCTGCAGATCTAGTACTAGGGAGGAAGCCTGGAAAACAATGACCTCCTTGTCAGGGACTCTGGTTTCTGTTGGGAACGGTCACTTGGCCTGTTCAGTTAATAAGCCCCAGAAACCTTCTGAATTAGAAAGAGCAAAGGATGTTAGTTTAGAAGGTCAGAGGGTTAACAATAGAAGGAGCAGTTGTACTCAAGGTCATTTTCTGAGCAAAGTTTAGCAGGACAAAACAAAGCTGGGAGAGGGATTAATAGGAGTTAGAACACCTATGACTTACATATTTCTAGACCTCTTCTCATAGTATAAATTGTCACATCTTCCTTGGAACTACTACAGTTATAGCTGTTTATATTGGTAAGAACTAGCTCAAATGCTTAGACTTATTATTGCTTCGAAATAGGCTGATGAAAAACCTTTCAAAGACATTTGGAATTTTAAATTGAATTAACGGATAAGATCCCTATTTCCTGGTTCTAATTTATGTGGAATGCTAAATACTCTGTTTTGCTAGGAAAGGGAAAATGAAGTTTCTTCATCTTCTTTTTGTCTGCCAGATGTAGTGGAAAGCTTTTGAATTTAGCACATACACAAAGGTCAGGGCACCAGAGTAAAACCTACGGTTGTGCAAATGGCATGGCCTCTATAGCTTCAGGACATGGCCCTGTTGGGAGTTCAGTCCAGACCTAAATGAGAATATATTCCTTTGAATTCACTCATTCTTCTTCTGGACATTTGGAAAAAATACCATGGTCCTCTATCCCTGGAGACGAAGATCCTTTAAGAATCTCTAATGACCACACACATCAGCTCAGTCCATCTGCCTGAGTAAGTCAATCTTAATAGACCTGCGTTGTCTTCAGAGAGCTGACATAGTTTGATTACTTTTCTATTGACAGCTACAGGTTTATTAATGCCTTTTGTTCAAGCAAAGGAGAACTGCTGGGTTCCTGAAAGCCTCTGTGAAAATCCCTGGTTTCCAATGTTGTGGTAACCCTTCATGAAAAAGAAGCAACCCTTCTGCATTAGTGCTTGCAGGGAGCGTTTCCAGTTTGACAACCAAACTTGGGCAATGTCACAGCCTGAGGTAGCAAAGCAAAGCTGTGACACACAGAGCACTGCTCTCACTTTTCTAGCATTGTTCAGATTTTTGTAGTGACCACATGAGGGAAGTACCAGACACAGCTCAAAGGAAAAGCTGGTTTTTAAGAGCTGCTTTATCAATACCTCTACCCTTTGCCTGACTGAAGCGCACATTTGGAGACATCTAATAAATACATCCTATGAGGTATTTCCTAAAGACCTCTGATAGGGGAATGGGAACTTTGTTCTTGACTGTTGGACATATCTATGAAAGATTTTTTGGCTTGGAGCTGGCTTGATTTTATTTCCTAGACATTAATGTAGACCAGTGTGTCCCGACCTCAGGAGCCTAGGAAGCTCCTGCTTCAGTTCCTCTTCTCTCCTGGCTTAGTCCTTGTCTTAGGTTGCCTGTGAGCAAGTGCAGTAACTCGACTGCTTGAAGAGCTGTTCATTGTCTTGTCTGAAGGGAAGGTATTGTGCTGAAGGGAAGCACCCCCAAAATTAGTCAGATCAATCTGATTAGTTTCCTTCAGCTGAAGGAAAGGAAAGTTGGCGAAAGAGAAAAGGAGGTTAATATCTTATTTGCCAGTTTGTCAAAAACCTATTGGGACTCTCCAGGACCTTCTTCATTCAGAGAGCCATCCTTGACTCAGAGTTCCAGAAAAAAATCCATTAAAACATGTGTAATGCTCTTCACAGAGAATGACTTTCACCCCAGGCCATGGATTCTGAAATCAATAAATCCTTGTTTTAGTTTTTTCTTTCTGAAGTAAATTGTTTTGCCCAATAAAACAGAAAGCTCTGTTTAATCATGTGAATAGATTTTTCTTCCTGTTCATACAATACTGTATTTTAAAATTGGCAGATTGCTGGTGTTGCTTCTAAGCTGTTACTTTCTGCCATGTTCCTTTGAACCATAGGGGTTTGGGGATTGGTGACTGTTTCAGCTGCCAAACCACAGGCAGAATCTGACTTTCAGGAGACAGGAACTGTTCAAGGCAGCTGGTGATAGCTGGGCAGTTTGGACAGAAGGTAATGTCACTTATGTTCCTCACACTCTCAGTCAAATTTTGTTATGTTACAAATGCTCAAATGTACATTAAAAGGTCCAGCTACTAAAAATCTATATTGGATGTTGGTAATTCAGTATGGCCCTTCTACAAAAGTTTTTAACAGTTTATAAGTGCTTTTCCAAAGCAGAGTTCTAAACTAATTTGTATTACAGACAGAACATTAGTCTGAGACTGACTTGATTTTCCTCTCTACTGATCTTTGTGGCTTTATTCTGGTACTGGCCCAGGAAAACACACCCATGAGCACCCCTAAAGCACAGTTCATGCTGATTGTGTTACTAGCATTGCTACTACACATTGCTGGATCAGGATCAAATTGCTCAGCAGTCTGCAGAATTAATGCCCAAGTGAAAAGACAATCAAACTCCCTTTGTTTTCAGAGTCAGAGAAGCAAATTTATCTTTGGTTAAGGAAACAATTTTTGATTTTATTGTATCCTTGCAGCAGATCAGAAGATAGAGCAGGTGGCCAGCTTAAAGCCTGATTGTGGAAGAGAGCACAAATCAATTAGTTACCCATGAAAGGGAATATTATAGGGAAGGAATTAAGATGATCATATTTATTTTTCTTAATGAACGTAAAACTGGCAAACACTTTACTGTTTGCCTCTAACAATGCAAGAATTCATTTACTTTCCTATTAGTTAGGTCTCAAAAACCAAGAGGATAACTTGGCACTGGAAATCGCTCTAGCATTTTAGCTTGGGAATAGTCAGTATTCTTTCAACTTAATGAGAGTGCAGTAGAAGATACACGGGAACTCTGCAGAAATGCTGTTGATGTTGCATACATTCGTATTACATTTCACCTATTGTCATACTAGAGGCCCATTGTAAATTAATTTGGCAGATAAATTTACGATGGCAATTTGCCTTCCAGTTGTATAATTTATTCATGTCAGAAATAATTTATTATATTTTCCCTTAAACCAATCTTCTCTTTTTTTTTTCCTAGGGTACCACCTAAAAATGGTAAATAAAATCTATTGTTTACGCTGAGCCTTGTGTGACTTCACAGTGGTCAGTCAATAACCTCAAGGGGATAGTTTTGGTCGCATTACTGGTCACTTATTTGTATGGATGATGGAGTGCCCTGGTCCCATCTGTACATATATTACTTTCTTTTGTCTTAGAGGCACTGTTGGAAAGATTAATTAGGTCCATCTGTAGGAAAGGATCAGCCTTAGGGGATTCAGGTAAATAAAATAAATGCCAAGGGGAAAAAGTGCTGAGGGGCATGTTTTGAAAATCAAACTGTTTTTCATAACACTAATGGGGAAATTACATACAGAAGGAGATTGAAAGAAAAGTAAAACTGTCATTTAGTCTGGGTTATTTCAGCATGACCTGATAAACATCTCCTATTGCTCCTGTGGTAGGAAAAAGGATCTATGAAGAGGGCTAAAGTAAAAAGTCCATGGGCAACATTCTCAGCTAATATAAATCAGTACAGCTTTCTGATCTTCACTTTATAACAGTAGAGATTTGAGTCATGTCTGCCAGAGTCATGTTATTTCTGTCCTTCATTTGAGTGATCCCAGACAGGCAGTAAACTGATCCTAATTCACATTCTGCCTTTTTTAAAATTATAACAGTGCTATATAACTTATGGATCTTACATCACACCTCTGTTCTCCTTTCCTTTAAGCTTCTTTCCATATTTTCTTCCTTATCTTTTCCTTCCCTTCAAACAGTTCAGCATGCAAATGAATCTCATAGCATTGAGCTAACTGATATGATCACAGCTTGTAAAAGAGAAACTCAGCTCTTACTGACTTTCATATCATTAGTTTATGCATAATTAATTGGTTTAACTAGTGCATAAAAACCATGTGAAATTGCCATTTAAGTTACATCTCACTGCTGCCTTATCAATCTAAGTGGGGATTTGTGTTCCACCATGCAATGGGATTACAATCCACAATGTTCTCATGAAACACCAAATGGAAAAACAAAAAGACCATTTTTCTCACTGAGCTTTGACTGTCTTAAGGGACTCAAATAGTAGAGCTGTTCTGCTTTTAAACTTTTGTTGGAGGGAAGTTAGGTTCCTTTTCAGTTTAGAGTTTAACTCATGATGACTTTTAAATTAATTAGTAAAGCCAGAGAGACATGAAGAGAAAAAGAGGAAAAACATAAATTATTTAAAAGAAAGAGAAGCAGCATACAGAAAGGGTACAAAAAGAAGTGAAACTCACAGGGTAAGGGGGAAATGACTGTTGGTAATCAGTTCAACTACTGTGTATGCCTGAAGAACGCCTGGTGAGAGGGAAGACATTGGCTCTGGAAATGCACATGCCTGTCTCCTGCCTGTGCTGGCAGCCGTGGACTCTTGCTCTCAGAGAGGAGCAACTCCTTCTGGGGTTGAACTTTGAGGTCCAATTCTGAATAGTTGCTAAGTCTGCATTCTGCAGTGCTGGAAGGAAACTGCCTCTCTATATAAATAAGGTGTGAATCTGTACACATTGTCACAGACAGGCAGTTAGACACCAGAGTGTAACTGGGTTTTTGTTTTAGAAGCTGCCTTGTATAGGTGGAACAGTGCCTCACGGTCTTTAGGTAAGATTATAACATAAATAAAAATGCAATTTAATATATCTGTATTTAGGGTGAATAATGCTGCCATTGCAGAATAGAGCCTTTGTTGCCTGAGGGCATTTCTTTCTTCCAGCCTGATGCACTTTCTAGATGAAGGGTGTTCTGAAGGCTCCCTCATGGTCTTCATGGAATAGGTCAATGACCACAGTCTAAGATGTAGAACATGAGTCCTACGTCTTAGAAACACTCTATCAGGTGACATTTGCTGGAATAGTTTTTGTTTGTATCAGTGGGACAGCAAACAAAAGTACTCAAATGGTCCTATAAAGAATAAATTGTCCTTTCTTAAAATCTTCTGAGCCAATTTATTTTCTCAGGCAGAGACAGGAGTTCCTGTGTGCCTTGTGCTGCCCATACTCCTTCTTGTAGGTAGCTAAGGACTTTGTCCTGCAAAGAGTGAGCCATAACACTTCCATTGGGCTTCAGGTATACATATTCTGTGGGATCCAGATCCAGAATATGGATCCATCCAGAATATGGAAGCAGAGCTGGACCGTGGTAGCATGTTTTCAGTTGTGGGAAGTTGAAACTGAGGGACTGAGCAGGGTTTTTCTTCAGTGTTTTGTACCAATATACAAACTTGATATGGATATGTTTGGCCTGCAGCCTTATGTTTGAAAGTCTTAAACCTACTTGCAATAGGAACTTATTTGTGTGTCTGTCTGTGTGTTTTTCTTTGAGGCAATATGAAGTCTTTAAACAAAGTATGTCAGATGGGGACTAATTTATTGTCATTTACTAAAACAACTGAAAAATGCTCCGTGCTCTGGTTTTTGTTTTTGGTTTGGGTTGTTGTTCTGTTTCTCTTTTTAGAGAAACCCTGTTATTGAAAACAGATATTCCTCACTGAATGTTCATTTCCTGGAAAAAAAACCCAGATTTTTCATCAAAATTCTTTAGTTAAAGAACTATGCCAGGTCTCCAGGGTGTCCTTCTGAAAAGGCAGAAACAAAAATCAGTAGAAAAAGAGCGACAATCAACAGACAATTACTTGGTTCTGCTCTATGGTCCTTACTCAGGTGAAATTCTTCAGGTGAAAATGAGAGCAAATTTCAGCATATATAAAATCCTGCCTAACATACTAAAGTAACTCCCAGATCTATTAATTTTCAAGGAGTAAACACATTTTATACATACCTCAAGTAACCTACGTGTTCATTTTACAGAGTCTAACAAGTGAAGAATGGTTGTGAATGTATTATGAAGTTGGCTCAGCAAAGGTTTTCCTATAATTAAAAAACATCTGGCCCTGTTACAAGTGGGAAATCACAGACCTCTGAATGTTTTGAGTATTTCCTTATGCACGACAGCAGCAGAAAAGCTCCATATGCCTTAACCTGTCAAATTCTCTTCCACTTTATCATGTGGATAGATCAGCTGCAATAAGGAACTTTTATCTAGCATCTTTGACCTGAAACTGAGGCATTCAAAGCAAAGACAATGGAAATGGTCATGGAAAGTATGAGAGGCTCAGAACAGCACTCAAATCTTTAGCACATTGGTGTTAATTTAAGTAAATCTGAAGTAGCTTGCTGTGTTTCTCCGTAAAAGCTTGTGACCACCATGGGCACTGTTCTTTCTGATGCCAGTTCTGCACCTACATCCTCCTGCTGCCAACAGTGCCACAGAGCACTGAGGGAATGTGTGTCAGTAGCCCGGGAGTGCTTTAGGCATTGTTTATCTCTTTGTCCTTCACCCTTGAAGGGGAGACTCGGCTCAGGGGCAGTGACAGCAGTTCCCCATCCTGGAAAGGGCTGTGCTCCCTGGCACCCCTTTGGCCTGCTGGCTGTCCCCGTGAGCAGTGTTGGGGGCAGGCTGGCAGCTGGGAGAGCCGTGCGTGCGGGGAGCTCGGGGCTGAGGTGTCATGGGCTCGTGTGCCTCGGCCCTGCCGTGGTGGGATCAACCCAGCGTGAGCCTGGAGAGGCCGCGCCTCGTTGGATTGCCCTCTGCCTTCCCTGCCTGCCTCTGGGGCCTTTCGTCAAGTCCTCAGTGTCCACCTCACTTGTGGGACAAGTGACAATCGAGCTCTCATTCTTGGGCAGCCTCAGGAGGCAGCTGTGGAGGCTGCAAGGCAGGCGGCAAGGAGTGATGGATGGAGAGGGCAGGATGGATGCATGGATGGATGGATGGATGGATGGCCATGACTGGGAGGGGGCCGGCTGTCTGGTGGCGTGGTGCTGGCCCGGGGGAAGGGGTGGGGGGCCGGGTGGGTGTGCCCCGCTCTCCCTGCCGCTGCCGCCGCGGTCCGCCCCACTCACAAGGTGTCTGAGCCGGAGAGCGAGCAGCAGCGCCGCGTCCCCGCCGCCCTCCGCAGCGCCCGCCCCGCCATGCCCAACTTCGCCGGCACTTGGAAGATGAGGAGCAGCGAGAATTTCGACGAGCTACTCAAGGCGCTGGGTGAGGCGTGGGGGAGCCGGGCAGCGGGCTGTGTCCCGCGGGCGGGGGACACGGGGTGGCAGCTGCAGCCGCGCTCCGGTGCCCGATGTCTCCCGGGCCGGGCACCCGGGAGAGCTCCGCGCGTCGGCCGCGGGCGGGAGAGGCTCCCGCCGGTGCGGGGGATGGCTCAGAGCACTACCCGGGGAGGGGCGGTCGAGGCACGGCATGGTCCCCGCCTCACCTGCGAGCGCCGGCAGTCCTGCCTGGGGAACGGGACTGCCGCTGGCCCGGCGCTCTGCCGCGGGGATCTCTGCGAGAGCCCGCGTGTGCCGGCCGTGCGGAGCCTGCCGGAGCGCCGCAGCTTCGGAGCGCGGCAGCTGAGCCGCAGGGCTACGGGCTGTGCCCCGGCCCCTCGCCCCGCTGCCCGACCTGCGTGATGCTGGCCGAGGTCAGCCCAGGGCACGGCTGGCGACTTCAAGCTCTGCTTCCTCCCTGCTTCGCCCAGGTGTCAATGCCATGCTCAGGAAAGTGGCGGTGGCAGCCGCCTCCAAACCCCATGTGGAGATCCGCCAGGATGGGGACCAGTTCTACATCAAAACTTCCACCACTGTCTGCACCACTGAGATCAACTTCAAAATCGGGGAGAGCTTTGAGGAGGAGACGGTGGATGGACGAAAGTGCAGGGTAGGAGGAGAGCAGGGGGCATGTGCATGCTTGTGTGCATGTGTGTGTGTGTGTGTTACCAACTTCTTTTTAGATGGGACAAACACATCTGCTGCCCATGTCGCCAGACAGTGGCATTGCTGCCCTCCACCCTCTTTTTGTCAGAAGCACTCTTAGTGGCTCTTGATGGTCACCACTGCTCTTGTCCCTCTTGCAGGATAAAACTGAAATCTGAAGGCCACAGAACATGACAGGTTCAAAAAGCAGAGTTCAGGTACCTGGTTGCCAGCTTGGCAGGGTTTAGTTCTGCTCCGTTTGCTTCGCTTTCCCCTGAAGACCTCAGCTACAGTGAAAGCTCTCCCCAACCTCTGTCCCTGACAGAAACATGGGAAATGGTGGAGCAAGAGAGACCTCAAGAGTCAGGATTTAGTGCACAAATCTGACATCGCTTTTGTCCTAGATTGAATCAGATGAGTGCACAAGCAGGACCACAGAGAGTTGGTAGTTTGGGGCTGAAATCCTCTTTCACGCCCTTGCAAGCGCGTGTCTCCAGTTTGCTGGTCACATAACTCTTAAACAGTGCAAGACAGGCTTTCAGCTGGTATTACACCAGCCATGGTTACACCATCTCTTTGAGCAGAAGTGCATTAGAGGACATTCACCGGAATGTTTTGGGCTTGATTCTGTTTGAGAGACCCATCTCCTCTACCTTCGTAACCACTTCTGTGGCCATGGAGGGGGATTCAAGTGAGCAGCATCTGACACCAGGTTCTTACTGGTGTAGATATGTGGGATCTGAGGTGTTGGGGAACTGGGCTGTGGTCATAGCTGCCTTTTGAAAAGCATTATTGAAGGCGTGGGTTAGTTACGCTTTCTTTGGGCACTTTACCGTCACTCTTACAAAAGAAGTATATATAAGTATATGTAAAACTCTGAAGTAAGGAAGTACAAATAAAGAGTATCAGAATGTTGTCTCAAATGAGGATCCAGTTTTAGAAGCACCCAGTGCTGGTGAAATAGTTTTCTTTCCAAAATATGATCTCTCCTAATTCTTGGGTCAGCTTCTGAGACCATTTGCATCACTAAAAATTCAGAACTTACTATCGTCAGTGCAATTGCTGTCAACAAAAATTTATGAAAAAGGAAGCAGATTCTGGGAGTCAGTGAATATTTAGAAGAGCCACTTGCTCTCTAGGATGAGTTATCGTATATTTAACAGTTTGTTCAGGAAATGTTGCTGGCTTTGTTAATTTATCTTTTTCAGCAAAAGTAGTATTGTAGTGTCTTCATACATAATGCATATACAATAAATGTGACCTGCTTTCTAGAGAAGGATTTATTGGCGTAGATGGAAAAACAATAATTATGGCCGTAAGATATGAAAGTTGGAAAAACCTGAAAGAAATGTGTTTTGTGAAGTAGTGAATTTTTTCCATGTGTTGTGAAATTATTTATAGTCCGCTCTCAGGAATAAGTTGTACGGCTGTGTGTATATAACCAAGATGTGGCCACAGAGCAGAAACTGACAGATAATAAAATAATACTCCAGAATGTAATTTGCAATAGCTGGCAAAACTGCTGACTGGTGATAGATTTTTATATACTTTATGGGGTAGAGGGTTTTGTTCTGCCAACTAACTTGATCCATTGCTCATGCAGACAAAGAGAGAATCATATGTAGTTGTACTTCAAGGCACAGCTTCTATAACTGCCAATTGAGATGGCTTGTTGGCACATAAAATCTATTGTTTTGAAAAATATTTAAAAATGAAACAGCCAATTTTAAATCAAGGTAAAGGGTTTTTTACCTTGGAAAGTCTGGGAAGTGTTAACTTGAATTTAGGCATACGTATGCGCGCGCGCGCACGCACACACACACATATGTATATGTATATAATCACAGACTAATAAATGTCTCCCCTGTGTAGTTATAAAGCGATTACTTGAACAATCATTACAGGGCATCCTTCTGCACAGCTGTTCCATTGCACTGTGGAGCAGTTCAGTGCTAGAGTGAAAAGCAACAGAGTCAGGGCTTGCGTGTCTGTGAAAGTTAAACAAAATCCTGTAGTTTTGGATTCTTCTATTTTTCACTGGTTTCATAGCCATTATCGAAACGCTTTGAAAAATGCCCAAGGGTATTTCAATCTCCAGACTTACAATCTTAAAAAAGTAATGTCACAAACACTCGAATTCTAACAATGTTTCTTTAATTTAGTTGTGATTTATTATAGTTTGTTAGCTCAATATATTTAACACACAGTTAACTTGGCACAGTGCCATAGAGCAGGAGAGATTGTAAATGACAAATACTGCATTATTTATGATCACAACATGATATATACAATTGTTTATGGTCTTACTCTAAGGGGACTTTGTAGTGATAAATAACATGTCAGATCAAATCACATGTGTACAAAGATGTTTGGGAACTCAGACGCTCTATTAGCATGTTCCTAAATTGCACTTTTCAGCATCAAGCATTTGATAGCAACTGAGTGGCTTCACACTGAAAAGACACATTTGCAATTGCTTTGTAGTTAATATATACCTCTTTCTAAAATGCCCCATCACACCTTAATTTTGATTTCACCACTTTCCACTGATGTCTTTTTCCCTTTGTATTTATTTATCAATGTGTTGCTCCTTTACTGCAGCAATTATTCTCTCTACTGCTCATTGTCTCTGTCTCATGCTGCTGGAGAATATAATTAATGTATTTCCTAATGGTTTTCTTGCCTGCAGAGTTTGGCCACTTGGGAGAATGAAAACAAGATCTATTGCAAACAAACTCTTATTGAGGGAGATGGTCCCAAAACATACTGGACTCGAGAATTAGCTAATGATGAGCTGATTTTGGTAAGAACCTTGAACCCACTCAATACATGCACCATATTAACAGGTTATTTTGTTACCACACAGAATGACTTACTATTTTTCCTTACCTAAATCCATCTGGAACACTACCATTTTCATAATCCTCTATCTTACAATAATACATTGCTGTTTTTCCTTTCTTTTTATTTTTTTAAAGAACAAATGGAGATTATATGCATGTTCTGACTGGCATTTGATTGTTATAATTTTCACCATACTGGTACTGGTAGAATAATCACAAGTGGGGCATTTCTGCTCTGTAAATTCACAACATCATCAAAGAATTTGCTTGATTTATTGCAGATTTTCTCTGGTGAAAGTGAGATCAAGGCACTGACCTAATTTCTGGAGAATCTTCTTTTTTAGGCATGTGCATAATGTTGCTTCTTATCCACAGTCACATGGCATATAGCAGGAAAGATATGCATGTTGCTAGCATGCTCTAATCTCTCCTGTTTATGAAAAATATGTAATTTCCTCCCCTACCTATGTCACCTTCCCCAATTCTCTGATCATCTCCTAACCAGGTTCAGAATTGCCTTCATGAGTTTCTCAGAAATACACAGATTTGCACATTTGCTGTCAGTCAGCATCCCCCCAGTCAGCATCCCCCAGTCACCCCCATCCCCTTCCATCTGGCAGCAGGGGAACTGTGGGCATTCTGAGCAGCACCTCTGCAACAGCCTGGCTGTGCTCACCATCAATCATGCACGCTTTGGTTATTTATATTATACTTCTGTTAGAGTTCTCTTCACTGAATCTTTCCTCAGTAGTCACTCCACATTAATTTACCAGTATCCAGACCTGAGTAAAGACACAGTAGCACGGTTCAGCTTGAGTTCAGAATCATTTTATTGCACACGCTCCTACTAGTGAATTCCGGATAAATAGTTGATTAGACTGTTACGCCTCATCAGTTTGGAAATGGAAGACAGGCTGCTGGAGTGGTGAGTAAGAAACCATCAAGGCAGGGAGGTTTTATTTTGAACTATCGCACTAACTAAACCTCTGCACTTTGAAAAACAAACAGCCTCCCCAGTGTTTCTCTAAAGCAGATGGAGTTCTGTTTTTAAGATTGCATCTGAAACGAAAACAGGACCAAACCTAACCAAGTACAAACAAAAAGCTTTTAAGGTGTTAATATGATTCCAGACATCTTGGAACTGTTCACCCACCCCTTATGAGGACATGCGTGCTGTTATTGAAATCACACTGGTTTCTAATGAGTGAATACTCCAATGCTGCATAATTTCTTTTGACTCAACCACTGGAATTCTTTATATTATCACAAAACTTTAGGAGGCAAGGTACTTTCATCTCTGCTTTGCATCTTTGTATGTAATGCAGTGGATAAAATATATTCTCAACTATAACTTTTCCAGCTTTCTAACAGTACATTTCTGTAGTTTATTATTTAAGCAACAAGCTAATGAGGCAGCTGTTAAACAAAGTGAAATGCTCTGAGCAAAGCAAGAGAGCCGCTCATAATACAATTGCCTCCCGCAAGCAGCAATGTGAACTTACCCTGCTGGGGAAGAATAATGAAGTTGGATAGGAAATCAGAGTGATTCAAAGATTTAAAGCCATCTAACCTTTCTTCTTGTTTAATACAGCCTGTCGAACTTTTCTGAATTAATTATTTCTCCAATTAGGATATAAATTAGAACAACTTGCTTCTTATGAAAATATTTCCACTTATAGGAGCTCAGAACTTTTGATAAGTTGATTTACTGGTTAATTTCCTTGCCATTAAAATATACACATTACTTCTAATCTGTGAATGGGTAGATTCAACTTCCAGTCATTACATACTGTGTATAAAAGAACCTGAATAGTAAGCCTGAAATTTGTTACTGCAAATATTTCCCTTAACACCACTGATCAAGCCACCTCTTAGAAGAGCTTTCTGGTTGCTAAGCTAAACCACTGGAAGACCTTGTACCTTGCAATGTAAAGGAAGATTTCATTGAATCATTATTTGAGTGCTTTTTTAACCCACTCCAATTTATCAATTTCCCTCCTAAAACTAAGAAAACCAGAATGGCACATACTGTTTTGCTAGCAATCTAGCACCTGATGTTGCAGTGATTTCACCTCCCTGCTCTTATCTAAAATGGTTCTGATTTACATGCAAGGGCTTTGTTAAGTCTTTCCTGGTTTCCAGTTCCCCAGACTGATCCCCTTCCCCTCTCTGGCAAGCTGGGACTATTTTAATTTGTTGCAATGTGTGATTTTACTGTGGCCATTATGAAAACATGGTGTTTGTTTCCAAGTGATCCAGATCATTCTCTCTGAGTTTACTATTCAATATGATAGTTTCATTCTCCTACCTCTTTTTTGAGCATAGTGGCCTCTTTTGCTTTATTAAGTATTATGACAATAATTTTGTCCTCATGAGTCTTTTGATGGGACTGACTGTACAGATCCTTTAACTACGTGGGTTGATGTTCAAAATCTGACACCCAAAAGCTCAGCAATGAGGTGTTTCTGGAGTAATGGTGGTGTGAGATCTCTGGTCCTTTGGAGAGGCTGAAATGGTCAAAATTACCCCTTCTCAGAGGCAACAAAATGTTCTACTGTTTAGAGGGAGACAGAAGAGGATAAGCTACATTTTCTTCCCCGTGGTCCCTAATTTTAAAGCCCCAGAACATTCCTTCAGACAACTGGGCTTTAGAAGCTAAACTATTTGAAGGGATTGGCTGAGGTGTGTTCAGCAGCTATAAAAGGGAACAAGGTAAGAATAAGAGCCCTTAGTGAGAAGACTCTTTTGATCTCTTGCTTCTCCACTGTGTTTGGGTTTTTCATCACTCCAGTGAACAAAGATTGAACTTAGATTATTTTATTTTATGCTTGGCAAATTTCCTTGGATCTGAGTCTGCAAACCCCCACTTACATCTTACTTCTTCAAAACCAAGATCAAAATGAGAAGAAGAGATCTTTGTCTTCTTCTTTCTTTCTTCTTCCACCCTCAGAGCTTCCTTAGAGAACTTTAGGACCTGAAATTAATTCTCATTCAGTTTTGCTGCCCATATTGCTTCAAATATTTGACAATTCCCATCTTCACACTTCTCAAATCTCCCTACTTACCTAAGAAATATTTTCTGTTCCTTTACTCTTTCTGATGTACTTCAGTAAGGCTCTGCTTCTGTTTCACTATCCAAAGAAATCCTTCAAGAAGCCTTGAGACTCCTTGTTAGCTATTAGATACATTTGCAGAAGAAATCAAGGAAAGTCATACCCCATTTGAAAGACGTTGCAAGAACGAATCTAAACTGTGTTAGCCTGAGGCACAAATTGAAGAAAGGCTTGGGGTAACAGGCAGGGGGTAAGGAATTAGTTTTATTCTGTTAATATTGGCTGCATAAATATTGGAGCTTTGCCACATAATTTTGATCTAATATGCTGCATTGCTTAAGGGATCCATTTGATGATGATATTTTACTAGTGGGAGGATATATTTTTCTCTTCAACACGGCATATTAAATAAAATGCATTTATTATCTCATATAATGATAAAAATCCAGTGTTTAATTGCCATGACTACCACAGAGCTAAAATAGAAACCATATTACTGTACAATTATCAATCTTCCTTGCATCCTGGCAGAAGACTTCCTTATGTTCTTCAAAGATATTTCCTTGGTGTAAAATGATGGTCTTCCAAGTCACATCATGTCCTCTGGCACACAGATGCTGAGAACACACTATTTAGTTAGCAATGGTTTTCTTTACCTTCTGCTGCCTTCAGATCTTAGCTCCTTGCAGGATGGAGAACTTATTAGAACTAATAAGATGCTCTTATTAGTCGATAAATAATATTTGGCTCATACAGTGACAGATGTAGGTCCTAAAGTTCTGTTAAAAAAGAGTCCTTTCAGCCAAGGAAGGCAAGGAGGATCAAGTTATGCTTTATAAAAAAGATGGTTTGAAAATTAGAACGTTGCAACTACTTTTGTCAGAGCTGTTTATTCTAATCTCATCTGATGCACTTGCTGGGATTTCAGTGCTGTGTTTTTTGAATTGCTGAACGATGTAGATACAAATTACATGGAATATGCAAGCAAGGGAGGGAACGACCCTATTTCAATGGGTAGTTCCCCATCAAAGTCCACATTTATTTGTCTTGACTGTATCTTTATATTGTATTGTACTTTAGTATTGCAATGCATACAGAGAGTCAAAATATCTATATTTACAACTCCACATTCATAAACTATAATTCTTGGATTAGGATTTGAGCAATCAAGATCAGAATATAGCACAAAAGTATATATTTCCTTTAATTGTCTGAAAATTATGATCTGGAAGTAAGTGCCTTTTCATTCCTTTATTATACCCATGATGTCTTTGGTGCTGCTGTGTGTTTTTGTCAGGGACATTAATGAGCTATCAATCACTTATGTAAGTCAAAAGAACAAAAGGCCTGCTCTTTACAAAGTTAAAGGATGCTGCTTACAAATATTGGCTATTCAAATGAGACACATTTATATTCAAACTTTAGGTGCATTGCTGCTTTCATGGCTGCTCATGCCTCTATAGATTTAAGTTTAATCTGTAACACACAAACGTTTTTAAGTGGATGATTACTGAAGAGGGGCTTTAAAAAGAGCCTCTGACCACATTTTACACAGTTCACGTATCACACAGGGGTTCTCAGAATCAATTGTAGCAAGGGTCAAAGATCAGAACATTGGTGGGGGTTCAAGCATGGTTTCTATTCTACATTCCCTCCTTGGAAAAATCCTGATGTAGTTGATTAAAACTGGTGAACTGTGGAGCCTAGATGAGCGAGTGAACATTTTTTAAATGATTTTGCTGACTTTTAAAATGAAACATAGTAGGTGAGAAGGGTCAATACAGATTTGGAAAGAGATTTTGCAGTGGAATGCTGAGATGTGTGGTGTGCCTTAGCCTTGAATTGAACAGTGTTAAACTACCTAAGCATTTAACTTTTCTATAACTTTCGGAGAGTTATCTTAAGTAAAATCAGTTATCAAAAGGAGGGTCTACTCATACTGAGCTCAGTAAGAGGGGGGTGCTGCTGACCTCATTAGAGCAGCCTTGGTAGAAGTTCAGGAGCCTGTAATAATGCATGCGTGTGTGTTGCATGGGCCTAATGCTTTAATTTACTCTTTGCCATGAGCAGATTTACAAGGGGGCTTAGGGATCTACAGCCCCTGCTCACTACTACAGCCTAGTCTGGGTCACATCCCAAACAAAGAAAGAAGCCAAAGCCATTTGCATTTTGGCTGCACGGGCTCCTGAATGTAGCCTTTTATAGTATCTCTTGTAGCTTAGATGTCCTCTGTGCACTGGCTTTCAAGACTGTAACTGGGAGATATCCTTGTCTCAGATCTCTGTCATTCATTTGCTGCGTGACTTTGAGGAAATGGTATAACATAGCAGTACTCAAACACAAATACTGACAATTAGGCTCTTTGAGAAATGACCCAATTTTGCATGGTCCTGTCAATTGATATCCTGAGGAAAATGAGGTTGTGTATTGGATGATTTGCTATTAATATCCAAGTTTGAAAGTGGGGGCTGCACATTCAGTGACTGTGGCCTCATAAGGATCAGCCCCTTCCCTAAAATATTATGGGAGCCAGGAGGAGAATGGAAATCAGCAACATGCCTTTGTTGTGAAGATTTATAGCTTTATTCTCGATAACATGGAAGTTTGCACATGGACAAAGCTTTTTCTGAGGATTCATTTAAGCAATACCTTCTTTTCTCCATCAGTTTGCTGATGGAATCTGTCTTCCTTTTGTAAGTTGCCTCTGCATTTTGATCAGTCATGAGCAGATAAAGGGATTTTTGCATACACTGCCAGAAGTGATCTTGCCCAGGTGATTGTTTCAATGGCACTTCCTAATTATACTGTGTGCTCCACTTATCACAAAGGCTCCTCAGCAAATGTTTATAAAGAGAAGGCCTTCAAAAAGCAGATTTGCTGCTACAGAAATATATTACTGCCCTGTAATTCTCTTTTAATCTCTCATGATGTCAGTGGTCATCAGATTTTGAGTGAACTGAGAGAGGTCAATTTATTGGATTATCCCCCTGCGCAGGGCTTTGTTTGCAGTGTGCTTTTGGACTCTTAGCTACAGATTATGACAAGCTAAGTGAAGAAAACAATTCTGTAATTTGCAGTCATTGCACATTTAAAATCCTATTTTAGATTTAGATAGAAACCTTGCCTTGCAGCATTTTGTGAGATAAGTGGGACCTTTGCAAGCTGATGAGAAGGTGGTGTTTGAAAACCCTGCATCTTCTCATTAGATCTGAATTATAGTTTGGTAGCATTTCACTTTTTTTTAGTTGTTCTGGTGAAACTTCATCACCAAATAGCCAGGATTGCTCACTCTCTTTCTTTTCATTAGGAAATCCTACTGCTTTGGGTCATGGAAATCTTTAAAGTCTGCTTATTCTAACAGGAGCTATCACTTCTTTTGAGTCTAGAATTAGAACCATAGGCACTAAACTGCTTTATGCTACCCCTGAATACAAGGATGTAGGTGTAAAGGACAGGAATAACAGCCTTTTGATTTGGATCGTCTCCTGACTGTGGGCCCATCTGTACATTAGACATTTCTGTGAGTTACCACAAGAGAAAGAATGCAGCAAGCTTGAACATGTTCCTCTTTGCGTTCTTTAGCAACAGTGCGTGGAGCTTTATCAACAATGAAAGTGAGTTACAATAAGACAGGGAAACACCTTTTACATAAGTCCACATTTAAACCATGTACATAACTGTGACAATAAAGCCCTTTATTTATGTGCTTCAATTACCTTATTAATCATTTGAATGTGTATGAGGTGTGAAATCTAAGTGCTAAAAAATGCAGCTTATTCCTGAAACAGGTCAGAGGCCACAAAACCTAAGCTGGGTCTTCAAGGAAAGGATGTCTTGGTTGTTTGAGAAGTGCCCAGTGGTTACATGGTACTCCAGAATAATTTTAATTCTGCTTTGCATGATGTCTGTCTCTTTACAATCTAGGTTTAAAGACATTGTTGTATTAAAAGATAGTTGTTTTCCAGACTGAGATTGGCAAGTTGCAGAGAATGACATTCCTTGTGTATAGCAACTGATTTTTTTAAAATTTGGGTTCCCTGAGTATGCCCGTGTTTTCTGCACTGGATTTTTGTTCAGACAGAGTTATTTGAATGCAGTCCTTTGAAATTTTTGAAAGTCCAGAGGTCTAGCTGGAGCTGGATGTTGAAAGTACAAAATGAGGAGCCAGTGTCCTGTGTCACAAGCATGCTGAGCTGTGACTCTGAGTGCACAGCAGTCAGTGTCAGGTACTGGTACTCATCCATACTGCTGAGCTTTCCCAGAAAGACTTATGTCTCTTTTCTTCCTCCATAAATTTTTATCTTTATTTCCACACTCCCTCCTGTGAATCTTCCAAGGAAGCTGCCAATCAGACTACACTGATGCCTTAGGAGCAAGCTCTGCCCAGGAGCACAGTCTTAGAACTGGACACTGCAATTTCAGATCCTCAGATCTACAGTATGAACATCCCTACATACCCTACATCCCTTGCAGTATGAATCACTTCTATTTCAACCTACTCTTCCCTGCAGTGTTCCTTCTCAATACAACTGCTGATCTCTTCTGAGGGTAACTGCTGTTGCACAGCTTTAGGGGAAGGCGTTTCTCTCTTAACTTGCCTGAAAGAACAGACATAAATTTACTAGGGAGGCTACAAGACTTTTGGCAAATGGCTGCTGCAGCCTTTCTCATTAGAATTGGCTGATGTGGCACCCACTCACATCACAAGATGTGACTGCCTAGCTGTGCAGCTCCAACTGTCAGACTGGGGCTGTGCCAGCTCTGGAGGAGCACTACACAGAGACTGTTTTACTACTGTTTATGATTTGTGGTGAAGTAGCAGCAGGGGACCCAAACCTCACTGTGCTTAGCAGTGCCTGAATGTGAAAGACAATCACTGTCGCAGGGACCTTACAGCCTCCACAGACAACCTCGAGCCCTCAATGGTCTTGACTCTTAATTCTTTTCTTTGGTAAAGCTCCTGCTGAAATAATTTTGCCTTTGTGTATAATTTGGAAATGTTGAAGGAAGCCATAATAAGGGTATTTGCAGCTGGTGCTGCATACAATAGAAAACTACCCACATCCTTTAATGTTCATTTTCAGATGTATTCATGCATATAAATGTATATAAGCATTGATATGATACCATTATTGATATGCATAAAAACAAAGTCTGTACCTCCAAAATACTAACAGACTTGTCTCGCCAACAAAGTGAACAAAATATAAGCCAGAGTCAGCTTTAAAGCCAAGTCCTTTCAAAGTATTAGCTAAAACAGGTGTAGAAAGCATTAAAGCAGATAGCCCAGCTGAATTTTCATAATGCACTGGGGTAGTTCTTAATGTATGCTTTTCAGTGAGACCTTGGCAGTGGCCACAGCCAGACATCCCACCTCAGCTTGTTAGTGCTGAGCTCAAAACCGGCTGTTGGTGTAGCTGATCATGAAGTTTTTTTGCTATTTCCTCACTCTTGCACCCATTATTTCTTTTGTGTTTAATTGCTTAAATTTTAGCCTGCCAGACCTGAAATTACATACAAATACTTTGGGATTCAGGTGGCTCTCTCAGGTAGCTGCCACAATCACTGTCCTGCCTACATGTGCTGATAATCTGTACGGCATTACAGATCCTTCTCATTGTTAACAAACTCACTGGTTAGGGTCCCAGTTTCCTGAAAGAAGGTTGTCATTGGCACTGTCCACACTGCAGCTTGGAAGAGAGGGTTTGGTATCCCAGCATGGGGTGTCAGCAGCTTGCTGCAGCATTATGTTTACAGGTTATAGGTGCACACGCTCCTGGTCTTCATCTTGCCTCCACCGACTTCATTTGCCTGCTTGGATTTATATCTGCAAGTATCAAAGGATGCCTTTGGAACATGCCATCTGAATCCCACCCTCAGCATTTCTAGTTCAAAGTAATGCAACTGTTTCTAAATATAACAACAGTACATTCCAAATTCACTTTGTTTTCCCATGTTTATTTATCAATTCATGCCAAGAAACTATAGGAAAAGAGAATTTATGCATCATTTATCATTCTGACATAATTCATCCTGCCTTGGAAAAAAGGTCACTAACATTGCATTCCTCTTTCAAAATGACTTCTTTCTTTACTCTCATCTGTCAAAAGACATAAGAAAAAGTATTTCTGCTGTAGAACTAGTTACTATACTAAAAATAACACTTTGAAATGGTGTTAAATGTTTGCCGGTTCTATCTCTTCTGATTGATTTTTATTTCTTTTCCAGACCTTTGGTGCTGATGATGTTGTGTGCACAAGAATTTATGTAAGAGAGTAAAAACATCAATTTGCTTGTCATCTGGGATGAAGTGGAGAACTGTGAAAATCCCCAGTATAACGAGTATCTGTGTGTGCTGTTACTAATGCGGTGTTGTATGTGACCGTGTGTGTTATACCTGAACCCAGATCCTCTGTTAAGTGTATTTTGCTTTCATTTTTCATTTCAGACACTCTTCCTTCCCACTTTTATGCCATCAATTTTCGTGTCTGCTTTGTATTTTGTAGTTGTCACTTGCTATGGTTTCCTCAGTTATTAAACTTATTGGGCATAACTCACAGCTGTTTGGGGGTGTTTTTAATTGAAAACCCAGCAGTGCTTTGTTAGGACTGAAACGCTTTAGGTCAGTGTGGAGTTTCCCTGCTGTTGGCAGGTCCTGTGCTGTCAGGGAACACCTCCTAGGGCAACACAAAGGGATGGAGAGCCAGTGAATGGCAAGGCCTTTCACAGAGCTGCAGGCTGCTCTCTCGAACCCAGAGCTCTGCTTCTCTCCTTCTTTCTGTCCTCTCTCCTTGGGAGGGTTGCTGAGGAATAATTCCTGTAGCCTGTGACTGCTGGGGCTGTGATTCAGCTGAACCAGACAAGACAAGGCGAGATCTTTCCCCTCTTTCCTGCTGCGTCTCTGAAGAATGCCCAAACTTCCCTGTTGAGACACGCATTATCCAAGTACAAAACCCAGCTGTATCTACAGGACAAATAACATTGTGATCGTGACTAATACTTATTGTCATCACACCCAAGCACCTCAGGCCTGATCAGAGAGCCAGAAGAATCTGACAGACTTTATTTGTTTTGGCCATGAAAAAATAAAGCTGAGGAATGCTGCTGTTCTCCTACCTTCTCACCTGTGACAAAGAGAATTTCTGATGGCTTCACTCCCCCTCCATGTTACAACTCTCACTTTTGATGATTTGACACTTCATTTTTTGAGCAACTAGGTGGTTCACAAACCAGGGCCATAGTTCAGGAATGAAAGAAACACCAAATTTAATGTATTTATTCTGGCTCAGAGTTCTGGCCACAACACTATCAAGTGTTAGATTCAAGCTGAACAGGCATTCCACTAATGAACCAGATACTCTTCAGCTCTTCAGCAGCTCTTAGACTAGGAGCACTGCTTATTTCAGCGCAATATCCAAGCTTACCTGACCAACTTTCATCTTTGCAAGAATAATTTTTCTGCTTCATGTCACAGAATCACATAAGATTTGTAAGAGGTTCAGTGCTAGCAGAATATATGCCCTGTTCATTGGATTGTGCTCACAATTCAGAACAGGAAAATACGACCAAAACTTGATCATCTTGGGACATCCATGGGATACAAATTACTCTCTCTCTTCATGCCTCATATAGCCATGCAGAGAAATCACCTTTGATAGGATTGTCTAAGTGCCATGGAGAAATCAACCAGCTGTTCTATTTATTGCAGTGTGGGCTACAGAAGCACAAGAGGAGAGAAACATCCAGGGTTTTCTGTCTTCTTTGCTCTGACAGGTCATGCTTGCTTTCTCTGCCATCAGCATTCAAGATACCATATGGCAGCTGAAAAGAGGGTTCTTTTCTTCCACACCCTAACCTTAAATCAAACCCTCTTTCTGAGACATTGGTTCTATTGGTATCAATAAAATACAGAGCATGTTGGCCCACCTTGAGGCAGGGGCTGAAATTAGTTCATTGTGGTTTGCATACAGCTGAAGCTATCCTCCAGTGAGAATGAAACCATGAGGGGGGATAACAGGGATTTATCTTTATTTTCTATCTTCTTCTAAGATTCAAATTAAAATAGGTGGGTGTTTTGTTATAAACAAGTTCCACTTCGGGGGTGTCTGGATCTGCTTGTGCAATCAGCTGTGTCAAAGGGACTCCACAAAAAAAGTGCCAGGCTTTGAGCTAGCTCAGAGCTGCTCAGGGATGCAGACAAAACTGTTTTGCCACATCAAGGCTGAGCAGCAAACAACACTGTGTTGCAGGACATGTTGGCACAAGTCTTACCCACAGCACCAGGAGCCCACCAACACCACAGAGGGTTTGCCTCCACCTCCAAGGAGGTGTGTGGTGGATGTGGGGGCTGGTACAAGCTGAGGGGGCAAGTAGTAGAGACAAAAACCAGTGAGCAGCAGGGCTGTTTTGCCATTCCAAGAAAATATGCCACTCTTAGCAATTATCTTTTCCACCTCTGTCTAAACCAGCCCTGATGCACAGTTTGTGAGGGTTCAGCAGGGTATTGGCCTGAACCTCACACAGCTAAAGCAAACGAGGGCATTTAATGGAAGCAGTGATTTCTGTGTTTCATTTCTAGGAAGGCTCAAGCTAAGCTGTTGTGCTGCTCAAGCAAATATCCTTCAGAAAAGTTTCCCATTAACTGGAAAATACCAAGTCAGGTTTCCATCCAGTTGGCAACTATTATTCAAGTAGTAAAGCATGATCTATGTAACGAGCTTGCAGGAGTTATGATTAAAAACAGGCTCTGGAGATATGAGCTACCCTGAATAACTGCGAACTTTCTTCTGCCAGGCTTGAAGCTGTTTCCCTAAGCTTCGTTTGCATTCTGGCATGACAGAAGTTCCTTTCTTTAATAATTTCAGTGCGGAAGCTTCACCACTTGATTGACTTTTGTGAAGTTACAGTAAAGTTATTGGTGCATGGGTAAATTCCTATGAACAGAGACTAGAACTGGTCCAGGGTGTTAGTTTTATGGCTCATTGTTGAAAGTGCGAAGGCCAAATTACATTTTGTGAGTCCTTTTGGATTTAAAAGCCTTCAAATCTAGGCACTCAAGGATTTGGAGTGAATTTACTGGCCAAAAGCCTTGCAGTTGTCTCCTGCCTTTTTTTTCATTGCTGAGATTAAGCTCCTTTGGGAACATGGAAGTTGAATAATGCCATGGCAGCCAACAGAGACAGTTTTATCCACTTTTTGTCTAAAAAGTCATGAATTCACACCCCACACCCCCAAGATGAGGTGATGGAAGCAGAGTAGAATTACTGTAGCTTGCATCCACAAAAATTAAGTCTCATGATGTCTGAGTGTTAAATGGTTGCTTAGCAGAATAGAGTCCTAAAAGCTCCAGCTGGCTGCTCTCTACATACAGGAGGGAGAGAGTTTTATAGGCAAAGGTGCCAGGACAATGGAGCACCTAAGGGTTACATAAGTGGTTTGTTGATTATTTGATAGCATGTGCATGTCTGAAAAGGGCCCCAAGGATTTCACAGATATTGTCTGCCAGATTCAAGTCAAAGAGACACTGTCTGTGTCATTGGGTAATCAGCCAGGGACAGAGCCTGGCTCACTCTTACGTGTATCAGTGAGCAAGCAGAAACTTCCCTTCATACTGCTGTGCTCTAACTAACACTTTGTCACTTGGGCTGGAAACCCTCTGCAGCTCCAAGCACTGACTGGTGACAAACACGGCCCATCTGTCTGGATGGCTGCTGGTTGACCTCTGTATGCCTAAGCACCCCCACATCTGCTGTCTTGCACATCCCTGTGCCCTACGAACCGGACCCCTGAGCTCTGCAGTGCTCAGTGCTCATGGCAAAGGACTTGCTGACCGTGTGAGTGCATGAGGGAACCTTCCCTGTGAGTTTATTACATACTACTGCTTATGTTTGAGAGCATTTCTCCACACACAGGCAGCAGCATACAGACAGCTAAGAAGGTGAGAAGTTTTCCTTCTTGAAGCATAAAGGCTTTGTCTTGCCATTGCCTGAACAGTCCTGGAATGGATAGAGTACAAGTGGGTATTCAGTTGCCCAAACATAATTATCTACAGCTATTTCAGATATTCTATGTATCCAAGACATCCGTACAAAGCTGGCTCTTCAGGGGAGCTGTGCCTTTTTTTGGAAAGGCAGCAGCAGAGCAGGGACAAAGCCTGAGGGCATCACAGCTGAGGTGGCTGTGACTGGGCAACTGACTGCTGCCCTCTGTGCCTGCAGGCTTGGGGCTGAGCACTGCACGGGCCACTCTGAGAAGCAACAGCTACAGCGAGACAAAGAAAGGGTTATGCAGATATCTGCAGCCACTTGGCACATGGCTAGCATTTCACAACAAGACTTGCCCACATGAGTGGAACACTAGGATCCAGCAGCCATATTCTCTGCCCTAAGGCAAGAAGAGTTCATTTTAGGATTTTCCTTTGATTTTTCCGTACTTTATTCTTAAGCTGCTTTCATAAAACATTTATTGTTTTTCTTCAGGAAAAATAAACATCCTAACCAGTAAACAGATCAGACAGTGAAGTTGGATTCAAAATAATCCACTGTGGGAAACTAAAAATATGAACAAAAATTCTTAGCCAGAAATGTGATACTGCATTGAATAGTTCAGTTCACAGATAACTGCCCCACCAACTCTTTTTCAGTGGATCAGAGCTGTCCCATTGCATGCTGTATGCTCTGGAGACCTAGTGCTGCTTTAGCTCAAGTGATCACTTCTTGCACACTGAATGCAAAGAGAACCATAAGGAAGCCCCAAATCCCACATGGCTGCAGAATCCAGAGTCTGAATGTTTTTTAAATACATGCTCTCTGAGTACTGCCATGTCAGTAGTGGAACAACCTGACGCTCTGCCAGCATGACCTGTGGCAGGCACACAGTTCTTTTGCCATGTTCTCAGAACAAAGAGGAACATGGCAGCTAAACATTTTTACAAGCTTGAGTAAGATTCGCTATTAGAATTTGCTGTATGGTCACACACTGCTACCAGAGAGGAAGGTGGTGAGGCTTGAAATGGTTTCTGCGGCAGACAATAGCACAGTGTTTTAGCAGATACTGTTCCATCCTGCACAAACCAGCTGCTCTTGAGGAGAGGCAGTTCAATTGCTCAAGCAGAAATGATGTGACAGCCTAGGTGACTGTCTGAACTACAGATTTCTTAAAAGCCCTGCAGATATGTATCTCAACGTTAATCTTCACAGGATGTTCGTGTGGAGCTGGGGGACTGATTTCATCACAAGTCTGATGAGTTCACAGAAAGTTTTCAAAGGTCTGAAGCTTTTGTGTCTAAGTAGCTGCCGCTGCTGGAAGATAAAGGTGCAATTGGAAATGCAGTGATCTTACAGAATTGCAGATAGGAATAGATATAGGGTCAGTGTAAAGGTCCTCTCTCCAGAACTCAGTGCCAGAGACTCTTCCCTGAGACCCCTGGGAGCCTGCATATCAAAGTTACTAGGAAAGATCTTCTGAGCACTAATGTATAGTCCATGTCAGTGCTGAGATTCTGATGCTTTTAAGAGGTTGATGATTGCTGAAGCTATTGCTTTCCATGTCTCTTGCCGCAGTTGAGAGATTTTTAAAATGTTCCATATGTGGAAGTTTATGTAGAATTGACACCATGCCATAATGATGCATAGTGAGTCTGGAACATCTAAATAATGATATTAATTTGCATGATCCTCCGTAGGGTGTGCCAGGACATCAGCAATGACTACAGTGAGAAAGTCTGTCTCTGAAGTAAGCACCTAATAACTCTTTTTGCAGGAGTTTTTAACACTGAGCTTAGGCATGTGGCAAGGCTAGAGACTGAGAACATATTGCAGTTATTACGGAGCTTGAAGTCCAAGTTCCTTTTAAGACACGTCACCAGTAATGTGTTTTAATCAAAAGTATTTTAGTGAAGTAAATTGGAAGCATCTGGGCCTGACTGGCATCATGTTCTCTCAAGTGTGATTTATTCCGTAATTCCTTTAATGAACTTGATATCAATTCTATCTGATGAATAGGAAGAATAAATAGTAAGTATCTGTAATGCTTTCCATTAGCACAGGTTATACAGAAATGTTGCTGTTGATTTTGTTGCAGCAACAAAAGAAATCTTCAAAATGTCACAGGGCAGCTATGGGAATGGTCAAAATGCTGTAAAAAGACCATTTTCAGGGACAGAGCTTTCTTTCTTGCTATTGTTTAAGTAACAGGAGAACTGATTAATTCACTGCCAACATTTCATCCTGCTGGAAAAATATCTAAGAATATATTCCAGGACTTGAGACGGGGGATACCTTGCAATGTTTCTCCTGACCTCATAGTCAGGGTCCCAAGTAGCATGGACAAAAAACTGCATTTTCAAGAAAGGGAAGAAGAAGGCAAGAAAGGGGCAGTGTGTGTTTGTCTGTGGGTGAAATAGCCATCATGTCACAGGACCTGGTTTTCACACAGCTCTAGCAGTCCTAGCTAAAGATGAATGCAGTGCTCTCCTGACTTTCAATTTATTAGAAAGTGACCCATTTCGTTCAAAAGTTATTCACTTCCACCTGACTGAAAGATAGAGAGATGGCATGACTGAAAGATCTCCCCCCAGTCTTGGGAAACCAGGCAGAAATAAGAGAGATGTACAGGTGACACAGTTTTAGTGACTGTGGGATACTGTACAGTCCTGCAGGTAGGGTGAGTGGTGCCATGAAATGAACTATTCCATTTCTTTCCCAAAGCTTTTTGATTTTACCATGGAGGTTGACACTGTGGCACACAAGATTTTTCATGTGAACACAAACAGCTCTTTCCCCTCTCAGCACAGATAGTACTTTGTGTGTTAGTATGTCAGTGGGGAACACTCTGCATTGTATATCAAAGTTTAAAAAATCTCAAATATAGTACTTGGAACATAGAAGGTTCTCAGCATAATGCCCTGAATCTGTTCCAAGGTAGGGAGGAAGAGGAGACAAAGGGAATTTATAACTTTTTCTATCACTTTTTTCCATCTTGATTTTGGCTGAGAAACAAAATGTAAGGAAGGGTTTGGATACTTTGCCATAATTAAAAGCCTGGGAAGAGCTTCTTTGTAGGCTTTTGAACTTACATGCATTTGAACAAATTGCTGTATAGCTCCCTAAGCTGTTTGACATTTGCTCTTGTTAGGGCAAATTATGGTTACATCTACTTCTGACCCTGATATTTTGTGAAAGAGTAAGCTGCTCTCTACTAAGTTTAAACAATTGCATGTGCTAAATGCTTGTAATAAGTGCAGTGGCCTGTTAAATTAAGCCTGAATTTATTCAGGATATGTTAATTTTATGAATACTTTTGAATAAGTAATTATCATTTTGCCTGAAGCCTGTCATTTGGATGTTGCAATAATTAGGGTGCCCATTAGCCAGATTTCATTATCTAATAACACAAAGTAAATACAGAGGGAAATTGAGGAGAAAAAGTTTGTATGTTGAGGAAGCAGATATTGGGATAAGAATTTAAAATACATTTCTCTATAAGCAAGACAGGCATTAACTAAGTTTCTGGAGCTGATTCAACAGTGCCACGGTCCCAGCATTCCTGTCGCAGGCAGCAGCCGTCACAGCTGGGTGGCTGGAGGCAGAGGCAGCCCATGGGGATGGCAGGGGGCCACCAGTCTTTGTCTTGGGCACCACACAAGCATCTGATGGCAGCCCAGCAACATCCAGCTGGTAAAGAGAGCTGGTTGTAAACAGATGAGATCAGTCTCAAGGAAATGATGAGAACCTACAAACATCATAGTGTTCACTGGCTGGGAATGGCATGAATCTGCCTCTCAGTTAACCAGTCCTGGAGGCACATAATCACCCTGTTATACTGCACTCTGGGCAGCAATTTTTAGCTCATTCCTGTGAAATTGCATTGTTGCCTTGCATGGATTTTATGACCATAGTTTCCCACATATATGTAAAGGCGCTTTGTAAAACAAAGTCTTCTCTGTGTAGTTTGGGCAAATGTTCCCAGTGGAGTCCACTGAGTTTCTGCACTGTCCAGAGTTCAGTATTGCTGCACAGAAGATGGAAGGAACTAGCTGCCTTTGGAGGGTTATCCATGGCAATACAATGTGAGAAGACCTCATGGAGCTCCAGGGTAGAGGATGCTACCCTGGGGATGAGATTTAGAGATTTGTTCACAACTGTGGGACCTGGGGCATTTGACACCTCCAGGGAAAGTGCCTGGACTTCTCCTGCCTTTGCTGAAAAGCGAAATACCTTAAAACTCCTGAACATGATCCTGTTAGAGGATGCACCATGAGGCCTTTTGGGATTCAAATCCACCCTCTCAGCTGCTTCACTCTGCTCTTCCCAGGCACTCTCTCCTTTTTTAATCTCCCTTTCATTATTGTTTCACCTTCAGGAATGAATTTAATTCCTTTTTTCCCTGGAAGTAGCCAAGAGTGGGAGTCAATAATTTTCTAGTGGGGCTCCAGATCTTTGCTCTGCCTGAGCAGAGCACAGAGCCAGTGCCAATCAGTAGCCCAAAACTTCCCTTTGGTCAAGGAAGCAGCTCTTGCTCCTCCTCTGCCCCTGTCTGAACAGTCAGGATATGCCTTTCTAGGAATAAGGCTCGAGAATGGAGGAAATGACAGGGAGGTGAATGGTCAGGAATTGCAGCCATGATTTACTAAAACAGGAAGTGTTTGTGTGGGACACACTTCCATCCCTTGAAAATGGATGCAAGGGTGTCTTTACAGTTAAGGATGTCTTACACAGCTTTTTCACCCCACCTGGTTAAGGCCTCAGCCCTGAAAGCTGTGTTCAGTGCTGCTCACCTGACAGCAAGACTGTTCCTTGCTCAAGGCTGCTTAGGATGTGCTGTCCAAGCACACACACAGTTCAGCACCAGGAGATCTTGGTGCAAGGCTGCTCAGGGAAGCTACTGGTGTAGGCAGAATGGATTTTTTTTAAAGTTCATTTGGAGGGTGCCAGCTGCATTTCTAACGATAAAAATAGCAACAGTGCCTTTTGTATATATGACTTTAAGGGCATAATTTGTCTTGTATTGGTATAATAACTACTGTCTTCTCATGCTTAGTGTTGCAAGAATAGCCAGAAGGCATTCAGCCTGCATGAGCCTTCACCAGAGATGTTGTTTTCTCCACAACACGTGGCAAAGTCCTCTATTGTTTCTGGAAATCTTTGTAGCTTGAATGCATTATTCTGCTGTTTCATCATCCATGTGTACAATAAAACTGGACACTCTTGACTATTGTTTTATAAGACCATGGCTAAGAAAATGAAATGGCCTTTTATTTTATTTAAGCAACAAAGCATTTTATGAAAAGACACATCCATTTCCCTGATGGGAAGTCCACGTGTACTTTAAGCCCCAGAGCTGACTGTGCGCTGAGACTGTGCCTTTGCCATAGTTGCTACCATTGCTATTATTGGAGTGCACAGGAGGACTGAGCCCATCTACTGTCCCCAGCTCTACTGTGCCATGCGCTGAACAAAGATGGTTTGAGGCCTTCCTGAGCTTCAGCCTTGGGACAATAGTCCTGGGGACAGAAAGACACACTCCTCTTCCCCGTGGGGTTCGAATGATCCACACAGAGGTTGTCATCTCTTGAATTTCAGTGGTGAGCTGGAGGGACAGGAGGGGGATTAAAGCAGCACAGAAAATAAATCATTCAGCCTTGCTTCAGTGCCTCCCCTCTCAGCTCTCCTCACAGCAAGGCCTTTCTCCAGAGCCACACCATTTTTCCGTCACTGGGTTTTTGGCCTCAGTCTGTGCCTGGGAAACATTGCCCCATCTGTTGGGGTGTGTGTGTGTGTCTCAGGTGACTCTCACTTGCATGAAATGAAGCTGTGCTCAGCTTTATCTGGAGTTACAGCTGAGTGCATCCAGCTTGGTTGGGCAGCCATGATAGCTGGCTGAGCCTCTTGGTTTCATCTGGTGAAAGGTAAATGACTGAAAGGATGAAAACAGGGCTTTTTAATTGCCAAGCCACTTGAATCAATAGGGAACTCTCCATGCTACTACGTGTGGTCTCCATGGACTCCATATGAAAGATGAAGGCAGCTGTGACCTCGCTTCATCACCCTTGCCTCAATCAATAGCTACCAGCTTTTAAAGTCCCAAAAGGTGTGATTAAGTCTCTGCTGCACGAAGTTAGCGTTTCCTAGCATATAGCCCATTGTCCTGACTGAAAGGACCTGAAAGCCCTTATTCTGTGAGGGTTAATGACCAGATGTCCCTGGAAGGAAGCCCATGAGCCCTGGGCCTCAGTGCTAGAAATTACTGCAGCCGATTTCATTCCCCTTTGCATCCAAGTTGTAGCTTCAGTGGCAGCATGGAGCATTTCACTTGGGTAAAGGAGTCTGCAGGTGCATGGATAATCCCAGTGATGTCCTGGGAGCTGACTGGAAAGAGACTTACGATATTCTATTCTATTGCTCTTAGTCTATGAGAGGATGCTTCAGAGGGATGCAAACTCAAACCCTGGCACACCCAGGAGTGTGATAGTGCATGTTTCAAGTCCATAAATGTAACACTTTCTCTGGAGCAGTCCCTCTTATGGAGTGAATGCTTAGGTAAATGTAATAGTGCCAGCAAGGCCTAACTCAGACTGTCCCCTTGTAATACCAAGGCTTTAATAATGCGTGAACAGGACAACCGCACTGTCTGTGTGATAACAGTAAGGACAGGTTTATGATTTGCAATGGTAGATGCTCCAGCATCTTTAACAGGAAGGGAACAGGCAGTGTATTTTGGAGAAATAAAAAGAGCGAAAGTTGCCTCATAGGATGTAGGTACATGACACTTTTAGAAGTACTGATATTGATACATCATTCTCAAAGGGCTGTTTCAAAGTCACCATTTTCATGCAGATATCTAACAGTACATCCTTCAACTTAAAAGAGCTATTTGAGCAGCTGCCTTTCTTGTATTTTTCTTTCACTCTGTCTCATTATTGATCCCAGAGCTCTGGAGGCTGTGAGGACGCCTCACTCCAAGGAAAACACTAATACTGGTATCCTGCTCTCCACATGGTGTATTATTGACAGTACAATTGGATAGGGAATTTGGTTAGCACAGTGTAACCAGGGTATGTGGTAATTACTGGAGCATCATTATTAGTCTTATGGCACATTTTTGCAGTTACTAATTAAAGCTTTTATCTTCCTTTGCACATTAAAATTTTGAAAAATATTGAATAACATAAATAAACCTCTAGTTCCTATAGCCAGCAGCAGCTTAGATTTTGGAGAAAGAAAATCCCTGGGATTCTTCCTCCCAGGCAGTTGTGCGTTGCAGGTGAGCCTGTGTGTAAAGGCAGATCATTAAGGATTTGGTGCTGTGGGATGGAAGCAGAAATAAACTTACATATGCACAGAGTATGGAGCACAGATGAATCCAGCCATGATTCAGTTTGAGTGCAAGATTAGTTTCCTTTGAAATGCCATCAGAAAGCATTTGCTCACAATGTAGGTCACAGCAACAAAGGCTATGGGAGGGATTGACTGAAGGCAAAAGGAGTGAAGCTGAAATTACCTACGTTCAACAGCTGTCCAAGCCAGATGTTTGCAACATTAAATATTCTGTGGGAACAGAGGTGTATAAGCCATGTAGACCCCGTAGTGGGAAGAAATTGAAGTGTACATTTCTGTAAGTCCACACAATGACCTCTTACCTGTGCTATTGCTAAAAGTCTCTGCTTCTCTTCATGCTCAAAGTGTGCCAAACACTCATTTTCACAGCTAGCTCATGCTATGTTTTTTCTACTGCCTCACTTCCTTGCCCTGAGTAAAATAATTGTTCTTTGAGCTCACCACCACGAACCAAACACTGAAAGAGATTAAGATGACCAGCAGATGATGGGAAACAGAAAATGCAGTTAGGCTCATTCAGCATAAACAAATATTTTAAGGTGCACTGCTCAGGCACTGATTAGTTTGCCAGCTGTAGGCAGAGCTAGAGGAAATTAAAAAGGTGGAGTATGCTGAAAACTGCAGAGGGAAAGAAACTGCAGCAGGGTACACTGATTCATAATGCAGCAGGGAAAGAGTGGGGTTTAGACGAAGATCTGCCGGATTTTAGGATTCTTGCTTTTTTGAGAGATAGTCTGTCTGTGAGACACTGTCATGCCAGCAGTGGAGCGGAAACTTTTTTTTAAACAGGCAGGAGGAGGGGGAAAGCCCTGCATAAAATCCAAGCTCTCATGAGAGGAAAATATCACATGTACCTTTTCAAAATCTTTCAGGATGCAGCTGCAGATAATGAAGACAAATGATTCTTTCAAAACAAAGATAATAATGGAAACAGGCTATGCCTAGAATTCACCTCAGCTCTCCATTCTGATGGCAACAAAGGTAATAGCATAATGGGGCCTATTAATGCAGTAAGAGGCAGAAATAGAAATTACAAGGATGAAGAGTTATTTAAAATCTCCAAGAGATGTGTACAGAAGTGTCTGAGGCAGGAAATCATCACTGAGATCATGAAAGCATGACAGTCATGATGAATATCAGAAGTACGTTATGGCCTCTCTACCTTTATTTGCAGATGGCAGGAGCAGCATCTCTAGTGCCCTCTGCAAAATGAGATATCTCAGCAAATAGCATTAAGTGGAAAACAGTCAGAATGTTTTCAGAAATACACTTCTTTTTGTCAAGAAATGTCAATCAGGTCCCAAACCTTTCCTGTCAGTGATGGAAGATTAGCTATGAAAACCCAGTAGGTTTAGGGTAGGATTTCTACTGAAAAAGCAGCCACTTATAGAAAACACCCCAGTAATTTTGGGACTCAACAGTATTACAAGAGACACAGGAAAGCTCATTCCAAGTTCCTCTTCCTGTTTAGATGATGCCGTGAGCTTCAGTCAGATGATATAGAAGATGCCTCCTTTCCTCCTTTTGGTAAGAGCTTTTTGGCAGCCTGGAGATTCTCCTGATCCCTGAAAGTGATGAAAAGATCTGAGAGAAAGAAATCTAAACTCTATGCACTTCTAAAACAGAATACTGGTCACTTTATCAGTTCACAATTAATGCTATCTGATAATGCAGCAAGGCTGGAGTGTCTTTTTGTGTTACTTCCTCTGATTTTTAAGAAATTTTGGGACATGACTAAAATGAAACTGAATAGAAAAAACATATTTTGAGCCAGAGAGGGTACTGAGGAGATTCAAGGATGGGCTGAACCATATGGGGAAGTAGGAAGCCTGGTTCATTTCTGTCAAACTCCTCGCAGCATTCCTGGATGATAACGCAGACACTGCCTGAGCCCTCGTGAACCCTGAGCACCAGGGTAGGCCTGTTCTATGTACAAAAAAATACAGAGTTGTCACTAAGGTCTGGTAAGAACGAGGCTGTAGGTGTAAGGGACACGCAACATTGGAATAGCTGGACTTAGAGATCAGTGCTGAAAGAACAGCTGGCAGCCGATATTAGTAAGGTTTAATCTGTTATCCAAGGAGAACATACATTTATCACGGGAGTCTGTGACCTCCCAGAGGGAGACCGACTGCTAACTTCACTAGGATGGGTTAGAAATGAGGCTCTTCAAGGCCTGATTTATCATCTCAAACACTTTTGAGAACCCATTTCCCACCTGCCCTTGAAACCTCAGTCTGCTCCTTTTTAAATTTGCCCTGCTAGCTCTCTTAGACTTCCACATATTTGTAAAACCCCCCAGAGCCACAGTATCACCCCTCTTTAGAAAACCTGCGTGTGTCTAGCAGTCTCTGACACACAGGGCAGTGCTGTGGGAGCAGAAGGGCCGTGCCACTGCTCCTGATGGTCACTGCTATTCTGAGCTCCCTGCCAGCTCTCAGATGCTGAAGCATTGCAGCAGGAGCAGTCTCTGTTACATGTGCACCATCCATATTACAGTGGGATCTGGGACTGGAGGCAGTGCTATATTGCTGCTAAACAGAAAAATACTGCTACTAAGAGAACAAAGACTTTCAACTGTGATTAACATTTTATTGCCTGGGCGGTAGGTATCAAAGGGCTTTTTGGCTCTTCTGGAGCCACTTCAGTCCAGTTGGATTAAAATCAGCACAGCTGTTCCCCAACTGACTTTAGAAATGCTTTCAGTAAATGCCACTTCCTGCTGTTGCTGTCCCTCCTTCTGGAGAGCTGCATCATCCTGCTCAGCTTAGCTTCAAGATTTGCTCTTCTATTCCCTCCTCCTCCTCCTCCTCTTCCTCCTCCATCCCTGTCTGTTTGCTTTAGACCTAACAATCTCCATCCCTACATCCTCTGCACTTCCCAGCAACAACCTCCAGCACAAATCTGATGAGTGGGATGGTGAGGGTTACTAGTAAGGAAATGAAATTGTCCACATGAGCAAGTGAGGCTGTGAGTATGGGAGATGCCAGGTTACTCCTGCTCTGCTCTCCCCACTACGCTGGGCTTGGGCACCAGGACTGGATGCTCTGCTTGGCTCTTCCTGCATTGACAGACAGGTGACTCTGCTGTAGCCAGCCAACCCCCTGTGTGCCACGGGGATGATCAGCAGAGGCAGGACAGCTATTTCCTTGGACAGGCCATGTGGCAGTGAAACCTTCAGATGGTGAGGACTGTAAACCCAGCAATAGCAGGTGTTTCTGTCTCTGCTGTGCATGAAGGGGTGCAGAAATCTTTGGTAGCAATGCAGGGATGAAGAGGGGCTGGAAGACTCTAACTGCACTTGGAAGTGAGTAACAGAGAGTGTAAACTTAAAAGAAAATAGCTCAGTGTCTGTGCAGAAGCAGCCAGGACAGCAGGACTCGAGCACCTCCTCTTCTGCTAAAGAGCTGCAGATGGGTGATCCCAGCGGGATGCTGAACAGCAGAGTGACAGAAGTAGGGTTCAGAGTTGTCTAAGCTCCTTTGATTTCTCCCTAATGCACTGCCGTGCTCTAGCCTAGATTTCATTCCATCCCTAGGATGCAGATGCCATCTGCAGGAGCCACTGGATCCAGCCTCCTGCAAGCTACAATAGCTGTGCAGGGAAGATCTAATTCTAGGAGTCAAAGAGGTGTCAGAAGAGAGACTCCATCTGCCTCCCCGCCTGCACCCCAGGAAGGAAGCACAACCCTATTTTGTGGAGAGAGCTGCGTGGGTGGGAGGAAAACTGCCTCTCCTAGCCAGGGTCCAGGGGTTGGGGGAGATTGGTTTGCTCAGGCACCCCTCCTATTTTAGGTTGTAAATTGAAGGTCTCTCCTTGTAGAGCTGGGGGCCTCCCACCTCCAGAAAAAGTGTGTTTGACAGTATTTAGACAGAAAGACTGGAGTTGTCTGCTCCCACAGCAGATTTCTCTCCCAGTATGCCTCACGCACAGGTCTGTGGGACTCTTACCCAGCACTGACTTGAGGACCATTTTCTAAGAGAGATGATACAGTGTTCCTAGCTCAGACTGTTAACAGTTGGTAGGTAGGATGAACGTGGTTTTGAGCAGTCATTAGCTTCAAGAGTTGGAGGTTATCCTGTTAAAAGCCTCAAACAGTGCAATATATTAAGAAGTCCTGAGTACATCCCCAACATCTCTGTCTTTTGGGTCAAAGTGACTGAGCAAAAAGCACATCTTGCTGAGAGCCACATTCCAACTCTCCAGAAAACGAACACAGAAAGTGGCTTGTCCTGCTGTGGAGGTTTCCATGGATGGCTGAGGACTCTCAGGTGTGGATGAGCTGTCATCATATTAGAAGCATTTAACAGTAATCAGCAGTTAAAAAGAGCTTTAACACCAACATCTTCCATACTTCCCTTATGCACTAGGGAATTGCAGTGCTTACTGCTGAAGGGTGTTACTTTCTGACCATTCTTGCCAACTGTCACTAAATCCCCCAAATTTCTTTCTTGTGGATGTATGCAATGTGTTCCTGCTGCCATCCCTCTCTGAAGGATGGAGCTCTGGGCTCTCTGCAGCTGGGATGCACCCAACAGTGGTGCCCAGCATTCCACCCCCTTCACCTTCCTCCCTGCAGATGTGAGAAATGCCCATAGTGGTCCTTGCCAAATTAAGCTTTCTCCTCCAGTGAGTGAGGAAAGAAAGCAGTTTGGCTCTCCAGAGCATGTATGAGCAGATGGCAGGTGAGCACTACCTTCCTGAGAAGGAAAACACTTGTTGCCAGAGACCAGCAGTGCCTGAACTTGCAAAAAATCCTGAGGTAAGAAAGCTGAACTGTGCCTCCCCTCTCCATTTCCAGCAGCGTTGAGGTAAGAAGGCAACAGATGCCATCCATTTAAAACAAGCATGTCAGTAACAACCACAGCCTGAACCAAACCAGATGTGATCTCTAGGGCTGTTAAGCCTGATACTTCACAGGCTGCTCCAAGGGCTGGGCAGTGTAGCTTGAGGTTCCCCAGTCGCTTGTTGCACTTCCTGAAATGAAGACCTCAGGCTCACAACTCAGAGTTCAGTTAATCTGCCATCAGCACAAAAGAGTCCTTCTTCTTCCTGACATCTCTGGGAAAAGACTTTGCACACACTTAGACTCTGTTGAGTAACTAGGAAGGGCAATTTTTCAAGCTCCCTAATGACACAGGAGGCCCAACAGTGCTGTAACCTGAAAATAGGTGCCTGGTTTCAGATTAGCAAGAGTTCACCATCCCCTTCCTCTATTAGATGATGTATTTGGAAGTAAGCATGTTTACTGAATTTCCCTTTTGGTACTAATAAACTCTTCACAGTGAGGTTGTTCTCTCAAACACAATTTCTGCAGGATCCTGTACACTAGCTCTTCTCTCACAAGTAAAAATCATCTTAAACACCTATTTCCCTCATCTGGAGAATAAAATGCCCTGAGCCCAAGAAATAAGTTTTGAAAAGCAGCTTCCATGATACTTGAGCCTCTCCATATATCCAACCTAAACCTTAGAACTGTTCATGTACTATCTCTAGATATTCACAAGGCAGCATTATCATCTGATTTACTAAGAGTCTGCTGAATGCTAGGGAGGGACATTTAGAGGAGAGTTAGAATTGTGTACATCTGTCTAAATGGCAGCCCTTGTAAGAGATTAAAACTGAATTTTTTATTTCCTGAGTGCCAGCATTTTAGAGGAAAATTATGACAGCAACTTGAATTACCAGCAGTGAATCAATTAATAAACTGAGGTAACAAATATTCCACGTAGAAGAAATCTAGGGAGTGTTATTTCTTAGTGGAACCTTAGCATGGGTAAGGAACTTGGCTTTCTGTGTCTTTTGTGACACAGGCTCACGCAGCACAGACTCATTGCCAGACCCTTGTGTCAGGAAGAAATGCTTCTTCCTCTGGCAGTTACTGATCTACTTACTCTGATACTAGGGATTTTGCACAGTGATTATAAGCAACATACAATAAAAAGCAAAGCTTACATTCATATTCTTGAAGATGACATGGCAGCACTGAGGATAATGTATTACAAAAAAAAAATTACAGAAGTAAAGATTGTATCTCAAACCATGTGGTGTCAAAACTATTCAGTCATGTTCTTACTGAAGTATCCAGCCTGCCATGTTCTCAGTTTACAGATCACTGAATTCCTGTGGCTTTGCTGCTGTGGCACAAGACACAGGATAATGGGACCATTTGATTTTTCTTCTTACAAATTGTCCAACTTGAACTTTACAAACCCTTTTATTAATTTTGTTACTGAAATGTGATAATGTCGAAATGTCTTTGTTATCTTTTTAACCAGCTTCCCCAAATAGCCCCAACTTTGACATAGTCTGTGCATATATTGCTGTGTGTCTTACCCCACTCTGTCCATTCATGTGTGGATTTTAGACTCAATTGATTGGACTGGCCTAAATTTCTTTCATAAATACTCTAAAGAGGTTTCCCATATTTTGTTTCTAAATCCCATATATTCATTCAGTTGGAATAAAACCAGCTTGCTGTTATTTTTTCCATCAATAGGTACTTATGAACATTTTCACTCCCCTCCTCTAAAGATCTCTCACTGATCTCTCACAAGAACAGTGTAAGATTTAGTGCATCTGAGCTTTAAATACAGCAGTCATATGGAAGCCAGGATTAGAAGCGATTTGATTCAAAGGGCTGTACTTCAAACTCCTGGATCAACCTGCTTCTCCTGCAGAGGAATGTAAGGCATGGGTGCTGTCTGGTTGTCACTGCTATTGCCTTTCTTCTGTCTTTATAGCAAAAAGGGAGGAAGACGAGAAGGGCACAACTGGAAAAGTGTCTTGCATTGCACTGGGTTCTCTCTGTCTCATTGTGGTCTCTCTCCTGTGTGATAGTGCTGTGGAACACAGACCTGAGAGCAATACTCAGCTCAGCTTTCTCCACAGCAAAACTGCTTTCTCTATTTGAAGGCTGAAATATGGTGAACAGCAATGTTGAAATTCTCTTTATGGAGTGACTGCCTTTCACACAAGTAGCACTAAGTAATTCCCCCTACTCACATTCTCTTCTTCACTAAGACTCTGCTTAGCCTGCTTCTGTCAGCTCTAATTACAAGCCAGCAATACCCATCCCTACGTTCTTCTGGATAAGCTCTCCCTTGAATTTGACTTATTTCAGGATGTTGGATGCCAGCTGGGAAACAGAAAATACATTCTGGAAACTGCAAAACCATCTTTTTTCCTAGACAGTTATATTTCCTTAAGGGACACCATGATTCTAAAAGAATCACACAAAAAAATAGTAGGCAGAACAGTGCAGTAGCTCAGGTGGTAATAAGCAAAGAGAAATTTTTCAGTATAAATTGAAAGCCAAACATTGTGTTAAAACCAAATATACACAGAATTTGCTTTCCAAGAACCTCTCTGGTATGTAAGGGCACAAAGCTCTAAACTTTTGGGGCTAAAGGATTTTGCATGTGAACAAGAAATACTCCATGCTGCCAACAATTCCTTTCCCTTGCATGTACCTGACGCACCGAAGTCGGCCTTCAGCCAACAGTGGGAGATGACCAGCAGCTGGTTTGTCACTGGCATCCTGAGGACTGAGCCCTGAGGGACTGGAGTGTCTTTGGCAAAGGAAAACAACCAATGAGTGATGGTGCAGCACATCCCTGGAGATGCTTTGTATCTGAATTTGTCAAGAGACAGAGCTGCCAGCATTTGTCTGCCAACACTTCATTTGTTTGTCACCGCAGCTCCCAGCACTGACCCCAGACACTCCTGCCCCATTCCGTGGGAGCTTGCGCGTGGCCAGCAGGAGAGGCAGCCACGTGTGCTGCGGGCAGAGGGACTGGGCTGGGCTGCAGCCCTCGCTGCTTGTCAGGGCTTTGTCATGGGAAAGGACTGCACTGACCCAACAAGGGTAAAAGCCATACCTGAGATGCCACGCATGAGTGATCTGTTCAGAGACAGACAGCTTTAGACACCCTGAACATGCTTTACACAGCAGAACTTGGGAGCCTCTCTAGACACATCTTGGCCACATTCTCCACCACCTCTCTGTCCATATTGCTCCCTCTGCCTGCAGTCTCTCAGAGAAAGGCCAGACATCATTGCAACCTAGAACAGGGAAAAAGAGGCCAGAATTAGGATTTCTCATGCAGTTTTGAGTATAGCTTTTGCAATCAGTGTGTCAAGTCCCTCTGTCACTGCTCAGGAAGGCAATGCCAGTTTAGGTCAAAAGAGATGCAGGCAAAAGGGAAAACAGATTGATTAGAGGCTGAGATGCAGACATCTTTTTGGTAATCCTCTTTTCTGCTTGAGCCTGGGGGTGAGTTCTGGCTGCTTTAGTGTCTAAATCCTAGGTATTATCTATGTCTTATAGCCTGGAGATACTACTATTGCTCGACTTGTTCACCACTGTTAGTGTGGCCTCATGTACTGCCGCTGTCTCACTGAAGATGAAGACAAAAATAAAACTCCGGCGACCAGCTAAGAAAAAAGATTATTTAAGAGGAAGAAAAAAGATACGAAAAGGAAAAAACCTTCCGAAGAAATCTAGCATCAGAGACTAAGAGCAAGAGCCAGGTTATGCCCAGTTGTAGGACAGAACATTGGGCATGTGCCTTTCCGCTCTCAGCGCAGGCTGTGCAAATGTTCATGCCCTGCACTGGGAAACAGCTCATGGGGACTTCTAATGGCCTGCCCTGTGAGAGGTTTGCTAGCACTTGTTTGTCTCCTTAAGAGCCATCCTTTGCCATCGGAGCAGTGGGAGGCGGGACCACCATGAACTGTGCTGTGTTCCAAGAGCTGCTGCTGTGCCCATGTGTCCGCAGGGCTGCAGTGAGCGCTGCTCGCAGCACCGGCTGTGCCCAGTGCCATCCTGCTGGACGACGCTGCAACTTTAGGAGCAAGTCCAGAGGAGCCCACGAACTGGAGCACCTCCCCTGTGAAAACAGGCTGAGAAAGAAAGGTGGGGGTGTTCAGCCTGGGGAAGAGAAGGTTCTGTGGAGACCTCACAACATAATCCAGCATCTGAAGGGGTTCGACGGGAAGGTGGGGAGGAACTAGTGATAGGACAAGGGGGAGTGGGTACAAATTGAAAGCAGGAAATTCTGATTAGATATTAGGAAGGAATTCTTTACTGTGGGGATGGTGAGGCAGTGGAACAGGTTATCCAGGGAGATTATGGACTCCCGAACCCTGGAAGCGCTCAGCGTCGGGTCGGATGGGGCTTGAAGTGGCAGTGTCTGACCATTAGGGCTCATTCCACCCCCTCAGCATCGCACGGGGCTGGGACAGACCCGGCCCGGGGGCACCGCCCGGAGCCGCCCGCTCCTCCCGCGGTACCGCGCCAAGCCACCAGGCGGCGCCACAGCGCGGCGCGCACGGCCCCGCCCCCGGCACGGCCCCGCCCCCAGCACGGCCTGCCCGGGCAGCTCCGCCCGCGCCCGTCATTGCTCTCGCGAGAGCAGGGTCCGCCCTCTCCTGGCTACTTCCGCCCTCTCCGCCAAGCCTCGCGCGAGCTCGTGCCCTTTCCTCCCCGGCAGGGTGCGCAGTCTCGCGAGAGCGGCGCCCCCGCGGTGGAGGGGCGGGGCGTGGGGCGCAGTCTCGCGAGAGCTGCCGGCCCGCCGGCGCCCCCCGGCCCGCTCCCTCACGCTGACATGGTCGCCGGCGATGGACCCTCCCAGGACAGGTCGGTCACTGCGGGGACGGGGCCGCCCCGCCCGCCGGGACACCGCGGCCCGCGACATCGCCTCGCCCTCTGCGCCGCCGAGCGGCGGTGTCCCAGGCCGCGGGGGTCCCGCTGAGGGGGGGGGGGGAGCGGCTCCGTCCCCGCCCCGCTGTCTGCTCCCTCCTGGGGGCTATTTATTCCGGGCACCTAATGGCTGCTGCGAGGTTTATTTTTGTCTCCTGTTCTCTTGGCGTTGGCTTGGCAGTCAATGCTTTGTGCTTCTTGCTATATTAAAAGCCATGTCTCTTATCTGCGCTGGTGAGGTGTCTTATCCTGTGTGTAGATGGCAAACTGAGACAACAAAGGTCAGGTGTGTTCAGGCTGTGCTGGTGACCTGCGTGACCTGTATGTATATACTATTACTGATGCTTTTAAAATTCACCTTAGTCACACATCTGCATCACGAGGTGTCTCAATCCATTTAGAAACCTTTCCATATACACTTACTTATAGTCTAGAGGAACGTTATTTTTTGTATAATTAGAAATAAAATCTTTTTTTGTGAGTCCTCAATTAGTACTGAAACCACCCATTTGTTTGTGGCTGTAACTTTATTTGTTTCGTCCCCCAGGAAGCCCTTACCAGCCCGCCATTGAAGCATTGGAAAACCACCCAGAAAAGAAGTTTTACAATGTGTCGAAGCTCGGAGGCGCCAAGTATGGTACGATGCTCTTGCGGTGTAATTGAGGTGGTACCAGCAGCAAACTGCACTCCTGGCTGCCCTGCGGTGGCAGGAGATGCAGCTGACAATTCCTAATGGGTGTATTTGGAGGCTGATCATTTCCCAATTTTTTTACTGATCTATGAAGTTGTAAAGGGTAATACTTGTAGCTTTTTTTTTCAGTAAGGGAGAAAGTACAGGTGTTTCTGCAGCTTTCAACAGTATTCCAAATCAGAAGAATTACACTTTTGGAAAAAAAAAAGAAGTGACAAAGAACTCCTATTTAATGCTTTAGAAATAAATATAGCTTTTACTGTAGTTGTGTACAGCTTCATGGTGTTCTAGTTTCACCTCCCCAGCAGCCTCACATAGTGGGTGACTGTTTGCTAGAACATGGTTCCTGCTGCAGGGTGAGGTTTTGTGGTGCTCATGCTGTTGCTTAATCTCATCTTGTCATTAGTATGCAATAGCAGTCTGTGCCAAAAAGACCTCCATTGGGTCTCTGTGTCCAAGTGCCTTTTAAAAACTCACAATGTTGCGCATTTGGTGGGAGGGGAGTCCATGCAGGGGAGGGAGCTTTGCTCACTGCCAGCTGGAGCAGGCTTTAGTCTTGCAGGTAATCAAAACATACTGGTGTTATTCCCTCCCTTTGTTTTCGTGTTAAACTGAAATACTTACATGGGGTACTTAGGAAAGGCTTTTGGGATATTTTTCGGTTTTTCTAAGTCTGAATTCATCTGTATTCACAGAATTTGTGATATTCTTCTTGAATAAAAAAAATACAGGGGGATATTTCACTTTAAACCCATATTTGACCATAGTAATTAACTCTGTGTTGCTTGAAGAGAAGAGAGAGGAGGCACAGTGCACAGTGTCTGCTAAAACTTTGTGCAACAGCTGTGTACTCTTGCATATTTCCCCTGCTTGTAGTAACAAAGTCAATCTTTCAGATAAGCACATATGGAGGAACCAGAGTGCTTCTGTTGGTGGCTTTGTCCAGGGAGAAGTAGTGCAGTGGTAGTAACAAAACCAGGCAGTTCCTCGGCAGTTTTTTGAAAAACCTCATGACAGGGTTGGAAATAAAACAACAATATACAACTTTCTGCTAAAATGTGCCATAAAGCTTGGAGCAGCAGTGGGTGTTCCTGAAGATATTCTCAGAAGTCTAAACAGACTGCACAAAGAGGGTCTTTGTCTTCCTATAGAAGCTTCTGTGCAGAAGCTGGAAGTCTCATGTTAACTTCAAGATGGCAAAATACTAGATAACATCTAGACACAGTGTGGGACAGCACTGGTAGCAAATCCAGCATCTGGAATTGCTTCCTGCATTTGTTGCTAGAACAGTTTGAGTTTTACCTGTTTGCCCTCTGCCTTGGGGCTTCTGACTGTAATTTGACATTAGTTGCCAGTTGATACTAATCAGATAACTAATGTAAATGTTAATTCATTTATTTGCCAGTTTTCTAGTGTTTAAGATTTGTGGGGAAGATGGGAAGAGCTCAGAAGGATTTAGGGCAGACAGGACATGTGGAGATGTAGACCAGGCTCTTGATGGGGCTGGAGCTGATGTGGGAAACCTTTCTTGATTAAGCTGTGGAAGTCTGGGAGGACAGAGATTCCACTGCCTCCCATGATCCTGTGCTTAGCCACACTCCCTGTGAGCTACTTTTCCCTTGTACCCAGGCCCAGTGTCCCTTCCTGCACCCTGGGACTTTTTCTGTGGTTTTACTGAGCACTTCTGCTAAGTCAGGCCTGCAGTCCCTGGGCGGTGCTGGGTGCTACAGTCAGGGTGAGCCAGCTCAGGTCTCCCTGCAGCTCCTGCGTGTCAGGCACAGCAGTCCCAGAGCCTCCTGCAGGGTCCTGTGCTGGATGTGATCTTGTTTCTGGGGCTGTCCTGTATCCTGGAAAGCCCCAAGCTGCACATGGTGTTGCAGATAGGAGCTCGCAGGTGCCTCATGGAGAGAAGCAGTTGCTGCTGCAGAGCTGGTGCTAAGCAGCCCCTGGGGCAGTGAGATTTGTAACCTCTGAGCAAACCAGTTCTGTTCTGGGAACCTGGCTTTTAAACCAAGTGAGGGGTGGCATGAAGGTTCATTAGACCTTTTTGATGACATCTGTGTACTCAAGTTTACTTAAATCTTAAACCCAAAATAGTGACTTGTCTTACTAGACAACAGTGGATAATATCTGAGAAAGACACAACGAGAACAGTCAGCAAATTCTATATTAATAGTTTGTGAACAAACCACTGGATTATGCTGAGGCCACCAAACCGTTTCTTCATTAAAGCCTGAACGTAATTGTTTCACCTTCTTCCAGCTAACTTTTTTAATATTTCTCAGTGTTCTCGTGGAGCTGTTTGAATGATGCTGAAAATAGTGGGATTTAGGGGAGAAATGTCTATTAATCTTGATTTTTTTTTCATTAGTTGTTGTTTTGTTTTGTCTGTTCACGGTGAATAGTGACATTGGGGAGTTTTTTCTCTTCCCTCTTTATTCATTCTCATTTCCATTTCCCTTTTTATTTTCTTGCAGAAAACTTCTGCTTGTCAGGACCTTAATTTGGATCAGTAGCAAACTAACTCCAGTTGTATTTAGTGAAATGTCCTTCTTTATATTTTATGAAGTGTGTTAATTTTGAAAGGGCATATGGGCAGAATAGTTTCTGGTCTTTGTATCAGTGTTTGTTGAAAATAATATTCTGCCGTTGATTGCTTATGGCTTGGTAGTTTGAGTAATGGAATGGTGAAATTTTCAGGTAAAATGGTTTTGAGTATTCCAGTAGTGGTTGCTTTTGTCCTGCTCTGATCAATAATCCCAGGTCTGTAGTCCTTGCATCTCTCCCCTGCCAGCTTGAAGTACCTTATTAAAGGTCACTTCCTGACCAGTGTGGTCAAGCCATTGGTATCTCCTATTGAAACCCCATAGGGTAACTCATCTCCTGCAATGTGTACATTGTGCAGCTCACTGTTCCATATTGTGTAAGGAAGATTAAACCCAAAGCCAACTGGAAAAGCAGGTGCCTGAAGCTCTCATCCTTCCAAGCCATAGAAAAGTGGAATTCCTTAGAAATGTGAGATTGTCATTTTAAAAAACTGTGTAAGGTGCAAGTATTGCACTCATGGGATCTGTCCCTTGCTTCACCCCAGATACTCTGCCTTACTCCATCCGAGTGTTGTTTGAGTCCAGTGTCCGAAACTGCGATGGCTTCTTAGTGAAAGAAACGGATGCTATGAACATCTTGGACTGGAAAACAAAACAGAACCATGTTGAAGTGCCCTTCTGTCCTGCCAGAGTTGTTCTTCAAGACTTCACGTAAGTGTGTGCTCACCAAACCCCCCAGAAGAACCTGTGCAAACTCACTGAATTTGTGTTCAGTTCTTTGGCTTGAGAATAAATCACACCTCCCCTTGATACCCAGGTGGAAACCTGTGCACTGCTTCTCTGTGCAGTAGATTTCTTTTGGTATTTTCCTATGATGCAAGGGTAGGAGTTGTTCTGTAGGGTACTCTGGCTTTGGGGTAGGTTGGCAAGGCTGAAACTGCTGGCCTTCAAGAAACACTTTACAGGGTAAGAGCCAGAACACAAATGGAAGTGGTGATGTTTTGGCTGTAGCCACATGGTTGACAGTTCAAACTGTCACTGACATTTCTTCCATGAGATAATTGAAGATTAAATATTGCTTACTCCACAATGAGTAATCCAGTCGAATCCATGAATAATACATATATTGAAAAAGCAGTCTCTTAGGATATTAACTTTCTTTGTGATTTGACTATGGCATAGCTAAAAGGGCAGTCCTTCAGCAATTTGCAAATATTCAATTTAAGCTGTCTTGCTGACTGTATATTTATTAAGAAGTGAGATAATTAAAAAAAGGAATTATGATGATAATAAAAATGAGGTAACATCTGCTCAGCAGGCAAAGCCAGTAAGATTTATGTAGTACTGTGTTATATAAACATTGCCCCTCTCTGTTTTGTACTTCAGGTGTGCTTATCCATGTCATAGGAACATGAATATATTCGTGAAATGCTGTGAGCTTCAGAAATGGCTCCGTTAGACAAATTATATTAAGGTGTTAATACATAGTAATGCTAAGGTGTTAAATGTATAGCACAAACATTGTTTGCAAGGTTCTGTTGTAAAGGTAAGGAGTATCTAAAGATTCCTGCTGTACTGAAGTACCATCACGCTTGAGAAGCAAAGCAAGACACAAGAGAAATGTGATTATCTTTGAGATGATTCCATGTTCTCATCTGGTATATTGTCTTCAGCTATGCTGCTGCTTGTTGAGAAGGTGTACCAACTCCACTGACTTCAAAAATGGTTCAGGGTCCTTTAAAATTTAGAGAATAACAGGTATATTTTCTGAAATAGGACTTAGCTAGTTCTAGACTTCTATAAAATTAAAAAGAAGTGTGTGCATTTCAGTAAGTTAAGGTCTCATGTTGTTTTACTATTTTGTTTTTCCATCTGATAGTGGAATTCCAGCAATGGTGGATTTTGCTGCCATGAGGGAAGCTGTGAGAAATGCTGGAGGAGATCCGGTGAAAGTCAATCCTGCCTGCCCAACTGATCTCACTGTTGACCATTCTCTGCAAATTGATTTCAGCAAATGGTAATGTACCTACTTTTTTTTTATTTTTACAAGCCATATATTTTTGTCTGACACTTAAGTGTGGATTCATTCAGGTCCTGTTACTATCCCATCAAATCATTTACCATGTGTGGATCCCTGAAACGAGACCTGGTGGTATCTGAAAAAGGGTTGGATAAAAATGGATAAGCACTCTTGAGGGAGAGAAAGAATGTTTGTGAGGCGTTATGGATGAAGTTGACTGATAATCCAAATTCTGGGCAAGATTTTGCTGAAATAACAGGATCTGGCATGGTTTCTTGAAAATAATATGTCTCAGGAGAATGAGGCAGAGGGCGTTTGTGATTTTGCTTTGCTCTGATTTTATTGTTCAAGTTAAACAGAACTTTTTTCCCAAACGTGATTGCCTTGTCACAGCTCCAGAGAAGGGGCGTGCAGTTCTACTAGGCATACTGAAAGACTGTCATTGCAGCCCCATGGCTTTTGACTGGTTTGGGCTTTTTATGGGCCTTGATTTAACACTGGATAAATGAGGCTGCAGATATTTTGGAGAAGTCTGGAACAGTAAGGGGACTGGAAAGCTACCAGCATGGTTTGCCTTGTCTGACAGGCAGTGATGTGATGAGCACAGCCTGGGGCTGCCTTTGCTAGAAACAAATACTGCATAAGAGGAAAAACTTGGAGTTTTTATTTAGTGTTTGCTGAAGTAAATACTAAATAGTGCAGCTTCCCTTCACCTTCTCCCCTGCCTCTGGATTGTGGACCCTTCCAAACTCATGTAGAACTGCATAACTTAGTCAGGCTCTTTGGAAATTTTTACAAGTTCATGGGGAAAAAGCCTGTGGTCAAAGGACATGGATGTGTGAGTCATTTCTGTCGACCTTCCAAACAGTCACAGGATTTCAGTTTGCTGAGTGTTAGGAGAGCAAGAAGCTACAGCTCATCTGTTGTGCTGCATATGTGTTGTGTCAGTGCTGTGCTCTGTCCATGCCTGTGTCCGGAGGGACAGCTGATTCCATTGCAATTAGGCCAGCCTAAAATTATCAGGCAGCCCAAGTGTTGGCAAGCGCTCTCAACACGCTGCTTTGTAATGATAAATCCGGCCTCTGGAGCGTCTCTTTAGAAAGCTTTGGGGGCTCAGCAGCTGCTGGCTGTGATAAGAAACCCTTCGCTGCAGGGTGGCTTGTGCTGCCTTTATAGAGAGCTCCCATCTGTGTCACAGCCTGGTGGGCTGGGGTGGGATTTAGACAAGGTATCCTCTGAGGCCAGGCAATACCCTGCAATTTGATAACTAAGTATCTGGCTGTGTTACTGAGGCAGAAGAAAGCAGTGGCTTTAATTGCAATTTTGTGATTTAATAATTACTGAGAGAGGTAAAAGTCATTAGTTTTTCACAATAAGCTTCCTTTGCTCTCCTGCACAGACTGAATGTTGTACAAATAGAGGTCAGTGTGCTATATGGACTTTATTTTTTAAAAAAAGCCAGCTTTTCTGTCTTACTTCTGACTGACTTGAATAATATATAAAATTTATCTGAGTCTTTGAGAATATGTATAATAAGTTTAATTAAATAATCAAGTTATGTTTGTTTCTTTGAGAAAGCTTTGCCTGTAGTCATTCCTCTGTGGTTTTGACAGAACATGTACAGCACTGTCTTAAAAAAAGAAACAAGTTCAGTCTTACCATTTGGATGAGACTCTACCCACACCTTCCAAGTTTAAAACTCTGAGTTCAGCCTTTGCAGTGCTGTTTATAAAGATTTCTGGTCTGTTGTGAACAAATGGAAGGAGTTGTGTGGTGTTAATCTTTCAGACAATTCAGTTCTGTTCCCTTCTTACCACACTACATTACTTAACTAAGCTTATCCAGTGGTAGTTTACTTTGCAACAGGGTTGTAATAAAATCGCTCTATTTTTTCACATACTATGTTATAATCTGTTGAAGTGATTGCAAAAGCCAAGGCGGGGGCTTGTGTGTGCGTGAAGAACCGCATGGCCAATGTCTCAATGAATGTTGTGTTTAATGTTGCAGTGCAATACAGAATGCTCCCAACCCCGGTGGGGGCGAGCCGCAGAAGCCGCTGGCCAAGCTGTCCCCGCTGAAGGCACAGCCTAGGAAGCTGCCCCCGTGCCGGGGCCACAGCGGCTGCAGGGGCTCGTGCAGCGCGGGGGAGTCCGGCCGCAGCTCGGGACCCTTCTCTGCGCAGATTGAGAACACCCCCATCCTCTGCCCCTTCCACCTTCAGCCTGTGCCTGAGTATGAAAGCTCCTTTGCTAAATTGTTTTGCACATTTGTGTTGTTGAGCACTGCCTGTGACAGCTCAGGGAAATGGGATTCTTTTGTACTCTTCACCCATGCCATAGAAAGGTTTCAGTATCTAGAAGTAGGTCGGATGTAGCTGATAGGAATTAGTCTACAATAAACTTTTCTTTTTACGAGAAGAGCTCTATTGAACATAGTGCAGATGGCCAACTATTGGCTCGTGGCTGTGACTTTTAAATTCAATTTTAGTACTTCTCTCACTTCTTCACAACAACTAAGCATAGGAGTAATTCTCTGACTGTTGCAAAGTAAGCCTGAGTGAATTACTCAATGAAGCATTAATTTATTTCTGAAAGTAATTAGTAGCTTTTGTGTATTAACTTTTCAGAAGTGTCTGGCTCCTAAAGAACTAAGAATTAGCCTATACATCCTCAAGCCTGTACAGCATCCCACAGTCCATCTGTCATCAAGTTGAAATTCAGTAAATATCCTGCCTGTGTAGTAGCCCAGGGGAGCCTCATGTCTGTGCCTCTCCCAGACTGGTGTGTTATTAACAGGTCGTTGTGCACCATTCCATCTATGCCAATTATGTGTAATCCTCCTTCAGCTGCTGCCTCTTTGTCTGATGGACTGTTCAGATCCCTATCTGCCTGTACTGGACAGGTGTACAATTAAAAAGCTGATCAAATCTGTATCCCCCAGTGATATTGTGCTGAATGCTGTGGTAATGTTATAGATGTGGAAATATTCCTGCTCAGTGCAGGTGTTGGAATGCAGAAGGAGTGATGTTTTCAGCAATATTGGTGTTCTGGCAGCAGACCAGCAGTGGTATTTATGAAGCTGCAGTGTGAACACTGACTGTCCCTCAGGGCGTGGTGAAGCAAGAGAGCTGCTGACCTGCTGCTGCTCCAGAGAAGAAAGGGAAGGGTCATGACTGTAAAATAGGCTGCTGAAAACTGGGGACTTCCTTCCTGGTACAAAGCAAATGTGTTCCCTTCCTTCTTCAGCTGGTCAAAACAGAGGTTATTCCTCTTAAATTATGGATTACTCTGTAAAAACAAATATCAGGATCTCAATAAATAACACATACTAAAAAAGATAGTTCCTACTTGTGAAGAAAAACCTGTGGCTTGAAGGGAAATGGAGGATAGTTACAATTGGCCTGATGTCCTACTCAGTTCTGAATGCGGAGAGTGTTTTTGTGTGAACATGTTGGTTCTTTAATGTATGGGATTTTGAGATGTGCAGCCACCAAGACAACTGATGGGGGCAAAAAAAGCTTCTGTGTATTGTAGCACGTGCTCAGAATAGATCTCTCAAAGTATTTTCAAAATCACACACTTTAGGCAAACCATACCTAGAAGAAACAGGTTCTTAGAACACATATGAAATCCGCTATTTCTCCCTGTTTACAGAAAGATTGCTGCAGGGAAGCAATTATCTTTGTTCTAATAAACCACTTCAAAGAGTCCTGCAGGCATAAATGAGTCTTTCATCAAACAAACTAAAACTACAACTTGTTCTTTTGTAATTTGAAATAAATTATGACAATACTTGTAAACTTGTTTTCTTCCTAGGCCTGAGACAGTATTGAAAAATCAGGAGATGGAGTTTGGCAGAAATAGAGAGAGGCTTCAATTTTTTAAGGTATGTCTGTGTTACCTGCAGGGTTTGTGGTTTGGGCTTTTTTAAGAGTCATCTGTCTACCAGTGTTCAGGTTTAGATGATAAGTTAAATGTAATCATTTGGAAGTGTCAGGTTCTGAATTTCATATAAGAACAGAAAACTGGCTTTCTAACTTGAAAAAATTTACTCTGATTTGATTCTTGTCAGTGGGGATTGGAAGCATTAGTCTTTTTAATGCCTTTCATGAGCTCAGTGCCTTAGGTCACAATGAATTTCTGTCTGAAAGGGTCATTTATCCATACCTCTTTTACAAAAGTTTCTCAGCTTGGAAGTGTTGGGTAGATTCCAGTGTTCAGATGTGGCTGCTCTCAAACAGGGTGGCAGAAGTCCTGTGGTGAACATCAGCTTCTCTGCTGCTGGGCAGGGCTCTGCAACATTGCTAATTGATCTTCATCCACTAATGTGACGTGGTTTAGGAATTCGCTGCAATTGTCTAAAACTTTGCATGGATGTAGGCTGGAGGTTTCTTTCTGAAAGTTGCAAATTAGCTTTTACATTATTAAAAAAGGAAATGGCCAGGCTGAATCGTTACAAGTTTCCATGTCTGCTCTGTTAAATGTCCCCTCCTAAGTGATCTCACCCTGGAGTGTCAAACCTGAACTCAGTTATGATATAAATATAAATTCTGCTATGAATACAAGTGCTTAGGTTCTGTTGTCTAAACACCAATCTTAGGTGGACTTGTGATCAGTTAGGTGAGCTGGAAAGTGAGAGATTTCTTCAGCCCTGTGTTTGAAAGGTAGGCCTGAATTATTGATTCATCCTTCAGAGGAACTGAATGAATGCTTTTGTTGATTATTAAGAATGTATCCAAGGAGATCACACACCTCTGTTTGACAAAGGGCCAAAAGCCATTTGGGTAAATAGCAACAACTCTTTTATTGTGTCTTAGTGTTGTCTTTTTAGTTATGTTCTAAGAATTGAATATACTTTATTAAAAATACAACTCTTTTATTCTTATTTTGGAAAAATTACAGTGGAGTTCAAAAGTTTTCGAGAATATTTCCATAATTCCACCTGAGACTGGCATGGCACACCAAGTGAACTTGGAATATTTGTCCCGAGTGGTTTTTGACATTAAAGATTTCCTGCACCCCGATAGCGTGGTTGGCACAGACTCACACACAACCATGGTAAATGGCTTGGGTATCTTGGGCTGGGGTAAGTATGCTCACCAGAACTTCATTGCTCTTGGAAAGGCAGCTAAAGCTTGACTGAGAAATATTTCTGCCCACTGCATGCTTGTATCTCAAGCATAACAGACTTGAATTATTCTTCTGAGTGTATTTGTCTATAAGTAATCTTGGCTAACATTCCTCTCCATTGAGAAACCACTCTTTGTAATTTAAAGAGAAAACAGTCAAAACCCAGCTGATACTCCAATAAGTGCTGTTAGTACAGCAAAAATTTGCATGAAGGTTCCTTTTCTCTCAGAAAATAAGTTCTAGATGTAAAATATTTTCTGGTTGACTGTGATGTCTAAGTTGAGCAGTAGTCTTGCTTGATTTTATTTTTGATGTGCAAGTATTTAGCAGAACCTCTACATTTCTTGCTGTGTCCTTGTTGGGAATGGAGTGATGCCTTTCACTTGTGAGAGAGAAGCAGCAATATGTTTATTGTCATGAGTCTTTAGCCTTAATAGAAAGGTTTTATTATGTTTTAGGACCTTAAAAATATTGAGTGTAGGTTAGTGAAGGTGGTGAAAAGCCCTGTCCCACTCTCCTTGCAGGCGTCGGGGGCATTGAGACGGAAGCAGTGATGCTGGGAATGCCTGTCACTCTCACTCTGCCTGAGGTGGTGGGCTGTGAGCTGACGGGCACGGTCAGCCCCTTTGCCACATCCATAGATATTGTTCTAAGCATTACCAAGGTAAGAGCTCAATGCCTTTTCAAACAAAGGAGTTTGTTGCAAGTACTACCAGTGGTGTTTGAGAAATGAATTAAATGCAGGGGGTGTTTTTAGTATACTTTTAACCATGGCAGTGCAGAAAGGTACAAAGAATCTCTGACCATTTTTATTTGCCTGACCTTTGAAGTAGTGGGGCTCTTTTTCTTTCCTCTCTGTAGTGTTGTACTTACAGACCTCTTTTAACTAAAAATAATTCATAGTAATTTTTTTTTTAAACATAGGCCTTAGGGTTTCAACTTTTTGTTTTAAATGTTCATGACTTGTGAACTGTGACAAACACAGCTTGCACTGTAGCTCTTCACATAACAAGTATCGTGTGTTCTTTCCAACAGCATCTTAGACAAGCTGATGTCGCCGGAAAATTTGTTGAGTTTTTTGGCAGTGGTGTTTCCCAACTGTCCGTAGCAGACCGAACCACAATAGCAAATATGTGTCCTGAATATGGTGCTATTCTGAGTTTTTTCCCTGTTGATAATGTGACATTGAAGCACTTAAAGCATGCAGGTAAAGATTTAATTGAAGGAATGATTTATTGTAATTGTATTTTTTCATTTGTGGTAATGTTTTTTGCTCTGCAGAAAACCCCAGTGTAAGAATTATTGAGTTTTTGCATAAAACTCCATCATTCTTACACAGTGCTTTTCTGCAGAGTTCTAATGTGGATTGAATGTTTAATTAGACTTATGTGTGAGGTTTGTGTCCAGTCTCATCCATTTGTCTAATGCCCAATTTGCAAACATGATATTACTTTTCAACATCCATAGTCCTGGTTTTTGGAAGCATATGTAAGCCTATAAAAGAAAAGCATTAAGGAAATTCTTACATTTTGAAATGTGTATGAAATGTGAGTCTTCTCCATTTGAAATTAATCCCTCTTCCACCTGTAGATTCCCTACTAAATCAAAATGATTACTAGAAATAAGAGAAACTGCAGAACAAATCACAACGTCTCTGATCTTTCCCAGTGGTTTATGTTTCCCTTTGAAGTGCATGGTTTCACTGGCATCTCAAGCTAAGCAAGGAGGATGCCAATTCCTTATCAAGCTACTGCAAACAGAAAACCACAGGGTGACAGATGCCAAAAAAAGCTCATTCATGAGCCAGACTTTCTGAGACTGAAATCTGCCACTTTTAAATGAGAATTAAATGCTTTCAATAGCAAACGTTTGTCTAGTCAGTGCAGAGCAAATGAATGGATTTGGAAGAGTGGCCAGGAGCACTGCCTATTGTCAACTAAGCACAGGGTCTGCATTAAACATGGAAGTCCTAACAGAAAAGCTTTATGGACTTCAGGGACATAACTGTAAATTTAATTAGAGTTACCACTGCTAGAGCTGGAATAGCTTATTTTGTTCCTTGATATAAGAAGACAAGCTAATTTAGAAAAAAAATTTAATAATTTATAAATGTTTTAATTTGTGTATCATTCCTGAATAGAAGTTAGGATATGGAAGTGGTGTACTTGAAAAGAAGCACTTTGACTGTTACACTTAAAGCAATCTGAATTCCTGAAAGTTGTGTGATTTGTTTTATTTATATATTTAATACAACTTTTCTCACGTTTGAAATAACCTTCCTAAGGTTTTGATAAGGCCAAGCTTGAAGTCACGGAAGCATATCTTAAAGCTGTGAAGTTATTTAGAAATGATGAGAGTTCTTCCAGAGAACCTGAGTATTCCCAGGTATGCTTGAAAGGAGTTGTTTGTTTGATTCTCTTAAGTAACTGTGGATGATATAACAGTCTTTTCTCCCACTGTAGTTTTCATTGCTTTCAGACAAGTTCTATTTATTAAATCACAGTTTCGAGAAGCAGAGTTTGTTTATAAAACATAGAGGGAGTGGGGGGAAAAGGGAAGTACAATAACATTATGTCAACTCACAGCTACTGAATTCCAGTCATCCTGAGAATTGTGAATGGTAGAAAAGTGAGGGATAATGTTAAAATGCTGAATAAGTTGAATAGCCTGTTACAATGAGTGGTTTTGAAAATGGAATCCCAGAGTTCTAAATGTCTGAGAATATTCAGATTTGAAACAAGAATTTCTGGGTGTTTCGTGAGTATATTCCGTGTACTACTGGGCTGGGGTTGGTAATGCCTGTACTTCCTGTTTCCTGCTTTCTTAGGTAGTGCAAGTTAGCCTAAGTTCAATAATTCCATATGTCAGTGGCCCCAAGAGATCCCAAGATAGAGTGGCTGTTAATAACATGAAAAGTGACTTCCAAGCCTGCTTAAATGAAAAGGTTTGTATTGCTGATGCTCTCTTCAAAAGGTATTTCCTATAATTCACATGAATAAATTTTATGTAACCTATTCTTTGCATACCTGCTGAACCCTCCTTATTGCTACACTGTTTGTCCAGGGTGGTCTGTTTTTGCTTGACAAGCATTCCAAGGGTAAATTATGGGTGTGTTTGGCAGGAACATGAGCTTCCAAAAATCCTTAATTTCACCGTTTAGGTTGCTAGGGAGAAAGAACTTTAAGTAGTACATTGGGTGAGCTTGGCAAACATTTTCATTTTTTTCAGGGTTTTTTAAATATTTGTGGATTACTTAATTTCCAAAAGAGAACTTGCCCTAAAAAAACTCACCATACCTTAAAGGAGATGGAGAAACACTGCCAGGATTTGTAGCTGAGTGTTCCGAGTTCTTACATTAGCGAATGATTTTTGCTTACAATTTAACTTGTCTTCACAGAGTGAATGTTTTTACTCTGAAGGTGCTATTTTTGGTTAGGGATATCCGTAGGTATCTGAAGAGTGCAGCCAATGCAGGAATATGCCTTCATTCTCCTTTCATTTATCATTAAAGTTCAAGACCGGCAGCAGTATTAGGAACAGCTTATAATGAGGCATGTGATATGGTGGTTCAGTTTTGCTGGAGGGAGGTTGTATCTGAAGGCAGAAGACAAAGGGTGAGGTTGAAAGGGACCTCTGGAGGATGTTTGAGTGCTGAAGAGCACTCAGGTGAGGGTGTAAAATGCTAACTGATCTGCTCTGGTTTAGTTACCACCCTCTTGCAATTAAAATCTTGGACAGGCTTCTAATTCAGGAACCATTATTGTGCAGAATTAGACATGTATTCTTAAGGGGATGTTCTTTGATGCGTAGAAGGAAGTACATGTGGAGCAACCACATGTGGACTGGCATTTGTTCAAAACTGTTGCAAAGTTAAAGCAGTTGTGAAGGAAGAAGGATGAGACCAGTGTACAGACAGAGGGAATGCACTGAGGGCTGCATTTCAAATTTCTGAGGGTTTCTAGTGGCACAGCTGAGTACTGTTTCAAAACCAGGCTTCACTTGGTGTTGCTGTAATGTCATCCTTTCTGTACTGTAACAACTGCTAACATGTATTTCTGTCATCCAGTCCGGTGTGAAAGGGTTTCAGATTGCAGCTGAGAAGCAGAATGACATTGTGCCTGTTCAGTATGAAGGAAATGAATACAAGCTGTCCCACGGCTGCGTTGTCATTGCTGCAGTCATCAGCTGTACCAACAATTGCAATCCATCTGTCATGCTTGCTGCAGGTATGTTGGGACCAGACAACTCAGGATCCTGATGGTGTTCCCATGTTTGCACAGCCTTCACCTTCACTTTTGTAGGTTCTCTGTAATGACCTGACCTACAGGTGTGAAACTGCAATTTGGAGCCTTAGCTTGTAGGTTCTGAAGGTTATATAGGGAAAGTTGCTTTTCCATAATACAATCTAAGTTGATGTTTAAAGCAGCCTGAAGGAGAGTAATTATAAAATATTTACACTTGGTAGTATTACAGCAGGTAAGCAGGTTTCGGGCTCGTGTCAGGTGGGTGCATGCAGTGCCACAGCTGATGCAGGAGGTGGGCCTTAGCTTCCTGCCTGTCCTGGGTGATGAGCTGTGGTGCCACAGCCAGCACAGAAACTCTGTGTTGCTGAGCAGTTGTTCTGTCACTGGGTCAGGGTTATCTGCCACACCTTCACAAGCTGCAGAGGGTTATGCTGGAACTGCTCCTATGTCAGACCTTGCTCTCCTCTTTTTAAGATCCCCTGTGGCCATGGTGAGCTTCCCCTTAGGGGGCTGTGTGTCCTCTCTCTGGACGCTGAATGAATTGGCACTCTCAGCTAGAGCATGGCAAAGAGATTTGTCTTAGAGAAAGTAAAATGGGCATCTACCTTCCAGGAATGGAAACAAAATCATGCATGGTATTATTATGAGTTAAGAAACTTCATTGAGGCCAGTAGTTGCCTTAATAATGTAATAAACTGAAAGTTGTCTAACCCTCTGGGGTTTCTTATGCTTGATTTAACGAAGGTAGAAGCATACAGATATCCTTTTAAGGGATATACAAATTGTAATCTGTGTCCTTTCTTTCCTTTTTGTTTGACAGGACTCCTGGCCAAAAAAGCTGTTGAGGCTGGCCTAATGGTGAAGCCCTACATCAGAACAAGTTTATCACCAGGCAGTGGCATGGTTACACATTACCTCAGTTCCAGTGGAGTATTGCCATACCTCAGCAAGCTTGGGTAAGGCCTGGCTCCACTTGGGGGTTTAGGCAGATAGTACATATAGGGGTTGTACAGGCTGATAAATAGGATTGCTGGTCATTTGGGGTTGGCTAATTCCTAACTTAGTAGATTGCCATTTTACTTACTTGCTGACTTAGAATCATTTTGCCTCATTTTATTCCCACTTTATGATGTGTAGCTGTAACCCATCAGAGCTCTGTTTTTCCAGTCACAAATTATTTCATTTTAAGTGACTTGCAGGACAGGATGCACGTGATGAGGATGTACTTTAAAAGTGGAAGCTGGATGCAAATTTGTCAGGACAGTCTGTATTAGTCTTTCCTTATCATTGCTGCTGTCTAGGGTTGTTTAGTGTATTTTTGGTTGCTCTGTAGCATTAACAGCTGGATTGTGTTCATTATTCTGTAACAGTGCGAAAAAGTTTTGTTAACAAATTGCTCGTGACCATGTAATGTGTTATTTGATTGGTTTTTCCCATGCAGGTTTGAGGTTGTTGGTTATGGGTGTTCCACCTGTGTTGGGAATACAGCCCCTTTGCCAGAAGCCATCAGGAATGCAATAAAACAGGTAAAACTCTGGCTGGCTTGTTGAACACAGAAATGTATTTCTCACCCAGTTAAGCAACCAAGAAATACAGTAATCCATGCAAAATACACTTCATTTTTGGTTTGGACTTTGCATGATGTTGGCATATTTGCTTGTTAGAGGGAGACCATCTCAATTAATTGCTATGTAAAATAAATGCAATAAGTTGTATTTGTAGAATATAGTTATAAATTACAAGATAAATACATATGATCTAATCTTGCAGAGGATGTAATGTGTAGATTTTCTATCATAAGTGAAGAGGAGGGTTTTAGAGAGCTATGGGCTTGAGTCATTTTAACCAGCAGTGTCTAAACAGCTACAGCTTTTTTCTCTTCTGAAGCAGAAGAAAAATAAAAGAAATAAAGGCAGGAGGGGAGCTGACAGGAGAGCATATCAGAGGGTCAAAAGGTAAAATGAGAAGAGAAGGGTAGTGGGAGGGAGCAAAATGCCATTCAGTTGTAGTGTTAGAGTAAGTATTTGAAGTGGAATGCTAACAGCACACCTGACTTAGTCAACAAAAATAGCGTAAGCTGTTGAAGTACCCCAAACTGCTGGAACAACATGCCTGGGTCTGCCTTTCAGGGTGATATCATTGCCTGTGGGGTGCTGTCTGGAACAAAGAACTTCGAGGGCCGCCTGTGTGACTGTGTCCGTGCCAACTACCTGGCGTCCCCTCCGCTGGTCGTGGCCTACGCCATCGCGGGCACCGTCAGAATAGACTTTGACACGGAGCCTTTGGGTGAGTGCTTTCCTACAGCTTCTGTTTCTGAATCTGGTGCACATGGGCAGAGGTTTCTGCACGTGCATTTCAGCACCCAGAGCCAATATATTTGGAGAGAAAGCACAGCCATGTTTGGTGTGGCTCATGGCTAAAGCAAAGCATTCACTCTGCTTATCTGGCACCATCTCTGCAGGCCTGAATATATACACATCTATATTCTAATACAAATCTCAAGTCTAATATTTTAGTCTTCAAAACTACTTTTGTGTTTAAAATCTTACTCAGGCACCGGCCATAACGGCAAAAGTATTTACTTACGAGATATTTGGCCCACCCGACAAGAACTTCACACAGTGGAGGAGGAGTGTGTGATATCATCCATGTTTAAGGAATTGAAAGAAAAGATGGAGGTAAGAGTGGTCTGTTCTACATAGTTAGAAGGTTGCATTTCATTGTAGCTTTATAATATCTTGCAGTTGAATGTGATTGGTTTGTCATTTATTTCTGTCATGGTAACAGAGGGCTTAACTGTGATGGGTACTTGTATTAAAAAGTGATTCCTAAGTAATGCCCAGTGAGGTAACTTGTAATATATAAAAGAAAATTACTTACTAAAGAATAGTAATTAATAAAATCCCAGTAAGTCTTTAGTTTCTCAGTATAGAAATACAATAAACTAACTATTTTTTAATTAATTTTCTTGCTTGTAGAAAGGAAACAAACGATGGAATTTACTGGAAGCACCAGAGTCAACTTTATTTCCCTGGGATTTAAAATCTACTTATATTAGATGTCCTTCCTTTTTTGATAAACTTGTAAGTACATTGGATCTATCCACCAGATTATATGCATTGCATTTAAGTAAAGGAATAGCTATTCCAGTAAAGCTTCAAAGTTTAAGTAACAAATTTCATTATCACTAGTACTTCTCAGTCTTTTAAATACTGTTTGTGTCTCTGGAATGAGCGGAGCCGGTACATCAAGGTGCCTTCAGGTACTGCAGATATGTTTTATGTATCTGTTTCCTGGAAGAAAACGTTTAATATGTCTTTTTTTTTCCCCCTTCTGTTCTTCTTTCCCCCCACCCTTCCCTTTTAGGCCAAAGAACCAGTTTCACCACAGCCAGTTGAAAATGCCCACGTGTTGCTGTACCTGGGGGATTCTGTAACCACGGATCACATTTCCCCTGCCGGGAGCATTGCAAGGAGCAGTGCTGCTGCCAAGTACCTGACCAGCAAAGGGTGAGCACCTGGGGTGGCACAGGAATGCTGCACATGCTGAATAATTGATCAGCACCTGTCTGCAGAAAGGGGAGATATGTGGAAAAGCAAAATAATGAATAAATGCTAATAAATATGCTGGTACTGGTAAGAGGATTAGTAAGCTGGGTTGTTTCCTAGAACAATCTCCCCATAATTCTTCTGTAAGTACCACACTGCTTGTAGCACTTCATAACAGAGTTGTAGAAAATGAATTTTAAATTGCAGCTTTCCTCAGTGATTTGCATGTGTTGTTCATGATTTATAATAATTACATTTGTTGGAGGTCTAGTTCTTTACATCTTCCACTCAAAACTTAGATATGCTGCAATAGTTATTAAAAAAAAAAATCACGAAGTCATTTTAAATCGGATAATCTTTAAAGTAACTGATTTCTTTCAATTTGCTTTTTATTCCAGACTCACACCTCGTGAATTCAACTCTTACGGGGCTCGAAGAGGTAATGATGCTGTGATGACAAGAGGTACCTTTGCAAATATCAAGCTTCTGAATAAGTTCATAGGAAAACCAGCTCCTAAAACCATTCACTTCCCATCCGGACAAACGGTAGGAATATATTTGTTTGCACAGCCACTCTGGCATGGGGTGCAGGTTCAGAACTCACTCAAAATGTGTCACTTTGTCATTCCACAGCTAGATGTGTTTGAAGCAGCGGAGCTGTACCAGAAGGAAGGCATTCCTGTAATTATTCTAGCAGGAAAGAAGTATGGACTGGGTAGCTCAAGAGACTGGGCTGCAAAAGGGCCTTTTTTACTGGTACTGCTGGTTTGTTTGGGTTTTGGGGGTGGTTTTTTCTGGGAATACCTAAAAACACATTGTATAATTTCTTTGTTAGAATCTTCACGGGAGAGAATCACTAGTCAGGATAAATCTGAATTTCCTCATTATGTAATTTACCACCTTGGGTACCAGACTTTGAGACAAATCAGGGATTTTTCTATGCTGACCTCTGTTTAGTCTCTATGGGGTGTTCAGTATCTTGCTGTTGGAGACTGATTTCCCCTAATATTGAGAATATATTCTAAGTCAGCCATTGATTCATGTCATGATAACTCCAGCATGGTCACTGTGTGTCACAAACTCCATTTCACCCTGCATGGGCCTGCTCTGGCTTGTTTGCTTCCATTTAGCTGGAAAGCTAAAGGATGTTACCAGGGTACTTAAAGGACTCTGCAAAGCACTCTTTTCTCTTGAGTTTGAGTGGCAAGATGTTGGACATAATCTGTGTTTGAAGGTTACCTCTGTGTTTCACTCTGCCTGCTGTCCTTGTATTTGCAGGGTGTTAAAGCTGTCCTAGCTGAGAGCTACGAGAAGGTTCATAGGAGTCAGCTGATTGGAATTGGCATCGCTCCACTTCAGTTTCGTCCTGGGGAAAATCCGAGTACTTTGGGACTCACTGGCAGAGAGCAATTTTCTATATTGTTCCCTCCAGAGCTGTCGCCCGGAATGACTTTGGATATTAAGGTATCTTCGCAATATTTTTAATTTCGCTGTTGAATGTACTGATGATTGAAAGCAGAGAAAGAAAAGTTAATTGTGATGATAGGAATACAAGCAGGAGAAAATAAAACTTAATTCTCTTGGAAGGTAAGCTTATAGTCCTGCCTGAAGTTTGTCATGGCTGTTGGAGTTTCCCGAAGTACATATACCCATGATCTTGGTGCACAGCTTTGTATGCAGCCTGATATTCTTGATCATTCTGGGAGGTATTTTGCCCCTCGTGGGCTCAGTATGAGGGTAGGATTGAGTTTGTCTCTTGTAGCTGTGATGATTTGAGAGAAGCTTCAGCTCTTCATTCTCTGTAAACAAGCCCATGACACAGTTGGTGCCATCTTATGGTCATGGTGGTTTTTGGTAACCAGCAGGCCCCTGGCCTGCTCACAGCTGCATCTAAACTGTGCACTAAAACAAGCCTTCCATCTGACCCCAGCAGGCGTGGGGCTGTAGAGGCACATCAGAGGGTTGCATGTGCTTGTGTTCAACAAAACTTGGGGTTAGAATGTTGACTGAGAATAAGCAAGGGGAAGTGAAAGCAAAGCTTGATTGGTGTCTCTTTTTTGCTTTTCTTTTGAAGACAAGCACTGGAAAAGTATTCTGCGTGATTGCCTTGTTTGAAAACAATATGGAGATAACTTTATACAAGAATGGTGGAAGTTTAAACTTTGTGGCTCGAAGATTCTTATAGTAGCTACTGACTCTCTGGGTACCCTGCATAACTGGTAACTCAGAAAATGCCTTGTGTGAACCCAGGAATCTGTACTGTGGAACTGCAAACAGTCCTAGTGTGCTCAAAGTTACTTCGTCCATGGATGTAAAAGATTGTGAATCATTGTAACTGCAACGAGATCCTTTCTGATTTTAAATAATATTCTAATGGTGCTATTAAACATTGCTAAAATCAACATGTGTATTGTGACAAGAGAGCTGTAAGTATGGAGGGGATGTTTTATCAGACCATTTTGTAAATAAACTATGCGAAATTGAAACTGATTGTGCTGAAGATTATTATGTAAGAAGATTTTCTGCCATTGTTTCCACTCAGTTTTTGCACCTGTAAATCTGTGTATGGCTGTTGGTTTAAGAGTAGCAGATGGCATGGAATCTTAAAGGCCAAACAGGATTTTTTTTTTCATCCAGAGCTTAAAAAAGATACTGAGTTTTCAATTTCTTCTTTAGGTTATGGGCTGAACAAAAAGTAGTCCATATGAGGCCCATGGTATCCTGTATCACAGATGATGAATTCCTTACCTTTATTATGGGATTATATTTCATCTGGATCCAGATCTAAACTGCTCAAGCTATGAAATATATGAAATACTGTATGCTTAGAAATATGGGAAATATTTCTGCATTTAAAAACAAATCTCACATTGTTTGTTCATGCAGGTTAAGCTATGTTTCTTCATGCCCTTCAATTGAAGTTTGTCACATCTGCATCAAGGGATGCACATTGTCATTTGTGACATGCTTTTATTGGGCTCTCTGCAATATCATCAGACAAAGTACCCCCTCCCACAGTTTTAACCTTTAAAAACCTTTTAAAATATTTACTATGGCTGTTTAAATTCCTCTGGTTTAAATACAACATATGTGTAATAAGTTATGCTTGTCAGATGTTCGAGCCAGGAGGCCATACTGCCTTTTAGTGCTTTCTCATGTGCTGGCAGTTCCCAAAGTGTCCCATTCTGAGCAAGAGCCCGGAATACTGAACAAACCTGTCTCTTAGGGCACTGCAGTAGCTCTGGATGCAATTCTCAGCACACTGAGGGCAAAGAGTACAGTTCCATAGTTCACAGAAGCAGGAGGTGCAGAGTTCCTGCAGAATGGCTTGTGTTCCCATTTCCCTGAGCTTTAGTCTGAGCTGTGTGAGTGACTCTGCAGCTCCAGCAGGCTCTTCCTGTGTTCCTGTGTCTTGGAAAGCTTCATTCCTCCACTTACAGTTTGTGTAGAGATGAATTTCTGCTGGAGAACAAAACTGCAATACTTGCCTATAAATTGTCAAGATTTTGCTTTTTAAGATTTTTTGTTCTTGATAAATTCTGTCTTAAATATCAAATCATTCAAGAGTACTATAATTAGCTTTATTTACATGTTCTTTTAATTTATAACCAGACACTAAGATACTTGAGTTGTGAACTAACAGATGCACTGTTCAAATCTTTAAATAGTATATCTGACATTCCTTAAAAAGAGCAAACCAAAATGCCCCAATCCTCTTGCATAATTATATCAATACAATATATTAATTTTTTGTCAGTTCAAAGGCCAAACTAATTTGAGTGACCTAAGTTTGATAGATATTTTTCTGTTTTGTTAGACAAAGTTCACTAAAGTTTGAAGTTCTATATAATCTGTTTTTATATTTCACTAGTTTGATGTGGTTTTCTTTTAGGTGAGCTGAAAACCATTCTGGTGACTCCCACCACTGCTAAGGGGGATAAATCAATGTGGTTTTGAATATTATATTCAACTGAATGCTGAATGAGTTCCTCTTCTGTGGTACACTTCCATTCATTCTATCCAGAGTGACCAAGCAGATCTTGCTTCTTGTACAACAGTGTCTAATACTATTTTATCCCAGCTCAAAGGTATATTCTTGATTTAGTTCAAGAAAATGTATGTTACTGGGGAGAAAATGGGAATTTAGTGCTGGTACATAATCATGCCTCATGCAGAGGATAAAACTGCAACTCCATGCCTATTTACAACTTGTGTAACTACTAATGTTTAGATGGACCACTGCCCCCTGCCCTCTCTCCATGCTTCAGCAAACAGGGATCCAAGCCATGTCAAGGCAGACTGATGAGGTGAAGTGCAATTTCAAGGGATGTGACTTACCTGTAAGTGGTCCCCAGTAAAGCAAGTCAGCTCTTGTTAGAGACACAGGGAGCTTCATTATCTTAGCAGCTACTTTAATTCTGCTGCACTGCTGTCTTACAGTCCATAAGAGAGAGTTTCTGCGCTGTGCTTGGGCATAAGGGCTGCTCAGCTGGAGGTTCCTGTAGTTGCTGCAGTGGGTCCAGCTCTAAACAAGCCCAAGTCAGTGGCACCTCTGAGCTGTGCAGGCTGACTGCTAGCCTTGGATCTGTACCCTGAGGTGTGGGGGTGCTGTGTGGGACAGCACTGCCCCTGTACCATCTGCTCCGTGGCGGGGAACCAGCTGCCTGTGCAGGGAACACGTGGCTTGTGATCCATGGGAACAGCCCTGCTCCCTCGGCCCTGGGCAAAGTGCAGCCCCAGAGCCCAGCGGCAAAGGGAAGACATTTAACTTTGGACACACTGTAGGACCCCAAGAGCCTTAGGCGGGCAGGAGTGGCAGGAGCCCTCTGGCAGTGGCAGGGGACAGTCACGATTGCTGTGCTCACACACCAAATGCCGTTCAGTTAGACTTCTCTTTAGTATCCTAAAGCATAGAAGGACATGTACCTGTTTGAGAAGTGACTCAGTGTGTTAGATGTATTTAACCTAGACCTCTCTCCATTTGGATTTGGGGGGAGAATCTTGTTTAAATTTTTGTAAATGTTTTCTCTTCTTGCTTCCCTCTTCCTCCCCATCCCAAACTACAAAGCTTTGGGATAGTGTTGATGTTTATACATTTTACACCTAAGTATAAGGACAAGAAGCTATGTATATTAATCATATTTAAGCAACTGCAAATCAATGTCTGCTGTTAAAAGCCAACAGAACAGTGTAAGTTTTAAGTTCAGTAAGTATTGTATAGATATATCTTAAGTTCAATTGATGAAAATTGTGCATAAAATGTTACCAATGCTGTAAATTATTTTTAATAAAGAAAATTGTATCACAGTTCTTGTATGTTACTGTCTATTTTGAATAGATACGGAGGGAATGCACTTATATACGTAGAATACACTTAAAATGGTACTGTGTGTGAAGGGGTGGGGTGATTAAAAAAAAGAGATATTATGTATTATATAATTATGTATGTTTTCATTTTCTTGTTAGGAGTGTCTGATGTGGGCTTGCAAAGCATGTTTAGCTGTTGTGGAAGGATGTTCTCTGGGTTAGCTGTGCTCCAGACACCAGTCTGGATGTCATAGCAAATGCTTTTTGCGTAACTTTTTTTTTCCCTTCTGAAAAATGTCTAATTTAGAATCCAGATGAAATCCTGTATTAAAGCAAGCTCTTGGCCAAGGTTACAGCTGTGACAAGATCCTCAGAAGTGATCTGGGGATGTCCAACACTAACCTACTTCAGTCCTCACTTTCAGCAGGGGTGTTAGACTGGAATTCAGCACATGGATGCTAAATTTTTCAAGTCTATCTTTCTGCAGATAATGAGACAGGCCAAAGTACAACCTTCAACCTCTGCGCTGCTGTACAGCCACAGTGAGCTTCCCCCAGAGTACCAGGCAGGCAGGAGGAGCACAGAAGTTTATAGGTCTTCAGTTTTGGCACTCCAATCTGGCAACTGAAGCAAGAGTAACGAGGTACAGATCTGTAAAGTGCATTGTAATTTTGTTTGCAGAGAGCAGGAGTACATTTCTGTAGCCAACTATGTCAGAACAAGAAGGCTTTCCCACTGCATTCATTTTGTTTTGATGAGATAAGGCTTCAGAGGGCCTCACATCAAGAGAGGGAACCCTAAATATTTTACAGAGCTCTTTTCTTCTTGAGAAAAACTTAGTTTTGTGATTTCTAGTGAGAATATTTGGTCAATCACTTTTAGTAACATCTGTTCTGAAATTGGAGGGGAAAAAATTGTTTCTTGGGGAAATAGTTTCCCTTTTCTAAATTCCCTATTTGATTAAAATGATGTTTTCAATTTTGTGTCCTTATTATTACAAAGAATACTGAAATTTTGTGATAGAGGATTCATAACTGATTTACTTAAACCCAAGATGCTTTAGGTATTGTTTGGGTTGGGTTATTTGTTTTGTTTTGTTTTTCAGCATGCCTTTCCTAAATTTGTTTTCCTTCAGGTTCCTTATTCTGTTATAGCAGGGCATCAACTATGGCAGATTGCTTTATTTTATCATTAGCAGTTTCATAAGAGATTTTTATATTAATCTTGAGGTTTGCCATTATTTTCATTTAGTCTAAAATTCTCTAGGACTGGACCCATGGTCCCAGTCTGCTCTCTGGTACAGTCTAAAGGACATCCTGAACAAGATAGTTTGTTATATGTATTTATGTATGTGCTCTTCAGTCTAAGCATTTGGCAGAGATTTTGATCTGGTGTTCTGACAGAAGGGTTTAAACAAAAGAATAAAACGGATGGCTTCCCTCCTGCTCGCTGTGGGCGCAGGGTTTTTTAAGTGTTCTGCCTATGTGACAGGAAGTCGCAGCTTTCCTTCGCTCTCGTGCTGTGGGGAAACAAAGGCCGTGCCCCGGGGCAGCGCTCCTGCGCCGCGGCGGCCGCGACCGCGCTGCCGGGAGGTGCGGCAGGGCCGGCGGCAGCGCACGGCCCCGCGGCTCTCCTCTCCTCCCCGCGCTCCGCTGAACGAGAGCCGGCCCGGCGGGGGCTGGGCTGGCAGGGCCCCGGCTGACGGCAGCTCCTGAGCTCCTCGGCCTCCCCGGGCTGGGCAAAGGTTGGCGCGGCTCCCGCCGAGTCCAAGGGTTGCTCGTCTGGGGAGGCTCGGGATTCCTGCAGCTGGGCGGGCGGGAGACGAGCGAGCGGCTGCAGGTTGGTGCTGCCTTTCTTAGCACAGGAATTTGGAAGGCCCTGACCAAGCGGAAAGATTTAATCTGCTTTAACGTTATGATTTACTAAAATACTTCTTGCCTTTTGCAGAACTGAAAACTTCCTGATCAGGGATTCAGCAACTCTGTTCCTTAGGGAATCATTCCTACCTATCAACAATATCAGGTTAGGCTGCTGCTAGAGCTGATAAAAGCTTGTTTAATATGCTTTTCATGTCTGCTATTCTGAACAGACTGAGTGCATCTCTCTAGCAGTCTTTCTTTGGAGGGGCTGCAGCCTAAGTGGTTGATAAGCCATGATGTAAGAAACTCGAGCTGGCAAGGGGGGTTGGTTTTCTTTGCTTGTTTAATGAATGCAGGAAACCCTTCTCCAGCAGCTGAATGCATTTTGTTGCAGTAATTAATGCTTCTGATGTCAGAATGCAAATCAGATCATCCAACTTTTCTTTTTCTTTTAGAAACACAATGTCTTCTGGAAATGACTGTCAACCCCAGACCTTGACCAAACCAGCACTTGGTGAGCAAGAGGCAGCTGAATTGGTTGACAGGGTGTTTGGATTGAAGGTGTCTTGGATCGGGTCACTCCCCAGCTACGATGATCAGAACTTCCACGTCCGTGTCTCAGCTGAAGGTGCTGCTGAGTATGTCCTCAAAATCACCAATTCAGAAGACAGCCAGGAGCCTGACCTCATCGAAGCACAGACCCAGGCCATGATGTTTCTCAGTGCTGAAGGTTTCCCTTCAGCTACTCCTTATCTCACAAAAGATGGTAACATAATGTCTCTGGAGTCGGGAGGTGAGCCATTGTGAGCACCTTTACAGCCCCACTCTCACCCTTAGCTCAGCAATAGCTTGCTGTACAGCACACTCTACCTGCTAAAGGGAAACTCCAGGCTTGTGTTTAAACAGTAGGGATATGCCTCAGGTGGCCTGTATGCCAGCCATAATAGTCCAAACTTAAAATACCAGAAGCAAAGCAACTCAGAGAGACTAATAATTCACTAGGAAAACACTTCAGTTTAACAAATTGGAGAAAACATTTATTTGACACTGTGTCTATGCACAAGAAAAGGGGAAAAAAGCCTCATTGACTATGTAGTGCTCGAAATTATTTGCCTGCAGAGTGATGTAAAATACAGTTCTAGCCCATCTCTGAAGCCAGAACAAATTGCTTTAACGGTGTTCGGAAGAAAAATTGTGTTGGCATTTAGCTTTTGCTGTCACTGTAACTTCCATACAACATCTGGGATTCCTGAGACCTGCTCTGCTGCAAAATTTACGTGGGTGTGTGAGGGCACTGGAGGAACTTGGTGCTGAGTCAGTTCCAAGCACAAGGACTAAACTAAAATTCAGTATAGATTTTGTAAGTGTGTTATGGTTTGTACATTATTATATAACATTCTGGTAAATCAAATCTTTGCATGAAATCTGCTTCATGAGCTACATCTGACAACTTCTACACTGGGATAAACCATTTTTGCCTCTTGCATTAACTAATACTCAATAGCACATATTGGAGCAACTAACTGCACCTTTGCTTGTCAGATACTAGACCTGGGAGCAAGAAGTACATGGTCAGACTGCTGACTTACCTGCCAGGTACACCAGTAGCAAAAATTGCTACCAACGCTCAGATTCTGTATGAGATCGGGAGGCTCGCTGCCAGTGTGGATAAAGTGCTCTCAGAGGTGAGTTCTCATGCTTCAGCTTCAGACTTCTCTCTTAATCAGGGTCTCTTCAGTGTTTGTTGATGTGCTTGCTGCCTGCTTTTCTGACCTGCAAAATGCAAGTTGGTGACTGCAGATGTCAGTTTGGCTCATGGCTCAGGTGCCAGCCCCCAAGCTGGCTGCTACTAAAGCCTTTCCCCAAGTACATGACAAGGGACATGGTACTGGTGATCCTTCTGCAATGCATTTTTGTACTGTGAACAGGGAGATAAGGAGTTCTTTTTATTTATGCAAGGCTCACCCGTTAGTGTTTCAAACCTGGCAAATAAAGGAGAATGAACTCTAGGGTGCTCAAATTAGAAGGATGCCAAGCTTGTTTTAAGGGATTTTTGTGTAGTGCACAGCTGGCTGATCTATTTCTTTGAATTCCTTTTGACTTGCTGCCTTTCTCCTCGTCACTAGCACTGTGACCATTTCACATTCAGCTGGTTCCCTCCCTACAATGCCAGCTGTGCCAACAAACAGAGATCTGTGACACTTCTCATTTGCACCACTTCCACTCAAATAATCATAATGCAAAGTAAGTTCTGTCTTTACTCTCTAGTTATACAGATAATAAAGCTGATCAATCGGCCAATAATTAAGTGTGATGATGCATGAAAGAACTCACATTAGATATTAACCTTTCATTAACCTTTTCTTCTCATGTTCTGGCTGCCATCTTCAGACAGTTATGAAATGTGAATTTCCAGTTTTACTAACCACATTCTTAAATTACAAGAGCATTTTTCAGTTGGGAAAGATAACTTACTGTTGCCTTTTGACACGCTGGTCACACTCTTATAATGTGATTAAAATAAGATAGTCTCAAAATATGCCTGTGACTGATCCTGCCAAGGAAGAAGTAGTTAATGAGAAGCAATTCTGATGGAAAAGGCTCTTTATTCCCTTAACATATGGATTATCACTCCCCAGGGTTTAGGCTTGATCTTGTTCTTCACTTGTTCATACACCATCCACTTTTGAGTATCATTTAGTGATCTTCAAGAGCCTTAAATACAAGCATCGTTTTGGTTAGTTTTTTTCTTAAAAGGAAGCCAGCTACTCTGGCTGGTTTTTGTCTGGGAAGATTTTTTAAAATTTGTCCTATGCACTGATAAAATCTGGCCCAGAGGTCACCTTAATAAGCATTTGAGGAGTCCAAGATAAGCATGGGTTGTGCAGTGGGAGAGATGCTTTTCCTCTCTGAATGTCACTTTATAAACCATCTCTTCCATTTGCTAGTGAGAGAGAGGGTAAGGACCTTGGTTGTTTAAAGTAGAGAGGCCTGGATGTACAAAGGCAAATTTTCATAAGAATAAAGTCATGGTCAGTGTCTCCATAAACTACAGTGCTCTGGATTTTTCACACACCAGCTGTTCTAAGGCCTGTCCCCAAAGGTCCTCCCACCTTTAAAAGCACAGAGTGTGCCTGTTCCCAGCATGCTGGCAGGTTTTGTGTTTCTGGGGCTCCCACAGCTTTCTGCAGCACCAGCTGTGCAGGCTGGGCTCTGCCACAGTGGGACTCTGGCCTTGGCAAGGGCTCAAAGTCGCTACGTAACATCACACTATAGACAGGGAACAGCAGTTTTAGATTCGTGAAGTGACAAGTTACTTCAGGTAATCTTTGTACCTAAAACATTGGGAAAAACCACTCAGGCTATACATAGATATTAAAATGCTTGCCTTAATTTTTCAGGTTATTTTTTTACTTGATAAAAAACAAAAGTCCAAGTCATGGTACATTTTAGTGAGTCTTATTAGAAACCCGTTAAAATTAATAGGGGTTTTGAATCAAGTCCTTTAATCATAAACCTGGCATTTTTTACTTATGGCCTATTTTATTGTGTGCTTTTTCCAAAGAAATTCCATCATCCATCAGTAAAAAGTCTGCATCGAGGTCAGTTCATTTGGAACCTGGCAAATGTTCCTCTTCTTGATCAGTACATTTATGCCTTGGGCCAGAACAAATACCGTGCAGTGGTGGAAAAAGTTATTGAGCAGTTTAAAGGCAAAGTAATACCCAAGCTAAGCAGTTTCCGAGCCTGTGAGTATTTAATTCTCATTCTAATTATGTTGAACTGAGATCAGAAATTTCTTACAGGAGTTTGGGTCTGTGGAGGGGAAAAAAATAGCAAAAACAGTAAATCACTTTTCCATAGCTTAGACATGGACAAATATTGTGCTGAATGGGCACAGAACAGAGTAAGCCAGGAGGAATGTTCTGGCCAGTCAGGGTCAATTCTTTATCTTTCTGATGAGTTTGCTCCCAGTTAAGGTTGTGATTTTCATGCCTCTATATCTGCTTACTAATGGAGTAAGTATATGGAGTACAGTACTACCTTTCATAAAGGCCCAAATAAGTCCTTAATTATATTTTTGGAATTCAGCTCACATTGATGTTGATGATAATGTGAATGTTCTGTAGTTGGAAGCTACTATTGTGTGTTTGGAAAACATGTAGCATATCCCAGGTCACAGCAGCCTGGAGTGAGATCTGTAAGGCTCCCTCTTATCCATTGCTGCGGTCATCTGGCAGTGCAGTGGAGATTCATGGGAAGCAATAAAAGTGTGAAAGGCAGCACTTGATGCTGCAGGGGACTGGTGTGGTTTTCTAGTTGAGTGTTAGTTTGACATGCATCTTCCTAAAGCTCTTTCAGCTGTTTAATAATTATTAAATACAGTTTCTATTTTTTCTGTGTTTAGGTATCAATCACGGAGACCTTAATGACCACAACATTCTCGTAGACTCCAGTTCGGCTTCCCTGGAGAATCCCCAGTACAGAGTGTCTGGCATCCTGGACTTTAGCGACATGAGTTACGGGTATTACGTGTTTGAGGTCGCGATCGCCATCATGTACATGATGATTGAGAGCCAAGACCCTCTGAGCGTTGGGGGACATGTTCTCGCAGGGTTCGAGAGTGTTGTGCCACTCACCGCCGAGGAGCGAGGTGCCCTCTTCCTCCTGGTGAGCGGGAGGTTTGCACAGTCCCTCGTCATCGCCGCACACACGGCCCTGCTGTACCCGGAGAACAAGGAGTACCTCACGATCACGGCCAAAACTGGCTGGAAACACTTGATGACAATGTTCGAGGTGGGCCAGGAAGCTGTGGAGAAGACGTGGTTTGAGACTGCCCAGGCGTACACGCACCGCGCCCCTGCTCTGTAGGTCCGTGGCTGCTGAGGGACCAGGGGTGACAGCGGACTGAATAAAGGCAATAAAGGCGGCGCTGCCTGGGCTGAATGGGGCGCGTCCTCCGCGCTGAGCCCGCGGGCAGGGGCGGGCTCCCGATCCTCATCTCCCGGGCAGAGAAGCGGAACGAGAAGCCATTGCCGTCCTCACGGCGGGGAGGGGTGGCCGATACACGCCCTCACGGAGGGGTGGCTGGCCGATACCGGCCCTCATGGTAGGGAGGGGGTGGCTGGCCGATACACGCCCTCACGGAGGGGTGGCTGGCCGATACCGGCCCTCATGGTAGGGAGGGGGTGGCTGGCCGATACACGCCCTCACGGAGGGGAGGGGTGGCTGGCCGATACACGCCCTCACGGAGGGGAGGGGTGGCTGGCCGATACACGCCCTCACGGAGGGGAGGGTGGCTGGTCGCTACCCGCCCTCACGGAGGGGAGGTGTGGCTGGCCGATACCGCCCTCACGGCGGGGAGGGTGGCCGATACACGCCCTCACGGCGGGGAGGGTGGCTGGCCGATACACGCCCTCACGGAGGGGAGGGTGGCTGGTCGCTACCCGCCCTCACGGAGGGGAGGGTGGCCGATATCGCCCTCACGGCGGGGAGGGTGGCTGGCCGATACACGCCCTCACGGAGGGGAGGGTGGCTGGTCGCTACCCGCCCTCACGGAGGGGAGGGTGGCCGATACCGCCCTCACGGAGGGGAGGGTGGCCGATACCGCCCTCACGGAGGGGAGGGTGGCCGATACACGCCCTCACGGCGGGGAGGGGTGGCTGGCCGATACACGCCCTCACGGAGGGGAGGGTGGCCGATACCGCCCTCACGGCGGGGAGGGGTGGCTGGCCGATACACGCCCTCACGGAGGGGAGGGTGGCTGGTCGCTACCCGCCCTCACGGCAGGAGCGGCCCTCATTGGCCCTCCCGGCGCGAGCGGGGTGTGACCGTTACCTGCCCTCACTGCGGGGGCGGGGCCCTTTCCCGCCCCTTTCGGCGGAGCGCGGGCACGCGCACGTGATGCTGCGGGCGGCGCGCGCCAGCCCCGCCCCGTGGCGCCAGGGAAGGGCACAGGCCCCGCCCCAGGCCGGCACGCGGCACCGCGCAGGCGCGGCGGCCATTTCCGACGCGGTGGTGAAGGTTCGGGCGCGGCCGCAGCGCCCGGTTCTTGCCCGGCGGCCGGGCCTCGCTCCCCCCCGCCCGGCCCATCGGTGCCCACCGGCCCGCCGTGAGTGAGGACGGGCGGCGGGGCGCGGGACGCGTCTGTGCACGGCGCGGGAGGCGGCGGGGCCGTCGCGTTGTGCCGCGCTGAGGATGACTGTGCAGTGCGGGCGGCGGGCGGCAGCGCCCCCTGGGGCCGTGCCGGGATGCGCTCGGTGCCGCTTCCCGGGAGTCCCGGTTCACGTGCCCTGTGCTCTCTTGCAGGCCCGGTGCTGGTTCCCGTGCCGGTTCCCGGTTTACGTGCCCTGTGCTCTCCTGCCGGCCTGCTGCCCTCTGCCCGCGGCGCCTTCCTGGCACCATGGTGAGTGAGCCCCTTCCCCGGGGCTTTGCTGAGTCGCGGGTCCTGCCGAGTCACGGCCCGAGCGGGGGCGGCGGGCGGCGGTCTCACTGCAGGGGCCGGGCTGCGGCCGCCAGTGCCCAGCCCGAGGTCACCGGGGGGCTGGGTCTGTTACACAGGGGCTTTGGAGCGATGGTGACAAGAGACTGGTGATACTTATTGAGCTATTCCTTTTACAGTCTCGAAGATATGACTCCAGAACGACCATATTTTCTCCGGAAGGTATTTTTTAACCTGACACTTTCAAGTAAATTCTGACTGTTCTATCCATTATCTCAAAACTGTCAAAACACTTGCACAAAGGCTGGTTGTTTGTAGCATGTTTCTGTTTGAGCATGAGTTACAGAAATCATACTTACCCACACCCAGTTCTGTAGGGACACCGAGGGTCCAAAGTGGGCACTTTCAAATTCATTCTAATTGAAGCAATAGAATCTTGTCCCATTAGTGAGTAATATCACCTGCCATGTTTTTGAAATAACCATTTATCTCTTGTTTGAGTATGGTTAGATTTTGTTACTATCCCCTGAGAATGGATAATATCCTGCTGGTGCAGTCACACCTCTCCTTGTTATTCTTGCACATGCTGAAACAAGTATGCACAAACCATGTTCTCTTACTTCTTAGATGGGATGAACTGAAGAAGTCCGGTATAAAATATTTTGTTTATTAAAAATTTGTCTTGGCTCATTCTACTGCAGCAGAGAGTTCTTTGAATTTTTTCAGTTTTTTTTTTTTTTAATAGAAAGGGCTTTTTTCCCCGGTGGCCATGTTCAGTATTACTTAATTTTACTTCTGATTCTTCCCTTCTTTTCATCCAATTAATTTACTATCGATTGCTAACAAACTGAAGAAGTAAGAGTAGATGGTACAATGAGCACTTGTCAGATTCTTGCACATTTAAGTCACCTTGTGTACTTGGTTTTATTCAGTGGTTTTTTTGATGACAGGGATTTCAATCCTTTCCTAGGCCGCCTGTACCAGGTTGAGTATGCGATGGAAGCCATCGGGCATGCAGGCACTTGCCTCGGAATTCTAGCAAACGATGGAGTTCTCCTGGCAGCAGAGAGGCGCAACATTCACAAGCTTCTTGATGAAGTGTTTTTCTCAGAGAAAATATACAAACTTAATGAGTAAGTTGAAATGATCAAATGTCTAATGATGTTGTTAGTAACAAAGTGCTGATTAGCACATAACCTGGCCTTACTTCGTTTGAAGTGTTAATGATCTTTTTGTTTGGTGTTTTAGACAAGTGTGACTATTTTGTCATTGTTTACTTTAGTAGTTCTCCTAAAGTAGAAGTATTGCTGGTTTGTTTTTTTTATCTCTAGGAGAATTTTCTAGGTGGAATAGCCTGTTTGTTGGTACCACGCCACACAAGGTAATGGTATTGGAGCAATTAAGAAAATTGGGAAATCTCAGTTTCACAAAATACCGTTGGGGGGCAGAATAAAGAATGCACACAAAAATTACCGTGCTATTTCAGCTCCCCTTCTAAGTCTTTGTTTTTCTTTGGTGACTCAAAGAGACCAAGGTAACTGGGTAAAACATGCCTTAGGCTTCTTTGCCACAGCTGTAGCAGAGTTCTATTACCATTCTATTCTAGACTTCTATTACCAGTTCCATTCTAGCTTCTGGAAGTTAAATTTGTCACGTCAGAGCAAAGAGTTTTATGGATTGCGCTTTCTTGTCACAAGGGAGGTAGAGCTTCATCCTTGACAGAAGATGCACATAATAGACAGTTTTTCAGCCTGTCAGCCTCCCATTTTGTGTTGATCTTGAAAGCATCTAGAGTGGTAGGAAGTACTGGTTTTCAAGTAGACAGTGTAACAGCACACTGGAGTAGTCCCCTAGAGCAGCCCTTCCATCTTCTGGAAAATCCCTAATTTCACAATTCCTTTTTGTGTAGTGAAAGCTTTGTAGCTTATCAGATTGAGCTAAAGAGATCCTAAATTAAGAGCTAACAAAACAATCAAGGATGTGAGTGCTTATTGTTTTTTGGGTCCTGTCAAGACCTCTAAGTTTCTGTTAGACAGGTGCTATGTGTCAGCCACAACTCCCACTGAAGGCCCTGTCGCATCTGTGTGGCTCCTGCAGTGTTGTGCTGTGTCAGGTGGCCCCCTGAGAGGCACCTGTATGTGCCTAATGGCTCTAGTAAAGCCACTCAGAACTTCAGCATCCTTGGCACAACCCTCTTCTCAGAATTATGTATAACTAACATGCTGACTCACTGACTTTTGCTGTCCACCTCTGCTCTTACCAAGTGGTTACTGATATTGTTGGTGTACTGTAAAGGCAGGAGCTGATGAACCCATTTTGTATGGCAGCTGTGTAGTTTTGATCAGAAGAGCCCAACAACGGTGCTCTGCTTGAACCCCTGTATGAAGATGTGACTGTTGGTTGGAGATTGACGAGAATTCAGTTAATTTGTATGCTTTTCTTGCAGAGATATGGCTTGCAGCGTTGCAGGAATAACTTCAGATGCCAATGTTCTCACAAATGAGCTGAGACTGATTGCACAGAGGTAGGTCTGCTGACAGCTAACATGGTTTTACTTGCCTGCGCTGTCACATTCAGCTCTCTTTATGCAGTAGATCAGAATAAACATGCATTTAGTAGATCAGAAGTAGATTGAAATAGAACTGCTGGATCAAAGAGGCTGTAACTTGGGAACTTGTTTCCTCTTAAATGTGGTACAGGATATGGTCAGCAAAACAAGTTCTGAAAACTTTTTTTTTTTTTCTCTTTGATATTAGGTATTTGTTACAGTATCAAGAGCCCATTCCTTGTGAACAACTAGTAACAGCACTGTGTGACATCAAGCAGGCTTATACACAGTTTGGAGGTAATGAAGTGATGAATCATTGTGTTACTAAATGTCTCAAGAACAATACTCTTACATAATAAGAAGGATCTAAGTCTGTGGACAGTTCTACTGAATTCTCTTAAAAAGTTATACTTAGAAAAAAAATAGCCTAATTTAAGAGGAGAATGGGTAGTCATGGTTACTGGTTTTGGATGCTGCGGATGCTACTTTTTATTGCTTGGGAAATGGATGGCTGAGATGCTGGCCCATTGCATAGAATGCTTTGAATGCTCTTGCATTTAATGAATGCCTTCAAAAGACCAGCGGAGAATTGTTTAGGCAACCTTTCAATATTTTGGGCCCATCCAGCATAATGGCATAATGAACCAAAGCCAAGGCTGTATGTAGGGGTATCAATATTGTAACACTTAGAAAAATACTATTTCTGTGGATCAATCAACATGTTAGAAAAGGATGTTGTAAGTAGTGTTCCTTAGTATGTGAACTGATGATTCTGCTGTTTTACATATATGTAGTGGGAGAGAATTATCTTTTTACCTACCTGGCTTTTGACACTGCTAAGTTAAATGCTTTAGCAGTTAAACTACATACTTGAAATATTAAATTTTGATTTAAAGTCCTGAGATGATAAATTACAATTTGTGGAGACACAAATGAGCTGCTCTTAAGGTTAAATGGAATAAACCTCTGCTTCCTCCCAGTCCATGACTTAGAAAGAAATGCTGGCCTGCTTATCTCAAGCAACAGAAGTGCAGAACTGTCTGTTAAATCCTAGTTCACAGGAATAGATTGAAAAAAGAAATCAAAGAAAATAATTGTCACTCATGACCAATCTTGTTGCTAAATTTAGAATGCTAATAGCCTTCTTTTCAACAGGAAAACGTCCTTTTGGTGTTTCATTGCTCTATATTGGCTGGGATAAGCATTATGGATTTCAGCTGTATCAAAGTGATCCTAGTGGAAATTATGGAGGGTGGAAAGCCACATGCATTGGGAATAATAGTGCTGTAAGTACTGGGTTTTTTATTCTCGAAAAGACAAGTTAAAAAGTGTAAATTGCACTGTATTAATTAAGCTGAGTTGTTGTTTATTAGTGCAGGAGAGCTTTACAGGTAATTATAGAAATGCTGCTGTTACTCGTGTTGGTACTATGTGACAAAACCCTAACTGTCTGCTTGATTGCCCAAAGACACCATTTTAATTTCTGTGACATTTACAGGCAGCTGTGTCAATGCTGAAGCAAGACTACAAAGAAGGGGAAATGACCTTAAAGACTGCCCTGGCATTGGCCATTAAGGTTCTTAACAAAACCATGGATGTCAGCAAGCTCTCTGCAGAGAAAGGTGAGCAGTTGCTGACACGGGAGGACACCCTCTGCCTAAACAAAGGGAACACAGTGAGTGCACATTCTGCAGATGTGGCTCACTGGATTTTTAATTGTCACAAAAAATGTTTTTAGAAGATGCAGCAGTTGTCAGCCTTAGCCTGTCTAAGAGGCATTTGGATAGCTTAGTCCAGGATGATCCCTGCTGGCCAGCTCCAGGGGTGAGGCTGCAGTTTGGGGATTGAAATGCCTGCGAGTGTGGGAGCAGAGGAGTTCCCCTGCTGCTGTGCTCTGCTGCAGGAGGGCACTGCGGGCGGCTGCCTCCAGTCAGGCTGCTCGGCAGAGGGAGGATCGGAGCCTTCTGCCTCACTGTCACTTGTCATCTCAAACCTTGCCCTGCTGATGATTGCTCTGCCTAAACACTGCTGTCTGTTCCATGTGTTTCAGTTGAAATTGCAACACTGACAAGAGAGAACGGAAAGACAGTAATAAGGGTTCTGAAGCAAAAGGAGGTGGAACAATTGATAAAACAACATGAGGAGGAGGAAGCAAAAGCTGAACGTGAAAAGAAGGAGAAAGAACAAAAAGAGAAGGATAAATAGAATATGAAATCAAGTGTTCTCTAGATAATAAAGGACCTGCTTCAGTAAAAGATAATCTGGATTTCTGTTCTGTAGAAGCCTACAGTTATGCCATGGAGGACCCAGAATTACTTTTGATGAACCAGGTCCTTAGTCATCATTTAGATAATTAGTTTACTGCTCCTTACATTGACCAATAATTGCTTTAATTCTTGAACACTCTTTCTTTCATCTTCTATTTTTTATTATGGAATAAAATTTAAGAAGAATAGTGATGGGTGTCTTTATTTCCTCAGTAATGCCTGGATATACACAATCTTGAGGAATTTAATTGCTTTAAACCATTAAAACAAGGTATATGCTAGTTGGTAAAGAGCAAATATGGTGTTAGAATTGTTAGAACTTTGTGTGTATGTGTGGGTTTTCCTTTTAAGGTAGTGAAAAGAGCTCCTAAGTTTGAAAAGTCATTTCACAAATACAGAATTAAAGTGTGCTGGCATGCCAAGTTTTAGTTTTGGCCTATTTTGTTCTATAGCAGGCTCTGTCAAACTGATGGTCTTGCAAGCAGTAGTGTTTAAAAAATGCCCTGTAGCAAATGTGTTCAGTTTATCATAGCCTTCACAAGTGCATGTGTTTTCTAAGGAATTAATCATACAACACTAGTTATATTCACACAAACTAGAAAGACATTTTACAAAGGCCACGTGAAAATGTTTTATCTTGTCAAAATACAAATAGGTAAGTAAAATAGTGCATGATTTTAGGCCATGTTGACTATTTCACATTTTATCTTTAAAGGAAATTGAGATGTTTTATATTTAGTTTAGTGTTGCTGATACATCCCCAGTGAATTTGATTCCTTTCTCTGACACAGCAGTCAAGAAAATGAACCACTTAACCGCCAAGAAATCATAATTGTGCATGAATCAGAAATTATAGCCATTTTTATCCAGCTTGCCCCATACTGAATGCACGAAAGTATGATTGTCAGATTAGCAAAAATCCCTTCCACTTCTGAAAAAAGAAGTGATCTGGAATGAACAGAGGTAATGAAAAAAGTTCCTGAAAATTACTGTGTACCCTTTCAGATATCAAAAGCAAAGTGAAAAGCCTGAGTGACATGCTGAAATGTGAGGCCTTGCTGAATTTCAAACTATGATGGTGGTGATCCAGCCCATTTGTGCCCACCTTGGATTGTATTGACGTTGTTGGTTGGTTTGGTTTGTTGGGGTTTTCTTACCTCAAAGGATATCTGGTGTATACAGGATTTAATATGACCATTTAGAGAAACTGAGTGAATCCATACAGTGTTTTGTTGGTTTAATCCATCTCGGACATTTTTGACTAAAATGTACTTTGTCAACATGGCCAGAAATGACCCTTCATCTTGACTAAACCCATTTTTGAGCTCACTGCTGTAAGAGTCGCTGTTGAGAACAGAGGGAAGGAATCTGACTTGAGATGTCTGTGCTGCAGCTTCTGTAGTCCTGCACTCAGTCTGGCAGCCTCTGTACAGAGAGGGGGGAGGCTCTGGGTTCTCTGCAGGACCTGCTTGGTCATTCTCTTAAGTTTTGGTGCAGACCAATTGCTTTAGTCTTTTGCACTGAACTTGGACAGCACTTTTTTAATATTCAAATTTTACAGCTAATAGAAGTTCAACTGACTTTTATTTACACCTTGTACAACAGTAGGTCTTCCAGTTAACAATACAGAAATGGTATTTCATGTAATGAGTCCTGAATAGTTGCAGACAACATGCAATGGGTAATATTTATTCTCCATTATAAGGGATTGTATAAATACCTCAAGCTCCATTTTTATGTAGAAATCCAGTACTCAAGCTTTCTATTTTTTGATACCATGAATGCAATATATCAGCATCTTTTGCAGATTTCTGGATCACTGATGATGGTTATACAAGTGCTTGGAATATGCTCTAAAAGCAGCAATGCCAAAATGGAGTTTTTTTTCTCACTTCTCGAAGATTACTTGCAACAATGCGTGATAGATTCCAGCAATGCTTTCTGTCTTCTAGGAAACTGTTAAAGCATCTGAGCTTGTATTCATCAATGTAAATAGTTCATAAAAGGCAGTTTATTTAGTGTAGTAGTGTAAGTATTATCAGATAGCTTATAGACTTACTAAAATATTTTTCTTAAATGCATCTTTTTCTAACAAGATGGGGATAACTCATATATGCATATCTTGGTTTAAAGAATTACCAATACCATTTCTTTGCCAAACATGGCATCATTTGCTGGTAAAGGAGAACTTTTTAGATACTGTAATAATAAAAAGTTGGAATGACTTAAATAATATTCTGATCTATACTGCATAACGTATTTAAGCATTGTGATAAGTTTTAAAAGATCTATTTATTTAAAGGTTTTGTTTACACGAAATGGAAGTATTATCTAATTCTTTACAATCTTTGAACAGTAATTACTAACTTAATTTAAAAAACCATCATCTCTCCTGAGTGCCATTAACAGCTGATTGTGAGCTGAGCTTTAGCACTGCCTTGGAACAGGCAAGTAACTCTAGCTGACAGTCATGTCCAAGATGTACAGCCAAGTTCTCCTAACCTAAATTTAATTTGTGATTCTTTTCTGCATTTGAGCCTAGGGCAGTAAGCAGATGCTGGAGATCTTTCATGATTAGAATCTTCTGAGCCGTCCGGACACTAATGCAAGTTCCTTACCTGTTCTTCCTACAAATAAGAGCAGTGTGTGACTGCATTGGCCTATTGTGTTGATTCTGGATTTGTGTGTTAAAAAAAAAAAAAAATTAAAAAAAAAATCACCACCAACTGTGCCTTTTCTGGGAGTGGTTTGGGGATAAGTCGTAAGAACAGAAAAATGATTCTGGCGATACATTTGAGGTATCTTTGCTAATCAAAAAGATCTTCCTGTTCTTTGTATGTTTTTTTGGTGTACGTAGTGTTTACGTAGAGTTTACAGTGTATTACATAAGTATTTAAAATATTTAGCTATTGCTGTGGATTTAATGTTATTTTAAAACAAGAACTTCATGTGGTGCTGTGGAAGGTGGCAGATTTTTCAAATTAGATAGAAGTATTTACTGGAAATTGTTTGCATAATATGATGTTTGTAAACTTAAAAAAACTGGATAGCTTATATCTCACTTGAGTGCATGATAGAACTTGTTAGGGCAAATATGCAAATATTCACAAATAGATTGTCCTAAGAAATTGTAATGTGGTTTGTTAGATTCTAAGTAGTTTAAGAGATAATGAAACTACCGCTTCTCCAGTAATTACCTGTGCTGTCTCTTGCATCTGTCAGTGTTTAAAAATAGTTAGCTTGTTTTCTAGGTGACTGTATTCCATTCAAATAAAGTCAAATTAACTTCCAAAACTGCTTCTTATATGAGCTCCTTTAGGTATGCTTCCCTCTCCATTCAAATATTTTACTTGCCAGTTAAAGAAGCACCCAGATACAGATGAAAAACAAAAGACTCCTGATGTTAAATTTGACAGCTGCTTCTGGTTTGTTACAGATTTCCAAGGTAATTATTTATTCTTTCTGTTCATAACCTTAAAATTAGGGACAATACTTCTCCACTGTGTTGTGAAAATGAATATATTTATGATTGCAAGGTGGTCAGTGGTTTTAGAGGCCACAGGACTGTATGTGATACATAGATAAGTATACAACACATGTCAGTCCAAGAAGTTGGTACACTCAGATTCTTCATACATGAGAGAAATTGTGTAGTTTCAGACTGGATGTGATTCTAGGACTTATTTAAATTTTCTTTAAAGAGTATTTTCCATTACAGTTCTTCTGTAGTAAAAATTGCCCTCATTTTCAAGTTTTAATTGCAGTTATTTCTACTACAATATGAAAACCCACTGAAGTTACTGGATCTAAGAGTACCCTTCACTGCCTTTAATCTGGAGAAAATTCAGCTTTACAAAGTTCTTAGAATATTTCTTATTTTACAAATAGAACCGAGCAGCAGGCTATTTTTATCTGTGTTTAATTTGGCATTTGGCTTTCCAGTTAAACTACTCTTCAGTGCACAGTAAAAGCTGCCATCAGCCAATTTGTTGGAGATTCTGAGAGCGTACTTTAGTGGGGACCTTCAGATGTCACCTCCTGCTGACAAAGGCCCTTTGAAAGACACCATTACTCATGTAATTGTTTAGGCTTTCACTAAATGATAAAAAACTTTACATGCTGCTGATATTATTAACATCTTGCTCCAAGTTCAAAGCAGCAGGAAGAAAGAGCTACTTATTTATAACTACTGTTTTCTAAAACAGTAATAATACAACATAATTAACATGTGCCAGATGATGCTACATAAAATATTTAGCAAAATGCTGGGCATGTAACCCAGACAGTTTAATCCTTTTATATCTTACAGCATCTGTTTTGCCTAGTTAGGACCCAGCTGCACATAAATCCACAGTTATGTAATAAAACCAGTTTCCTATGTCCTGCACGTTCTAGTGGCAGCTATGTTCAACACTGGTAATGACACATTATGGCTCTAAAATGCATCTACTACAGTGCTCAGAAATACAGATTTTACCTGATAACCTCATGTTAGGAACACCAGGTGCAGTGCAGTAGTGAACCAGCTTTCATCAAAAACTACAGAGTTGCAGTTTCAGTCCAAATATTGCCCAGTAATTCTTGGAGCACCCAGAAAATATCAGAACTCTGGTATGTCACCAAAAAAAAAAAAATTAAATAGTGGTTTTTTGTGCCCCATTTTGGGCTAAAATATATTTTTCATTTACTGTAAAATCTTGGGTTGACCACTGCATATACACTAAGCATTTCAAAATAAGAGTCATGCTGCATCTTTTAACAGAAATATTTTGATTGTGGAGGATATGCAGTATACAAATGGATTCTCAATATATAAAATGACCATATTTACTGCAGAGCATTCTAATCAATACAGCCTGTCACCAGAAGTGTGCTGGAAGAAACTCCTGTGCAAGCAGCCTTTTTTTGTGTGCTTGTACAGACTGCATTGTCTTGCACAGACATGCACAACCCAAATATGGCTGCAGGATAAGATAATACAGAAAAACATGAGTTTGAAAATTAAGAAAGGGATTGAAATGCTCCAGTACTCTGTTTTGGTCATTGAAAAGATTCACCATTTACACAGAGAGATGCACTGTTTTCTGTAAAATGAACAATTGGTATAAAAAAATTCTGACAATTGAGAACATGCTTAATGAAATTGCTGTTCGGTTAATGCTCATTTTAGAAAGGTATAAAGTTGCTAACATTATTTTGTTAAATAAGGACCATTTTCCTGAGGAATCCGGTATCTAGCACTTTCCATGTAAAGCTGAGTAACACTGTAAAGTCATTTAGCCTTTCTTTCCAAGTTTTCTCTCTATAAAATATTAAACAGTATCTTAGATGTAAAAAATGCATTAATGCCAGCTGCTTCTGTTTTCTGTGGCAATGTGTACACTGCACATTTCCATTACGATGATTTAGAAAACATCACTAATTAAATGTCAGTTTTTGCATTGAAAGTTGTCTTTTGTAATAGATTTATTTGATATAGGAAAAAGTGGCATTTTGTAGAGTATTTATTTTAAATGCCGTGTATCTATAAGACACATAAAGATGGAAGTATCCTAGGTCTTTTTAGCTTGCATATTAAAAGTTCAAAAATACTCTGATTTAGAAACTTTAAAAAATCCCCTACTGAGTGTTTCATACAGAATGGAAATTAAAATGTTTCGGTTTTTGGCTAGAAGTCACTTACACGTGCACCCTCCCAAAAGCACGGTGTAGAAGCAGCAGGCGTTGACCGGGGGATGTGGCAGAGTTATTAGCGCTGACACTGCAGCGGCCGCCGCGGGACAGCGGCCCCGGCCCCGCTCAGCGCGCACCTGCTCGGCCTCGGCAGGGGCCGCTCCCGGGCTGCGGGACGGGCACGGGGAGCCGAGCGCTGCCGCCTTCTCCCCGCGGTACCTGCCGAGGAGCCCCTTCAGCGGCACCGGCTCCCGCACCGCGCCGGGAGCGCCCCTGAGGGCCCGGGGGGCAGGCCGGCGGTGGGCGCCGGGCCCGCGCTGCCCGAGGTTCCCGCCCTCGCGCCCCCTCACGGCCCCCGCGGGGCGGGGCCAGCGCCGCCCGGCCCAGCGGCTCTCGGCTCCGCCGCCGCGCCCCGTCCGCGCCGCGGGGCTCCGAATAGCGGGGGCTGTGCCCCAGCCATGGCCGGGCGCGGAGCGCGGCTGCGCTGCGGCCGCCCCCTGTCCCTGCTCCTCCTCACCTGCCTCTGCGCTGCCCTGCTCGGCCAGCCCGGAGCCTCGCACGCGGGTAAGGCGGCTCGGAGCGGTCCCGGGGGGTTGAGGGTCGGCGGGGCCAGTGGGGCGGGAAGAAGAGTGAAGGGTGAAAGGCTGTGAGGAGCTAGGAGGGTGTTGGAAAGGGGGGCACGGGACGCCTCGGGTTCCGAGCCGTCCTGGCGCTGTGGGGCTGCCGGGGATGGAGCGGGTGGTACCGCGGCCCGGGGGTCTGCGGGCGCCGCTGCCCTGCCGGCCGTGCCCGGCTGGGAGCGCGGGCAGCGGGAGCGGTTCGTGAGGGGGAATGAGGCGGGATTTTGCGTGTGGGGGGACACACTGCCGGGGACGGGGTCTCTGCGCACCAGCTTCGTTTGCCGCGCCATCAACTTTTCCGGACGAGGTTGAAGTAAGGCTGGTGCCGTGTCCGGCGGTAGATGCTGAGGTGGGTTCGCAGGGCTCCGCTGGCTTAAAGCGATCGGGACCTCCGCAGACCGCGGTCAAACGGGTCCCCAGGGCTGCCCCCTCACAGAAGAGGGGGAAAATGTCTTTGCTAAACTACGACTTTTCAGGTGCGTTATCAGACTAGACTGCCTTCAATTTCATTACGCAGTGGTTAAACTTTCTTAACGTGTATATATATAATGCTTTAAAGATATCAGCTGCTATAGCTTTCTGGTTTTGCTCTGCTCACTTACCGAGCAGAGGTACAGCAGTTGTAGGTTTGTGGTGTGTGCTCTGCATCTGAAGCTGGTACGGAGGTAAACTTGCAGGATATCTTTTAATAACTGTAATTTCGCACATGAAAACAACCCTCTTAACAATTTATAACAGAACTCTCTAGTTTGCTCATGCATTATTTCTTTGACTTCAAAAGAGCCAGTCTTATAATTCAATCAGGATGTAACTTTCCGAGTTGATGCATGTAAAATTGCATGTGAAGCTGGAGTGTTTATAGAATTACAAAAAGATTAAAGGAACAAAATCACTGCCCTTCCAACGACTTATTTAGAAACAGTTATTTCAAAACATTGCATTTATATAATTTTAAGTACATTGCCGAGTTTTGCAGAATGTCTTGAAACCATAACTGCAATAGTTGCAGGCAGAGAGAAAATTAATGAAAAATAAATTTTACTCTTTTTTTAGTATTAACTCAAAATTGAAAAAGTGGTTGTAAATATGGTTGGTGGAAAGTTGATTGTATCGACATCTTGGTTTTAATTCAACCTGCAAATAGCCTGTTACTGCAGAATGTGATTTAAAAGATTATTCTTTGTCTCACCTTTTGGAAAAGTAGTGTTTTTCGTGTTCTTCATTACAGAAGATGCAAAATCTTCATGTCACATTATAAGATTTCTATGACTGCCTGGAATTACCTGCAGTCAGGTTAAGCTAAATTTTGCCTTTGGCACAAGCCAGTGGTTTTGACTTCACTGAGAACTGATCATATGTAGTGAGGCTAAAATTTTCTTATCACAATTTGTTTTTTCTAAAATAAAATTAAGTTTGCTGTAAGAGTGCTTGTAAATTAATTTGGTATTTCCTTTAGTTAGTAGCAAACTAACATTTTATCTTGGATAACTCAGAATTATCAGGAGAAAATACTTGCTGATTTAAAATACAATCAAAGTATAAGTTTTGTAGCCTTGCTCTGAATCTTTAACTAACAGGTGAGACTTGAACGCCCAAATGGAGTCGAGGTTAACAGCCACCTCTAGCACTGCCATGCTGCTGACCTGTGATAGCGTTTCCTTGGCAGTTCACGCTCCCAAGCATTTTCCACTCAGTTTAACTGATCAAATCCTCCTCCCTACGCAATAGGAAGCTGCAAGCCTTCCTGCTTGTATGGGTTTCTTGTGATTTTTCTCTTAAAATATTTTGTGCTTTCTTTAGAGATTCTTAAAGGGATAAATGTGAGCATTGATTCATGGAGAAATGTCTGTGTTGATTTCTAGAAGGAACTGTGGAAGTACTTGAATAGTTTCCTGCTTTTTAGAATGGTGAAACCTGGGTTTTGTGTGATATTTCATGTTTTGAAATTTCTTACTCCTTAGCTGGTTTTGAGCAAAGCATCTGATTTCTGTGAGTTGTAGGGTTGTATGTTTCAGTGTATCCAAGACTGGAATGGAGCTCAGTGGGCAAAATGCTGCTGAGGCAGAAGGTAACACCAGTGCCCAACTTCTGCAGCACCCAGGGCTGCACTGGCAACTTGTGAGAAGCCCCGGCCTGTTTCTTATTTCCTTAAAGGTCTTACATACATTTTGGATTTGTGTTTAGTTCCATGATGCATAACCTCTAAATGTATATGTATAAATGGTTCTACTTATGAAACTCTACATACTTGTCCTTCCTTTTTCTCCTGTGCTATCTGCACTTGGATATACCCTTTTTACTGCTTGCTTTCAGCATTTCTTGGTGCTGACTTCACAGTCCATCTTCAGTCTTTTCTGACAGTCAGCAATCAGTGAAAATGATGCAATGATTAAAATGACTACAGAGACAGATGACAAAATCCTGGATCTGTTGCAGAAAAGTCCCCCTGACTTCAGAGTGACAGGATCTTTCCCCTGAGGCAGGCTGACATGAGGCAGCCTTTTCCTGTGGCCTGTTGGGCAGGGAGAAGGATCGCAGTTGTCTGCGGGAAGCTGAGTGGAGCTCATTAGAGTGTCAGTGAGCTCGGGAGGAAGTGCTGTGGCACGGTGCAGACCTGCAGTTACAGCTGCAGGTGGCTGTCACTGCTGCTGGCAGTCGTGTCACTAGAGAGGTCAGGAAGCTGTTTGGCACATGGTGTGTACTTACCCTAGAGTCCATAGCACAAATATTCAGAAATGAATGGTTTGTGGTCCTGTTAGCTCTTAATCTAAAGACTGATTGTCAATTCATATCTGTTTCTTGGTTAGTTTAGAAACCACATGGCAGTCTCTTATGGTTACTAATCAAACTTATAAATGTATTCAGAAATATGTGCCATAATTATACCTTGTTGCTAAGCTGTAAGGGGATAGTTTTATTCTACTTTACAGCTATCAAGTTGGAACGTCAACCTTTAAATTTGAGATGAGTGTAAGAAACACCTTCCCTGCTTTTGCTTAGCAAGTCTTGTACCTCTGTGCATATTGGTAAGCAGTATTATAGCTCAAAAAAATTCCTCATAGTTACATGTCATTTTGTTTTGCTACTGGTTGGCCATAGATTGATGTGCTAGGTGAGAGAGCAGGCACAAATCTTCCAAGTAACTTTAAAGCCAGTTTTTCCATGCTTATAGGTGTAATGATGGGGTTTGCCTTAATTTTTTAAACAGGAGAAAAAGATAGTTCTGGGAATTTCAGAATGTAATAGTTGGCTTTTCTGACTTTTATTCAGTAAATGGAATAGTGTTAGTATTGCTGCTGTGACTTACAGACATCCTAGTTAAGATGATTGTGATCTTCTGAAATGCTTGCTGTTAATTAAATGCCTGACTGTTTGTGATTGGATTCTTGGCAATTGCTAATGCATAGAAAGAAAAGTAGGCCAAAAAATTAAACACCATGCAGGAAGTATGACTCATGATCCTGTTCAAAGAGACAGGGGAATCAGCACAAAAATAAAACTTCCATTTAATACATTACCTGTCTTTTCTACCTAATGAAGTAATGATGGGAGATTGTCTTAGTAAATACACTAGGGTACTGAAGGCAGGTGTACTGTATATATTCATTCACCATCCAAATTTATAAGCAAATTATTAGTTGTACTTTGTAGTAGCTAGATTTGTGGATAATAGTCTGTATTATGATAGCACAGAGTTAAAGAATGTAATGTTAACTACAAAGGATGGATATTTTGCAATGTTTATTGTCCTTAGTAGTGTTCTTTTTCCTTGTACTGGCATATAATTATAAACATGCATTAGTAATATATATTACTTCTGAATCTGCATCTTAACATTACACTTTTCAAAAGTGACCCTTTCCCCATGGGCCTCCTTTGAAACCGCACCCAGTAGTGATGCAAAGAAAACCTGAAATCATTAACACTCAATTCTGTCAATTAGAAAATGCTTTGAACTACGCTGTTTAATGTGCAAGGACCAGCATTACACCTGCAATTCCAGTCTACCTCTTAGACACTTTATCTAAGGAAGTGCAGAGGAATACGGAGTTCAAAGAAAGCTTATTGTTTGGAGAAACATGGTCTGGGATGTTCTCATATTTTAAAACAAAGAGATTTATGAAAATACATCTAAGATCAAGCTGTAGCAATAAGTATTTCACTGGTAATTCTTATAAAAGGAATAATGTTGCTAAATCATATTAGATGCTAGGACATTTAATCCCATAATGGTACAGTAAATTACAAAAGTGTTTTTCTTTTGTAAAACCCATCTTTTGCTTCTTATCTACAACATTTAAAAAGTCTGCCAGTAGCAGCACAAGTAAAATTTTGATTTGGGAATGTTAGCAAGATGAATAAACATGTACATGTTTCATCGTGCTATTCATGCATCTGAGGCCCGTGTAATGCTTCATCCTATTTTCTAAATAGTTCTTCCAAACTACTTGGATGAAAAAGTTTGTTAAATACTTATGGAGGATTCCTGAACACTGAATTTCTAAATACAGTGTTTCCAAGGTCGAGTGTTTTTACATAGCATTTTGTCAAAAGTGTTCTCCAACTACTTTGGAGTTAAAAAAATTTGAATTATTGGTCTGCTTTGTGCACAAGCATTTGTCTCCTTTGTGCAGATGTAAAATTTAGGCCATCCAACATCTGATGTGATTTAGGTGGGAGTTTTGGTTTTTTTTGTCGCTTAACATGGACTCACACTGAGGGGCCGTGAGAAGAGTTTAAGGTGCAATTAATAAAGTAAACATTGTCATTGGGAGTTACCTTTGATTTAGACTGCAGAGGTTATCCAGCCTCACTAAAATGAAAACATAAGGTGAGTTTAGAGCTGCCCTTCAAAGGCTACAGATCTTCTAAGTATTTTTTACTACAGTGAGCTAGTGCCAGGGGTTTTTGCATAATCTCTTGCCATCTGATTTAGTATGAGATTGTACTCTGAGTTGTTTGTTTGCTAATCTTGCTAGTCACAGGTTTTAACCTCTTTCTGGTTTTCTCCAACCAGCATAGCTAGTCTGCTGCCTTAAGCCGCTAAAACTGTTTTACCTGTTTTCTTCTCTTTTTTACTTTTTTTCCACTTGTCACCAGTTCTTCATAATTTTTTTATTGCTGTTAATACAAGGAATAACTAAGAATCACAGCTTTTATTGTAATCTTAAAAGCATACAGACATGTGGAAAAGTGATATTAAACACATGCAGTCTGTGTAAAAAATTGCTTGAACGGTGCTATTAAATAAAATATGCAAGGTAGGTGTTATTAGTTATTTTAATTTTTCCAGCTCTTAATATACTGCTACCATTTCTAGCCTCCTCATGGAGCTCTCCTTTGTATAAGATGTCTTTTATAGACCAGTATGCCCCAGTTTATTAATAAACAGAATAAACTAGAAATGTTGAAAAGTGTGGCTACATCTGTAATCAGAAAAAAAAAATTAAACTGTATTGTTAGTAAATAATGGTTGTTGTAATAGGTTAGTGAGTATACTATAGGTCTGAGTATAAAATATTTGAAAAATAATCTGTAAGTATATAAAAGCAGTAAAGGAACATGTGTCCCCCTTTAGCACAGCAGAGGAGATGCTGTGTTTTAAGAGAAGCTTAATCTGGAAACAGCACGTACCCTGAAGATGCTGTATCGTTGCACAGGAGGTCATCTTACAGGAACACAGAAATGGTGAAAGTGCAGCTTTGCCTCTGCATTGCTTCAAGGTCAATTAATGGGGAGATAATATCCAGCTGCATAGTCAGTCTTAAATTGTACGAAAAATTCAGTTGAGAGTTGTAACTGGAGGAGGGAAATGTAATTAATGCTAATATAAAAATCAAGTATTTATGAAATATTAGGCTGAAATGTACACAAAGCCATTCATAATTCAGGAAATTGGGATATAGAAATAGAGAAATTAAGTTGTGTCTTCAGGAAGCATTCTTTTGGATGTCTGTAAAATGTAGGGCTTGGCAAGTCTGTGTATAGTTACAAAGAAGAAAAAATCCTTGGCTGAGGATATGCTGAACCAGTTAAAATAAATGTATTTTAACTTAATAGCTGTGAAGATAACTTGTACATGTGCAACATTCTGTTGCTGGATCCTTTTTGGCAGCAATTCTTATGTCCTGTGAGTTTTCCTGTCTCCATCAGTGGTGTCTCAGTGGTGCAACATAAGTTGCCTATCAGTTCTTTGCACATCCCACAAGTCAATAGTCTTGAAATGCAGAGGTGACAAATTGTAGAGCATGTGCAAATAATATATCTCAAACAACAGTAGATTTGTGAACAAATGACATACACTCTAAACAGATACTGTATTTTGAAACAGAAGGATAACCTATCTTAAACCCCAGATGTTGATTTGGCCCACAGTAAGAACCATTCAGCAGCACGTTAGGGTATGGTAAGATATGTAGGAGAAAGGGGTCCTGCTTCTACTTTGCTGATCCTATTTCTTAAGCTACATTCTGCTTTTGCTGCTACTGTGACACTTCAGAGAAAACTACTTAGTGTTTAAAATCATAGCTTTCCTGGACTGCCCCACACCTGCAGTGCCGAAGGCAGGGAGTTGGGCTCTGAGTGTTTCATCTAAAGGTCCCATAAATGAAGCCTTTTGCAGCACAGCAGAAATCCACTGCTGACACACTTTGAGGAATGGGAGGGAACTTAAAACTTAGGCAGCCCATCTTAATTTGTCCAGTCTGCAGTGGTTGCTGTCACACAGAACTAGGTTAGGTGAGTTAAATGAATGGCTTAAATGGTGTTAGCCAAGCCTCTGCCACAAATGCCAAGTCATGGAACTGTTGGTCAGACTCTGAGGTAGCCTTTGCAAGTTGTGTGGGAATGAGATCTCATACCCTATGCAGGTATGACCCTACCTGGCATAAAGTGTAGTGATCCCAGGCAATTCTAAAATCCTAGTCCTCTTCAGTGTCTGTTAATCGCTGATTTACTGAATGTTGATGGTAATGAACTTCAAGTAGACATTCTTTATGCTGCCTTTAATTGATCCTTTGTTTCCTTTAGCTTCTTTTGTGAAAAAGATTAAATACCACCAATGCTTTTTCTGCATGTTCCCAGTTGATCTACTTCTGTTATGTTGACTAAATTCACCTCCTCTCCAAATAAAGTAATGTTAATCTTTTAAATCTCTCCTTGTATGGATGACTGTCTCTGGTTTTAATCTGTTTATGACATTCTCTGGTGCTTTTCTGCTTCTGATATATCTTTTTTTAGATGGATGCTGTTAGTGAGCACATGATTTCTAGAGAGGTCATGCCATAGATTTATGTAATGGCATAATATTTTCAGTCTGCATTAAAAAGAGATGGTGGTGAGGTCCTTTCTTTTGTTTACGCTGTCCCTTTAACTGTTTATAATAGTTGTTATGTCACTGTTTGGCAGTAGTTTCCATTTAAATCTCATTGGTAAGTAGTAAAAACCTTGATCTAGAACATATGTCTGTGTTTTCTGGTGGTCATCCTAACTTCAGTCTGGGAATTGGAGACCCTTTCATGCAAGATGATGTGTGTAGTTTGTGCTTCTTGTGGCAGTGGCCATCTTCAGGTCTTTCACACCACCTTAGAAAGCTGTTGTGACTCAAGTTACTTAGGTAGACACTGATCTTGCATTTTTTCCTCCCCTCTCTCTCTGTCTTCCCCAAAATGACTCCTGGAGAGCTATGAAAAAGAACTAGAAAGGTGCATTCCAGTCAATGTAACATTAGAATAGGTAGAGAATAGACTGGTAAATAGTTTGGCATATGCATCTAAGATACAAAACTGTGTGAGGGAGAAGTGCTCTACAAGTGCAGCAAAATATATACATGATAAATTTGCCCAAACTTTAGAAGAAATAATGTATAAAACATGAAGAGAGTGAAGTTTCAAACTGGATTGCAAGTTGTGCAATATACTATGGACCTGTACAGTGTGGATATAGGTTTTTAAAAGGTACCACCCTGTTTGAGAATGGTAGAACTTCAGTCCCTCATCGGTCAGCTTTCAGTTTTAGAAAAGTTCCATAATTGCGTGGCATTGGGTAGATTATGTAAGAGCTTTTTGCATGCTAAGATTTTTGTAATGTTCTTGACTCATCAATTTTGGAAGTGTGATAACGGTCTGAAGATGCTAATAAAACCAGGTAATTCTATAAAATTCTACTTCCAGGACCTTGGCCATGCTTCTAGAGAGAAGGGGATGAGATGAGAAATTGAACTCCGCATAAAAAAAGCTGTAACTCTTTGGACACATGAATGCCGATGTACATTGCTCATTTGAATCAATGTTAATAAATTCCCTTTTTTTTTTTTTTAAAATATAGCTGTATCTGAACCTTCTTTTATTGCTAAAAGTGAAGATCGTTTGTTTAAGCATTTATTTGAAGACTATCAAAGATGGGTTCGTCCAGTGGAACGCTTGAATGACACAATAAAAATCAAGTTTGGCCTTGCAATCTCTCAGCTGGTAGATGTGGTATGTACAGTAAATAAACTATTTTTTCCCACTAACTTTAAACGAAGTATAATTTCATGTGAAATAATTGTGCCTGTTTTAGCTTAAACACAATAGATTAAGCATCTTAAATTATTATCAGTGTAATAAAAATGCACTGTAGATGGATGTATGATGTTCTCATATAAATATACTTAGTGATTGGAATGCCTTCCAGCACTGTGTTTTGTATTTTAAGTAACAGACTTCAGTGAACTAAAGCAGCTATTTCCTATGGATGGATTATTTTTTGTAACACGTGCTTTATTTTACAGGATGAGAAAAATCAATTGATGACAACAAATGTGTGGTTGAAACAGGTATGTGTAAAATATTGATGAAAAATTCTGAAGCTTCATAACTGCAATTCAAAATTTGGAAGAAACTTTTCTAGTTAATTGTATATTCAAAAAAACTTAGTTCTTGCATGAAATTTTATTTCACATAGTATCCTTTTAAATGTCCCTGGAAATGCTTTAAAGGATTAATTGTTACAAACCTCTTAAAAAACCATAACAAGGTAAGTAAAAATTCACCAAATTAAAAGAAATCTAATATGGCATTGCGTGGCCATTTAATTATACCAAGGTGCATATATCCAACCATAAATTGCTGCTTCAGTACAAAAGTTTTCATTCAAAAGCTTTATTAAGAAAAGTATGGGTTGGTGTATTCTTCTATATAATAGTTTTGAGTTCTTCTGGGATGTTTGAGATTATTGGGTATACATTACTGAAGAATTCCAATGTCAAAGTTAAATATGCTTGCCAGAAGGAAGTACTTTTTCCATTTGAGAATATTTTGTTTTGGGCAGGAAAAAGCCTCAAGCTTTATAATTGTCAGAGTCCAGTGCTAAACTTAATTACTTGGGTAATGCTGCTCACAAATCATTCTTGATTTAACTGAGAAGAGTGTTTGCAGATGCTGGTTATGCTTACTAGCTTATGGAATTATTTTTGTTTGGGCTAATTCCTTTCTGTTAGTTCATTTATTTGATATTTTTCCTTTTGCTTCCCATTCCCATCTTTTCCAGTGACTGTAATTTTAGGCCAAGTTTTTATTTTCAGGAAAACTTTGAGACTACTCAGGAAATATGGGATGGCCATATGGGTTGATAATACTTAGTGCCCTCTAATAGTTTATTCAGATCTTCTTGAAGTTGAACCAGTTTTCAGAGTTGGAGCATGATGGGGTTTTTTGTATAATGAAAATGTCTAAATTGCTTCTGATTAGCTTCCAGAACAAGCTTTTTTCAAATTTAATTTGTACAATTAAATTTCATTATAATAGCTCTTATTTATATATGCATGCTCTGAAAAAGGAATATCATATCTTAAGTTCTGTACAGAAGCATTGTCATGTAGCTCTTAGAAGACAAATACTGAGTGAGGTAATTGCATGTCTGTTCAGCAAATTCATTGTTTTATGCAAATTTTAGAAGCCAGTTTGATTGTTGTTAATGGCCTTGTTATCTATTTTCATCTGGTATCACCCTGCTTAAATCTACTTTCCTATAATGATTTTTACATCTCGCATGTCCACAGGAATGGATAGATGTAAAATTAAGGTGGAATCCTGAAGAATATGCTGGAATAACATCTATTCGTGTCCCATCAGATTCTATTTGGATTCCAGATATTGTGCTGTATGACAAGTAAGATTTGAATCTTTTCATACAAAATGGAATTACTTTACAACTTCACTGTCCAAACTGCTTCTAGGAGGCTCATAGGATAGATTTAGTGAGCTAAGAATCTGTGGAAGAATTTGCCTCTGAATGCAAATAGACTTTGTTGCCATGTTAAATGCTTAAATGTTTTGCTTTACTTCTGAACGAAATTTCTAGTTCCTTTGAAAAGTTATTTCCATTAAGTTGTGTAAACTTTTTTCCTAATTAGAAAAAAATGTCTTGCTCAGTGCTGGGTACAAATAGTATAGAGTGATGGGATAATTTATGCTATTGTAGATCATATTCAGCATGGAATTAAAATTGCAGACCCTTAACTGTAAGGGGGGGGGGTTGTCATGATTTTGGGTTGGTTTTGGTTTTCTTTCTCCTGAAAATTAACAGATCTCAGGGACAATAACTTTTGAATTAACCCTTCTGCACAGCTCAGGTGCACATACCATACTTTTATGTTACTTGACTTGTCAAATCAGGATAAAATGCTGATACAGTGATTGTAAATTCAAGTTTGCACACAAGTATTATTTTACCTGTTTCATTACTTTTTTTTCTTTGATAATTATGATTTGGCCAAATTTAAAAGTACCTATGCTGTCTTACTAATAGAAACACCAGAGCTGGGTCATGCTGTTAAAGGTCAGGATTTTTACAATTGTTTCATAAGTCATCAGGACCACAGAAAGTTGCACAAATATTTTCATGACTTGAAAATATTCTGCAAGCTTCCAAAGCTGTTTATCTATGTGAGATTCAGATTTGAGAAAAAAAAAATTGTCTATGGAGACAATACAAAATTTTGGCTGTCAAGGGATAAACAGCTGAAATGACAATTACAAAGTGTATTTTCTTACTTAAATACACTCCCACGCACTATTTTAATTGCATGCATATATCTCTCTTCTTTCAGTGCAGATGGACGTTTTGAGGGAACATCTACAAAAACTGTAGTAAAATATGATGGCACCATTGCTTGGACTCCACCAGCGAACTACAAAAGTTCTTGTACTATTGATGTAACGTTCTTCCCCTTTGACCTTCAAAATTGCTCAATGAAATTTGGTTCCTGGACTTATGATGGCTCACAGGTTGATCTAATTCTTGAAGATTATGATGTTGACAAAAGAGATTTTTTTGATAATGGAGAATGGGAAATAGTGACTGCAACAGGGAGCAAAGGAAACAGGACTGATGGATGCTGCTGGTATCCTTTTGTTACATATTCATTTATAATTAGACGCTTGCCACTTTTTTACACTTTGTTTCTCATCATTCCTTGTATTGGGCTTTCATTTCTAACTGTCCTTGTCTTCTATCTTCCTTCAAATGAAGGTGAAAAGATTTCGCTTTGCACTTCAGTACTGGTATCTTTGACTGTCTTTCTTCTTGTTATTGAAGAAATTATTCCATCATCTTCTAAAGTTATCCCACTCATAGGAGAGTACCTGGTGTTTACTATGATATTTGTGACCTTGTCCATTGTGATAACTGTCTTTGCTATCAATATCCACCACCGCTCCTCGTCCACGCACAATGCCATGGCACCCTGGGTTCGCAAGATATTTCTTCACAAGCTGCCCAAGCTGCTTTGCATGAGAAGCCATGTTGATAGATACTTTGCTCAGAAGGAGGAAACAGCAAATATGAATGGATCAGAATCCTCTAGGAACACCTTGGAAGCAGCTCTGGATTCCATCCGCTATATCACAAGACATGTTATGAAGGAGAATGAAGTTCGCGAGGTGGGTGTTAGTCCTGCTACACTGATTTTGTACAAGCGGAAATGAGATAACCACGTAGTGGTTTACTGTGCAGTTGCATATTGAAGATGTGCTATGGATTTGCAGGTTTTGTGCTTCGCTGGAAGCTGTGCAGTTCTTTCCACTGGGAAGAAATGGAAATATGGTACAACACAGAGAATATTTGGCTGATACAGTACTGTCCTTGGGTTCTTTCAATTATTTTGCTTTCTTCTAGGAGTAAGCTCTTGTCATTAGTTACACATTGTGAGACACTTGTGTGTTACAAGAGCATGTACTGTAACTGTTCCCTACAGAACTGATGAGAGAAGAAGCTATTTTTCACTTTAATGATGTACCTGAAGGCTATCTTGAGAAATGCATTTGCCTTATATTTTCAGAATAAATACTGCCAAGACTTATTTTGCAGCTTTCAATTCCAAATAAGTGCTCTGACTTACATGTATTAGTTTAAATACAAGCTATAGCTGTATGTTGGTCATTTTGTGCTGAGATCAAACATGGACTCAATGACTTCCTAAGTGTTCTCTTCTACCCTTGCTATTATTTGTCTCTCAGTTATACCAAAAGATGTCAGTGGCTTTTTTTCAGTCTGTGCTTTTGCACTCTGAACTATCCTTAATAATTGTTTACAGCATTTGTGTAAGAGCATTACAAATCTGTTTTCTTTACATGCTTTTTAAGCCAACACCTTTGGTACATCAGATACTTAAATGCTATTTCCAGACTAGTGTAGAAGTTTGTAGAAATACAGAAGTTTGTTGTGTACTCTGTCTATTTCTGATGGCAAAGCCTGAGGTTCTTTCAGTTTATATGGGAATTGCTGTCTTCAGAAGTCTCTGCTGACAGTGTGTTCTCCCATACCAGACTAGGAGTAAGCAAACTCCTCCTCTAATGTGCCTTCTCAGGACTTGATTCTGACATTGTCACAAGGGATGCGGCCTAGATTTTTAATAAATGTATCTGCTGTACTGTTAAAACAGCGTCTAATAGTCCTGCATTGTATGAATAACAGAAATAGAATAGTTTACTATTAAATACATAATTTCCTGTAAATTAAGCATCGACTCTGAGTGACAAATGGTAAGTATTTTGTTTTTCAAGTGTAATGTTGTTGTGACTCTAAACGTTAGAAATTAATATACAGCTGACTGGGGATTCACTTATTTTATTATTACTGGGCTCCAGAGAATGCAAGCTTTATTTGCAAAAGTTGTTAATAAACATTAGACAGTTAGTGCTATTGTAGCCTGACATCTTAGGAAGCAGTTAGGCTTGGGAAATGTGGATAGCTCCAGTTCAAATCCAAGACAATTGTTTGTCAGGGTTTTAATTTGCTTGCACAGTTTTATCTGCAATACTTGCAAAACTGTGTATAGATATGAATAATTTTATCCAAAAAGAAAGTAGTCTTGAAACTACTGTGAGTATTCTCCCCAGTGTATTCTCCCCAATGCAGCAGTAACTTTGCAGCTTTCAGCTCCTGTTTGTGACACAACAGCTGCTCTGCACCAACAATTTTTAAAAAAAATTTTATTATTACTATTTGGAAGGTTTGGTTTTGGGGTTTTTTTGTTAGTTTTTTGTTGTGGGGTTTTTTGGTTTTTTTTTTGTTTTTTTTTTTTTGTTTTTTTTTTTTTTTTTGTTTTTTTTTTTTTGTTTTTTGTTTTTTTTTTTTTGGTTGTTGGTTGTTTGGGTTTTATTTACAACTTTTGCTTCCACCTCTGCTTGGGAATTCCACTTTATGATGTCATGTGCCATGAGTCCTGTAATATGTTAGAAAATGGCAGACCAGACTCATCTCTCTATAGATGAGGATGTTTGGTGCTTGTCAGGCTCAATTTCTGCATCAAAATCTATTTAGTTTACCAGTCTTCACAGAGGGAAGTTTGCTTCTGTTCTAACTCACAGTATAATTATAAAATGTTGTTCAAGAGGGTTATCATATGAACATGGTTGAAAAAAGTGTCCTTTGAAGTAACTAAGAACTGCAGGGTTTGGTACTGTGTCTTCACCTCTTCTTGCACATACTGACCAACTCTTGTGCTCTTTGTTTTAGGTTGTTGAAGACTGGAAATACATTGCTCAGGTGCTTGATCGAATGTTCTTATGGGCTTTTCTTCTGGTTTCAGTAATTGGATCACTTGTGTTATTTATTCCTGTTATTCATAAATGGGCAAGTATAATAGTACCTACACATATAGGCAGTACAAATGCATAAAATCTTTTTGGAGCCATCTCCTACTGATACGGCTCTAAGGAGTTTCGCAGTAGCTCTGTTTCCATGCATGTTCTTTGTAGGCATGTTTCTGATAGAGTGAAAAAAAATTCCAAAACTAGAAAATTAGGTTTATATTAAAGTGTGGCGTTACCAGGGCACGTAGAAGTCAATTTGCTTATTGCCAGTCTACTAAGTTACTGCTAAGCCAGGTGAGAGCTAAAAAAACCTACTCAAGCCGTTGCATGTATGATATATCAAAAAAGTATACACTGACACCTACTGTGAAAGAGGAGTTAAATTTTTTTAATGATGATGACTGTAGTTCAGTTATTAAATTACTGTAAAACTTATACTGAATATTAAATATTTGCAGTTACACAGTAGAGTTTCTTATTTCAATTTAGTATATAAAGGATAATTTTTATCAGCTCTCTTCAATGTGTTGTAAAAGTATGAAATTTCTACAGAGTAATTTAAAATAATAATGAAAATACAAGTTAAACTTCCTGTATATCCAATATACAACTAAGAGCAGTGATTTGGCCGTGTTTGGCCTTCATAAATTTTCAGTGGAATTTGCTGCTAAATTTTAAAACTTGTTAATTCTGTGATACTAACATGAGCATTTAATAAGCCTTAAAATGCCTAAAGCATGCATGTATACTGATGTCTCCATCAGCTTTGGAATGGAAGGCAAAGGCAGTTAAATGAGTTCCCAAGCTGCAGAAGTATTCTAAGGGACCAGAACATTCAGATCTCTTCATTCTTGATGAAGAATTTGATACAGTATGTGAGTTTGCAAACATGTTCATTATTTCCTATCTTTGAGTGTTTCTCAGAATTAAGATTTTTAAGCACAGGCAGAAGGAATTTGGGGAATGTATTTCTGGGGGAAATGGGTTATAAATTATTATGCTGTGGAACCAAATACAGATGATTAATGGTTTTCACATTTGATAAACTGAACTTAGGAGCGCTACCTTGAATTAGTTCTTTCACTTATAAAACCATATGTAACTCTAAGAAGCAAGGACTTAGAGTTTTCCATATTTTCTTTTTCCCAAGATTGTTGAAAATGAACTTGCAGCTTTTCAATTATTCCATTAAAATATTTTCTTTACATTGATTCCAGTGCCACCTTTCTTCCTTTCTTAATAGCTTTATTTCTGGAAAAGACTTTAAAATAGTTGGGAGTTTTCCTACACCAAAGTTTTTTAGTGTTGTTCATAATAGAGTTGCATCCTGTAGGGCTAATACAGTAATGCCAGGCTAGAGAAAATCTTAGGAAGTTTTTGGTTGCTTAAATTACTACGTTAATAATAACATGTTTGGGTGTGAGTTTTTTATGTAAACTGTGGTATCTTTGATAATTTTTTTATACTGATTGTAATTTTGAACAACAGATACATATTTCTCCTGCACCCCTTCCCAGATCTCCTTTAGAATAGTCCTGTAATGACCATAATAGTGATTGCTTATGTCATAACTTATATATAATTGGATATTTATTTCAAAATGTTTTACTCTGTAGAATATTCTAGGGTTTGTGTAGCTTTTTAAGGCACACAGGTAGGGAAATGATGCCAGGCAGGCTGTTTTTTCCTCCTTTTTTTTGGTTAATAGCAGTTAGGGATTCACTCTTCTTCAGTTACACAATTACATCTGGCATTGGATATCCATGTTTCCTCAATTCCCATCATAAATTTGAAGGTGAATTCGTGAAGATTATCTGATTTAATTCATTAATATAAGAGCTTTAACTTTCTCAGTATTACTGAAGTTAAACAATGCATCAATAATTTTCTCTGTGTGCAAGTTGCAGAAATACTTCACACAGCTTCAAATTGAAGAGTTTCCTCTTCAAATACATTTCTTTTTAAAGTCGTCCATAGGTTTGAATTACTGAAATTTACTCTTACCTGAAGAGAAAGCAAAGTAAGTAAAACTGTAGATTAGATATATATCTAATTTAATTTTTTTAACTGTCCATTTCATCTCTTTCTCCTTGTTAAATGATATCTCCAGGTTGCTCAGTTGTATCATGATGGGCAGCACATTGCCCAGTGGAGTCACTCTTTTTATTATAGTAACTCACAGTTTTTGCAAATGCATGAATTTCTTTTAGTGACTTCTAGTCTGATTGTGATAGATTCAGATAACATAGCTGATACTGGAATCCTTGGGGTCTTCTGCTTATCAGGTGTGTCTGAAACACAAGAATGTGAATTTACTCAGAAGCATGGACCTTTACTTCTGTAACTTATTGCTGAATGTATTGAACTGTAGGTAATGCTACCTTATATCGATTTCTGTCACTTGCTCATAATAAATGAAAAAAAAGGAACAGTTTTCAACAGTTTGATTCTCTTTATTTTCATAAATGTTACATCACTTGATATGCTGTATCGCCACTAAGTTTTCAGTTTGGTACAGAGAGAACAGTTCGTATTTTTACAAAATATGGTCTGATTACAGTGTTTTGTTGCATTCTTTATTCATGCTCTTAAATAATCTGCAGTTACTGATTAAAAAAAAAAAGAAGATAAATATGCCTAAGCAGCAATTTTAGCACACTTTACAGGAGTATTTTTGTCTATCTGCCTTCCCTTGGCATAAAACACTTCACTATTGCGGGATTCCTCTGTATCCAAACTAACCTATTAGAGTATTTTGATCCTTTGCATCACTTGCAGACTGTCTTAGTGTATGTTTTACTTGTACACAAATCCAAACATCATTAGGTTTGAGCAGCCTTTTTTTCCTGACGGCCTTCACATACAATGCAGTCTGGGGATCCACAGAGTTTACTTTATAGCTGCTTGACTACCGTCATCTATTACTTACCATCATCTAATATTTACCTCTTTGTTTTCTTTTTGTAATAAACCTGCCTGCAGTCCTTTCTTGCCGCTGTGTGGGTCAGTTTGTACAGCAGGTGGCAATGTCTGCATTCCAGCAGTTTGGTGTCTGTGTTTCCCACCATTCCATCCTCATGAGGGTATTCATGGAACTCACTCTGAACTCCTTCCAGAAGATCTCTCATGGTCTGAAGAGGCTTCGCACCAGGCTTGGAAACAAACCTAGTAGCCCAAAGCATTCAACCCATCTTGGCATTCCAAACATTCATGTCATTTTCCATTTCTTTATTAACCCCTTCTTAAATCATTCCTATAAAGTTTAATATACTGCCTACATCTTTTCCAGTTACTCCAAGAAGTAGCTGTAAAGCACATGTTGTATTACTTTGAGATTAGCTGTCATAAAGGTTCAAAATAATTTCTTTTTCTGCATTTTTAACAAAGCCGCCTTGGTCAAGCAAGGTTGAAACCAAAAGAGATCCTTGTTCTACTACACATGGAAGAGGCATGGGCTGGGATGGTGATGCAGAGTTGGTTGGAAGCTTTATTTGATTTCACAACATTTTATTTAGTCTTTACATGTCATCTCCAGCCATCAGAGGCTGTAGAAACAATCCTGCTGTTCCTAGAATACATACCAGGATGAAAACCCATAGAAAAATACGATCGATTACCATGGCAACGTATTTCCAATCATCCTGAATCTGAAAAGAAAAGAAATGGCAAGTTGGCATTAGGTGAATAAGTTGCATTAGCAATAATACCATTTCATATAGGAAGCACAGTTTTTTCTGTATGTATACAGAAATATATTTCTTCATTTTTCTTTCATGTATACACAACTTACACATCTGTTTTCACTGACAAATGAATTCATCTTGAAGAAGCTTTATTTGAATATGCTCTTTGTGGCAAGGCCAAAAGCTGCTGCTTCAAATCCAAAAGGTTGTTCACCAAGACACTGGACTTGAGGAGATACAACTTGTCTATGCCAAAAATGAAAGTGTAAAGCTTTACATTCCTAGGTGAACAGGTTTATCCAGAAAACTTTACTGAAACAGACTGCTCCTACTGGTCTTTAGGCAGTATGTAAAAAGCAAGGATTAATTGGTAAATAATTGTTTGGTACTTTACTTATGTAGTACTGAAATTTGATTGTTCTCCTGCATGATGTAAAATTCATCCCTGCACCTTTCATGCAGAGGGAACCAAATTTAAAAAAACACCCGATTTTTCTTTTTTTTTTTTTTTTTACAGTGAGTGCTACAACAAGAGTGACACTGAAGCATTATATGTTATATATTAATAGTAACTCAGTGATAGTTTTAGTTACTATTGAGATTGCAATTCAATTTTTTTGTTTTCTTCAAGAATGATAAGAAATTAATGCATTTTTAATTTTTGAAATGTGTTCTTTTTAGCTTAGAACTTTTTTGTTAAGGCAAACATAAAAACCCAAAGCAGCCCTGTGTTTTCTGTATCAACTAAATCTAAATAGAGTTCTGATTTCAGTATAAACAAAGTAAAATTCAGATGAAGTGCCATATTGCAGAGGATTTAAGTTCTATGATAATTATGATGGTGTGGCTACTGTTCATAGTATGTTTGAGGAAAATGATAGAAATAAAACTTTTAATTTTTTATTTTCTTTATTGCATTAAGATACAGCTTTATGAAAGATGCTGGTCCCTGTCTTGCAGTAGTTGCCTCATTTATCTACAGCACTTTACTCTGCAGCAGCAACAGAATGAGCACCATCATCACTGAGGGACATTCACTCTTAAATTTCTGTTGTTGATGGTAAGCTGGGGGAGGGAGAATGTAATTTTCTAAAGGCCATACAATCAGCAAATTTCACTCTGAAGATTATAACTTGGAAAATCCTAACTTCAGCTCTCATGGGATGGGTGCTCTCGTGTGTTTTCCCAGCTGTGGTTATCTTAACGTGCCTCACTCAGTATATATAATGTCAATAAAGAGATCATTGTGCATCAGAGCTTTTTTGCAATTATATAAATTCAAAATTGCACCTACTTGTAATACAGCTTGTGTAATTTACCTATATAAAATAATGGTCTCTGTTACCTTTTTTGTTTGAGATCTTTTTCTTAGCAAACTCTCTAATGGCAAAAGGTATCTGCAGTTTGAGTAACAGTAAAGTATGTTCTTACCTCTTTAGCTTCATTCTGCATTTTCATATTTTCTGCAATGTATTTCACACTTTCAATAGCATCTCTCATTTCTGGTGACAGAACTGAAAACGAAAGCATAGGATCTACAGACTCAGAGCTTGAACTTCTAGTGAGATTGCCACTGAAATCCGAGAACTTCGTGCGCTGGCACTGACAGCAGCTACACGCCATATCTTGACATACAAAGCCGTCTTTGCAGCATTTGGTTTCAGAACCGTTGATGCAATTTAAGTTTGAAAACTCAGAAGTGAATAATGGCTTTGGCTTCTGGTTATTCTCTTCATCACTGGCAGGCCTTGTCATGAACATGATCCGGGGAAGTAAGTTCAAGAAAATGGTTCTCACCCACACGGGCATTGTGTGTGTCTTGGGTGTTCTGTAGTGCACATTTAGTACAAATACTGTAATGACAATTGATAGAGTTACAAATATCATGGTGAAAAGGAGGTATTCCCCAATAAGGGGAATTACCAGGGAAGTAGAAGGTATGGTTTCTGTGATAACAAGAAGGAACACTGTTAAAGAGAGAAGGACTGATATGCAGAGTGTCACCTTCTCACCACAGTCAGAGGGCAAATAGAAAACTAATACAGTGAGAAAAGAAATCAGCAGACAGGGAATAATCATATTGATAGTGTAAAATAAAGGTAGACGCCTAATGTAAAGAGAGTATGTGATGTCTGGGTATATCTCTTCACAGCAGTTGTATTTGATGTCATGTTTATACCCAGGAGCTTTAATTATAGCCCATTCTCCACTCTCCCAGTAATCTTTCAGGTTCATTGTAGAGCCAATTAAAACTAAGTCAATTTTGGCTTTGTCGTAAGACCAGGAACCAAACTTCATGGTGCAGTTCTGATAATCAAATGGGAAGTAGGTTACATCTATTTTACACGAACTTTTAAATATAGCTGGAGGTATCCAGGTCACATCACCCGTGTATTTTAATAGGGCCTTTGTCTTGTCATCAACCTGGAAATCCCCAACTGCACTGTAAAACAAGTAAAAATAACAAAAATTAGAATTATCTACTCCAGTTAGTTTCATACATTCAGATCATATACATTAACTCTTTAATCTGTTTGGAGGAAGTCAGCAATTACTTTTTTACTTGGAGCTCATGCAAGACTGAGCCTGTGACCATCATAAATTAAACAATTAAACTGAAACAAGCAGCTCTATAAAGTCACCAGGGAGGACTTGAAAGGAGATATTCTCCCTTATTGATAGGAGGGCTTGGTGCAATCAGTGTTCAAAATGGCAAATAACAGATTGCAAATGGCAGTCAAGCTAGATGGGTGTTGTAGGCCCCTTCCAACTGAACTATTTTATTCTATTTTATTCTAGATTGATCAAGCACATCAGAACTCAAGGGCTGATAAGAATATTACTGGTATTTCCACCTCTTCTGTGGACAGTGCAGGTAGTAACTGTGGAAAGAGGGATTAGGGTTGGGGTGTATTTGTTAAGAGGTTTTTATAAGTCACACTTTGCTCTCTTATATGATCCATGTGACAATTTCAGTTGAGTATATGAAAAAGTAATATTAAAGGGTAATTTGAAGTTTTAAAGCCCCAATTAGAAAAGGAGTGTCGTCACTGTTGCTCCATAGACCTAAGTTTCGGATCTGTGTAGCTAAGTCCATTTCGTTGAGAATTGCTTTCCTATAGATCCATTTAGTTATGGTTTGGCTCTTTACAGTCTCAGAAACTGGCATCTAAAGTAAACTTTATCTGTGGCGTTTGTCAGCACTGTTACTGTAAAGGTCAGATAGGGAATTTCACTGCTAAAAAGCTAGAATTTGCTTTTTTTTCAGTTAAAGTTGTGGCTCACAGGGGCTTGTGAAGGGGAAAAGCCGAGCTCACTTAGGCCTGCTCACTAGCAGCTCCAGGTCAGAGCTGGCTGCTGCCCAGTGATGCTGACGTAGCTGGCATGAAGGTGAGAACAGCAGTGGGGGGATGCAGGACACAGGTGTGTCGAAAAGCAGCTTTTCAGTGCATTCTCTGAACTTGCTGCTGACTTTTTTTAGAACTGGTAACATCACCCCCCTCTTCCTGCATTAAGAAGTTAAATGTGCAAGAGCCTTACTTGTTATATAAAACAATATCTGGCTTCCAGATCTGGCCAGATGGAACTCGGATGAATTCAGCACCTCCATAGTCTGCTGGATTCCACCGAAGCTTGTAATCATTCCAGATCTAATTATGGTAGAAATGAGTCTGTGTTAGGTTTGTGAAGAAATTGAATTTCATTGGATTAGATCTGAACCAAGTGCTGTCATATCACTTCCAGGGTGGTTTTATTTTGGATACTACAGTGTTTTGATGTTTCTTTAAAGAACACGTATGTGTGGTGTTTGTTCATACGCAGATTGGAGGTGGGCCTAGATACCTAGACCTTGTTGGTCATATCCATATATGACATATATGTGTATATGTATAAATATAATATGTGACTCTGTCCCTGGAATGTCTGCTCAGTAGCTGAAACAAGGTGAAAGAAGGAATAAGACACACTCTTTACACTCTCTTTTCAGAGAGTGTAGGATGACAATAATAACTTTGATCTCAAAAAAACAGGTATCTGTGGGACAGTGAAAACACATTCCTGGAGGCTGTTGTTTTAGTTGTCAGCAGCAAGTGGGGGACTTTGGGTAGGTCGGTCAGAAAGAGCTGCAGAGTCTTACGGCTCAGGTAACAGCCTTTGTCACTAGGGCTTCTTAAACCCCACTTTAACCAAGTTGAAGATCAAGCTGAAGATGGGAACTAAGTTGGTTACTAAGCTGACTGCAACAGTGAGTAACTGCATTTAAAAAAAAAAACAAACAAACAATTTTTCTACGTGAAGTACACTTTTTTGGTTTGCTCTCACTTTATGGGAGCTAACCAGCACCGCGTGGCGCTGTGTGTGACCTCCGTGCTGAGGTGCTTCCCTTGCGTTGATGTCTGCCAAGGCAGCGTGTTTGGAAGTCTTCCGAGCAAAAATCTTGTATTTAGCGACTGCAGTAAGTGTAGCAGCCTCACTCAGCCTCACTCCGCTCCCGTCCCGTCCCGTCCCTTCCCGTCCCCGCCGCTCCGCTCCCGTTCCGTCCCGCCTGCGGGGGTGCGGCGGCCGCTGGGGGGCAGCAGCGCGCCGGGGAAGGGCTCTGGCGGCGCTGCCGGCGGGGAGCGGGGGGAGCCGGGGATGCTCTCCCGGGATCCTGGCCGGGGATGCTGTCCCGGGATGCGTCTGTGCCCCGAGGGACCCGAGCCTGGCGCCGGCCCCGCGAGCCAGGTGCTCCCGGAACCCGGGCGGCTCTTCCCGGCGGAGCGGGGAACACTCCCGCGCTGGAGGGGAAGTGAGACGGTGCCGTCTGGGCTGTCGCTGAGCGCTACTTACGTGCTTCAGCCACAGGTTGGTTTCCATTATCTGGTTGACTTCGTCCTGGAAAAGAGAGGTGTGTCGGGAGAGGCGCCGGCCGTGCCGCGGCGCCCGGCGGGGCGGTACTCACCACCTTCACCAGCTGCGACATGGACACCTCGAACTGGATGATGACGGGGTCCGAGACGTTCTTGACGGGGCGTACGAACTGGTTGTAGCTCTCGAAGAGGGCCGCGTAGAGCCGGTGCTCGGCCTCGGAGCCGCCGCAGCCTGCGGAGGGCGCGGGGTGAGGGCCGGGCCAGCCCCGGAGCGGGGTTAGAGCCGCCCCGGTACTGAACTGACTGCTCAGCATCCCTGTGCGCTGGGCACAGCCCCAGCCTCGCCTGAGCGGGGAGTGGGGTGCCATGGGGGGCATCTGCTTGGGCTGGGAGAAGAGCAGGGAAAGGTAATACTATGACAGAGGTTTTGTTACGCACGTCTGCGAATGAGTTAAAAAATAGTTTTGGGGAGTTACCGAAGAACTGGAGATGCAAAAGCCCTTTCACCTCACAGGCCCAGTCCCCCAGACCTGACAAGGCCACAGCGTTTGTCAGGAGGAGCAGAGGAAGGGGAAAGTGTAACCCAACAGACCAGGCCACTGGTAAGGGGTCAGAACGCCTTGCAATAGGAGGAGGCCCAGGAAATGAGAAGTCTGCGTCATGACTGCATGATTATAGTGAGGCTAACAGCCTGCTTCTTAAAATATAAAAAAATTATTAAAATTTGATTAACTGTTACATTCATTGACTTTTCGGCACACTCAAAGAAATGTGCTAATTGCCCCTTTATTATTCTAAGTAGTTTTTATTTATAATAGATTCCTATTGTCCTTTTGCCACTCATAACTGCAGTTCATCATACCCTGTGACCAACAAAAAAGCTGCAAACTGAAATTCTTACCAAGGTACTTCGCCTGTTCCAGGATGAGGTGTGAGAGCCTGTATTTTACCCTACCATTTTACTATCAAACTGTCTAGGCAATAACCATCCTGACACTAATAGAAGCCAGTGGCCTTTTATGTTTAGAGGACTATCTCTTAAATTCTCCTCTGGACAATACATCCTCATGAATTCCAACCAAATAAACAAAAAAGGCCTGTTTTGTCATTTATGGACGGCACTATGCAAATTTGGCCAAGGCACAAACTGAAGTCTGTTGAACATATTCCACAGTTCCTTTGAAACAGAAATATGAATCTGCAAATATTTGCAAGGACAAGGTTATTTTTTGCCAGTTGTTTTTCAGTAGAGAAAGACTGGGGAGGCAGAAGTATCTGCAGGTGACAGATTACACAAAGCAGGTGTTATTTTCCAATCTTTGTGAGACCTCACCTCTCCCTAAGACAAGAGGGTTCCCCTCATGTGAAACTATTCAGCTAAAAGATCTTTAATTTGGTTTTGGTTTTGGTTGGTTGGTTTTTACCCCTTGTGCCTTCTCTTGATCACTTGGAGGGCAATTTTGTTTTCAGATTAGTGAAATCATTTAAGCCGATTTGCTAACTAAAAAATGAACACTTTTTAATTGCCACTCTTGTGCATGTTATTTCTTGATATCTCCTATCTCTTAGATTGAGATTTCCTGAAATAGATATACCTCAATCTTTTAGGTAAATAATTTTAGATCTAGGTATTAATGACTCCATTGTAGTCAATCCCAAATTGCCAGCCTTTTTACATGTCACCAGCACTCTAATTAAATCTAGCATCCACTGCCTCTAGAGAAGTGCATACATGTGGTTTTTTATTTAAATATTTAGTGCTTTCCATATCTGCAGAGGGAAGATGTGCCGTTTGCAGCATGTATTTAAAGCTCTTTAATGTTGTCTCTTTCTTGTCTTCTCTGCAATATGTGAAACCACACCTTTTATGTGTAAGGTGCTTTTCCTTCATGTTAAAATGGCTTAATGTGTCCTCTTTGGCATCTTTAATCAGGACTACCTAACTACTTTGCAAGGATAAACTTAAAACACCCCCCACTGAACAACAAACTACGTAAAGAAAGAGCTGTACCAGGATTCTGTACATTTGCCCCTTAGGTTGGAGAGCGCTTTCACACTTCTTAAAAACAGTTTGCACCAAAGCCACCTCCTGCTTCCCCTTCCAACCCTCCCTTCACCATCAAAGAATAACAAATTAAGGATCACTCACCTTGACAGAGAAAGCAAACAGCAGCAGTTAGAAGCAGAGTGTTCAGGCTCTCCATGGTGTTATGAGTTACTGCCTGTCGACAGGGGCTGTTGAAGCCGCGCTTTGCTGCCAGGACTGTACGAGCGCAGGGAGCAGGGAGAGCTGCGCTCCTGCGATGCGTGAAATGCCTGGAAGCAGCAGCCAGCAGGACCCTGAGCACAGCTCTGCGCACTGAGCTCCCATTAGGTTTGCTGTGCTGCCCCCTTTCAAGCTACCCAGGCTGTCAGAGCTTTGGAAACGGCAAATAAAGTGCTGGAAAAACAGATGTTATTGTAGGCAAAGAGCAGTCTTCTGGCATGGATAGTGGGCAAGAATCCTTAAAATGGTGCATAAATGAGCCTGGTAATCTGACAACGCTGAAGAGTTTTCCAGGCAGCTGCTATACAGGATCCTTATCTATCAGAAGCTCATGCCAATCTACTAGGGGAAGTTTAATTAATACAAATCTTGTAATTGAATTGTACTGAAATGAATATTGACATTAGGGATGCCTGATTTAGCCAGTGAACTGAGATCATGGGACCTGAATTTCCAATTATGCTGTTAATGTTGAGGTTTTTTTCCTGCTTGTGTCTCATCTCACAAGAGCATGTGCTGGGACTTGACCATGTAAAAAAGGATGTGCTATTCCCAAGGAGTAATTAAAGGCATGTACAATTGTTGGCAGGATCTGAGCCCAGAGTGGTAAACATAGCAGCTGGGATCTGGCAAGAATCTGGGGCTTTGAATGGAAATCAAACTTGACTAAACCCTTGAGAATAACTGTCTTTGGATTATTCCTACTTTTGTAGATTAAAAAGGTGAAATTTGAGAAGGGGAATACGAGCACAGGATCCCAACTTGATCCCACAAAACCTTATTATTTATGGGGAAGGACACTGGAAAGAAGAAGGAGTTGTTTAAAGTTCAACCATAAAATCACGATTTGCAAAGTGAGGTATTTCCCAGGTGCCCATCAGCTTCCTTGTTAACTTACATGTCACCTTTTGCACCTTGTCCCCATCTGGAATGACGGGGTGATGCAAGGCTCATGCAGTGGCTGTTGCACACATCTGTGTGAAGGGAGGAAGGGGTAGAGAATAATGTTGGATTCTACTCTCATTTTTAGACCAGCTGAGAAGGAAGCCCTGTGGGACAGGAGCTGCACCAAGAGCTTCACTGCCTGCTCTTAGGAAAGGACAAGCAGTGACCCCATTTGGCACTGTGTTTGGAGGTAGCAGAGGGAGAAGGAGCACCAGACTGGGTTCAGTTCTTGGCACTGAGCTTGTTTATCTTGTTAGCCGTATCTCTCAGAGCATCATTCACTTCGTCCCCAGACACATGCTCTTATGATAATTTCTGTAATTCTATTAGCTTGGAGGAAATAGGCTTTACTGTCCATTTGATTTTATTTCTTTTCTTTTCCAGAGAACTCAGCTGCTTGGTCTTTTAGCTTAACCCTTTGTGGATACCTTTGGTTTCGCATTTCCAGAATGTTGAGACAAAATGTTTTCCCTTTCTGTCTCCTTGCTATAAGCAGCATTATAACTGAGAAATTTGTTTGTTCTTTTTAATCCCAACTAGAAACAAGTTAAAGCTTCAAAGATCAGATCATAACCTGTTCCCCAAAAGTCAGTGCTTAACCTAAACAATTTGGAAACATCTGATCTGCAGTGGAAGCAAAGAGTCATAGCATTAAGAGATACAGTATTTCAGCTTAATTTGCCTAGTTACTGAAATTTTCAGTGGTGTTTTTGAATGGTGCAGATATTTTGTTCCTAATATCCCATGCTGGATCTCCTGGTGAAATCAGCTCAGAATTGTGGTAGGATTATTTTTATGGCTGGGGAGGGTGATGTGATTAGAACACGTCACCATGACTGCATTGCAGAACTACACAGAAGAAGAATTTGTATGGGTAGGGGGAAGATCTGCAGTAACAAACTGTGCAGCCTTTGTTTTTTAATAAACATGCTGCTGTTGGAGATGTTTTGCTTTGTTAAGCTTCGTTAAAATCAAATCTTAATCAACTCAGGTGATGAAGAAAGGAATATTTTCCCACCTTTGTCTGGCATATTGATGCTCCCAGTTGTTCCCAGTTTGCTGTGGCTGCAGAAACAGTCCCCAGTAAACTCTCCTGGATGCAGGTGGTACATGCAAATGGTGGTGTTGGCATTTTTATGTGTTCTGATGGAAGGTGAGATTGGTCAGGATTGAAGAATTTTGTAATGGTAGGGAATGGGGAGAGACCAAAGGCTTTTCCTCACTGGTGGGGAAGCAAAGACTGATTGCACACTACCATCAAAAAACAATTTTAGTGTAAAATACATTTTGAATGTCCACTTTTCTTTTTTTTTTTCCCATGGAAAGCATGATGGTAAAACCCCTGAAAAGTAAAAATGTTGAAGTTTGTTTTGTTCAGTGAGCTGGGACATTATTGTATTCATGTTTGCCTGCAAGATGACATTTTTGGAATTTCCTTTTCTCCAGTCTCTTAGTTTTAAAATTTTGCCAAAAAATCAAAGCAGAAAATCTAGTAATTCTTTAACAAGTTAAACTGGGAGCAGTTTTATGTATTATGTAGGTGGAGCTGCTGAGGGTTAGGCAAAAATAGCATTTGCTGATTGGAAATTATGCCCAAAACTGCAGTTTTAGGATGTCAGATTTTTCAGAATTTTAGGACTTTGGGTGAAATATTGCATTCTGAAGTTTGCTATGGATTAAATTCTTTCTGGAAGCGTTAAAGATGCAGTGGTGGTTTCCAGGAACATAACTAGGAAAGAGTGTATTGCTTCACTCACAATTAAAAAAGGAGTGAGGTAATCACAGTGTATGGAAAACATCAGAGCCCACCATTTCCTGGATGAGGAGCTCTGGTTCTGCAGGATCCCCCTGGGGCCAGTGATGTGCCTCTTGAAAGCTTTTTCTGGGTTTGTCAAGTCTGAGGCCTTCATCTGCCTGTACTCCGTGTTAGCTTCTAGCTGAGCTGCCAAATCCTTTCTAAAAGTTTTGTCTGCGCTGAGGATAATTCAGCTGAAGGCTGCAGTTACAGAGCCACGCATTATCAGTCTCTGCTGCTCATAGAGATAAGGCCAATTCTGAGATGGGAGCACCTGAGGTCTCATTTTAGTTGCATTCAGGCAGTGAGGGGGAGAGAAGAAGGGTAGAGGGGTCATGATTGGTAAGAGGGTAAGAGTGGGACAGAGCCCAAAGTGCTGTTGGTGCTGGGTGAAGATAGCAGAGATGGGGGCTCAGTGCTCTGCAGAGGCCTGTGTCAGTCAGGAGATTGCAGCTGCCTTGCTGCATCCTTGTGTGGGTGAGTCCCTCTCCCTCCTGCCCCGAAGGAGTGTGCAGCAGCTCGCAGTGTTTCAGTCTGCACTGCCTCTTTCAGAGCCACTGTTCAGGTTATTTTGATATTTAAAGGGCTTCACCTTTACACTGCTGGCACAGTGCTGGCAGCTGCTCTGGCTTCCCTGTGACCTCTCTGTAGGCAGAAAGAGCTGCTCAGCAGCTGGGGCAGTGAGTACACCTGTGGCTGGGGTATAACCTAACATCCAGCAGCGTGTCCCTGCATGGGGAAGGCACCCTGAGCTCCAGGGGTCTGTCTGTGAGGCATCTCACCTCACAGCTGTTGTTTCAGCTGCCTGCAGAGTAGCTCTGCTCCCTAGGTCTGAAAAGGAGAAAGAAACATTTAAGGTGGGGAAAGCCGGTTTGACCCATTTAGACTTTGCGCCACCCACCGGTCACCATGGGTCCAGAATAGCTAATGTGTGGGGAGATGACCACAGCGCTGCCCCCTCTGTGAGAAGAGGATATGGCAGCTCTGCTGATCAGAGGGGGTACCTGCATCAGTAGGGCTGTCCTACAGTTATCCATCACCTCCCTGCCGGGTCTGTGTGAGGGACACAGTTACAGTGCTTAGAAGAAGGGGAATGGAAGGGAGGATGACAGTGTGACAACCCTTCCTTCTTCTAATATGGGGCCAAAGACAGCCTCCCCCACCCCACTTGTGATACTTTTCCACCATCTCCTTCCCAGCTTGCTGGGCACCAGGCCCTGCTGAAGTGCTCAGGCCCCTGACGGAGCCCTCCCAGGGCTCAGGGTTGGGTGTGTGTGCCACTGGTGTAGGGCAGCTCAGCCACAGGCTGGGAGAGAGTGAATTCAGTCCTGGAGCTGCTCTGAATAACTGAAAAGGTGTGGATGCAGCTGTTTTGGCACATCTAAATCTATGTACTTATCTGGGGCTGCCTGTGAGTGGTGATCTAGGGGGAAATGTAGCTTGGTCTTGATGAAGGCAAAGAGAGCTGGAACTGTCTTCAGCTGTGGCTTGTTGAAGAGCACAGCTTCAGGTGTCAGCTAATCCTCCCCTGGGACAGGTGAGCCTCAATTCCCCTTCACAAGTAGTAGTGGATTTTAACAGTCGGTTCACCAGTCATTAGTTGTACTTACCCATGGTGTACAATTGTTGTGTGTCCTGATAACCCCCCAAGGAAAAACTGAGATTGGTTTACCTTGAGAAGTGCCAGGAGCCCACTTCTCTTTTTGCAGGTTACCTGGAGCAAACTGTGGTGGGATTGTCCTGTGACAGGTGTCTAAGGCCTTGATCTGTCCTTTGCCCAAGACTTTAAGACTCTATATGCCATATGTGCTTCCCTAGCTGATTTGTTGAGGGTTATACTTAAATCCACATTAAAATCTCCCCAGAAAAACATACAAGTCTGTGTGTTCTCATGTGTCTTCTCATTCTTGCTGCCTTTCACCATTGTCTTCTCCACTTCTTTCCTATGCTCTTAGCCTTAGACCCATTAAATTGTGTTTGGGCCCCAGAGACATGAGCTGTAAAAGTTGCACGAAATTTGAGGACTAAATCTATATAAAGGAAAAATTTATGTTTTATTACATATTTCATCATCAGAGTATTATATACGTGTTTATCATACATATATTTGGCTTCTTTTGATCCATCAGCTACCAGAGATGGCAAGGTCAGAAATCTTTCAGTGGTTACCTCAGAAGTGTTTCTGTTTCTCAGTTCAGATTTAAGTATCAAATCCACTTGCAAAGCTCTTTATAAATCAGACACAAATAGTTTTGATGCATTTGAAGGAAAAAACTTCACAGCAGTACCTTCTTTGTAATAGGAAAACTGCAGTATTCTAAGGAAAGAAAATACCCTTCCTAAGGCAATGTATTTAATAATAAAATAATAATAATAATATGATGATGATGATGCCAGGATGACATCTTGTACAGTAAAAATCTTTCACTCTAATGTTCAGACTTCAAATAATTGAAAAAAGGGCAAGATATCACCAGAAGTACTCGACTCACTGGAATAAAAATAGTTCTCTGTTTTGCTTTTTTTCCCTATCCCACTAAGTCAAGTTCTACTTTCCTTTTCCCTCACTCACTTGCAACTCACTTGGTACCTCTGTGGATTTGACAGAGGGAACTGAGAGCAGAATGAGACCAAACATCTGTGTAAGTATTGACACTTTAAAATGAAAACTAAGGGTTCATAGCAGCAGTGTGGTTTTGAAAAAGTGGTTGCAGAAATAATCCAACAGTCCCCAGGACACAAACAAGGACAAATATCCAGAGAAACAGCCTGTCCACTACCATGGCAACATACTTCCAATCTTCAATGACCTGGAAGAAAAAGCCAATTAAAGATATTAGCAATTTGTCATATTCTTTTGGTCTTCCTCTTGCTAATGCTGAGTTTTTGTTAATCAAAATAAAAGGAAACAAATCTCAAGGTTCAGGGAATAAACTGACTTTAGGCTTGGTAAGGGATTTTTCTCCTACAACCCTTCAGAGTAGTGAAGAAAAATAAAGCAAATATTTCTTAGCTTTCTTGAATACATCAGATACTGAGTGTGGCTGCCTGGTGTGGTGTCAGCCCTGAAGGACCCACAGTATAATCCAATTAAGGAATCTTTTTCTTTAATTTTAGTTTGCAAATGCTATTAATCTCAGTGGGCAGAAATAGATGGTGTTTACTGCTGTTAAACAAGGTTAGCTTCAGATTTCTTATCAGAAGTCATCTTATTCATGGGGTTTAATGCATATTAATACTCTGGCTTTTATTAAAATCCCTTTTTGCCCTGCATGTGTTGTCTGTGAAAGTCATGGCCCTAGATTCTGTCTCAGACTGAAGTGACTAATTGGGCTATTATTGTGAAGGGGAAATATATCAATCTTCATTTGCATCTCAGGAATAATTTTTCCTCTCCCATTGATTCCAGTTATACATGGGATGTCCTCACATCAGTGACTTTATCATCCTTGTCAGTTGAATCATGTCTTATATTAGAATATTACATATTTTTCCTTCAGTGCACACTTTTAATTCCCACTGCTGCTAATGGGAATTGAATGCTTCTGGAGACAGAACATATAAATGTACATGAACAGTTGTTATCCGACCATGTGATGAGGGAAGGAAGCAGAGAGTAACGTTATGAATCTATAAAAATTATTTGTTATATCAGAGGACCCTATGTGAAAGGCATTAAATTTTTTAATATTTTTAAGGACTTTTAATATATAAAATACTCTTGAAAACTGTTCTTCCTATCAAGTGAAAGCTTTGTAGAACCTTCAGTGTGCAACACATTCTTGCAAGAATTTCTGAGCTATTAGAAAACCTTCTTCTGCTATATGAAGTCTGCTGCTGTTCAGTCAGCTTCAATGTTTACAGGCTCATGTCTAATGTTAATAGCTGAACGTCTTTATTTATATTGACAGTAATTTCAGTTAATAGAAAACATGAAGTACTCAGCAGCAGTGCTCCTCTAGGGACTTCTGCAAGATCAGACACCAGAGTTTATTTAATCTGCCTGGATGAGGGAGGGGAAGCACAACAGGAACAGAGAACCTGGAGTCTCACTGGGGTCTGGGTTAGAGAGGACAATGGTAGGTATGAGGATGATTTTCCCAGCCATGGGTGATTGTCTAAAACCCCCCTGTGACCCACCTGAGTTTTCCAAGCATTATTCAGAGTGTTTATATCAGCTCTGTTGTGCTCATGGCCTGTGAGTAGTGCAGGGCAATAGAGCAGCAGCAGCAGCACTGCTTAAATAAAGTACTTCTCCTAACCAGTAATGAGTCTGGGTTAATTCAAATGAAAGAAGTGTCAGCTCTGCTGTCATTAGGTTTTTAATCCCACCCATCATGTTTGCCCTATACAGACAGGTGTCTTAGCCCAGACAGGGTGTCTGCAAAGGCCTCCTACCGATTTTACTAAATCCTCCTGCTCTGCTCAGTTAGGTAAATAAATGTTCAAGCTGCAGGCACATTGTTTCTGGTTACCTTGGCCTGGCCATGGGTTGAATCTCAGTCTTATTGATTCACAGTGGTGAAAAATATTCTATTTCTGACCTGGAACTGAATATTGTTTTCTTCCCCTGCCAATCACCACTTGAATGTGACGACATAGCTTTTTCAAGAGTGTTTCATGGCTTGCTGGGCAATCAGCAAACTCTTTTTGTAGAAATAGCGATGTTATTTATCAGGAGAGTATTTGCAGTTACCAAATTGCTATTCATTAAGTTCTTTTAATGGCATAAATTAGTTCCTCTTATGAGCTATATCTAGAATCTCTCTAAAAACTTGACAATAGCTAGAGAGTTCAAATGTGCTTTGTGAGGAACAGCATGCTACAGAGGAGATGAAGTTTAGAAGGACAGGGATTTCTCATTTTTACTTACACTCTGGTCGTTGTCATCGCTTTTCATGTGCTCTGCTATAAAACTGACTCCATCAATTGCTTCTTGCACTTCAGGAGAAAATTTCACGCCTGTTCTTAACCTAAAATCTCGATGACTGCTGACATTGTCAAGTGTCTCAGAGACTTTCATATCGTATCGTTTAGCAGAGGCTGTATTCAAAAAATAGGTAGAGTTCTTGTAGAAGTCGGATGGCTCCATACAAGGATTCTCTGCTTTTGTCTTTTTGCAGTTGCACGGCTTTTGCCGTGGAGAATTATTTTCTGGACGCTTCATGAACAGATAGGCTGGGAGTCTTTCAAGGAACACCAGCTTTACCCAAGGGGGCATAGTGTGAGTACTTGGAGATCTGTGGTGGACATTGAGCACACAGACACTGGTCACTATGGAGAAGGTCACCAGCACCATTGTAAACATGAGATACTTCCCAATCAGTGGAACATCTAGAGATGTTGGAGGGACGATTTTGGAGATCAGCAGCAAGAACACAGTCAAGGCAAGCAATACAGATATGCATAAGGTCATTTTTTCACCGCAGTCTGAAGGCAGATAGAATACCAGGATGGCTAAGGATGTAATTAGCACACAGGGAATGATAAGATTGATGGTATAAAAAAGAGGTTTCCTTTTAATAATGAAGTCATATGTCACATCAACATAATTGGGGTCCAAAGGATTTACAGTCCTTCTTCCTGGGAGTGCTACAATGTCCCACTCTCCACTGGGCGTGAAGTCGTCCATGCTTGCCATGGAAGTCTTAAGCACCATATCAATTTCTGTGTGGTCATATGTCCAGGATCGGAACTTCAGTGTGCAGTTCTGTTGGTCAAATGGGAAATGCTTCACCTCAATCTTGCAGGCACTCTTGTAAATGGCTGGTGGCAACCAGCGAATGCTTCCATTATTCTTTACAATGGCATTTGTGTACAGCGAGACTTCGTACGTGCCATCCGCGCTAACCAGAGGAGAGAGAGAAAGGAGAGGAGGTGATAAAATATTAGAAGGAAAAACATAGTTCAAAACAGAAAAGGTCTGACATTCTTGGTCTTGGGGGCCTCAGTTGTTCCAAGAATCAAAGTTTAGTAATATTGTTATTTTTAAATCTATGTTGAAGAGAGTTATAACTTGATAGGGAGATCAATGTATGCATTTCTCCCAATCAGAGAGTTGATTTTTGGTCCAATACTTACAGAAAAAAAATTATAAAATTATTATTAAATACCAAATACACACCTCTGTATCAGCCAAAGAAATGAATGTATTTTGTAAATGTTTGCTCAAGTAATTAAAGCTTACTACATTTTTGAAGGCTGAGTAAAAATGAGATCATCCCACGTGAAAATGGAGGTACCTTTGATCTGGAACACAGCCACTGCTAAGAACACAGAGCAGCACTAAATAACTTGGACAAGGAAATGAGGATGAGCAGCATTAGAAATGCAGGGAGAGTGTAGGCAGAGGAAATGTAATTATATGGGCTATAATTTATTGCGTCACTCCAGTTAATGTTTACTTATTAAAAAACCAGAACAGACAAGCCACGGTGTTCTTAGTGCCCACAAATAATCTTGGCTTTGTATCTCTTCCAACTGCTGAACTTCCACCAGGGGAGTCTTCTATGTTGTGCTGGGCCCTTTAACTAAGGGAGAAGATCATTATCAGTCATTAGTATCTTCACCTGCCCAATGTTTCTGGGCAAACAAGGTAGGGCTGTTTAAGCCATTAAGTATCCTGAGGTAGTATTTTTGCTTGTTTACAAGACACCATGGAAAATAGAGTTATTTTGGTGCTATGGGAGATTTTTTCTAAGCAGGTAAATGCTACAAGTATCCCAGGCTTGGCACATGTGTCTGGCTCAGTTAGGTTTGGCGCTGGGAAGGGCTCACCTGGGTGAGGCAATGAGCGCCTGGCACTGAGCTGAGATCTTTGGAGCTAATTCATGCAGACAGTGAAACAACCAGATGCAGAAGTGAATGCCTACAGCCACAAATAGGGGTTGTTAGCTCGTTGCCGATAAAATAGCTCTGTTTAGGTGAAAGAATAATACCTTAGTTCTCACATATCTGTATCTCCCTGAGTTAGCTTTGCCCTTGTGCCGTACCATGTGCTGGGCTCTCCTGGGCTGGGAATATGTGGGTTCTGGTGCTGACTGCCCCCTCTCAGCTGTGGGAAGAGGATGGCTGCAGGCTCAGAGCCCTCTGCAGTGCTGTGCACAGGCCACAGACGGAGCTGTGGGCAAGGGGATTGTGCTTTGTGTTTTCCTGAGCGCCTTCCTGAACTGACTGATGCCTGTGAAACTCTGCTCCAGCAGCAGTAAGTTACACCGAGTTGTCCTTTAGCTAAAATTTAATTTGAAGCTTTGTCCTAATGTAAAATTCAATGTGGTGAGGTTTGTTCCTGTGCATTTTAGAAACCCTTTGAAGCAGTTTCTTTCTATTCTTAGAGACCATTAAATGGTATCACTTGAGCAGCAGCAGAAAGAAGCAGAGGGCAAAGGCACAATTTACCAGAACAAGCTTTGAGCCGCAGAGTATATCCTAATCCACTGGCTGAATTATTTTGTGACTAATACACTAGTTTTAAGTGTTCATCAAATCTGATTTCCAGTAGTAGGATTCCAAGGACTTAGTTCTATATAACTTCCTGGGTTTCCCATCTGTATACGTTCATAAATCATCATGTGTTCATGAATTCATTGGTTTTCAAAGTATCATAAAAGTATAAATTTTGATTATTTTTCCCCCAGAAAATGTTTATTATCCACTTCAAGATTTTGCTAGAGACTTAAGCCAAAGCAAAACAAAATTGTCAGCTGTTTGTTTGAAAGAGGAACTGAAGTATGACCTATCACAAGTTTTTATTTTTCTCAGTACTATAAAGCAACAGGGTCAAATGTTTATTTGATTTATTATGTATTCTTATAATTGATTCTTCAATACTTTATGAAAATAGAATATAATTTGGTTTTCTACATGGATATGAGCTCTTGGAGTTATGCTATGTGTGAACTTTGTAACAGATTTATGACCTGGGGTCTGTAGTAGAGTGGGGAGTGGGGGAAGAAGGAGACAAAACTGTAGCTCAGATCCTAAGATGTCCAATAGAATTTCAGATGTCTACTTGCAACTGCACTTATACCTACAATTCATGCTTTCCATACAGTCTATTTTCAGATAAATCTGTCTCAGTTGTGAGCCTTGTCATAGATCCTCTGCTGGAAGCACTCACACTGCAGACATCTTCCAGGTCTGCTGGAATTTCTTTAACCAGAGCACTGATTTGTATAAACTTGTCTTTGAGCCCAGTAGCCCAGTCAGATACACTTAATACTATTTAGAATTACAAAATTCAGTTTTAAAATTTTACCAGACCTACTTCAAGGTTTCTAATGCTTGTTCCTTGGTTAAAATTTTGTTCATTGTCTGCATAAACTACACCAGTTTTACTTACTTATTGTAAAGCACAATGTCTGGCAACCAGATGTGTTTTGCAGGTATTCTCAGCATTTTTATTCCTTCGTAGTCTGAGGGCTTCCAAGCCAGCCGGTAATCAATCCACTCCTAAGGAAGAATTGCACAGTAGTGATGGGAGTGTCCAGACCAGCACTAACAAAATCATTTGATGGAGTGAAAGCAGTTGCATTTGTGGTTTGCAAGAGCCATTTCTCTGGGGGTTTGTTACCTGGTTCAGCCAGACGTTTGTAGTCATGATCTGCTCCCGTTCATTCTGCAGGGAAAAACAGAGACAAAAACTAGCCTCTAAAATGTTTCACTTTATTGCAGTAATAAGATTTATTCAGTGGTGTTTTGAGCATGGTTTTGTCTAGTGTATTTCAAGACAGACATTTCTCTGAGGTAAGATGGCTGGTCTTGTACACATACTTATGATAAATAGTAACCCCAAAAATACAGAATTCCAAATGCCTTTTAACAAGAACAGTCATGGCAGGAGTGAGTGTGGATATTGCCAAGCTTGGTTTCCTCCCCCCACCCCACCCTACCCCACTTCTCCACCTTTGATTTGAAACAGAAGGGAGATTTGACCATCGGGAAGGCCTCCATGAGGTTGTGTGAGGTTGGTGTAAGGTTTGTCAAGTAATCTCTCAGCTGGCAGGCTCTGCTTCATGAACTGCTGTCTCTGGACAGTAGTCCAGAAGAGAAACCTTCCTGCAGTAGATCTGTCAGGAGGATTTCTGCAGGAAAATGAGTTAATTCTCTGATCCTGGAGATGCTTGAGATTGTTAGAGCCTATAAGATACTTACTTTTGTGTTCTGCTTGAAGAGTGGGGCTACAGAAAGGTGGGGACTGAGCTGTGCTATTATTGATCCCTGCTCATTCATCCACCTTGTTTAGGTTGTTGATCCCCAGGGTCTATGGGAGCAAAACATCTTGATTTTCATGCCCAGAATCTGCAGTCTGGGGGGACACTGTGCTCATGGTGGTAGTGCAGGATGTAGGGAGGCATGTGCAGGTAGAGTTCTCCAGGAGAGAGAAAGCACTTGAACTAGAATCAACATGACATGACACTATATCCTGCATGTATATGCATATACATATATGTGTGTGTATCTGTATTTATTATGTCCAGCCTGCAGTGTGTATGAAACATCAACTGTTTGTACAGTTTTTCTTCTGTTCCATCAAAGTCTCTCTCATTTCCTCTTGAACTTCAAATACAAATTCTCTAGGTCTCTAGAAGTTTGCAGCAGTGCAGTCACTAGCCCTTACACAACTTCTGGCACGGAGGCAGTCATCTGTATCTTCTTGCCATCCAGGGGGAGAGTCGAGTTGAAAGCCCCAAGTCAGGAAATAATTCCTACTTATGTGCTGGCTCTTGTTCCCACTGCAGTTAATGTTAACCTCTCCTAGCAATGATGTGTTTATACCTTGGAACAACTGTCAAACACGTGCTAACCTTGTGGATGAAAATGTCTTTCAGACCCATTGAAGAAATTTGTACTGAATATGAGGAGTTGCTTACATGAGGGTTGTTTTAACCATGTTAAGCTCTTCCAGCCAGAGCTAATGTGTGTTTTCCTTTACAACATTCCACTGTTCTTTGTTGATATGTCTGATATATCATGTGATTTGGATCTGGCTTTGTAGCTTGTTTTCAGGCAATTGAACCACTTCAGTAGAAGATGGATTAGCATTCCACTGATGGTGGATGGTGTGCACAGCCCAGGATAGGTCCTGACCTGCGGTAACTTACAGTAGCTGTACTGAAATCAGTGGAATGATTTTGAGTTTTAGCTAGATGGAATTTTATTGAATGAAGATTTGGCCCCTGTCCTTCAACACTTAGGCATAGACTGATTTCCCTGCTGCAGCTCCACTGTGAGGTGTAAAACCAGTAAATTGCATGTATGGGCTCTGCCTGTTCATAGTATTACCCAAATGAGAAAAGAGCAGGGATGTTGCCATACCAATATGACTATTACTTAGAGTGCTGTGCAGGTAGTAACGAATTTAAAGGCATAGCCTAATTTGCACTTACCACACTGATGAGCTGTGCCAGGGAAACCTGCAGTTCTATAGATACCAACTGGGAGGAGTTGACAGCTGGTCGAATTAACTTATTGTATCTGTCAGGACTCAGTAGGTGGTTCATTAGTTTTTCTTCAGCATCTGCTGCCATGCTTCCTGTAAAGCATCACAAAACAGGATTATGGAAAGGAGACTAAAGTGACATGATGTAGGGATCACAGAATATCTGTGCATCAAATCACCTTTGGGAAATAATGACAGCTTTTGATTTTCTAAAGGCTGCAGGCTTGTGTGAACAGAAGGATATGGTGCTTGCACCAGTATCTGTTCTGCTGAAGTTGACTGTCTTTCAGAGAGCAATGATCAAAGCAGATCAGTCAGAACCCTTTTGGGGTTTTTGGCAGTGAAATGTGAAGCTCAATTTTATAGATACTTTTGGGATTACACTCAGAAATAGAAACTGGGAGCAAACCACCCTCTTAATAGCAGCAGAAGAATTATTCTATGATCCAAAGGCAGGGGGTCCAGCTGTGACTTCTCTCTGTAGTGCTGTAGGAGACAGAGTTGCAGGTACATGTACAAATTTAAAGACTCTGATTTATGTAGAAAAAAATCAGGGGATAATCTGTAGAAGTCATAAAGGATTTTTTAATGACTGGGGACTCTTTGGCAGCTAGTGATGTTTCTGTTTCAAAATTTGAAAACCCAAGGCAATAATTTTATGTGTAAGCCTAATTTTATGTGGAAGTAAAACCTGGTTTGTGGCCTAGCACAAATACTGTAAATTTTTGATTGCCAAAGCTGGAGTCCAGTGATTACAAAATATAGTACCTACAGGCTACTGTCAAACAAGGCTGAACATTCCCCATGGAGCAGAGCAGCTTCTGGCACAACCCTAGAGGTGGTTTATTCTGCTCTCATGTTTTTGTGTGTGCTTTTTCAAGTCATCCCAGTGGCTTTTCAAACCACTGTTGACTACCTGATAATACTGATGAGCAAGGTCCTGGTAACATCCTGCCCACAGCATTGACCCAGAGACATTGTGCTGTATGTCACGAAGTTCTGTGTTGTGATGCTGATGGTGATGAAATTACAGTGTTAGTGAAAGCAGGTTCCAGTGCAGTTGATAGAATGATTCTTCCATAGGAAAGGTCACCTATTCAACTCAGCTAATTCAACTCTAGATATTGCAGAAATGAGGGTACTGTCCTTACAGCATGCTTGCTTCATTATTCACCAGAGCATTTCCACAGGGTAAAAAACATTGGCCATGCAAATATTTCTAATTTTTGGTACATGAACTTGTTCTGGTGGTTTTTTATGTTGTAGCATATCCATGAAATCTGGGGAAAGGCAGACATCAAAAGGCCAGGATCAAACAAGCAGCCAAAGTTTGTCTGCATGTCTAGAAGGTGCCAAGTTTCCTTGTGAATTGGGCTGTAAGTTGCTAGACTGAACAAGTCTCTCTTGAAATTTGAAATTCTTCTGAATCCAACTCAGGTTAAAAAAATACCCTAAGAACTTCTTGTTTCTGATCCAGTGAGAAAGTGGAGTGAGGTATAAGGAAAGACTATCAAAGAGAGATTTCACATCTAAGAACAACTTTTAGTCAAGCTCTGTGGAAAGGTTGAGGTAAACACCAGGCTTTATTTAATTCTTTTAAGACCAGCATTATATGCTGTGGCTTTGGCAGCCCATTTTTTTCACACATATTCACTTAACTATAACATTGTTCTGCAAAACAGGCATTTCAAATACTTCCCAAGGCATTTGGGAAAACAAATTTGGATGAATGCGTCAGTGTTTGTTAGGTCAGTTTGTTTTTTGATTCATGCTTGCTTTCTACCTCCCTGCAAGTTATTATAAAAGCCCTATACCATGGTATTTTAATATTACATTTATTCTCAATGTAAGGTGCCCAATCAAAAGCTTATCCAGCTAGAGCTAGGCTGATTCTGGCTAAGCTCCAGATTCTGAGGTGGTTTTTTTGTGTATAGCAATCAAGGAAAATCTAAATTTGATACTGTGAAGAAAAGGGGGCCATATTCAAGGAATAAATCTTTTTGTGGTTATAAGGATAGGTTAGAAGTCTTGTGGTAGTTAAAGAGAGAATCCTGGTTAAAGTTATTTTATTGTGTGGTTTGGTGAGGTTTTATGTTGGGTTTTTTTATAATATTTTTAGTAGACATTTCCACTGTTGCATATGTAAGTGACATAAGCAGATGGCTATAATTCAAATGGAAATAAATTGTTGGTTGGTTTGTTTCACTGGTCACTGAATACTGTTAGTAAAGATGGTGACTTCTTGTTTGAATTGTTAAATATGTTTTCACTGTATTGCTGCCTTTGTCTGTGGATATTCTAGTACAGAGAGTATTTGATTAACAGGGAATAAGAAGTAGGAACTGCAGAATATTTGCAGAAAGCTAATTCTGGATTTGTAATTAGTTTTTCCTCTGCAACCTGCATTTAGCAATCACTGTCGTCTGGTCTGCAAATCCAAACATACTATGGGGTCTGCATGTCTGATGAGAACAGCTCAGAGTTCAAAGTACTGACTGTTAACAAACTTTATGCAGATTAATGACAAGCCATGACTTTAACTATAAAAAAATATTTGTTCAACAATTAATCCCTTTGAGAAATTACTACGTGTTCTTAGTGAAGGCATTCCTTCACTAGGGATTATTCTTTAAAAAATTGCCATTCCATCCCAGCCTTTGTAACTTAATCATCAGAAATAAAGCTCAAAGGGGCTACTCTGTCACCTCGCTCAGAACTCTATCCCACACCACTAGATGTCAGCCCTGCACTGCCTTAAAGCTTGTTAAAGCCAATCTCTCTGTAAATACTGGGGGAAAACAAGTGATTCTTGTATAATTTTTATAGTCTACTTTGCATTAACAATCTACATATTAACCAGATGGCACCTGATGAGAACAAAATGACCAGGCATTCAGGTTCATCTTTATGTGTGTTGCGTGCCAGTAGCCAGGCCTTTGAAACTTTTTCCTCTCAGGGTTGGAAGAGATGGAAGTGCAGTTTCCCTTGCGAACAGTTTTTTCCAAATAGCAATAATCACCAGAGATGTTGCAGAGGGTAGACTGATGCTTTTAGACAAATGATTTTAACAACAATGATGAAGCAGTCCTAATTTGGGGGTGGAGTATTTCTGTGTACTGAAGGCAGTAATAAATAAAGCCCAAGGGGTGGATCCTGAGCTGGGAAAATTATTTTAGCTTCACTGACCACGCTGCACGTCTGCTCCGTGACAAGGAGAGCAATTGCCACATAACTTGCACTACACATTCCTCAGTAAGTTTGTTTTCTCTGTGGGAGTATGAGCATTAAAAAAGATTGCATCAAGATGCTTCCAACTTCACAGCAGAAGAAACTGAACCACAGACTTCATTCACTCCCCTGTGGAGACTTTCCTTTTCACATGGTCTAACTTAAATTCGTAAAATTAAATAACTAGACGTGCTGTGTTATGCTGTTTGTTTTCAGTGTAAGGACAAATTTGTTGGAGTGATTTCCACAGAAAATAATAAGGAGCAATGCTGAGAGAGACAAGCAAGTTCACTGTTACCGCTGTCTACATTTCAAAATTTAGCATTAGGCATATTTGCTGTGTTTCCCTGAATTTTGTTATTGTAATAAATGTTGAAATAGTATTTGTTTAGAAGGAACATTGTAGCATGCATTATCATTTTAGTTCTTTACTCTCTCACAAATAAGTGACATTCCAAATTCCCATCTGGAATTAGTAAAGAGGAAGTGAGAAGCAGCAATGAAACAGTCCCATTATCTTTGAAATGAGTTAGTGATGTTACTTCTCAACATACTCTCAAGCAAAATGGTTTTCATAACCTCTTAGAACAACACATGCTGATTTGGAATGCTTACTGTTCCAATGGAAGTAGCAGTGAATTTGCTGTATTTTAAAGACTTTTAATTTTTACATTGCAATTAATGTAAATGAAAAGGAAATACTAAGGGGTTTAAAAGTGTATAATTTAAGAATCTAAAGTGGGCCCTCACTCTTCTTTTGTTACAAAGCAGATGTTTTCTAAAGTTGCCTTTCAGAGTCTGAAGAAACAGAACAAGTGTGGGATGAATAGGTAATAAGAGGAAATGTGGGATCTTTGTCTTGGTTCAGTTTAAGCCAGTTTCTCTCAGAACACTCCAGTGGAGCCTCTCCATGGGAAGAAGCTCCCTTGGTAAATGCACTATTTCACGCTGCTGTCAGGCTGTTTGTGTGGGCTAAAACATATCCAAGAAATCCTCACAGACTGACGGAAATGTTCTTCAAGTACTTTTGCTTTTTGTAGCATATATTTACATATGACAACTTAATTTAAACTGTTTACATTCTAATTAAAAAAAATTAGGAAGTATGAACTTTGCAAAATATAGGAACTTGAACAAATAATGGTAGAGGGATGAACTCTGTCTTACAGATCATGTTATGGTACATTTTTTCACCTTCAGCACAGTATCTGCTTTTCCTGGGAACATTGAAAGGTATATTATTTCGTGATTATCATTGCCATCTCCTACAGTTATGTAATTTTATATCCAACTTAACTGTCTGTCCATATCCATTGTAGTGCATTTGCTGATACCAAACAAGCCCAAAACAACACTAAAATAATCAATTTTATACATCCTCTTAAAGTCAGCAGCCTCCTGAGGTGATGGTTAGAAATTGTCTGCGAGCTCACATCACTGTCCTGCCTCCTACCCCCAACAGCTCTCACTGTTCTCAAACTGTATCTGAAAGAAAAGGTCACTTACCGTTCAGACAAAAGGAGCCCACTACAAAGAGAAGGAGGCTGTACATTTTCCTCATGGCAGTAACAAGAAGAGGTGGATTACTGTTCTTCAGTTAAGACAGCGGGCGATAGGTTCTGTTGTGCAAGGAAGAGATGTAAAAGCAAACCTGAATCTTGGAGGTATGAAATGCCTGGAAAGAGGCAGACAGTAGGACCTGACAGAAGCGTTCTGCAAAGTGGAATTTTCGTGAGCATAGTGGTCCCTCCCCCTTTGCAGCTGTTTAAAGAGCTTTGTGAAGAGGAAAAGCAAATAAGAAGAGGGAACATAATGTGATAATGTTGAAAAAGAGGAAATGAAAGAGCAAGCTGAGGGACATGATGTGCAAAACACAACTGCTTAATTCTTGCTACTAGATAACATTTAGAAGGCTTTCTGATTAATGAGTGCAATGGGTGGGAATAGCTGTGTGGGAAGAGATGGTTATAACTTTGTACCATGAAACCTCTTAGTGTCAATAGATTATAGCCCCAGCAGAGGGTAATTTTCTGTCAAGAGAGGAAGTTTACTACCTACTGCTAACACTTTTCCACTCCAAAGCCCGCATATGTGATCTCTTTAAACTAGAGCTCAAAAAACTTTTTGGGAGCACTTAAGTGACGAACAGAAAATTTGTTGTCATTAGCATCTGTCAGGATTTTTAAAAGAAAGCTAAAGCAACCTGTGGTGAAGTAGCAATAGGGATAAGACACTCCAGAGGAACATCAGAGAAATTCTATGTAATTCATCTTTAGAGCTGAGGGGTTCAGCAGAGTGTAGTGTCATGTGTTTTGAGACTTGCCATGGGAAGATTTGTGTAGAAGGAAGGGGCAAGAAGATCTTATGTGCCCTGTGCAAGCATGGTAGGACAGGTTGAAGTCCATGGATAGAAAAAAACCCAAACCAATTTATCCCCTGTAACTTCTAGACTTTTCTATATATACATGTAATCAATTTTGTTTAGAGGTGCATTTATTGTATCTAATGCTATGCAAACGTCTCAGATAATAAAAAGTTCTGTGGACTATGTAGGAATTGATGTATACAAAAAAAAAAATTTGCTGCACACTGTTGCCTTATTGTTAACCATACCAACATAAATGTGCTGATTTTGGTGCTGATTTTAATTACTAACTTGAGCTTGGTATCAGAGGTCACCTGTGCTAGCTCCCGCCTGTTATTTTCCTCTGATTTCATCACTCCCTTTTCTCTCTTATTTACTACCCATTAGCTAGAATTGGTTTAACTTGGGATTGTTTAGCCTGGAGAAGGCTCCACAGAGAACTTGAAGTGTTCTTTGAGTACTTAAAGGGGCTTATAAGAAAGATGAGGGCAGATGTTTTAATAGGACAAGGGGCGATGTTTTTAAACTAAAAGAGGTAGATTCAGTCTAGATATTAGGAATAATTTTTTTACAATGAGGATGTTGAAACACTGGAACTGTTTGCCCAGAGAGGCGGTAGATGCCCCATCCGAGGAGACAGAGTCAGACTGGACAGGGCTCTGAATAACTGGAAGATGTCCCTGCTCTTTGCAGGGTGGAGTTGGACTAGATGACCTTTAAAAGTCCCTTCCAAACCAAATTGCTCTATGATTCTAAGTAGTTTGGGACCCGAGAGAGATTGTGAATGGTTTCAGTAAGACAAACAGAGCAGTCACTGTGGGGACATCTACTTGATGTAAAAAACCAGCGCAGTCCTAGTGAATACCTGTGAATAGACTAACTCCATGAAAATATAGCACTGTTTCTCTGTTTTTCTCATGTTTGATCAACAGCACATAGAAAAGGGACCTTAGAAAAATGTTATCTTGGAACAGTCAGAAATCCTAGGAGGTTTGTCCCAAGTGAAGTCTTTAAGCTGAGCCTTCCACTTTGTGCGTCTCATGACAGTGTGCTTGTCTTGTACCTTGTCAGAGGTTTTGTACATCAGAGACCTTGCTACACTCCTGAGCCTGCTGGGCAAGATTGTCTCTCATAATGTTCATGGAATTGCTTCCACGGAGCTGAGCCTTCAGTTAATAAGGGGGTGTTTGGGCAAAGTACTAGTGTGATGGGGAAGAAAGGCTGCATCTGTTTCTCAGTTGTTACTTTCTGATATCTGACCTATTTCTCCCCAAAGGCAAATCTTCCATCTGCCAACACAGGCTCTGTACTTTTGCAGTGGTTGTAGAAGGAACAGATGTATGGGCCCTGAAGTCCCTGATGTGCTTGTACCATCTCTGCTGCCTGGTGCTTGAGAGCTGAATAGCAGCTCAGGGATAACAAAACGGGCTGGCATTGCTTCACCAAAGCAGTGAGCCCTCACAGAGCCCAAGGGTCACAGGCCATGCACTGATTGCACTGGGGGTGCTGCTGAAGCTGAGGTGGAAGGGAGCAATTACCACAGCTGATTTTCATATTCCTTCCTTTGCCATCCACTCGTGTTCATTCATTCTGACAGAGCACTCAAGGTCTTCCTTCAGCACTTGTGCTCTGCAATTGTTTTCCCCACAGTGATGCTGCAGGATTCCATTTGTTCATTAAGTTGAGGTCCTGAAATGAAAAGCCTTTTTAGCAGACATTAGCATATGTGATACTGTGGATTTGCATGTTAATGCACTGTGAAAGCATGGGAATGGCATGGCAGAGAGCCATGCACTGAACTGGCTGGGGGTTGCTGCTGGTACTGGGATGCTTTGCATGCCATAGGGTATTAGAGCTCTTAGATGCATGAGGAATGCAAGATGGTCAAGTGTCTGGGGAAACTGGCAATCCCCTTCTGTGGATTTATCATGGTGATTTTCAGCTGCTGATGGCTTTAGGAAAGAACCAGTCAGAAATGCCAGAGCTTTCAAAGTGGAAGCAACTTGGGGTATAGCCATCTTCCTTAATGACACAAGTACAGGTACAGGGAGCTTGCTGCAAAAATAAATGCTTCCAAGTGGAAGGATAGAGTTAGTTTCAGTAGTTGTGACACTGAAATGAAGTTTCAGAACACATAGGACTGACTTACTGTTGCACTGAGAGAACAGCTGTCCCTTTCTGGTTGAAAATTGCTACAGAAAATGTCAACTAATGAAAATTTTTTTCCCTAGCACCTTATAGGTGTGAAGTTGATGATACCTGCCAAAGTCCTGGCTCGTGTAATCAACAGCAAGGTTTATATTGCTTTCTGATCAATTGAAAAATGGAACTTCTTTCAGGTAACTTCTGCCAATATCCAGTGGGCCCTGCAGGTAAAATCCTGGTTTTGCCTACTTACCTCTACCTCGATGAGCTCATTAGAACAGCTGTGCTGGAGCTAACATTTTGCATTCCTGGAATTTTTTTCCTTACTTTCAGTCCTATTAGAGAAGTGTGATGCATCAATCATTCGGGTGTTAATGTTTTTGGGTTAAACGGTAGTGCTGTGGCTTCATTTCACAGTGCTGTAGTGTAGCCCGATTTAAAATCTGCAAGGCAAAACAAAACTGTGGCACTTTAGTTCCAATAACTGTCAGCTGGATGAGTTTAGCTAAGTCCTCACAACTGTTAGTAGAAATTAGTGGGAAGGGCAAGGGTATGTGGAATATTTAGTCTGTTGTAATCTAAAGCTTTGGAATTTAGCAAGCTTTTTTTGGATTAGTAGATGCTTTATGCTGGAGAGCTAGTTTTCATCCAGAGGCTTACTCTACAGGGATGGACTACTTCTATGTGGGTAATTGTGTCATAAAGTCTGTTTCCTACAGCATTTCTGTAGAGGTATTTGTCTTTCCAGATGGCTTCTAACCACTCCTTACAGGTATTCCTAATAAGCTGTCTTCAGGCAAGGCAAAACATCACCAAGCTTTTGCAAACGGCAATGCAAAACAGCTGTGGATGCTACCAAATTATCAGGCCACTAACACTCCTTTAGGGTTTCAAATGATGATACTGTATGTTATCCCATCAGAATCTGCTCCAAACCCACAAAATGTTCCAGAGAGTTGCCACCCAGAGCACTGGGGCAATGTTAATAACAGTAATGACTCTGTAGCAATGGATGAGGCATTACTGTAGATAAATGAAAAGCCACCTTTCTGCTCTGGAATACACCTGATGGCAGACAAAGTCACTCCTGGAAAAACAATGCTTTCCTTTTCTAGTTGATTTTGGAAGTTGTCACCATGTGTTTTGTGAGCTACAGGTGCATTGTGTTTTTAGAGTACTTAGGCAATAATATGAAAGCCTCTAAAACTCACTGATTACCTTCAGCTTTTTTAACATCCAAAGTACAGGAGTGTAACAAGTCCAGAGAGCTCTCCAAAGCAGTGCAGAAGCAGCAGCTGGAGGTGGTTATGCTATTCTGGAGTTGATGTTTTTATTTTTGTTAGTCTCTTTTGCTTCCTCTTGCATGGTCTGAGATGTGTTACACAGAAACCTGCTGAGTGCCCAATACATGACTGGCAAACAGTCATACATTCTCTGAGAACATTTTAAATGAAGCTGTAGTGTTTCTTGCAATGCCTGTTATTTTGTATGAAGTTAATGGAAAGGGTCTAAATATGTGCACATCCTTGCCAATAGCAGTGTGTTTTGTATGCAGAGTAAGCGTTTTTGTGTGCTTTTACTTTCTGAAGTAAAAGCTCTAAATGTTGATTCCAGGAGTAAAAACTCTAAACGTAAATTCCAGGAGTAGGTATCTCTATTTCTGAAGTTTATATATCTTGCTACATTAGTCTGACTAAGAAATTGTCCTTCTTAGCCTGCCAAACCACTGTAATTGGTGTGCAGTTTCCAGTTTTGTAGTGGCAGAGTATATTACATCTCTTGGTAAAGGTCCATTTGTAAGTTTTTGGTATTCACAGTGTTTTCTAGATTAAATAGAATTGCCCCTTGTCACTTTCTTTATTATCAAACAGAACCTGAGGGTCAGTTAGTAAGGCTTTATTTCCAGTTTTTTCAGTATTTACCCCTTTCTGCTGAAATATGTGGAAAGTCCTATGGTGAAAACCTACAGCAAAAAACTGTTTACCATGGGTGTCAAAAATTATAATACATATAACATTGCTGTGAAATAAAGCATCATTATCCCAAAAGTAAAATGTAAGCAGCCTGTGCTAAGGCAAATGCACAGTCAACTATGCAGACTGAAATTTTAATACCATTTACTACTGTGTTTTCTGCAGTAATTGGTAAGCTATTGAAAAAAGCTCTACTGTCTACCAAAAGTAGATGCTATGAATAAGTTAAACATGATATTTTCAAGCTGTTTGGGATTTAATGTTGCAGGGCCAGACCTGCAGATCTTGCTCAGACTGTAGAGTGATGTGAGTTTTGTCTGTAGGTTGGCAAATTTTGTACTGAACAGACTTGTATCAGCAGGATGATGTTTTATTTGGCAGTAAAATGATTTTTCTTCTCAAGATGCCTCTCTACACTGCAGGATGCTAATAGCAGTAGATCAGTACATACCTGGTCATCTGGAAAACCCAGCAGTGTTGTGGTGCAGAACACATTCACTGCAAAATCGTGAAGAGTTTTACTTGAATTCTAACCATTGCTCTTCAGTGAGACATTGCCCATTGCTACCTCCTTCCTTGCTTTCACTGTGTTGGGTCCGTGCCAGGATAGTAATGCTGTTTTGTACACTGGGCTTTTAGGATGAGACATTGACATTTGTGGATTAATCTTCTGTTACTGAGATGGCTTGTGTGTCAGGAAAAAGCCCAAACTCCCAACTGTTCGTGGCAGAGTCTCTTGCACCCATGGTGGGGGGAATCCTAACTTCTATATCTGTGCATTCCTTCAAATGGAGGAGTAGGAGAAGAGTGAAGGACAACTGTACTATTTGAGCTTGACCTTTTTATTTGGAACTGCTGCATTTCAAAATCAGAAAATTGAAAAAGTGCACTGAAAAAGAGGGCTTTAGAATACAGGACTGAGAGCCAAAACCATGGGCTTTGTTCTCAGCTCTACTGTGAGTCTCCAGGGCTGTGTTTAGATAAGTAGCATCCTTGCTCAATGCTTCATTTTCCCCAGGTGTAAAGCAAAGATAAGGATTTGCAAAGAATTAACTAATGTTTGTAAAGGGCTTGGATGGCAAGGAATGAAAAAGAATCATGAAGACACAAGGCAGCCGTGCAGTACTTTGGCTTTCATGCGTCTACTACCAAAGAGGCTTTTGCTTTCCTTAACAAGCAAATGAAATTGATCCTGGGCTTGTCTGTCCTGAAGTTAATTCGATCTCTCTAAACTGATTAATTAAACATGTTAAATGTAAAGAACTGTGGCCAGGATAGATTAGAAGGGCATGTGGTTCTGTAAATATGGGAGGGCACTATGCATAAAATCTTCAGTATGAGGGACTTCCCTGAAGGTCACTTAAAGGTGTTTGGGTAGCAGTCAGATTGTTCCTGCTGCACTGCAGAGAGGGAAGGAACTGAAAACAAAGGTGGGAAAGGTCTCACAGGTGGAAAGGCAGGCGTAGCCCTAATTTTTGCCTAGAGAGAAGCTCTAAAATTAATTATTTAAATTTAGGGCTTTTATGCTTTCTTAGCTTGGGAAGTAGCAGGCCCTGGGAGACTTGGAACCCCGGGGTCTGATACCAGAGCAGACAGCTGGGAGATGGAACAGTGCAGGTAATGGTGCCAGGGTTGAAGTGGGAGTTTAAGCAGGGCCTTTTCCAGTTCTGCCCACAGCCAGGCACAGGACAGGAGAGAGGGGCAGCAGGGAGTGCTGCCAGTCACCGCGATGGCCAGCACGGAGCTGGCAGCAAGGAAGGCAGCCCGAGGAAGGACGGATTTCTTCCCAATGCCCTGGTCACCAAGTGATCCATAGCCAATCTGCTGGATCTGCTGCTACTAAACCTGCTCCCTACTCCTGCTCTTGTTTGGGATGGAGAGGGCACTGAGGACTCTCCATGTGACCAGCTGGAGCCCAGGTTGTGTGTGAAAGCAGCGGCCGTGCCTGCTCCCAGCGATTCTTGGAGACTCCTGAGCATGGCCTGGCCGAGCTGACAAACGTGGTGATGTGTAGAAGCAGCAACAGCAGATGGCAACCAAGAGCTTGGCTGCTGGTGCACTCAGGGCAATAATGGAAACATAAAGGGGTATTATGCAGGACAGTGAGGCAATTCCCAGGTCTTGGATCTGAAAATTCAGTATTTCTATATCAGGTAAGAAAAGAATTTAATGGAGTCATATGTCTGACAACGTGTTGGGTTTTTTTCTGGTTATCTGACTTGATCTAGTAAAAGATCCTATTACTACCTGCAAACTTTGCCATGTATAGAACTTGTGAACCTGTCATGTAACCACTGGCTTCTCCTCTGCCCTTCCTTCAACTTTGGTATATTAGAAAAATTAAAAGAATAGGAAACCATTTAGAAAAACACTGTAATTGTATATTCATTATTTTTCCAAGGCAAAAATAGAGCTCCTTAGTTTGCTAGATAATAACCCAATCTCTCAGTATTACACATCAATATAAATTTAATGGAGAGACCTGAGTGTCTAATGACAGCCACTTCTACTTGATCGGTTTGTTTTGGTAATTTAGAGCAAGAATCCAAACTTGTATTTAGATTTTTAAGTATGTGAAGCTTTTGAAGCTCCATCAGTGCCCAAAATCAGGGTTTTTTTCCTTTTGCCTTAGCCATCATACCACAGCAGAATTTGTTATTTCCAAGTCAAAGGAAGCAGTTCCTTCTGTCTCTTCAGATTTGGGTTTTGTAAGTTTCTTTAATGCCTCTGGTTCTATCATCTGCACTATGTGGAAAGCAGTAATTTGTGCTGACTTCATCTAACTGCCCTGAAGAAAAAATATGTTGCATATCACCAAGGAAAGGGAGAAAATTATCTATAATTTAGGGCAATAATGGGGTTTAATTCACAAAGTCTCATACCATCTCATGTACTGACAGATTCTACTATCATTAGCAATGTCTTGGGATTCTGTTATGTGGATTTAATCAGTTATGACTGAAAGGAAATCATTATGAGGGCCTCAGTTTTGTAACCACTCCTGGGGTTTATATCCTTTGTGGCAGTTGTGCTTATGAGACCTCAGGAGATGTTCATACAGCAAGCAAGGAAACCCACACAAATTATTGATATTTTGGGGGGTTGGCTGTAGTGAGGTGCTGATGCTGAATAACAAGCTGGGTCCTCCTCCCCAGCAGCAAACTCCTGTGGCAGCCTAGATTGATGGATGACATTTGGTGGTTATTTGTCGTTCTTAACCGGCCGGGGCTGTGCTGATGGCTCTGCCTTCAGCAAACAGTGCCATGTGGGCAGCTGCAATGCCCAAAGGGGACACACCTTCTCTCCATTCCCAGCCCATGGTGTCCCTGAGTCCCCTTCACCGGGGGAGCTCTACCCAGCAGCGTCTGTCTCCTCATCTCTGCCTTCCGCATTCACCTCACTGCTTCTGTGGTTTTTCCCAGTGGATGGAAATCGTGTTACATGACATGTAAGGCAATATATTGCCCCTAGTTTAAGAAACTGTGTTTGTGTCTGAAGAGATGAGGTATCTGATTGAGTAGGTAATACATTGAATTCAGCAGGTAATAGATCTGTCTCACTGGGTCATTTATTTATTTCCAGAGTAGTACATATAAAGTAATTAACCAAGTGTCTGGCTTACTACGTGTTCTGGTTTTCGTTTATCCAGTGTAATTGGATATGTAATATGTATGTCTGTGTGATTCCTCTCTAGCAGTCCATAAAATCTCTGTCAAATTGGGTTTGTGACATGTCTATCTCAGTGTGTGGTCAAAAACAATAGTTGCCCTGTTGTCACATAGAACTCAACAGCAGTCGCTCTGAATTTGGCCATGAGCTAAATATAAACATGAGATACATTTGCCTGTCAGTAAAGTGGTGTATTTTTAGAATTCAACTGGAACCTTACAATTTCTTATATATTGTTGAGGGTCTCCTGAGACTACAGTGTCTTGCATAGCCAAAAACCTATTTTGGGTTCTACCCAGCTCCACCTATATTCCATCTGCTCCTTATTTATGGCAGTCTGAAGCATACCAGCATGCAAGGGGACAAAAGCCATCCTGTTTTGACTAGGCTGGAACCATGTCTGTGATATTGGTGCAGTCCCATTTGAGGCACTAGGAGTAATTGATTTAGTGAGACTGGCACAAAACTGGACAGATCAGGTCAGATCAACACTGAACTAATTTTGTGAGGATTTTTCTTGCTGAATTTTTAAAAAATAAGTATTTTGTGCTGTCATCATTCCAATCAAAATGCTCCTGATTTTCAATAAGTTGTAAATATTTCAGACACTGAACTGGAGATACCCTGAGGTGAAATGCTTATAGTCTGATTGCCACTGATTTCCTTTCCCAGGGTTTTAAAAATACTTGCATTACTCTTTTTAAAAATTATTTTAGTTTAAATGGCCACTTTCCACTGGGAGCAGAAAGATGCTTGGTTGAAGCATGTGCACCCATACACAACTCAGAGCTAGGCTGGATATTTCTGCCTGCCCTACCTTGTGTCTGACAGATGTGTCCTGACTTCTTATTATTTGCATTACTTTTTTCTGCCTAAATACCATTTTGTTGAGGTTCCAGTTAGTTCTAAGTGCAATTAATTTTTGTAACAGCTGTCAGTGTGAAGTTATTTTTCACCTGAGGACAGCTGCTGAATGTGAGCATCTGAGAGAAAGATGAATCCTTTGTCATTGGAGCTGTGAGGTTTGTCCAAAGGAGGACACTCATCCTCCTGGTGACTTGAGTTTCTTTAGAGCCTGCACTTTGGGAAGATGATGTCCCTGAGGCTGCTGTCATTGAGACACGGAGCTAAAGCAGTCTTAGAATGTGACATGAAAAGGGCTGGAAATCAAGGTGTTGGAAAACAACTTCTTCAGGGATCAGTTATACTGGCTGAGAAAGGAGGAGAAATTGCCCAGAGATCTTATAATGCTTGATTTCTTTTTAAAGGCTAAATGTGTCAAGACAAAGAATTTTAATTTGCTGTTTGTTAAAGATTTATCATCACCCTTAAATTTAATATATGGGAATGGCTAATAAAGAGGCCGAAGGCCTTTCATAGTGTCTCTAACAATGTCAAGGGAAGCTAACCTTGATGAATTGTATCATTCCAAGATTCAAAAGCTTCTCTTTCAGATTAATCTCCTGGGTTTTGCTTAATTCTCACAAGAAAAAGACCTCTTTTGACATGCAAAATTTATAATTCACCAATAATCCAACTGTCTTATGTTTCTCTGAGCCTACCGGTTCTTTCTGGCTTTGGGCTACCAACACTGGGATCAGGGAGGGTGCAGAAAATGAATGACTGGCACAGGAGAGCAGAAATGTGTGGATGGTGAAAATACAAATATCTGTGCTGGGAATGAAATTGGATTTTCAAGCTAACAGAATTTCCCCTCTGCTCTCAAAGCAGATCTGTAGGGGTTTGTTAGCTGGAGCTGAGGGGGAGAGAGAAAGGGAAGAGCTGTTCATTAGTGCACAGATGCCTTCAAGAGGTAGCGCTGGGAAACTCATGTTGTATGGAACAGCTCTCTGCTTACTGAAGAATTATTCCAGACTTTCTGTCACCAAGGGGGTCTCTTGGTAAAACAGTTTCAGAGAAGGGTGGTCATGAGGGAGCACAGAATATTTGCATGTCATGTATTAGCTTTTTTCCCCACCATTACATTCCTCTCTGACTGAAGTCAGTTGCTGTGTGGTGGGTAGGTGGAAATATCACATCCCCCAGCTTTCCCAAGTTGTGCCTCTGCCAGCTTGTGTTCAGAGGACTCTCCTGCCTGATGTCTTACTTCCCACTACCCATCCCATGTCTGCGTGGGTTTCCTTGCCAGGGACACCTCCGAAGTTGCAGCAGTAGAATTGATCTGAGCACACGCACCATTAGTGGGAAGTGCTGTTTCCTTTAAACCAAGAGCCATGCTGTTTATATTCCAGTTATACTGTCCAAAGCACAGCTGACCTGGAAATGCCAGTCCAACCCATTTGTCCTGGCCCTTGTATCGTGTTTGAGCAGAGGGTAGCACAGTTGTGAGCCTGTAGGAAACTGCAGATCCCACAGGTCTTTTTTTTCCTTATGGTTTGCCAGGCAATTATGATCATCATATTGAGGTTTATCTTGGCTTCAGTGCTTTTAAAAAAAATATCTTCAGGGTGTTTCATATTACCTTATTGCGTAGACTTGGAAAATACTTCAGTTAAAGCAGATTAGTTTTTTATTAATATGATTTGTGTCCAGGCTGCTTTCAGGCACCTGCAATAAAAAGAGATGGAATCTCATAGAAAGGGATACAGAGGATAAAAGGCTCCCAGCTGGAAAGGCTATGCCTGATACTTCACTCTGTATTGAAGTCTTCACAAAAGATAGCTTTGAACCAGCTAGGGACTACAAAACTAGAAATGAGTGAATCTGTGTGAATGTTTGGTAAGTGCTGGAAACGACACAGTGCTTTCAAGTTTGAAGGGCTGCTATAACCACCTGCTCATGGGTATGCTGCCATCAGGAGCAGTGTGAGAGATGGGGATTCAAACCACAAGTACAGAGGGTCTGGAGGTTGTGCTTTTCGGCCCTGCAATGCCTCCAAGTCAGACAGGTGTCTAAGGAGACAGGTTCCTCTGCAGGCAGCCAGCTTGTCAAGACGAGAAGGACACTTCTCTAGGTGAGAGCTGTAAGCACTGAGCTGAATACCAGAATGCCTGGGGGGATGCCTGTGTGTACCCATGGGAGAATCCTTTGTCTGCTGTCTGTCGGCTCTTCAAAGGATCTGGAAACTTACACACTACAATGGATTAAGGCTCTCATCCCTCATGGTAGGTGGTGGGTTTTTAATATAGAGTAAACCAAAGTATTTTATTTGGGATTAGCACCCAGCTACATACAATATTGTGTTCTGTCATAATTTAAGAAGCTTCTACTGCCTAAAAACACCGAGAAACTCCAGAAACTCTGGTACCTAGTCTCATCCTCTTTAGTTGCATGGGTCATTCAAAAATTGCTTACAGCCGTGACTAGGTCAGACCCAGGAATTTCAGAACTGACTGAAAATGGAGCCTGGTTTGCAAGGCTGTTTCTAGTCCAGGTCCCCTGATTAATCAAGGTGAGCATATTGGGATTTCTCTCTGCTGCTGCTTGCCTGTCTGCAGAGGTATTGAAGTGGTTTGAAGTCTTGCCCTTCTGGTGAGCACAGCTTCAATCAGCTGTGAAGTTCCAAAGCAACTGGGGGCCAACTGGGCAGGAATGTGACCTGAATAGGAACCCTTGTTTTATCAGGAAAAAGGGCTAGGAATATAAAGCATAAAGTCACTACCCACAGGAATTAAGGAGATGGGCAAATCCTTGTTTGATTTGCTTTTTACTCATAGGGTATATTTTTCATATTAGGATGGTACTTACATTGTATCTTATTTTCCCAACCCCTCCTGTAAGTCTCTCACAATTTGTTAATCCCAATGTTCTTGTGAATTAACTGTCCACAAGACCCCTTTTACTGCTGAGTTTCCAGAGACATCCTTTCCTTCTCTAACTTTACTCTTTGCACCCTCTTACTCCTTCCTTGCCTGTACCCACTTCCTCCTCTTTTCCTTAACACCTCTGCTGGTTCTTCTTCTAATTTTATCACAGCACTGGGGACCAGCAAGTTGGCAAATGCACGAAACCACTTCACTGATGGCTCTTGCTATGTTTGCCAGTACCCAGCTGGAGAACTAAGTGCTGGTAAGCCAGATACAGTCTAGTTGCATTGAGCTGCATATTACTGTGAGATCCAAACCACCCACTGCTCTCTGTGCTTCAGCTGGTTCATTTCTGTGACAGCTCTGAGAGCAGCTCTTGAGCTGGTTTTGTGCACACTGGGTAGACCAGAGGGGTAGGGGAGCTAAGGGTAATCAGATGTTGCATTGTGCTGGTGCAGAATTAAAGGGAGGTGTTCTGTGGGAGCTTTTCACTTTTATTACTTACCTGGAGATTTACAAGTGCTCTTGTGAAGGAGGAGGGAGGCTGGATTCAGAAAGTAACAGGTGCAGAAACTGGTAGCTTTCCACATGAGAAAGGCTGAATTTTTACTTTTGCCTAACTATCAGTGATTTCTTCTCCCTCTGAGGTCAGTTATGCCATTTCTGCAGACCCAGATCCTAACCTGTGTAAAATCAGCATCGCCTTAATCAGGTGGGATGAAAAATGTGTGCTCTAAGTCTGGCAATAAGATATTAAAACTCCTGGTTATTGGCTCAGTATTTATTGCAAGCATTATTGGTTTAAATAATTAAAAAAAGGAAAGTCATGTGTTTCATTTTTACTTCTCTCACCATTTAGAGAACCATTTAGGTCCATCAGCAGGTTGCTGCAGGGGGAATTTTCTGATGACTACAGCATAGCAATAGCTGATTGCTTTTGTCAGGCAAAAGACAAATAGCCCAACTCCTGAGCTGTGGCTTCCAGGCCAGCTGTGTGTTCTTCTAGAGAGATTACTGTTACTGTGCAGCTCATGGGACATGATATTGAGCTGGTTTCTGGTACTTGCATTACAACTGACTCCTTGGGTTGTGTGTTTCTGGGGGAGTTGGATCATGAGCTCCTCCTGCTTGGCTCATGAGTGTGCAGATTAATTTTGACTTTTTTTTAGTCTTGCAGCAGTTAAAAAATAAAAGTAATCTACCATTATAAAGGATGATTAACTGGCTGGCTTTTATTTCTGCTAATTTACTTAATAAGTCTTCTAATTAGCAGGAAGATGGTAACAGCCAAAATGTGAGACAGTTCTTAATTATTTTTCTCTGTATCCAGGAGTTTTGTCTTAGAAGCAGGAAAATTCTTCATAACTGAATGCAACAGAGAATAGAGATGGTTCCTTCCACTGGTTCTTTGGTCTTTCATGAAGAGCATTTGGAGAAAGCCTGACCTTGCTGAAACCACTTGTTAGCAGGCAACCACCTGTCAGGGAGGAGAGCCATGGAAAGAAATCTGGCTTTTGCCCAGGATGTAGTTTCTTGTGTGATGTTCCCCATGATTCCCCTGATGACTTTGTTTCTGCATTGCGGGTCCAGCAGGTGGATTGGCTCTGTGGCACAAGCAGAGCAAGCTGCACACAGAGCTCTGTATCTGGTTTGTCTAGGTCAGATCCTTTCCTCATTCTTTTCCACAATTTCTCTGTGTTCGAGCAAGTCCCTTAGCTTCTCTCTGCTTCCTCACTGGGAAGTTGCAAGGATAAGTGACTTGCAAAGCTGGAGACTTAAGTCCTATGTTAACAGGGATCATACACATGCATTATATAACGTGACAATGTGAATTTTACCTATTCAGCTTGGTTCATGTGCCAGTCGAGCTTCACTTCACCCAGGATATTCAGTTGCTTTAGAAGTGTTTCTAAAAATTGCTTTAGTGGTGTCTGCTTTAGGCTAGGTTTGTGCAAAGAACACTTTCTTGAGACCAAAAAGAGCTATTTACAGCAGCTCGAATATCCAGCCAGTGGGGTAAAAACTGTGTTTTGTATTTGAGGAGAATAGAAATTCCAACTCGCAGTCCCAGTGGGTTTATTGACAGAAGGTTTTGCCATCCTTTTTTGAATCTGTTCTGTCAGAATGTGATTGTTTTTTAACAGAAAAAATCACAACTGATTCCAGAGAAATGGAATAAAATGTCTGAATGCTGGGCAGTATATCTTTCAACTGTATTTTTGGATGCCTGCTTTGGTAAAGGGCAATTATTTTGCTCTATGAGATTAAGCTAAACTGACAGAAAAGAGAGATAATTAATTCTAGTAAGGCAAAAATAAGCAGTAAGTTACAGTATACAGAGCATGAAAAGTGCATCTATGTATAGAAGCTCCTGCGTCTGAATCTTCATGCAGTCAGCTTCTTAGTAGGTCAAGTAGCACCTTCCTCTATTTGGATCATAATAATCAACTGGCCTCATCAGAAATTCGAAGTGACATTCACTTCATGTCTCCTTCAGACATTTATGAGTTCATTACCAGCATAATAAGGCAGTAGAGCTCACACTGAACATCACGACCTCTGAGTAATACCTGACACGAACATTTTGGCAAATAGTTATTGATTTCAGACCTCTGGAAGGAGGACATTTCTGATTCCACTCCTTTCTCCTGTGCTTGAAAAGCTTGTGTAGGTGTGTACAGCAGGGACTGCTCCTGCTGATACCTCTTCCAAGTCTGAGCAGCAGCATTCAGTGCCTTTAGTCCCAGGCTGTCTCATTTGGAGGTAGAACTGCATAGTAAGTCCGGGCAAAACCATCATTTGGTTTATCCAGATCATTGGGATGATGTTTTGGATCCTCCCTTGATGGGTTTGTCATCACACAGTGCTTTTATTTTAGGGTCTGAGCGAGGTGTATAATAAAATAAATATTTTGGCTTGTTTGCCAGCCAGTGAGGTTATTCTTGGGGATTGTAGAGACATACCTGATACTGCTGCATACATAGCAGAGTGAGGTGGCTGGGGAAGTCATCTTGCTTTTCCTTAGGCTGTTCTTGGCAAGGGCTAGATAAGCATGAGTTATACTGGAAATGAGTCCAGCCAAGCTTCTAGGAAAGGGGTGGTTTGGTTTTATTTCAGTGCTTTCCATGTTCTAACAGGACAGTCAGGGAAGCCTTTCGGGGCTTGTACACACTCTAAGCACCCTCCTTGTTAGACTCTTCTGTCTCCTCCAGCCAACTGGCTCAGCTTTTAAAAATTATCACCATGCCATGCTTTGGGCAGAATTATCCCTGTTACAGTCTCACTGAGGTCAGTGGAAAGATGAGACTGACTTTCTGGAAATGGATTTTCTGTCCAATCTGCCTGTATTCATTTCTTCCTCTTGCCTTTGTCCATGAGCTCACTCAAAACCAGCGTGGTTAAGTCGGGAGTATTCTGGGACACTGGATTTGTGCAGCAGATGCCGTGGAAGGCACTTAATGCTGGATGGATTGTTTTCTCTAACCAGTGTGTACGTTAAATACTAGGCTAAATCCTTTTGGATTAGATAAGTGAAGAGGAAAAGAGACTATTTCTGGAGGATATTTTCCTCCCATGCCTCTGATTTTTGTGTACTTACAAATTTGCTCTGAACTGGAATCAGCGGCTTTGGCACACTTGATCTTTTCAATCTATTCCAATTATTAAGATTTGAAGTAGCATCCCAAAAGAGTGCTGATTCCTTCAGGATGACACTGAGCAGTCAGCACAGCACTTTGTCACAGCTCTGTTTGCCAGCACGCTAAGTGCTATTTATATCTCTTATCTTTCCCAAGTCCTGGCTGGAGAAGAAATACAGCAGGCTGGGATCTGCAGACAGACCTCACATGAGCCCTGGTGTTCCCATTCACCTGTCGTGTGTCCTGTAATAGCAACAATGTCTCTTGCACAAATGCTCAGACATTCCTAAAATCAGCCATCTGGAACACTCATTCAGGGGATTCTGCCTTTCCCCTTGGGAAAAATCTTGGTCTTTTGTGAGAAGAAGTAAGGACACATCAAAGCTCCAAATGTGCACTGGGGCTTGAGTCAGTTCTACCTTTGCAAAAAAGAGTTGATTGTAAAATGTAGTGTTGATCACTGGCTAACAGGGAATAAGGAGTGTCAAAGTCTCTTCTGTTACCTTTGACACATCAACAAAATACCGGAACTACAACTATTCCTAAACACTTTTGATTTTTTTTAACAGAAAGGAGTACTGCCGGGGAGTAATAAGATACAGGTTTGTGAGTTTACTTTGCTGAGAGTTTAGTTTGCTCTCCTCTCCATTTCTCCTGCTTTTCTAGGCAGTCCTGACATGGTTCAATTTGCTGACAGGGACTTCAGCTGAGAGCTGATGTGTGCACTGTACAACATCCTGCACTAGCTGCAGGATCAGGAATGAGTCTGTCCTTTCAACTTCAGTTCAGCTGAGGCTGGAGCAGTGTAAAAGCAACTTATTTGCCTGCAGAGAGGACGGAAGGTCGGCTTTGTATCATGCTTCATCGCTTGCTCTCAGCTGAGGCACAGCTCAGACTCTCTCATTTCACAGCTGCAGGGTGAGCGTACAAACAGCAGCTTCTGCATGAAGGAGCAGAGGAACATAAAAGGTTAGGGCAAAAGCTGTTGTTTCCAAAGACATGGATCAAAATCTCCCAAGAACATCATCCACCTCTGGTCTTTACCCCACACATTCAGACAGATACATATGTGCACATGCACTGACTGGCAGCTTTGATGCATGAATAAAAGGAACAAAAATCAATATGTTGCCCACATTAGGAAGATAATGGTGGGTTATACCTCTGGTGCTGGGATCAGCTCTCTAGTGTGTAGTGAGCAGAGCTGTTACTAATGCTTTAGAGCAGTACAAGTTATTAATATTTAAATATATATGCCATTTCTGTTCCACTTTTTCTGAAGGCATGCTGTTATAGATCATGCTATCCCACAGAGCAGTAGACACACTGAGTGTCATGTTGAGGTCTTTTTCTTTTGTTAATTCAGTTTCTTTTAGCCTTCCCTATCATAGCATTGCTGGTAGAACTGCCATGTTGTCCTTGTAAAAATTCTGTGATGGGAAAACTGACATCAAGAAAAGGAATTTATATCAGATAATGCCATCTCTGACTTGCCTCCTTGCTAGAGCTCTCCACTCTCTGGATTGGGAAGTTCCTTTCTGCATAATGCAGAATCAAAGCAAAGGTGTTTTGAAAGTATGTTCTCCTGGTTTTGGGCTCCTGTCTTGCTCTAATGATAGGGGTGTTTTTTTAAGAAGTCACTGCCGCTTTCAGGATATTTGGGACTTGCAGGACTTTGAATGAAAAGTCAATGAGTAATTGGAATAGTAAAATTTACTCTACAAATGCATTTAAGTAGTTGGACACTGCCCTACTTTAAGACAGTGGAAAGTGTTGCAAAAATGGATGGTGCCTGGTCCCTGCAGGGCTGTGTGCACCAGGCTGTAGGTAAATCAATGAGCCCATTTATCACTAGCACTATGCCATAGTTACCAGAAAGTCCACCCATGAATGATGTGCACTTTTTTTGCTTATAGTGACCTGTAGCAGTACTCTCATAATGCAGAGGACTGTACAATATAATAACCCTTCATAAATACAGAAACTGGTGAAGAAACTCACTCCAAACTCTCTGAAATGTGCAAATACCAATAGTGGTTTCATTTATGAAGGACAATAACAGGCCGTTAGGAGTAAGCACGTTAGTTTTCTGTGGTATGAGATGAAAGAGCAGGGAGGAGGCTAAGGAACTGGAATGTTTTCTCTGTCAGTTCTCAAGGCAGGGCAGGGCACCTATGGCAGCAGCAGATGAGCCACTTTGCATGGGGGCACTCAGTATGTGCTTTCCATGTGTGGAAGCCATGAGCAGTTGTAGTGTCTCGAGGGGCAGTGGCTGAAGACACTATGTTTAAAACCTGGTCTAAAGACCACACAAACCACCATAAAGATTTTACTTGCCTTCAGTTGTTTCCTCTTGTGCAGGAAGAGTGATTTCTCAATAGCACCAATAAACTGAAGTGCTGCATTCCTGTATAACTACAGGGGCAACTGGGTGTCCATGTTAGCCCTCTGTGTCTGAAATCCTCTTCAACACAGTGTCACCTCCCGGTGCCAGGCAGTGAGGGCTGAGGCACTGCCTTGGGCTCTCCTTGCCCATGTCTGAGTTCCCAGGGGGATGATATGACTGTTCTGCTGCCTCCTTATGCCAGCTCAGTCCTGCCACATCCATGGAGCCACACCGTGACTGTGTGCAGCAGCTGCGAGCGAGCGCTCAGCAAACACTGCTTTCTCTGCAGCCATAGCCATGCAGGGAGATTAATTTGCTTCATCCCCAATTGAATTAGTTGCTCTTTATACATAATTGATTATTCTCCTTGGATCATCAAGTTTCTTAAACTTCGTGTTTACAGACAACTTCTTAAATGCCGGACTTGCAGATATTGAAAAGCGCTGTTAGGTTTCATGATTTATTAGTTCTTCTAACCTTTCTGTTATGACAGGCTGTTCTCTCTTTAAGGTGTTCTTTCTGAACCGGCATTAGTCGCACTTCAGCACGTCTTTGTCCTGCAGACATGTTTGGCAAGCAGAGCATTTGTGTGCTGCCCAGCCCTGGTGGCAGGGAGGGGGTGGCAGGGCAGTGGGAGGCAGCAGGGCTGCGGGGCCAGGGCACATCCCTGCACGGATTTCCTGGGACACTCAGGGGCCTTCTGTGAGAAACACTGAAACTGCTCAGTAGTTTCTGCCATCACAGCTCAACTGTATGCAGGGGGGTTAAAATCAATAAATAATCAGCTGTCTTTTTTTTTAACATAACCCCACTGAAAACGTAAGTAGGAAAAGCTGACTGGTAATTAACATGGGTAAGAGCAATCATGTTTGAGCAAATAAAGGTCCTGGCATTCAAGTTCCTGATCTCTGCTGGTGGTTTGGTTATACATAGAATGCCTAGAGAAGAATAAAAAAGAACAGATTAGTACTCAAAATGCAGAGATGTCTGCTAGGAAAAACTCATGTATTCTGTTTATCTTGATTTTCTTTTTAATAATTCCAGATATATCTGCCTTTTTACTGCCTATGAGTATCAAATACTTCCATAGACTCATTCATGATGACTCTCATATGACTGTATTTAGGAATAGAAAGTATTTTATTAAGAAGTATATTTAGCTAGCACTGTTTTACCCTTGCGTGCATTACGGTGTTTTAAGAATATTGAATTTGAATGCTCCTTCAGCGTTGTGAGATCTGTCTGTAATTCCTTGCAGTCACATTTAGATTTAATTACCTAAAATAACTTTCTATCTTTACCAAACCAATCAAGCAAGTTTCTTATTCAAGTCACTTAGTTGTGTGACTGTGAGGCAATTTAGTTTTGAGACAGACACTTTGAATGTGTTTATGTTTTGAATACAAATATAGATTTTCATGCTGTTATTATTCTGCTAATGATGGTATAGCACTGCTAACTATTTTTTTTTTCAGATTTAAATGTCTAAATAAAATGACAAAGGCTAAAGTCCAGGACTTCTGGAAGTATGATTACACCTGTGGATAATGGGGAGAGTAACCTCCTGTGTCCACTATCAAACTTCACAGGTGTGCACAGTCTACCCAAACTCTCCATTTCTTTCTGTTCTTGTTAGTTAATACAGTCTTTTCATTTAGAGATGAATGCATATTTCCTCTGGAAATTAGAAAACAATACTGAAAGCGCATTTATTTTAGATATTTTAGGACAGAAATTAAGTTGTAGCATTGCTTTTTGCATCCGTAACTTTAGATGGCTATAATTCAATATGCTGAAGTAATCTAAATATTGTGTCTGGTTGTGGCAGTAAGAGGGGATTTGGCAGTAGTTGATAATATAGTTGCTTGCTAAGTATTTGCACTGGTAAAATTGATCAATAAAACCCCCCAAAAACAGTGCACCAAAACAGTGCTGGGAGAGTAATCACAAATGAACCTCACAGGATGAACTTGGTAACTACTTGCAAGTAGTTTTTAATTCTTTATGAACTATAAAGAACAGAAAAGGCTTGTTTAAATCGTAAGGAAAGCAAAGTCTCCTCTCTGTAAAGATGCAATAAAATGCGAGTAATAAAGCATTAGTAATTTGTAATTACTCATGGACTTGAAATGGTTTCAGCAATACAGGGGTTGGGAGAAAAAGGCAAACTCTTTGGAGGTTGAATGTCTTTAAAGGGAACTAAAGGCTCTTACAGGAGGAAAGAACTGATATAAAATCAAGAAAACTGAATGGAAAGATGCCCCTCGTGGTTTATAGCCACCTGTAGGTGTTCAGTGTACGTATCCTGGGAGCAGCCATCCATCAAGCCCTTTGCTTCACATGAAGGATTCACTCCACACATGGTACCTTGTACTCCAAACTCTCTGGAGTTTGTTTGATACAAAGTACTTGGCTTTGCCATGGGTGAAGCCTCTAAATATTTAACAGCTCCTGTTGGTAAAAACCTGCTTTGTTCTTCCCTGGGAGGGGCTCTGTTTGAGGGGCTGTGCCCACTGTGGAGCTGCCCAGAGCTGAGCCATGCAGCAGGGCTGGGTCACAGATGCATGACATGAGTTTGTGCCACTGTGTGAGTTCTCTGAAGCTGAAATTTGCATATATTATAGCTCTGGGCTTTCTTTGGCTTTGCAATGTAAGTGAGGTTGTGACCTGAACAAGCCCAGGAAGGACTGCTTGAGACCATCAAGTTCTTTTTCACTTGATGTGAGAACAAATCCATTTTCTAGGATATGAAGTTAATTCCCTAAGTCACTGTCTCTGCTTTGTCCTTTTCGATTACTTCATTTGAAAGTCAGTGGCTATATTAAATAAACTCCTATTGGAGGTTTGGAATGTCTCCTTTCTAGCACATCCCCAGGGAAAATTATTTGAGAGAAATAGAGAGAAGACAACTTGGCAGCACTAATTCACCATTAGCTACCAATTATATTTGTGGATGGTCAATATCATACCAGAAATAATGCAGGATGACTTAATTATCTGCTTCATGATGCTGACCTGCTTCCCTTTTCTGGTTAGCCCACTTAAGAGCATAAAAAAAGCAGAAAAGAGAGGAAGATACTAGCCGGCTCATTTTATGGTTTGGGGTTCTTTTAACATTGAAAGCTTTACCTTAAGAAGTGGGACTTGATTTTGTCCTTCCAGCCTGGTGCAAACCACAGGCACTGCCTATCCAGAGGCCTTTTGACCCACATGAGGCAGGTTTGTTTTTCTTAGCCTGGTTTGTAGATGGTGCTTTTAGCAGTGATGGCAGAGGATGACAGTGAACCAAGGGAACCTCATCTCGGTTTATCCACAGTCCCTCACCTGAACTGCTCCTGCATGTGCAGGACTGCAAGCAGCTAAGCTTGCTTGACTGGAGAAAGCCATGATTTAGTAGTCAGTGTAAATAAGAACAGGATTAAATTATCACTGTGACATGGCACTGGCCACAGTTCATTTTCAGGGCTAAGCTTCACGTCAGCTAACTCTCAGGACTGACATGCACTTGGCACTGCATTAAGTTGAAAGGGATAAACCAGCTGTGACCCCTTGCTCTGCTTCCCCCCGTGCCAGAGAGCTCAATGGGCCACAAATCAGCCCCAGACAGGCTGCAAGCTTTGGCCTGGAATATGAGTGTGAGTCAAAATTGAATGTGATTGGCCTTGAAGTGCAAGACTCAGGAAGGCAGTGGTTTGGGGGTGGGTTTGTGTGCTGGTCTCTGTGGGGAATGGCAGTCCACCTGGGCAGGGCAGGCAGCAGGGAAAGAAAATGTCTCAGGAATGGCAGTTTAATCCACTACCAATTGCATGGCATTTTAGATGGCAAGCCATGGAGTTTCAGTAGGAAAATTAGAGGTTCCTTGCATATGGACTTCCATTGTGTACCTTAGTTAGGAATAAAAATGTGTTTCTTCACTTCCACAGAAAAGAGCTGAGGGTTTTCAGCTAGCTGTAGTTCAAGACCATTTAAGTCATATAATCTTTTACAAAAGTAGTTACATGTAGTATCTAGTATCTAAAGCTGTGCTTTATAGTGCTGATGCCCACAGCACTGAAATGAATGTTTTACTGTTTTTAATTTTGCCCATAAATATGAAAGAGCTGTCTTACTCATTTACTGGGTCCATACTACAATGACTCCATTAATTTGCCTTTTTCCCAGATGTGAAAAAGGCAGGGGTGGTCTGTTTTTTACATGTGTAATAAGAAGCAGTGAGAAATGCAATCATGTTCCTCTTTGTATTATTTGTCTGAATATTGGCTGTTTGCCCAGTTGCTTTTCATGCAACTACTTGTTTATTAGTCTGATTCAGTTGCAGTTTCTTTGTATATACCATAAAGAGAGTTACATGCAGAGCAGAGAATTTAAGGTAATTTCAGACAATACAACAGTTCCCTAATCCTCATAACTTTATCATTTCACAACTAAAGGATTTTAGCTTTTACCATTCTTTCTTTATATTGTATCTGTGGTTTTTTAAAAATTTTTTAAAGTCATATAAATAGTAGAGAAAATAAATAGACATGTAAAAACTTAAAACTTATTGAGGATAGAAAGATGTGTGATACATTAATAGTGGTGAATTTTTACAGGAGCAAATGCAAGTTTTTCAGGTATATTTCCAGTTATATTTTCCAGGTATATATGGAGGACATTGGTTACATGACCAAAAAAAAAAAAAAAAAAGCACCTTTTAATTCAGAAATTGCTTGTAAGGTGTTTAGCTTAATCCACTCATGACCAGCTGGAGGAAGATTATGCAGTGAGCAGGAGCCTTTCAGGACTGCTTGAGCAAAGGCTCAGGCTGGAGTCAGGACACCAATTGTTGAAGTGGCTCAGGTCTGCAGCATGATTTTGGGCTCACTGCCTCTACCCCACAGCTTTCATTTCCCCTTTGACCTTGGCTATATATTTTCTGCTTAGGGTGTTTATGTATTATGAGTCAGATTCCCTTTGATGAAGTGCTTTTGCTATGCAGTCATGATCTCTGCTTCTGAAATAATGTTTCATTAAATGTGTCTGGATGAGAGGCCTCTCTCAGACTTCTAATTTAGGAGCCATTTGAGACAAGCAGATCTTTTTTTTTTCCCAGTATCAATGATTTTTAATTGGAGCTGCATGTTCAATGCAATCAGAGAAATATTTTAATTTGCTTTGCAGTGTTGTCTCCTCTTCATGGTGTATTAATGTTGCTGAAGTAACTACTCTTGAAATAGGCTCCCCAGCCAGGAGGAGGGAGGGGCCCTGCCATGATGAGTATTCTCTGGCCCCTACTATGAGGATGAGGATCAAGAAGCCTCTGAGCTTCAGGTGCAAGGGAGGCTGGTGATGGTGTTTGTTTTCCCCTGGGGAATTTAGACTTACTGTTCCCCAGTGAAATCCTAAAGGGATAGTGAAAAATATGACATTATCAGCCGCGTGTTGTACTGGTTTGGTCAGGGGCTGTCAGTGGGGAAGGGACTTGCTAATGAGCAGTGAAAGGAGAAGCAAACAGAGGGTGCTCTCTCCATTCTTAAAACTAGGTCAGTCCTCATTAGGCAGCATTTTCATATGTCACATAACAGATAAACCCCAGAGTGCAATACTTCTTTTCTGAATATAAATGGACTTATGTTAGTTCTGTCAGTGTGAGAACCTACCTTGGACTGCACTCTTATTTTAGCACTAATGTTTGCCCAGCTCCTGCAACATGTTGGGCATTACCTCGTTGGAGAAGTTTATGGCTTGCCTTCAATTTACTGTCTCAAGCACTGCAATCCTGATTAGCTTTTGCAATAAACATGTGCAAATTATGCTGTGAGTGTTTCAAATGGCATTTTCATGCTCATAGCTCCTGGCTGCTAATCAACATGCAGAAATGCCCTAACATTTAAAAAGCTTTGGCAAACTTCACCAGAATGACTTGCTAAGAGCAAACTGCAACATTAAAGCTTCATTTCACTGGAGCTGCAGGGTTTCGTGTGCCCATTCAGCTTTGACATGACCCCTTCAGAGCTGAAGTTGCACCTGCTCCTAAGATGCAGACTTTTCATCGTGTGCTGGTTTTGTTCACGTAGTTCACTTGAGAGAAACCCCCTGGAGTGATCTGGAGGAGTGAAATGTCAGTAAGGCTGGGATCCTTATGCTTTTAAGGCAGTAGCTATAGAGCTAGCATCTAATGTGTTTGTCTTCCTGTGTACTTGTTTGTTTGGGGTTTTTTTTAAAACTACTGGTAAAAGTAAGGTCTTGATTACGTTTGGAAGGCTTTGAATCTCCTCTGATGGCCCTTTTGATCACATCTGGTCACTGAATAAAGTGAGAGCATGTCTTTAAAAAAATTTCCTTCTTCCAAGTTCAAATATATCTTTACTGTGAAAATACCAATTGAAAAACCTCACAACTCAAATATATAGGCTTGATAAAATTTCCAGTTTCAAAATACCCTGCAGCTCTACACTGACTTCTCTTAGACCTGTACGGAAAAGACCACAAATAATTGAGTAATAAATACATCTGGATTGGCTACTGACATTAAAATATTAGTCTACAATTTACAACTTTCAGTGTGCAGTCAGTCCATAGTAGTTTGAGAGCATGAATTACAGTGCTGTGATATGTTCCAGCTTTCCTTCTGGGGTTGAGAGGTAGCTCTGTACTAGCCTTAGGTTGTTATTCTCTCATTCATTGCTTGCAATGTCCTACTGAAATATTGTATATTGTTATATTTACCAAGGCACCATGTCTCAAAACAAACACCTGAAAATAAGAAATTGAGTAGGGACATAGAGAAGCAGAAATGAATCTTCTCTCAGTAGCCCAAGGCTGAAAACATTTAAACACTTGAAGGAGAGTTCTCTGCACTGTTGGTGGCTGCAGCAGCTCTCGGATGCCCTGGCTGAGAATTGGACACCTCTGTACTAGGCCTTGTACAAAGTGCTTTTCCTTCAGCATTACCCTTAGAATCTTCAGCCTTTTGCTCACAGTTTGTGATGCTGCCTCAGGGCTTACCTCCCACTGGGTTCTCAGGCACAGCGAAGGCAGAAAGAGGCACAAAAGCCCAGGCAGGTCTCTATTGATGAAGTTGCTGCTGCTGCTGCTATTGTTATTGCATTTACTTGTCAAGTGCCAGCAGATTTCTTGATACTGTGCCAGAGGGAGGTGGATGTTTCTTGTTGTCTTGAGTTTAAAATCTAAGTCCCACCTCTGTGAGCAGTACAGCCTTTGTTGATGCTTTCAGCTGTTTTTTGTAGTCACACTAACAGCAAAAACCATTGCAGCGTCTGATCCTTGCCAAGCAACTGGATACTAATGCCTTGCAACACTGAGGAAAAGAAAACTTACAGGCATGATATTAGCTTGCTTTTGAAACATGGGGCTGATCTGAAAGCATTTTCCTGTGAGGTATATGACATGGTGGATTTGAAAGAAGAGAGAATAATGCTGGATTTGAGTAAAGAGGTGAAAGCTAGTGCATGGAGCATGGAAGGAAGTGAATGATAAGGGGACAGCTTTGGAAGAAAGCTGGAAAGGAAAGTCTGGTCAGAGAAGAGGCTTGTTTGGCAAAAGAAAGGGGGTCATAATTAATGTATGACCTATAGGCTGGCTCACAAAGTAAAGGAAATCTTGGAAAGTAAGAAACGTTAATGGAGGAAGCTGAGCCATTATGCTTCTTTGTGCCTTTGAAAAATATCTTGCTTCATGAGTATCAGATTCTTTCCAGAATGAAGAATTCTGTTACTCCCCAAAAGCCTCACCTGTGCCTGCATTTCTGGGGTGCCATGGGAAGCCATGGCTGCCCCACCTGGTCAGCTCTTCACTGCTCCTCCACAGGACAAGCTCTGCACCTGCAGTTCTCTTAGCTATAATATGCTTCCTTTTGGCTCTGGGGCGTTCCTAACAGCATTGTAAATAATGCATCAGGACTGTCCATCTTCATCGTAGCAGACACAGTGGAAAGATACTTGAGGAAACTGTAAACTTGCTTTTTTTCCTCTGAATCTTTCCAAATGCTTCTGAGACTCACGTGAATGTTTCTTCCCCTATGTGTACATAGACATTAAGGTGGGGTATCATATTCACCACTGCTTTTGAATATGGGGAATGGGGCTGAGTGTGTTTCAGACCTTAGGAAAGGTCTCATCTGATTTCACTCACTGATTGTTGCTGTGTTTGCTCCTGTGCAGTTCTGTAGGTGAAAACAGAGTCAGCAAAGGATGGCATTAAATCAACTCTAAGGACCGTTACTGGGCTTTTAAGAGCTTGGGAACAGATTTTCTGCATTGTAATTCAGCCCCATTTTACACAATATGTTTGCAAATAATTTACTTCTTTGTGTTCCAGGACTTGGAAATCACATCCTAGGGTCCCGCTCCAGTACATATTGATCTGCAGTTATTCCAGACAGGACAGTTTATACCTGCAGAAAGCTTCTCTGCATTAACCTCATTAAAAAACCCACCAAAACAAAACAACAAAAATCAAACAAAAAAACAACTACTACTTTCAAAAATTCAGAAAATTTAAAGCTTTGTATTATCAGGTAGTACCCTTACTATTTTTTATAGCAGCCTTCATTTGAATGCCATTTGAATATACTTTATTTGAGGAATAAAGTGTAGGAACCAAGGTGTAGAATATGACATTGATTATCCATGTAGGGGGAACCTAAAAAACTTAAGAATGTGGGCCTTGCCCTGTGACAGCACAGGGTCTGTTCAGCTGTGGGTGAGTCAGAGGCTCTGGATCCAGTACTGAGTGTAATCCTTGTTGTGCAGTGACCTCTAGAGCTGGAGGGATGGCAGAGGCTGCTCTGCAGCTCTCTGCTGCTCTGTGACTGGCATCTGCAAGTGCAACCCACATGTCAGAAGCAATCTGCCTAACTGGTGCAGAGAAACCCAAGGGCTTCCAGAAAAAGTTAAACTTGTAACAACCTGTCCCCGTTTTGTTATGAATGACAATCATGAGATAGCTTACATGTGCCAGTGACATCAGTGTTGTAAAAATACCACAGATACATTCTTATAAAATCCATCAAAGGGAGCCAAGAAATGTACAATGATGGCAAACTTCTGTATGTGCAACACAGAATTCCTGGCACAGTTATTCCAGAAGTTTAGCTGCAAGTTGTTTTACTTGAAATTATTTCTACTTCTTGTTCCATTTTCTTTGTTATGGATTCTTTTATTTCCTGTGCAAAGGTTCTAGATCATGTATTCTGGTGGGGATTAGTGTTGTTGATAAGCAGAGATTTGTCAAATAGAAAATCTCCCTGTCCAGAGGCGGTGGTTGTTGTATACACTGTGACACAGTATTAGGTATAAAATTGTTTAAAACGAGAGCCCTGTTGCACTGAGTTCTGCTGTGTACTCAGGAACATCATCCCTGCTCCAAGGAGCATCTATTTATACTGTCCCATGTAGGGACACCAACTGGTGGAGGAAGAATATTCTTCTTTCTCTGGAAGATGAGCAGGGAGCAGCTTGGACAGATCATGCAGGAAGTTTGGGGAAAATACAGTTTTTAATTGAGCTGGTAAACTGCATCAGAGTTGGTAGCCTCAGCATTGTCCTCTCTTTCAAATATTACGTTTGAAATTCTCCAGAATTACAAGGTTGTTGTAAATTACACCAGGAAAGACTAACGAGATCCTCAAAGGTTTTAGAAGAATTTCCAGTATATCCAAGTGAGGTGCAATTATGTTATGTTTGCGGATTAAGCTTCTCTGTTCTGGGCTAACATATTCACCTAGTTCCTGATTACAGCAAAGAGCTTAAGGAGTGTCACACGCAATTCCTGCAGTAATGGCCTGACTTTCCTGTAGCACTGCTTCAAGCTGTTCTGTCCTCTTGGCCCCCACACAAACCCCTCTATCACAAGGTCTGATGATGTTTGGCCACAAATACGCTTCTCCAAATAGTTGATTTGACTAAAACCTGACTTTTGCTTCCTCCTTTCTTGTTATCCATTTTGCATGGTGCTAGTGGCACTTCGGTGCCTTTCCACATTTCACCACACACAGGAAAGCAGGCAAGCTTTCTCACAGTTCAGCTGCAGCAGATAGTGGAATTACAGCCAAGGGCAGGCAATCCGAACGGGGCAGCCGTGGGACACAGCTCAGCCTGTGGGGTAGGGCTGTGTGCTGGGGCTGCTTACACCTGGCTCAGGCTGGTGTTCTCAGACACTTGTGCCTGTCAGACAACATTAGCTGTGAGCAGCTGCTTCCTAACATCTTTCAAATCTCTTTGGAACAAAGCCTAGAAGTTCAGTAACAGAGAGACAAATGGCACTTAGAATGGCAATCCTGCTGTTCAGTGCTTCTCTCTGAATGATTAAAAACCAATCTTAATATGCTGTTAGCTAGCACTGACAGAGGAAAAAGGAAACTGGCCTCCCCATGGGACATTTATTCATCAAGTAAAAACGTGTTCCCTCATTTTGCAGCTGAAGTATCTGTGTGACACGGTGTGTGCTATGGGTGCTGTACAATCAGTGGGCACCACAGAATGCTGGGTGGGCTCTGCCAAAAGGCTCCAGACTGTGGTTTGCTTCTCCAAGAGCAGCCTTGTGGGCTTTGTAAGATACACACAGATTTACAGGATGCTAAGGAGTGAGCCTGGTTCTTGTCTTTCCAAAGCCAGAACAATTACTGTTTCAACACAAACACTAACTGGTTTTTGCTTCCAACAAGATTTGTTTTAAAACATGTTGTAAAAAGACAAAAGAAGTAGCAAAATAGAAGCAAAATAGAAATCAAAGGTGTTACTTGACATGTATCAAATGTTACCTACTTCTGCAGAGCTCCAGGCATGCTCAGCACATCTCTCAATTTTTCATTCCCCAGCATGAAAAGAGCATATTTTTCACAGAGCAAATATAGCAAGTAAGCAAGAAGAAGGTCTGGTGAAGCAAATGCTTGATATAGTCAAGGGCTCAATTATGCATCAGTGGATTCAATTTATAGGGTAGAGAACATCAGTCTTGGACAAAGTCAGTCTCCCACACAGAGCACTAAAGTACACGCTGACAGAATGAATTAAGTAGAGTGCTAGCCAGAAGTCACGTCTTCCAAAAGGTAATTTGATTCAGTCCTACAGAAATTAGACTCCAGAAGTGGAATATTTACATCTCTTGCTTGAAATCACTTGGAATGTGCAGAAGAAAACAACCTCAAACATGTTTATTATTGTCTGGCTTTTTTTGTGGTGAAAACTTTTCCTTGGATACAAGTGTATCCCTTCAGAAGTAACTGAGTTAGAAGACACTCAGTACACTTGGTTTACAGAATCTAAGCATATTGGACTATGTCAGTGATAAATTTTTCCCAGATGTGTTTTGATACAAGTGAGTTCTTTGTGTGACATTTGGATAATGCAGGTGGTACAAAGGACTAAAGAGCATCACAAGTCATCTTTATCTGCTTCTCTTCATTACAGGACCAAGAAAATCTTATTTGTGAGAGTGATAAAGTTGATCCTTGTGCTCTTGGTACTTATGTGCACTGCTTTAATGCACAGAGCATCAAGCATCACAAATGATAAAAGAACAGTGTTGAAGGCTCAGAATGAGGTCAGTTGCATTTCTCTTTGTGTGACAGTAAAAGCTCTTGTGTGACTGTGGTCTGCCTGTATGTGACCCTAGGAAACCAATACACCTTAGCCTCTGCTGTTGCAGACAACCAAATCCTGGCTTTCGAGCATTCCTGTATGGGCTTGTGCATCTGAACACGTTAGGTTTGTTCCCATTACTCCTGTTGGATGGAGGATTATCTTTCAGAACCACCTGTCAGATTTGGAGATTTTTGCTTTTCTATTGGAAAAACTTTTATAGAAGCAGAATGCATCAAGTAGCCAAAACCGGAAGGTTTTTGCTTCAAATGCAGAGGGGTAGAGAGTCACAATCAAACTGTCTTAGCCCTTCAGTTTGACTGAGGCCTTGAAGTTCCATCTCAGGTCCTGGATGGTGAAACCCTGGCTTGCTGCCAGAAGAAAGGAAATGATGCATTTATCTTCAGTGTGTTCTGCTAGAAAAGCTGCCATCAGTTTCTATTAGCTGACACAGAGGTGAGCAGATACAGAGTGAGTTGTGGTGAAGGACTCTATGTTCCGTGGCCTTTCACAAGCCTCCCCACCCATATATAAAAGGCTTGGAGATTGTTTGGACCTTCTCCAAAACACAGTGCCTCATCTTCTTCCCCCAGCTTCATTCCACTAATGAGCTAGCAGCTCCACCTGAGATTGGTAACAATGTGTTGACATCAGACCTCATTTTTCTGTGGCCTGAGCAATCTGCTTGGCACATGATCTGAGGGTCAGGTTATTGCAGTGAGCTGTACAGTGTGTTTTGTAGATATTTTTCCCTCAGTTGTTGGCAGGGCCCCAGGCTACTGCGGCTCACTCCATTGACTCTTTCACTTGCATTTCCAATTTTCTTTGCATGAAAGCTCAATCTATCACAGGCAGCCTTTCCACTGGCCATTAATTCTCACTGACTGGCTGATTGACTGCGCTCCCATGAGGCATCACTTTTGGAAGTTAATAGGATTACTAGAAATGCAAGAATGGTGACTTAAAAAAAAAAAAAAAAAAAAAAGGAAGGAGGTGATAGCCAATTTGTCAGGATTCATACAGTGAGTGAGTTCACCTCTCTGAGTTATCCAAAATTGCATTTGACTGATAGCAGCCTTAATGGACCAATTGTCATTTTGATTGACAACTCTACAGCAGAATATAATGAAGCTGGTATATATTAAATGAAGTTGCAATGACAGTGGTGGCTCAGGGCTGTCAGCAGGGTACATCCAAACTGCAGAGCAAGTGTGGGCCCAAGGCTGTGCTTGAGCCCAGCCCTGCCAGCCATTCCTCGCTCTCCCCACAAGATAGACTCAGGGCCTCTCTCAGGGCATCCTGGGCTCAATGCCTTTCTGCAGTGGGGAGCAGGACAGGGCTATCATGCACTGAGCTCTCTGTGTTTAGTCTGCTCTGCAAACAGCTTAACTGCTCCGGGAGTCCTGCAGCATGGCAGGCAGGACTGGAAGGCAGATGGAGTGTGTCTGCTCCTGTGATGCAGCCCAGGTGGTAGGCTTACACTGACAACAATGGAAGATAAGGATTTATTGGGATATAGGCCATGTTTTAGTCTACACAACAGTCTAAAGCACTCTCTCATGCTGTGTTCTTGTTACTCTTAGACTAAAGAACTAAAAAGCTGTGTAAAGGGCAAATACGTCTTCCATTGCTTTTCCTTTCTGATTGACAATTGTAGTTTGTATCAATTTTTTTCTTATTGGATACTGAGGAAGACTGAGAAGTGGAGAAGGTTTGCATGTCTTCTACCTTGGATTGAAAAGAAACTTAATTCCTATTTCTCCCTTAACTGCCCTTCAGCTCCTCCTTCTCCCAGTGTCCTATTTCTTCTTTTCCCTTCCTGTAAAGAGCAGCTTGGGTACTGTGGACAAATCTGGTTACTGGTTCTCTCTGCTTGGATCATTCTGTTAGGAGTCTAAAGGAGGTGAGAAGTGGGGAGATGGTGTCCAAGGAGGGGATGTATGAAGTGGTTAAGAAGCGAAGATGTTACAAAATAGCTGCTTCTGCAGGTTTGACAAGAGTGATAGTGCCTCCTGTTCTATTTGACTTCCATAAGGTTCTTCCTAACATTTCAGGTATTCAAAATACTCAAACATTTCTCCTTTCTTTTTCTGAATCTGTGTGCTGTAGTTCTCTCTCAAGGCAAGAAGTTCTTCAGAATCTGGTCTTCAGCTGCTCAATTGGTGTTGGTTTGCTTTTCTTCCCTGGGGTTATAATCCTGTTTGAAGTGACTGCGGGGCTCAGTATTGCTTGGCAGGAATTTGGGTGTGTACACAGTCCACATCAAACTCTTTCCTCTGGCAGACACTTGGGAGATCGTGTCCTTTTGGTAACATTGGCATTAAGGCCAAAGGGTAAAGCTGAAAGACAATATTGCTCACAGCCCAAGAGGAATGTGGCTCTGTTGGGAGGTTCAAAGGGAGCAATTTGGGCAAGGGAAGCAGCCTCTTGTTGTCCTCTGTTGGTAACAAACAGAGGAAGGGTTCTTCTGCCTTCTTTTCCTCACAAAAACACTCAGCAGTTTAATTTTTGATGGAGGGGAGAGAAGATTGATTATTTCTTTCTCAGCCTTTTCTGTCAAGCAAAGTGTTCTTTCAAGTTAGCATTACTTTCCTTTCTGCACCTGAAGGACATGTAGCCATCAGGTTTTTTTATCAGTAAGGCTGCTCTAATTCTTTCCTTCTGATTTTATGAAAACAGTTATGTGTGATCCCTATGCTGTAACTTGTGCAATTCCAAAGGCAGCAGTATGTGTGAGATTTCCCACAGCCACATGAACAGAACTGTTTCCAGATCCATCTATTCGTGTAACTCCATATGCCAATCCCAGAGGGACCGCAAGCTTCTGAAATTGTGTATCCTCACATGTAAGAAGAAAAGTTGTCATGAGGATGACAGGTGCAATTTGAATATGTGGATAAGCAGAACTTCTAAGACTGATAGTGGCTGGGGATAATTTGGGAACTGAATAGATCATTCCTCTCAGAACAGCACTTCTAGACTCTCTGCATGCATAGGTTTTCATATCAGGAACAAAGTCTATGTACTAGGCAAAAAAATGTTGGTTTATATTTTTACAAATACCTTTGAATGACTAATTGATAGTTGTGCAGTTCATAATTAGTCAAATTAAAATGGAATCAGACTGCCTTTTATCAAATTGGTTTCCTGTGCAGGAATAAGCTTTTCTGATTTAATTCTGTGCATACGCACTGGGGACACTTACCTGTATATAAACAAGATCGCTAAAATACCAAAGCTTCTGTGTGAGAAAAAGGCTCACACTGCATTTTGAAGGTTCTTCTGGTTTTAGTAGCAGTGCAGCCAATCAGGTAAGTTCTTGTGTAGATCCCCAGAGCCTTTCTTTTCTTCAGGGGTTCGTTATCTAAATGCACTGAGGTAAATACAAACAAACAACCTCATCTGCAGGAGTGGCAATAAAACTAAAGAAACTGTCATCTCTTACCACGCACAGCTCTCACAGGAGCCCTATTCTTTTCATTTATGAATAGGCAGAAAAGAATAGGTTTAGAAAAAAATATATCAGCTGTGACAAAGTGAGAGAATCAAGCACAGATGCTGAAACTGAGCTTCATTAATGTTTTTATTAGGCTAAAGGGCTGCATGTAAAAGTTTATATAGTTTAAGGGCAGAATGAGGTTTATATGGTTTCCTTTTACACAGAATAAAAGAGTAAGCTTTTAGTCTCGCTAAGTTAACAATAAAGACAGAAGGAAAGCTAAATCTCCAGACAAATAGTGGGTGTTTGCTGTCTGCAGATACATGCGTTGAGCTGAACAGGTTTCAGAGGCACAACTCAAAGAGAAAAGGGCTACCACAGCTCTGCAGGTTGTGTGGGGTGATGCATTCCCTTTACACACTGATTTTTCACAACTGCAGTTGAGGGGGAGGAAAATTCACATGTGCAAACCTAACTTGGGAAGGGAAAAAAATGAGTGATCCTTCCAAACTGAAGTAAGTTATATACCCAAAGCAATAGGTACTAGTCCAAGCCAAGCATGGAAAGTTACATGAGAGATTCAGAGCTAGCCTGAAATTCCCATTTCTCTTGAGGAGCAGCCCTAAGTGGGGAGTGTAGGTACCACATTGTGCAGCACATGGCCCCTTCAGCCCCAGCTGTGTCTGCAGTGCAGCAAAGACGTCACAGCAGCTGGCACAGAGCAGGGCTGGTAATGCCAGAGCTTGGCACAGCCCCTCAGCCACATGCTCAGCTCCAGGCAGGGCTGGAGTTGCTCTGTGGATACTCCCAAACAGCAGCTGCAACCTGAGCAAAGAGCACCCAGTTGACAGTAGAACCGTGTTTCCTTCCACTGCTCTATGTTTAATTTGTATTTAGTTTATGATGTTTTTCAGGACTAATTTTCATTGCCAAGGTAATCTGTCTGAGGAATCTTCTTTCGGAGCAGTCAGAAACAGAGACACATGAGGAAACCCCTAACAGAAAAGCAATGTATTTAATCAGTGTGTCTAACCACTGCACCAGTCTTGAAATGGATCACATTTTGATTTCTGAACCATTTCTGTGTCCAGGAAATGGATGGAGTTTTATTTGGTGTCTTGGATTTGTGTTTCCTTGGACCCTTATAATCCAGAAACCAGAGGAGTTTACTTTTCTTTTTCAGTAAACAGAAGGAAGGAAGTGATAACTCTGTGTTTGCCTTCCATTTCCTTATGGAGGGGGAAGCAGCTGCAGATCAGAGTACAGTACTCTAGCTGTGCTGCTGCTGCTGATTGTATTATGTCTGGATATGCAAGTCTTGCAAATTTTGTGTCTGCAGAGCTTCTGGCTCTTTCTTATTTTTGCCTTGTTGGCCTTATGAAATGTATGTTAACAGTGTAAGAGGATTTTAAAAGGGCACATACTGCTTATTAAATATCTCCAAAGACTAGTAGAAAAACAGTTTGCCTTGGCAACGAAGGTTGCTTCTACCAAGATAAATTTATTTGCTTTTAAAGCTGACAGAATGATTTGTTGGTGTCTGACTTATGGTGATGACTTGTAGTTTGAGTTGCTCTTTGTACACCCATGGGGGCTTTTTATAAGAATCTTGAAATTTTTCTGAAATGGAAGGAGAGTTATATTGAGAAGGGAATTTGTGTGCTTTACTTCTTTGGTAGAAAAAATATCCTGGACAAATCTGTTTCCTGTCAAATACTGAGATTTTCCAAGATCCCTCAAAAACTCTGCTCTCTTGAAAACAGAGCAACAGTGAAGAATCTCACATTTAGAAAATAGCACAGTAAAAGGAGGTTTCCAGCTGTGACACATGCTAATAATATCTTGCATGGTTTTGAGCAATTCCTTATGAGGTCCTGAATCATGTTATAAGACCATCCACTAGGAATAATAGTGCTAAAGATCTAAAGAGTTTATGAGCCATCTAAAAATCCGTGTCCACTTCTGTACCCAGTTTGACTGAGCCTTGGGGAGTGCTGGAAGGTTTTAGCTCAGTGGATGACAGGTCCTAGGAAGCTTCCCTTGCACATTTGGAAAAGAAACTATCGGAGACCAAAAAGCACTGAAGGTCCCAGATGGGCCACAAGAGCCTGGAACGGTTGCTATTGGCTCATCTAGTGGAAATAGCTGTTCTCAGGCAGACTTTGCTCTTCCTGCCCCTGGTTTAAATCCAGAACTCCAATTGAATGGAAAGAGAACAGGTGAGCTGAAAATGAGGCCTCATGGATTTACCCCGCACCAACTCTCTCTTTTTCTGCCAAGCCTGTAAAGCTCAAGGCACCGCGACTGCCTGCAGGCTGCAGTTCTGCTCGTGAGCTGCCACAGCTGCTTGTGTGCAGCAGGAGCTCCTGTTCTCCCTGGGCTCCTTCTGAGGCTGCCCCCTCTGCTGCAGGAACACCTTCCCCCATTGCATTCCTGGTCTTGGTTCACACCGTGCAGGTCCTGGCTCTAAGTTCAGTGGAATTGTGCTCAAGTCTGTGAGCAAGATCCAGACACTGCCTGTAGCTTCTTTTAGTTCAGCAAGGCTTGGAGAGCAGCTGCAGTTAACTGGCACCCAGCTGCTTCTGGAACAGCAGAGCAGTTCCAGTCATTCAAAAATAAAATCAGCCCAGGAGATACTGCTTCTCAAAAACTTCAGAGTAGCAAGCAGCTGCATGCCTGACTCTTGGGAAATACAATTTCTGCTGTTCTTGTGTCACTGGGGCAGGACCGGGCAGAATCTATCACTTCATTGAGGCCATTCCTTTAACTGTCATTGTTTCTTTGTCCAGTACTTCTAAATCTGCCTTTTGTTCCCACAGCAGCTTAGGTTAGCAGTGTCTTCCTTTATGGATTTTTTTAATTGCAAAAATAGTTTTCTGTTTTGCTATTGTTGCTGTAGACATAATGTAAGCAGAAAATGATGGGGTTTGCGTGCCTGGAGTGAGAATTAACTTAAAAACTTTATTCAGTTACACAAAGAAAATCCCAAATTCCATTTTTGCCTGCCCAGCCAGGAAAGTGCTTTTGTTAATTCTAGCAATTTTTACGTATTTTGTTAGTCTATCAGTTTCATCTAATCTAGTCTTTCCTCTTTTACTCCGTAAGCTCTATACTGGGTAGAAAAAGGGACACAGGTAAGTCTTGTGCTTGAGTGGATATTTTTTCATGTGTGCACATTCTCCCTCCCACCTGATCCCCCATTTTTTCTTTATCTGAGTTGCAATGTGACTGATGATCTCACTTCTACCAAAGTCAACAAAAATGCTACTGTTGGCCTCCCTTTGCACACAGGGTAGGAATGGTCTATGCAATCTCTTTCTTCCACAGTCTTTCTTGTTCTGTTGTATCAAAACTTCCCTTTGGCCATAACCACCCGGGAAAAAAGCACTAACAGCATTTTTGGATGGGTTATCTGTGGCCAAATCAGCTGAATGTGTCCTGATATGCTTCTCCATGGCCCCAGTGATTCTTAGAACTCTTTCCTCCTTGTCCCGCTTTCCCTCCCTTTCTCATTTCAAAATGGGAGGCCTCAAAACACCCAAACTGTGCCTTAATGTATTAAGAAAAGGGTCAGGTTTGTTTAAGACTCATTAGCCCAAGATCAGGGAGTCCTGTGTGGGGGAGAGGAGTCTGAGAGACCTTTGTGTGTTAACTGAGCTGTGCTGTAGAGCCCTGGGGCTGTGCTGGCAGCGAGGGAAGGGGACACTGCTGTGGTATTTGTCCCCGGTTTGGTTTTGGACGGTCGGGACAGAGACGAGAGATCTCTGAAGTGAGGTCTTAGAGCATGAGGTTTATTGTGAAAGAGTGTGGGTGTAGGGGACCTGCCAGGAGCTGCCAGATGCAGCTGGAAGCAGGTGAGAGAAGTAAGAGAGAAAGAGAGGGAGAAGAAAGAAAGAAGATTGAATAATGCCGTGGTTGCCGTTTACAATACACTAAATCATCTTCTGTGCTGAATATTCTAATTTTCATTAACCAATCTAGAAGAAGCTACAAATCCTACAACATTTACATACAGCCTATGAGAGTCATTGCATTACCACACGGCGTTATATTTTAAACTCTAAAAACTGCTTTTTGGACCCTCTGCCAAATTGGTAGGGTCTGCTCTGACCCTTGGACCTGTCTGCAAGCAGAGGGGATTGTTTAATCAAAAGGGGGATTACCTTCAGTGGCCATGCCATTGTTTTCCAGTTATTCAGTCACTGGGGTTTGGTATCTCAAAGCTTGTCTTCATTTCAATCTCGCTTATAGTTTCCATATTCTCACCATCTTTTGCCAGGCAGTCATATTTATAAGGCTTTCCGATTTCATCCGCCTCAACATACTGCCAGCTCTGTTACCTGGGACCCCCATGGAAGGCCTCTGCCTGCCATCAGGGGAGTGATTCCTGTCCTCAGCTTCTCTGCCTGCCTGTCATTGCGTTCCCTGAGTGCTGAGTGCCATGTGGTACCTGAAGCAAAGGCTGCACTTTCTCCTTGACTTGGACTAGGCTTCTGTGATTCTTCGCTCACAGTTTCCATTCCTGAATACACGCTTGTTCTGCTCTGAGCTCACCACTCTTCCCTGCTGCGGTGTTCCCATTGACTTCACTGAAGCTGTTCCTGAGGGGAGTGGGCTCAGCGGCACCCAAGTAGCTCAGTAAGGTCATCAGGTTTGCTCCAAGACTGGGAGAACAGGGCATGAGCAGAACCCCTCCAGACTGTAGAGATGCTTATCTGCTGCTTCCTTTACCTGCCCTGTCAGCAGGCAGGAGAGACACTGCACTTCTTTCTCATACGCAGACTTGGTCCTGAGTCTAGGTTTTACTTTTCTCTTTTGCACAACCTCTGAAACATCCAGAGGCAGCTGCCATAACCCAGGTCTCCTTAACTGGTAAATTACTTTGTCTCTGTTTTGCTCCTCATCATATCCTGCAATTTCCTGTTCTTTTCTGATCTGTATTGCTGTCATCTTTTTTTCTGATCTGCATTGCTGTCATCTTCTTTGTCTGATCTGTGTTTCTGTCACCTTCTCTACTTCTATTCTGAATAATCTGATAGAAGTTATAGAAAGTGCTTTTTCATTCTTACATTTTTATGTAGCAGTTCCAGCTAGTGTGCAATAGAGCACTTGTGTATCAAGAATAGACAGGCAGGAATATGAGCAATAAATAGCAATGCTCATTAATGCTATGTGTTTTTCTACCATGAGAATTCTCTGTCTCCTAATTATTTTTCTTTCTTCAAAGTCAATTAGTTTAATGTGGTAACAGGAATTTATGATGGTGCTGCCAAACCACATGTGTCTCAATCTCCACGGATTCCCAGCATGACTTTCTGTTATGCACTGAGCAGAGACAGATGTGTGACACTGAAAACACTATTCAAACCTCTTCCATTATTCTATATCTTTGGGCCAGGATCAGTTTAAAAAAATGATGGGCTACGAATAACAGTACATTAACTTGTCCTTTCTTGGTCCTGCAAAGATTCCTGTGTGTTCTGGGATTCTGATGCAAACAGGTCCATTAAACTTGCCTGGACTGATCACAGTGATAAGGAAAAACATGAGAGTAAATCGTGCAGGACTGGGACCTTAACCCAAGCAGAATACAGCAACAGTAGCACAGTCTAATCTGGACAGTGTTCTTGAGTACCTTGGTGCTTTATAGGAAATTATGGCACATCCATAATGCTCCTTGTAGCTCCAAATTATCTGGAGGCATTTCTGTAGTGACAAACATTTTTCCTAATCTTCTTCCAGCCTGGGTTCTAATGACTGGGATCTGAGATTGAGCATGAGGTTTTGAACAGACATACCACTTACTCTGCAGATTGCTAGACCTGTGATACTGATGGATGTTATTATTTTGGCTGTGCTGCACCGTCAGCACTTCCCATACCACAGATTTTTGTATTGTGACCAAGATGTGCGGTGCCAGCTGAAACTGTTGGCAGCTGAATGGGACATATTTGTGATTTTTTGGCACTTGTTCATGATGATTTAGGGCTGGGTTTGAGCATTCCAGCTGACCATCTCAGTAAAATATTCAGCTGGGACATGATTTGCAATTTTAAACTTTACATTCAACATTTTTTCTTTTTTTAATGAAGTAGTGACTACTCAGAAAGCTCAGAGCTGATGTCTGAAGCTGTCTGGGCTGTCTAGAAGAGAGCACTGGATGTGATGACTTGCAGGATTTGTGACAAGGACTGGGCTTGAGTAACCTTGTCAACCAGGGAGTGCATTATTTATTTTTATTTTCTTGGGTTATGTCTTAGCATATATATTGTATTCATATAGCAACTCCTCCCAGAAAGAGTTTGGGAGAGCTAACCATAGTTCTGGAATAATCATTTGAGCTTTGGTTGTGTTTCCTATTTATGCACCTGCTACAGATTTTTTTTTCTGAAAATGCCCAAAGCATTTTCTTAGCAACATTCACGATGCTGTCCTTTCAAACCTTTGCTGATGTTCTTTATCTCTATTGATAGTGCTGCATCTGGGCATAAGCTGCATTTTCTGGTTGGATGGAAGATTGTTATCTGGGCGTTTATCATTTCACACCAATCTTCTCTCTCTAATTAGTGAAGTGAATGTAGCTTTTACAGGCACTGCTTTGTGTTAGCACCTCCACCCCTTTATAGCATTTCAAATAACAGCTGTCCAAATTCTGCTCTATTTTGGGCCAGTGGAGGGTCCTGATACATTAATTGGAAGCTGGTCTGAGACCAAAAAGGGGTGTAAGGATTAGGTTTGTTTTGAGCTCTGTCCATCTAACCCTTCCCTCAGCAGTGGCTAGTGTGGGTCCCTCATCAAGGCTTTAGTGTGGGTTTATCTTTAAAAAAAACACAATCCACAATATATAAACAACAGATATAGAGTGTGTTTTATCATATAATCATTCTAGAGGATCCTAGCACTGAAGAGGAGAGTAGATTATTTCAAGGATTAGTCAGAGGATGAATGTTAAGTCAATGGAAAACTAGGATGAATACTGGGGAAAAAATAATCTTGCTACTGTAGTCCAGTAGGACAGAGAGGAAATGGAAGGACTATTGATTGGCTTATTTTAAAAGGGCTGAGAAATATATTACATCAATAACAATCTTTCCTTGGTTAAATCACCCAGACATTATTTGCCATACGTAAAGTAATACATAAATACGGCATTTATTCCAGCTGTGTTAGGACCTGGTGCAAACACCCACTTTTGGAAAAGTACTGAAATTTCGATGCATGCTTAGAACAAAATATCCATTGAGAAGTTCTGTTGAGCTGGGGTCTAAACCTTTAGGTGATTCATGAGCAATGGTAAATGTTGTTGTGCAGAGCATCCTTTCACACAGGTGCTTTGCATTGCCAAGCGGCAGCTCTGCTCGCTGGGGCTCTGCAGCATTTCTGTGCCTCTCTCCTGTCTGTGTGGACTGCAATGTCACAACACACATAGCTCATGTCCAGCCATAAATTCACTTCACACAAATGAGATCTGCTGTGCTCAGGTGTCATCACCTACTGCAGAATGGACACTGAAATGGTAGCACTTGGGCAGGCTGAAAACAATCAAATGCAGAACTACTTGGCTCGCATGTCGCTGGGCTTTCTTGTCTATAATAGAATATTCATTTAAATTGCAGTTTTAATTCCTAACGTTATTTTGAAAAGCTGTAGAAGCTGTATTAAAACTGCCCAATTTTCTTTGTGGTTTCATCTTCAGAGGAAGCTTGTTATAATTTCATTCTGAAAGATCATCAGTGGGTCTCTGCTGCATTGCACTAAAGTTGTTTTTACATTGTAATCTTATATAATAATGGGATTGTAATGACTTTGCTAATAGACATCCAGGATGCAAATTGTCTGTTTCTCAAATTTATAATTTTTTTTAGAAGGAGCAGCATAATGGTATTATCAAGAGGATTTTGAAAAGTTCTTTCCCTGTTTTTCTCTGTCTGTGTGCTTGTACTTACGACATGAGATCACTGAGACAATATTAGGAAACAAGATTTAGTGTCCCTTTACAAAAGCTGTGTATTTGATAGGCAGTGTAATTTGTGGAACAGCGGTCTCATCCTAAATGGAAATCCAAATGGAATTATGGGCACTCTTGAACTTTCAAAATTGTACACTTAATGACAATGGAGATTCATTTGATTGTCTGTGCCTTGTGGCTGAAGCTGCAGGGTTGGAAGCAAGCATTAAAATTTGATGAAAGAGATTTTCCCATGAGGAAGGTTTGTGTCTGATACTGACCGATCATCCAGATCTGGCCCTAGATGGTTTTTTTTAGGGCAAGCACAATGCTGGTGTGTAGGAGGTAAGTAGAGACAGAGTTGTTAGAAAAATAACAATGGTTAGAGACCACTAGGAATGACTTGTGCAAGTGTGGTAGCACAGAGGATTTAGAATATCTGTGCTGGATGTGCCTGTCAGAAGTGTAGCTAAAGATTATGTTTTTCTGGCATATATAGGGGTCAGCTACACCTATATACAGTGAGGTAGGTAATCCTCTACTCTAGTTTATGCTTTTCATTTCTGTAAGGAACTCTCACTCATATCACACTTAATGTGATTAAAGAATCATGTGACTTCAATGTGTTAAAATCACATTAAGTGATTCTTTACCATAAATTTAAACAGAAATTCCCTGTAGCCATTCCTGTGTGAAAGTTGGGCATTCATTGTCCTTGGATGTCAGTGCTAATGGCTGTAAAGTTTGGGGGTTTTTCTCTCTCTCTTCTGCTTCTTCTTATCAGCTTTGGCTCCCAGTGGCTGAGAGCAGCAGCTGCTGATTCTCTCTGTCTTTGTAAGGCTATTCAGGTGAAAAAGAATTTGTGCTTTCTTTAGTTCCAGTGTCATTTGCCTTTCCCACAGTTACAAGGATTTCCAGGAGATTTGTTTCTTCTGCTTCTCCCTATGCCAAGGACTACAGAGGTGATATTTTTATCTTGGCTCAAACCTTTCTTTTCATTGCGTGCTTAAAACTTTGAAGAGAGTTGCTATTATGTCCTTCTGTCTCCAGTGGTACTGGCCCAATGCCTGAGGTGTGCTGAAACCTGGCTAGTAAATACCCTGAACTTTGCTGGTTAAATGCACATCTCTCAGGCTGGCAGCTCTTCAGCTTGTAGAGCCACTCTCTGGACACAGCTATAAAACTGTGGCTCTAGGTAGAAAGAAAAAGCAGTTACACAGTGTGAGTGAGGCTGGGCCTTTCAGTGCTTCTGTTTCTAGAGTTACCAGAAAAGCTTGATCATTAAATGAACAGATTTTATTAAAAGAAGAGCTGGCTGGAATGTTTTGATGGAATGTTCCTCATTGCAAAACATTCTAGAAACATGTCAGTTGGTCAAAATCTGTCAGGAAATTTCTCAGGCACAGGACAGAAATTATTGTAAAAGCAAGCAATAATTAGAATTTCATTTTCAATCATGAAAAGTTTGGGCTCAAGATCTTTGTGTTTTAAGAGCAGGTATTTAACCTTTCTCTCCCAGATTCCCAGTCTGAGCAGCTACTTTTGCAATAGAAATGAAGATTTGAATGAGTGTAATAGATAAACTGCCTGCCTTGCTGTGTGAGTAGTGAAGTTCATAATGTGTTTATGCATTTCAGAACTGACTGAAAGGGAGGGGTCTATTACAAGAAATTTGTACAACATTTCAGAATCCATCCGAATCAAAGGATTCACAATCAAATGTCCAAGTTTCCCAGGTCTCACATTGCTTTTTCCCCAGAATTAAAATCTATAGAATCCATTGGGACAGCATGTTTATGTGCATATGCTAATTACATGTACAGTATATATAACTTTTATTAAAATAAATGCTTAGTATCTAAGTTTCTGACTGGAAACGTTAAGAAAGACTGACAATTAGGAAAATATATGTACCTGGGGATTGGAACAAGACTTTTTTCTTAAAAGACTTAGAAAACTGCTTTTCTTTCTTTTGGCTATCATGAGATCCTCTTCCACTTATGGCAAACAAACTTTCTCCTCAATCCTTTAGATATGTAGAGGCTTGAATAATACTTGTAGCAAATATTTCTGAGCTGCATTTTATTTTAAAAAAACCAACCAAGCAAACAAACAAATTAAAAAAACACCAAAAAATCCAAACCACATCCACCTGTGCACTGCACCTTCCTGGCTGCATTCTGTGCTTGTTTTAAGCCTGACTTATGAAAGAACAAATATAGCATGTTCAGCAAGAACTCAGGAGAGGCTTTTACCTGTGGCCTCTAGTTCCAGTTGTAGATGCAACAATTGTAATTACAATTCTGCTAAATTGCAGTGATTCTGGCAGTGCTGGGGTCTGTAGTATATTTGTGCTTGTGGTTTGACCTTTCCACAAAGGGCTGAACCTGAAAGCCATTATCATCACAATCCACCCTGTATTAACCTCGCAATAACTCGAGAGAAACTGTTTTGTCAGCTGGAGTTTATGCCTGCAGAACTCGATACTGAGCCATTTAGCTGCTTGCAAATGTCAGCAGTTCCAGCTTATCTATTACAATGCCTCACTGAATTCAAACTTCTGTCATGGAGTATGAAAATATGAATTTCTTTTTGATGTGGAGTAGACCATCTGTGCATTGTTCAACTTCTCACTCTTTAGAATGCTTTAACAGTGTCACAGATGTGTCATAAAAGTGTGTTGGTTCATGCACTTGGGTTCTATAAAGTGTGTTAGTATTCATGGTTTTCTTAACACTCTTGCAGCCTAAAAATGGAGCTGCATGAATTTCAGTGCAGCTGTCAGTCAAGCAAATACTCCCATGCTGATGTAACGATAAACTCAAGTAAGAAATCAAAATGTGGAATACTGTATTAAAAAGTTTGCTGAGTTCACTTCTTGCACAGTGCTAGAGAAGCTGAGTGAGTGTCTGTGCATTAGATCCCTTGGAGGTTGCAGATGCAGCTGTGTTTATACTGCAGCCTGTTCCATGGCTCTGCAGGGGAGCAAGACATGAAAAGAAAGGAGGCTCTCCTCAGGGGAAGCACCTGTAAATGTTGAATGGCAGGTGACAAAGTGAGCACCCAGCTGAAACAGTACTGAATGGGGCAGCTTTTGGGGGCAGCTTTTGGGAGCAGCTTCTAAGGAACCAAAGAGGCAGCAGAAACCACTGAGAAGCAAAGTGTGGGTAAAGTGTGGGTATTGCCAAAGCTTCATGGTCCACTTCAGCTTTCCCCCAGTTTGAGGATGGTGTGTCCTGGATGCCAAAATAGCCAAATCCCATAGGCTTGGCCCAAGGTTGGCTTTCAGTTCTCTCCTGTGGCTCATGGTAGGACTGCAGTGTGGCAGTGCAGAGCTCCTCAGGTTCTTGGCAGCTGTGTCAGGTTCTGCACTGCTGTGGGAAGTGAGCTGGGAAACCTGCCCTGCACCATGGCCTGTGGGATCAACGTGTCCGTGAAAGCAACGCTGGCCCAGCAGCAAGGGAGGCTGTGCCCAGCTCAGAAATCCCATGTGCTCTTCCATCTGTAAGAATTAACAGTGTGCTAATTTGTGGCAGTCCTGTGAGAGCAGGCAGGTGCATGTAAAGAGCTGTGAATAAGCATAAAGATGAGGAGTATTGGCACTGCTGCTCCCAGAAGAAATTATGTGGAATGGAACTGCAGCATGAATCTTGGATTTGACATGATGCTCATTCACCACTCTGCAGATGCAGCTCAGTTTGAGCCTAATGTGGCAGGGTGTTTTCTTTTTGCATTCAAATCTTACATTTATCACAAGTATTTGTTGCAATGAGATTCAGTTATTTTAGTATTTTGCTCTTGCTCATTCTGTTTAATCTCCCCCCACCTTTTGTTGTGCAAAATATACATACATTCCTACTTCCTACAGCATAGGGTCATAATTGATATTTTTGCATGTGAAGCAAGGTGTGAAATTTTTTGATCCAAGACAAAAAAGCTTTTCATGTTCATGGTTTAAATAAAAAGAGCTGTGTATGCCCCATCCCTGAAGTGTTCCAGGCCAGGCTGGATGGGGCTTGGAGCAACCTGGTCTAGTGGAAGGTGTCCCTGCCCATGGCTGGGGGGTGGAACAAGACGACATATAAGGTCTCTTACAACTAAACTTTCTTCTGACTCTATGATTCTATGCTCTGAATATTTAAACCTTAAAGCTGGATAAAATAATGAGAGATTTTGCCTTGCTCAAGCTGGATTCCATTGGCTAGGTAGGTGTCATTCCCAGTCCACCCAGAGGAAAACAGAGCCACACAAGATTTCATATACTCCAACTTCACACAGACTTCGTGTTCATTTAGCCTGAGGACAATTCAGGCTTAATCTCTTACTGTGTAAGCTCAAAATAAAAATAAAAATAACAGTTCTAAATAGCAGAGCTTCTTTTGCAAAGTCGCTGAGTGAAGAGCTGTCATGTTAAGAGCACAGTTACTGCGACTGATTACTTCATACAGGATATTTGCCAGTCTGTCTCCTGTGTAATCATGAGGAATGCACTGCCTTAAGAATAGATGCACATAAATAAGTTGTGGAAAAGTCTGGGAGACAACTGAAAGTTCCTGTCATGATTGGTAGTGTAGAGCAATATTGCCAAAACTATCAGAAAAAATACTATCTTTACATAATATATTGCAGAAGATATAGGCATCCCAAGAATTCTTAAAGTATTTGGGTAGAAAATGGGCACAAGTAGTAACACTTGCTAGTGCTTAAGGTGGAGTTAATAGACTTAGTCCAGCAAACACGAATCCATGGTATCATCTGAAGTGCATTGCTGTGTATTGTTGTAGAAATGAGTTAAGGAAAGTAGCTGTGGTTGTGAAATACTGAGTATTCCATGGGAGTAATCCATGTTTGACTTTCTTGGAGAGAACTTTTCCGAAGTCATAATCTGCAAAATATGTATCCCCTGGTTCTCAGGCAGACAGACGAAAGCACTTTGGCTTTGTCCAAAGCTCTGAAGAATAAATACGCTCACTGCCAGTTTGTTCTGCTCTGCCCAGGTGAAAACCAACCAATGAACTTCTCACTGAACTTAAGCAATTTAGAATTGCACCAGGAGAAAGAGCAACAACTACTTTCCTTGTTCACATAAATCAATGCCAACGAGCTCCAGGCCTGCTTCTAAGAGTGTGTTTTGTGTTTGCTCTGTATTAGCTGCAGTGCCAAAGCTACCATTTAATGAATTGGTAGTTTAACATTGTTGCCTGTCTGTTAGGCTATAACCCCATCCACCTCATAGCAAAACTGCACATTACAGAGCTCTTCATTCAGAGATGTCCTAGAAAAGCCTGCTCATTTTAACTCCTGTTCTGACCCAGGTAAAGCAGAGTTACAGAGATATGCTGTATTTTGTCCTGTATCTTGTGGTAGGTCATTGGCAGATGAGGCAACAATTACAAGTATTTTCTCTGGTCATGTGAACCTCATGTGAGAGGTTCACGACATGGAAAAGAATATGAGGGTTATTGCAACAGGTAGATAAGATGTGGGATTGTTGTAGGATTGTAGATGCCAAAGACTTCCATGAACAAGTTTGTGGAAGAGACATTTGTACTCTCTAAATATCACTAAATACCTGAAACTCAGGAAGTCTCTGAGCTGCAGTCTGTAGAAGGATGTTTGGGACTAGTGCTTTCCCTCGTGCCTTCTTCCCTGAGACACCAGGAGATCCAGGATGCTGGGGCCAGAGGGATATTTAGTCCAGCTCTGTATGGACCTTGCCTAATTCTCACCTAGAAGGTGAGAAACTACTTAGCTTGCAAATGTAAATAATTGACCTCCAAAGACTGTGCCTCATAAAAAGGACTGAAATAAATTATCAAGTCAGTGCCACATCACACAATCTCCCTGTACCTGCAGTAGCTGCTCTGTGGGAGAACATCAGGCTACAGTTTTTACTGCTGGCAGTTCGGCACCTTTTGTGAACACCAGATGAATTTTTAAAGCGAAAAAGAGCTGAACCATTGCCAAGAGGTTATAAGGCTGGTGAAGGAACATGAGACTGGGGAGGAGATTGCACAAAAAGAGCAGTAAGTGAGAGATTCTTCTGGACAAGATCCGTGCTCTGAGCTGTATTAACTGCACTGAACTGGAACGTGTTAAATGATTGATAGGAGATGGAGGCCATCTCCAGGCAGCCCAGGGACCCCAGAGAGTGGTAAATAATGAATACAATTCTCCTGCTGTTAGTGGGCTGACTCATCACTCGCTGTCTGCTTTAAGCACCTGCTGCAGGGGTTGGAAGAGGACTGGGCCTCTTAGACCTGGATTGCAAGGAAAAAACAGCTCCGAGCCCTCCCTGCTGCGGGGTCATTCCTTTATCCACCTGGATGTTAAAGATACCAGCAGCAATTACTGATAGAGGGAGCCTGAAGAAGGAGGACAAATTCTGTCTTTCTTTATTGTTTGGCTATGGAGGATCTTGACCCACAAGTTATTTGTCTTCCTTGTCTTCCCTGGTTTTAGGAAGCAGGGAGGTGGCAGCTGACACGAAGCTCTCCACACCTGTCTCAGAGCTTCTGCCGACTGGTATTGAGAGCTTCCCTGTGCACAAAGGCCCAGCAAAGTTCTGGGACAGAGCCATGCTGCCAAGGGAAAGCCCAGGAATCACTGCCCCAGGTACCAGCTGCTACGTGTAGATTGGTAGTGGCACCAGCAAAAACCTGGTACTTTGTCCCATTGTTTGTCCATATGACCACTTCCCATCAAGTGAGAAGTCTTCCGCTTCCTCCCCCAGCTCTGACATGTAGAAAACCAGGAGCCATTTCCAGCTGACATTTTCACAGGTCAAAGCTTGTCAAAGCTTGTGCCAGTTCCCCTGTCCAGGTTTAGGGGCAGCTCAGAACTTCTTAGCAGTGGCTATAAAACCAAATTTTGTTGTAGTAACAGAATGGCGTTTCAGGCTGCCCAGACCAAAGAACATGTCACAGTGGTGCCTCTTTCATGCACCAATGTCCTTGGCTTGCCTGTTGCTGGTTACCTGTCTTTGCTCACAAATGAGTAATATTGCAGAAAATGAGTGGAATTGACTTTTTCTCTCAGATCTGTTTGGAGCCCAGAAGAGGGTAGAAAGATGAAACCAGTCCCTGGTTTTGGATGACATTTTCTCCCACGGTAAATTGTGGAAAATAGCTTAGCAGACTGTACCTCAGCTTATTAGAAGTATGGGAAAACAAAGGCAGTGTTCCGCAAACCCTTTTACCTGTGGTTGGACTTCCAAAGGCAGATATGAGTGCACCCATTGACCTGGTTGTCATAGCTGCGTTTTCACCTGTGATGGGTTTGATCCCCAGCTAATCACAAAAGCCTGAAAGCAGGATCTGACCTACTGCCTGAAATTCTTGAAAAGAGATGGTGAGCAGTGCCTGGTGGTATGCTGGGAGAGCATAACTGTGCTACTTCACATTTATTTATAGTAGGGAAGTTTTCTTTAAAACAAAGGGATCAACTTCAGTGTTACAAACCTCCCATTGGAGAGTGCTCATTCGGACATACAACCAGAAGTTGTTCTGGATTAACTGATTTGTTAGTGATGTGAGGTAAAAGTAAAGAATAATAATTCCTAATTCCTAGAAGTCCAGCCCCAGTAACTGGCAGGTACAGCTGTAGCAGCTGACTCCTAATTGCTGAGATGCAGGAAATCCTCCTTTTGCTAATCCAACTGCTCTAAACTTAGAATTCCTCCTTATCCTGCACTGCCTGTTTTGGCTGTTTTACTGAGGGAGAACCTGTCAGCTGATGAGTGAAAAGTCACAGTTCCAGAGTGTTTGAACTGAGATGTTCTATTCAAAAATTCATTAAACCTACTGTACCTTGGCCTTTCCTGGCCAGCCTAAGGCCTGCTGCCCTACTGTCTTCTCCAGCCCAGGGCCAGCCTTATATTAAGGTCTAACTTCCTTTTCTGGTTATGGGTCCCTGCCTGCCCAGAGCTATTACTAATCAACTGCTTGTGTGAGATTTGGGACATATTTATATCTGGTTTGGGATCAGATTCTTGTTCATATTTTCTAGTAGTGGCCTCTGCAACCTATAAGAGGTTTGGGGATTTGTAGTGTTTTTTTAAAAGTACTGTTCTCTGTTGCTCTATTTTGTTTTTTCACCAGAAACTATTGTCTTCTTGCTAGTAGGAGTGCCACCACTTCACACCAATATGCACCTCTCTTTTCACATCCAAGACTGTTCCATATTTATAACCACCCCTCATCACTATAAGTATTTTTCTCTGACATATATCTGTTTAACCAAGGACATTGATCTCCCTGTTTAATCCTTCTTTCTTCTGCAAGAAAATTTTCTTCCTTTTAAGAAGTTGAAAATAAAAATCCTTTTAGGTCATTGAGAAACTTAGAACAGCCTCCAGTATTTATTAATGAGGTCACTTCAGTGACAACACTGCCTGTTCTTTGTCTACAACTGTGTCTCACTAATGTGTATCACATTAGTTGTCTGCCTCTTAAGTGAGTTTAATGACTGTAATGTGCACACTCATTTGCTTTTAGACGTTCAGATGAGCAATCTTTTTCGTCATGAATTCTGCCCTTGACACATCCTTCTGGCAGCACTTCCTGGGCCTCACCAGCCTCATGCTGTGGACTGTCTCAGAGAATAGCTCATCTCTGCTTTTGTGCTTCCCATTGTGCTGCAGTTGTGTCTGGAAACCACGCCTGTGATCTTGACTGTGTTTATTGTAAGAAGAAACCCTTGTTCTGCAGAGCTCACAGTCTAAAGAGATGAGACAGATGACAGGTGGAAATGAAAGGGAGGTACCAGCAGGCTCTGTGACCTGCTTGACCTCATGTGGCAGTTGTGAGGTCCCCCGTGCAGAGTGTGTGACAAATCTGGGGCCGTGGTCCAGCTGTCTGGGTCCCCATCACTTTGGCACAGCTTCTAGACCACTCAGTCTCCCAAAGTGTCAGGAACAGAGACCTTACCAAGAGTCTAACAGTGCAGTGTGGCTGTAAATCAAAACTATGCAACTTTTTATCAGCCCGGGAAAAATTATCAGGAGTAACTGTATAATCTGTAGAGACTTTATATCTGAAATGGGATTGCTAGGGATTTATAGGGATTTTTTTCAAGGGTAGTCGTGACTCAGAAATTGTGGAAATACCAGAAGTGATGCATCAACTTCTGTGAAGTACGAGATCATTCCCAGAGGGAGTGGTTTCTGTGAAGACAGCAGTAAAGTTCCAGAAAGATGTCTGTAGCAATGAAATAGCCTGTCTGGGGATCAGCCATGCTGCTGCTTCTAATTCATGGGGTCTCAGCAAGAATGTTCTTTGACTCAGGCAGGAAATACTCAACATTCTCTTTAGGTCCCCAACTCTGTACCTGGCTATGCAGGGTAAGCACAGGAGGGAACAAGTCCAGCTGGCTAAGTCAAAATCCACAAAAAGAGCAGCTTCTTCTAGAAGAGGGACCCTGAGGAGACTTCTGTGTCCATCAGCTTTCCTTGTGCCTGGTTTACACGCAAGTCTCAAAGTCTTGGGTTTATGAAACTTGATGTTTAATATCAAGTGTACACTTCAGATACGATGTTATTTCTATTCACCTTGGTTCCTATCCCTAGAGACATGCCTGGAGATCATCTGCTGAGAAGTTTAATTTACAAAAACACCTTAAAATGCTGACAAAGACATAGCCAGTACCTGGTAAGGAACTGTGAGTTAAAATACTAGGGTTAGTTATTCCTTTGTTGTTGGCATGTTAGGGAAAAGAGTGGTATGGCAAGGAAATCTCAGAAAGCTGGCCAGAGAGAACTGCAGTATTGCTGTGGATACTGTCTTTCTAGCAGTGTTTTGTTAGTGTGCCAATATACAATACCTATCTTTAATCTAGTTAGAAGGCATTTTCTTACCATCCCATTGATTTGCTATGCTTTAAACCAGATCTTATATCAAACTAAGCATTTGCAAACAGCTACTTCTCAGAGGCTGTGCTAAGGGCAGCTGGTACAAGGCAACCCAAGATTTAAGGTACCTTGAAGCTGCAGAAGAAGGGATGTGCCTGGTGCAAGCTGCAAGGATGCACTCTGGTGGCAAAGAGGTGCTGTACAGGGAGCAGGTGGACTTGAACTCACCTTCTGCTTGTTAGGAAATTGAAGACTTTCACTCTCAGATAAGATGAAGAGATTGTTAGCTATATTAGGGAATTTTCACTGCAGTGTCAGTATATTGTTTTAGTTCTCATTATGTTTTCTCTGCTGGAGGGTGCATTTGCACTTCTGTTTTTCTGGACTTCTTATGGGCAGGTGCTATTCAGCATGCCGCAGTGTTTGCTCCCCTGGGCACATATTCCTAGCTGCCTCCCAGCCAACTGATTCTCTGTATGAGTTAGAGGAGAGGAGCTGTAAAAGGCAGAAGCTGGTGGAGCCACAGCCAGCTGTCTCCCTGAGCAGTGTCACCTGCTTTAGTGGTGGCAGCCCACGGAACCCTGACCCTGCTGCCTTTGCTCTGCAGACAATAAAAACACCACGGCTGAGGCAGTGCAGGATTGTCTCCCCCTCCTGCCTCAAACACTTCCGAGGCTGACTGCGGAGAGCACCAGGACAGGATGGCCTAGGATGGCTGGTGGCTATAAAGTGTTAATGTTAACAACTGAGCAGCAACATTAGAGCCATGGGAGGGTGTGTGTGGGTGTGTGTGTGTGGGTGTGTGTATGTGTTTGTGTGTGTAAAACCCAGTGACTAAGAACTAGCCAAGAGGAACGGCAGGTTGATTGAGGTGAACTGCTGAAAGACTCTGAGCCTGTTTTAAAGGTGCTTAGGTGCCTGCTGATATGGATGGAGTTTAAACCTCCCCAGAGAACCTACCTGGAGGCTATTTTCGGTCTTTCCTCTTGGTCTTTGTTCCTTCTCTGTAGATCATGTGCTGTTTTTCTCCCACTGGTTACCTAACTTGTGTGTTCAGAGAGGTTCTTTTTTAACTGTTTGCTGGTGTGTGACTGAAGTCTTTAACATGAGTCTCCCATGTCCATCTCTGTCATTTAGGGGTGCTGTTTCTACAAATGGATGTGTCTTACAAGAATTTCCCTGTGGAGGGAGCTGGGGATATTTGCAGATTGTTTATATAATGTAGTACTGACAAAACCCACTTGAAATGGTGTGTAGTTATGTCATTGACAGGGTGTTTTCCAGATGTTTCTTTTGCAGAAGAAGCCACAGTCAATCAGCAGCTAAATCAGTACCACAAAAGGTTAACATCAAACAAAAGTGAGGAGCATTGTAGCAGTCTGCCAAGCAGTTGGCTCCATTCTGAGTGTGACAGATGGATTGCAGGTACCAAAGCGAACATCGCGTGTACAGAGGAAAACACAGTCTGTAACACTGCCTTACTTCTCAGAAAGTCTCTGAAGATAAGTGGCTCTGCCTGCTGTCCCAGAGGCACAAAGCTGCCCTGGCAAAGTTAGTTAGAGCAGCACTTTGCAGGACCCACAATCAGGAAGCCATCCCAAAGTGCCAGATGGGTTAAGCATGGCCAATGCAGCCAGTGCAGGGCAGGGAGCTCCCAGGGTTGTTGGACTTGTTCCTGCATGGAGCTGGGGACCTTCTCTCCTGTGTGGCCTCTGAAGTTCATGTGCACTGCTGGGTTAACATGAGTGCAAGGGTCTGGGACTACACTGAGGCCATTTGCATCTCTGTGGGTGGATAAAGGGCCCGGATAGGGGAGAAAGGCACGGGATGCTGGGTGAGTAACTGAAGTAGGTGATACTGAAGATTCCAGTTTAACAGATAATGTGGATTATTCCTACAAAGTCCTGCTTATTTGGAGCATTTAAGACATTGGCATATATAAGATAGGAACATAGGGCTGATCAGGACAGATTTGAACACTTTCCAGTATTCCTAGTTGAAAATGGGTTGGGAAAGTGAAATAAATGGAATATTTAAAGGGGAAAGAAGTCATGGATAATTATTGAGCATCACTGCTTCTCCAGACTGAGTTTTCCCCCTGTGGCAGTTTAATAAAATGGAATAGACTAGCTTTGGAACATTAATGTGACTGTACTTTCCTTTTACACTAAATTGTAACCACTGCCAATGGATCTGCACTGAAAACTGTACATCAAACCATCCTGTCCTGTACTCAGATGGTAAAACTCTGTCACAACTCTGCCTAGCTATCAAACAGATTTAATTCCCTGATCCACTTCAGCCTGAGCCAAAGCAAATATTGGCAAACAGGTGAAGGCTGTGTGAACCTCAGAAAAATAGATTTCTAGGTGCTTTCTCAGAATATAAAGTATGTTGGACATTCTCAAGTAGAATAAAATTATCAGAAACCTTTAATCCCGTACTGGTAATACCACGTGGTTTTCCCAAGATGTTGAATAGTAAGATTAGGGTTACTTAAGTTAATAGGAACAATTGTCTAGAAATAGTACTCTTAGTAAACTTAATAGTTCAGTTTAATTCAAAAACTATTTTCTGAACTTGCACATCCGCTTGGCGGGAGAAGAAAATAACCATGGCAACATATACAGAATTATCTTTGAATGTCTAGGGTTGTGATCTCTGGATGAATACTGACCCATAGTAGCTGCAGGGATGTAATAAGAATCCTCCAGGTTTACCTGATTGTCACTGGCTTCTCGTGTGGAGTTATCTGCCAAAGAGGGTAGTGTCTGCCCAGCCTTCTGAGAACCAGCCATGATATTGTAAGAATATGAAGAATGATTTTCTCCCCTTCTGCCCCAAAAGATTTGCAGGTATGATTTCCTTTTTTTTACTCAAGTTTTACAGATTTTCAGGACGGATTAAACTGGATTTAGAGAACAAAACTATCCTTTTAATTAAGCAGCTCAATCGCTCTCCATGCCCATCTCCCGAGGAACGGGTCCAGCCTCTCCCCTGCTTCCAGGGAGGGGCACGGCTCCTGATGGGCTTCGAACAGCGCTCCTCTCTCGCCATCTTCTGGTCAACTCTTGGGCACTAACGAGGCGTGGGTTTGAGAGCCTGCTGCTGATTTCATGTGATAAAATGTCCTTTTCGGTGGACACCATGCTCTTTCCCTCTTGTTCCTGCTGCTTTGCCCTGGCTTGTGAAGAACGATGTGTACAAGATGTGGATGGCGCTTGCTGGGTAAGTGTGTGAAGAGAGCTGCTTGTATTAAACATCAAATCTGCTCACAGAAATGAGAGTCACAAAAAATACTGTGAGCTCCATCCCCATAGTGATAGGCACTCTACATGTCCTGGATGGTTTTTCTTAATGCAATTATTGTGTAAAAAGTGACAAATATTGGCACTGAGGAGTTCAACAAGGTAATTGCTCTGTAATTTCTCACACTTAAGGCTGTGGAGCTTCCTGTGCCTCAGCTCTCAGGTGCAGCCTCTTGGGTCCGAGGAGGACCAGCTTGAGCTGCTGGGAGAAAAAAGCTGAAAGTAGGGGCCCCTTCTTGGAGGGGTGCAGGTCTTACCTTCGGGGACTGAAGCCCACAACTGATTAAAGCAACAGAAGTAAAACTAAAGATCTGTAAATAATAGAGCTGATTATTGATTACTGGGGGGAAAATATCCAGAATTTCTGGCTTTCCTGCCTTGATAAATACATACTTTTTTGCATACTAAAAAGAATAGTGTTACCCAAGTTGTGTTTCTAAAAATGTAAGTTGCAGGCAGAAGTTGATCACTGACTTCTTATGCTCATTTAAGCAATGGAGCCAGATATAATTTAATCAATAGAGATGAAATTACGTTTCTTCAGCTGATTTTGAAATTGCCAGAGACAGTGATAGGCTGATGAGTTGTGCTCTTTTGTTATAGAAAGAAATTCTGTTTCCTACAGTTAGCTAGGCATAGTAAATTCGAAATGCGTTCACTTTTTTCCACAAAAAGTCAGAGGAGTTCTTGTCCTGCATATCCCCCTGCTGGCTGTTTTAAGTGGATTGTAATCACATTTCACATTTTCCATTATTTTGTTGGTTTGGGGTTTTTTTGTGTTTTCCTCTTCTGTGTTGTGTGTGAAAAACCCACACAAACAACAAGGAAAACCGACTGACAGCCTTGGGGAAACAGTGAAATTCTGCAAAATGCTGCCAGGCACACAGAGCAAACTAACAGAAACAACAGGAAACAAGCAATTCTTTTTAGTCACTATATGTTATAATAAAAGCCTAAAGAGTTCTGACAGATGTGGGATTTTTGAAACAAGATGGTATCCTCAACACAGATGATGCTGTACTTCTGGATGAAAGGTTGTGTGTAAATGCTGCTTCTCACTTCACCATGAGTGATGTGGTCCAACAGAAATTTCAAAACATCAGAGGGTGATGCAGCCTTCAGAAGATTTTTATGTGGAAGAGGCAGCTATCTTTGGCTCTCTTTCCTGGATGGGAACTCTAAGGTGGAGCTCTACAACTGAAGCAATGTAGAATTCACTGCCTCTGGGCATACCACCCTTTCCAAGTGGGCCTCGTGCTTCTCAGATGCCAAAGCCTTTGTAAACAACCTCCAAAGCGATTTAAAACCAAACCAGCTAACATAATGTGGTACCAGGAGCAGCAGGAATGGTGGGGGGCTAAGGTGGCCAGAGGCAGAGCCAGTCTGGCAAACTCAGTGCTGTGTCCCTGTCAGCAGCTGTCCCCTGCGGCTGTACCTGGCACTGGGGCTGCTGCAGGGGCCACTCAGGAGCACTCTGGGAGCACTGGGATGTGGGGCTGGGTGACCCTCCTTATCTGAAGAAGGCAGAGAGGAGACCTAGGGCCTGAGCTGCAGCTCAGCAGCTTAAGAATTTTCTTATGTAGGTGCCATCCTGGTGAGAGGAAAACTTCAGAAACCCAGCTTCAGGTTATGTGTTCTCAGCTAAATCCCATCTGAGCTGTGTGAGCTGTAAAAATCAAATTAGAAATTCAGACAGATGGGAACCCCTCAAAAAATGTATGCTGTTTTGTTTCCTAAAAGAATTTTGACAAGTTATTTAAAGCTATGCATCCTACTACCATCTCTGCCTGGTCTTTGAGACACAACTCAAAATAAACTTATTAAAGGTTTGTGTTTCAGCAGGGGAAATGCAGAGTTGCTTTTTTGCATTTCTAGCGGCAACATCAGCAGCAGATAGCAAGAAACAGCTGAAAAACTCTGTTTAGGTCACTGCCTACCCCCCATAATGGGCTATTTGCATGTGATGACTACTTCTAAGTGTGAAAAAATACCCTTTTGTAGCTCCTCTAATGCATGGGCAGCATCCAGCATTAGTTCTTGGTGTGAGGCTGCCTGCAGTGAACCTTGAGAGGAGACTGGGCAGTTACATTTCACATTGGGAAATTCTCATGGAATGCTGCAGGCATCAGGAAGAAATAATTGCTTCTACATGGGTATCTGCAGCTGCTAAAAACCCTTTATCTGCAGAAAGTGGCAAGTGCATGAAAGAGAAGTATGTGATTCAAAGAAGAGATTTGTGGATGAGCAAGTCTGAAGTTCAAGCACTTGCCTCGTACAAGGTTAATAAAACTTTGTAATGGCTTTGGCAGCTTTAGTTGGGGTTTTTAACTGGAGCCAACAACAAAAGCTCCAAGCCCCCTGATAAATGTCTGCAGGCTTGTCTTCCCCACAGTCCTTCCCCTGACGCAGGGCAGGGAGAGGCTGACCTGAGAGATTTGTTTCTTGGACCTGCAGTAAAGTTAGGCATTTAGAGAGATATTCTGTGGCTTCTGAGAACGTTTCTAACCTATCCCAGAGCGCAGGGCAGAAACCTGATAGCTGTACTTACAGCCACACCTTTACATAAGAATTCAGTTCCCAGCTGTCCCAGGAGCTGCTGCCCTGGGAGCTGCCCAGCTGTTTGCACCTGCAGCACAGGCAGTGGAGCTATGGCACTGATAAGAAACAGGGAGACTGGAGCCCCAGTTTGTCTCCAGTGCTGGCATGGGGGTGAAATGGGCCCTCTGATCACGTTGCTGAGGCTATTCTGGGAGATGCTGTTCTGGCTGTGGCTGAATTGGAGTTAGAGCTCCGTGTCTTTGGCTCCCATTTTCCTGTCCCTCACGGTACGTCCTGCTCTGCCAATGTAACTGCACATACAGTCACTCCCTAACCTAGTTCTGTCAGAACAATGCAGGTTAGGTTAGGTATTTTTTTAATATGGGAAAAGTAGCCTCAAGGCCAGGTTCCCTTGCTCAACTTCTATTACTATAATAGCATGCGACATTCATATTATGCTCTGCTCAAGTGTGTGTGATCAGCTTGTGACTGGACTTAATGCCTCTGTAAATAAAAGAAACACAGAACAAAAAGCATGATAGTCCCTCAGAAATCTGGCTGATTCCTGGAAGAGTTAACTCATTTAGAAACCTTTTAGTGGGCCATATTGATTACATGGATGTGTTCAGAGCAGCTGTGGATATTGCAGTAACAATGAACTGAAGCAGTTTATCAGCACATCAATTATTTTACTGGTATAAAAAGGAGCTTTAATTTGACTAATGATGATGGGCTCAATCTTATGTTGAAGCTATCTGGCTATCACAAAATTATCTCTCAATGAGCTCATCTGTTTTGCAAGGAGGAAGCTCATAATCTCATAGGATGGAAGATGTTCTGGCTATTTATAGTCACTGATTTTATTTGTAGGGAATATCATGACTTCACAAGTGCAGTGGCACTAATCTCCCTGGTAAAGCATTTATCCTAATCTAAAGGGAGCTGTTTGCTACAAAGCCAGCCATGTACTTAAAAGGGCCATTGAACAAATTTGCAACACTGGCTCTCATTTGCCTGTAAAAGCAGCAGGTGAATCAGTGTGTCCTGAATGCACAGCAGCCCAGAGCCAGGCTGTTCTCTGAAAATGAGACAGTGAGACAGAGAAGAAGATATTCCTACCCAAAATGGCTGAATTGCTGAGATGAATTGGGCAAGAGCACATGAGCAGCTGAGAACATGCTGCAGCCTTCTGGCTGCTGGGGGTCTGCAGGGCTGGGTTTAGGTGGTCTCAGTTAAAGAGCAGGCTGCTGATCTTACACCAAGGACAGGGAGTTTACTTTTTCTCAGGTATTTCCTACCCTGTTCCAAACTGGCTAGTCTGGGCTAGTTTTCAGCACTAAGTCATATGGAATTACTTTTGGCACCTGCTCCCAAGGGATGAAAATACCTTTCTGGTTATGTTTGCAGAGATAACTGATGACCATGGAGCTTGCTGGAGTGTATCTCCAAGAGATCAAACATATTCTCAGCTGAGCCAAATGGAGAATGAGTTAATCAGAGAGCAGGGGTGGAGGGGTGTTTCTGCAGAATTCAAGGCTAAGAGGAGCAGTGAACCAGCAGACATCACTGTTGGGATGGAAGAAGGACTGTGGGGCTGTGACTTGCTCAGACTGGAGTTTGGTTAACAATTCCACAGCTGCTCGAGTCTTCAGTAGGATGTGGAGCTAATCCCAGGACAGGTTGTGGGTGCAGGAAACCATGTCAGGGCTAAGAGGGCTCTGAAGGGAGGGAGTGTGGGTTCACAGCACCTGCTACTTTCTACCTGGCACTTGATTTCTTGCACTGCTGCTGCAGTATCCCTCAGCTCTCAGCAAGCTCCCGGGCTGCAGCTGTGTCTGAAAGGATAGTGCAATCCTGAGTCTGAATTTATTTTTTCTCCTTGGAATCTTCAGGAATAGAGTGCACTTCCCTCGCTTTCTGCCTGGTCTGCTGAGGCTTGCCCTTCCTCCTCATGGGCTCAGTGATTCCACAAAGACAAGTAGATTTCTACACAAGGTACGTACAGGATAAAGTAGGACCACGTCAGTTGAAAAGGCCAGATGTGTGTTCCTTTAAATCATAATCCTTCATGTAATATCACACTTAGTTGTCATAGAAACCATGGCATCAGTGAGACTTGCAGCTCTTGATCCAGCAAAACAGTTGAGCATTTGCTTTTAATATGAAGTATGTGCTTAAATTCCAACTATTTCTGTGGCACTGCTTGTATGCCTAGAACAAAGCCTACACTTTATTTTTTTTTCCTGTGTGAGAGTGATGTGGCCCAGTAAAACCTCCTGGTTGCTTTTGTTAAGCCCAAACAGCATGAATGTTTCGCAATCATAAAAATAAGTAGCACAGGAATGGTCTAGAGAGAGTCCAAACAGAACTTTTTAAGAAGATATGGTGGCAATTGAATGCTTTGTTAGATCACATCACTGTCTCTGCTTCTGCAACCTGAAAAAGCATTAGAATAATGCTTTTTATAATTTCATGCAGTAGTTAGGACACTGGACAACTCTTAATTCTACTGATTATATGAGGATAATATTTTTTTTTAATTACTCTAGAAAATATAGAAGTTTGATCATAAATTCTAACCGAAACATTCATGCTCCCAAATTGAATAAGCTATTTAATATAGCAGCTCATGAGGCCTTTTGTATTTTCTTTGAACATTCAGATTCTGATCTAAGTGTTTAACACTTTCTATTTTAATTTTAAGGTATGTTTTAGCACTCAAAGTGCTGAGAAAGGTGTGAAAGTATCCCTATGTCTCTAAGAAAACAAGAATTAAAAAATGGTGGCAAATTAAGAAAATGCTAAATGCATTTTAGTTTGAACTTCTGGGTGTTTTAAAACATCTTCTAGCTGGATCTTTGAACAGGTGTCCATGTTGAATATTCAATTCTGTTGCAAATGCATTTGAAAGATGGTACGTGATATTTCACTGATTTACATTAACTGCAGTGGTTTTTCCCCAGATCATACTACAAACAAAATGCTCAGGGTACCTTTTCAGTGACTAAATGTTCCCCTGCAGATAGGCCCTCATTCACAGCTTGCTGGGCTCCCTGGGCAGGTTTTCACTGGAGCTCAGCGGGTTGTTTATCAGAATTAGGTGGTTTAGTCTACATATGCCTGGTTTAGAATTCATATTTGGCCTGATGATAGATGTGGGCTAATGCTTTGAGTTATTTCAGCAGTCGATGACTGGACCTACCCACATCTGTTACAGTCGTTCTAGAAAGTTATCCATTTGCATTTGTGCCAAGGAAACCTGCTCTGTAGAACTGCAATAGGTCGAGGTGGTAGCAACTCCACGGTAAATTCAGTGCATTTGTAATGCTTTCTGTCAGCAGAAAAAAAAAGCAGCAATACCCCAAAGGAATAAGCTTTTGTGGAAATTAAAGCAGAAGGTTAATAAAGGTGGCTGAGTCACAACTCTCTTCCAATTCAGGGAATGTTTGTGGACAAATCTTCCTGCTATTTACTGAGCTCCACCAGCTGGTAAATGACTGTGTGTTTCTAAAAGCACTTCTTGTAAAAAGTTAAAATTTTGTGAATGGAAAAAGGGTTTAAATATATTCCTGACTAATCTCCTTGCATGGAGAATAAGGTATCAACATTCGTACAGGTGCAAAGATAAATTGATGAGTGTGCTGTTGACTTTGCTGATTTCAGAGTACCTGGACAAAAAAGAATCTCATCCATAAAAACATTTTATGAAATACCATGATTCACACAAAAAATGAATAAGAATTTACGGTCAGCCATATTCACCAGCAGCCACACAAAGGGATAGTTCCCAAGATTAGTTTTTAATAGTACTGTGTAAATGTAATTAATTTAAGCTGAGAACGAGACAGGGAAAGGGGACAGTAGGCTACTTTTCTCATTTTTACTTACAGGGCCTAAGTGCAGTTTTTACACAGCTCCTTTAATCAATTGCAGTGTTCAGGTGTGTTCCCTGCAGTCCATCGGAGGTGACGGACAAAATGCGACTGAGTGTCCTGAAAGCTTGAAGTCAGTTTGAGAGCACAGAAAAGCGCCAATGCCCTCTTTTATCGGGCTTTATTTGTTTTGTCTTTAGGGCTGCCGGCATTGCAGGGCTTTTGTCTCGTCCCGAGCACGGGAAATCCCCGGCCATGCCCGGGACTGTCCCGCGGTGCGGGGCGGAACGGGCCCCGCCAGGGGGCGCCCTGCGAGCGCAGCAGGGCTGCTGTGGGGAGCGCCCGGGACAGCGGGACATGGGGACAGCGGGACATGGGGACAGCGGGACATGGGGACAGCGGGACATGGGGACGGCGGGACATGGGGACAGCGGGACATGGGGACAGCGGGACACCGGGGCAACGGGACAATGGGACAGCGGGACATCGAGATAGCGGGACACCGGGACATCGGGATAGCGGGACACCGGGACATCGGGATAGCGGGACACCGGGACATCGGGACCTCGGGACACCGGGACAGCGGGATAGGGCAGCTCCCTGGGCACACCCGGGACAGCGGGACACCGGCACAGCGGGATAGGGCAGCTCCCTGAGCACATCCGGGACACTGGGATGGGGCAGCTCCCTGGGCACACCCGGGACACCGCGATACAGGGCCGGGGCAGCTCGCGGGACACACCCGGGACACGCCCGTGAGCCCGGGCCGGGGCACCTCTCTGGGCGGTCCCGAATTCCCCGCGCGGCCCCGCGCACTGCCTTCTCCAGCCCCCCCATCACCGTCAAACCACAGCCTTTTCCCTTGCCTTCCCTGCCGTGCCCACCTTGAGCCGCCTTGTCCCGGCTTGGTGACCACTCTTGGCAGCCCTTCTGCACTATGGCACTGCTTCCTCAGGGATTTCTAGTGTCTCTTATGCCACAGTGGCAGGAAACTTTGGGCCAACATTCAGGTTACATTTTCCTCTTACCAGCTTAATTTAACTTTTCTTGCTTCTTCTGTATATCCTAAATAATCCCTTACTTAGTGCTCTCAGCCTGCAGATTTGGGGAGCCAGAACACAAATGTAGGCCCATGCAACTACCTGTGCTATTGATTACATGGTACAACCATGCACTAATGAAGGCAGGGGATGATAAAAGCCCTCTAACTCCTTCCCTCCAACCCTGTTCCTCTCCTCCTATCACTGTGGGAAGATAGTGCATCCCTATTTGACTATACCCTTGTTAAAACTCTTTATATGAGACTGGTTCTTCAAGCCAGATAAATCTTCCAGATTCATCTCAACCAGATGGGGACAAGTTAAGACTCTTGTCTAGAAAAAAAATCACCTTGGTGAGTACATTGCCATACAACATTCTTGCAGGTGTCACACAGATGTTGTTCTGAGGTTGCTCAGTGTTGTGCCTGGAGCTAAAGCGAATGCAAGCCAGGGCTAGGATTGGGGCGTGTAAAGGAGAATCCTAATGGACATTGGCTGCATCAGAGAATCTAGCTCTGGTGTTTAGTCCTGTTAAGTCTCACATCAGAAATCTGTCCTCCAGGCCCCACACTCTGCTGGGATTTTTGATGATTTTCTGCCAAGATCACAGTTACAGTGCTCTAGGTAAAGAACACAATAGAATGTACCAGGCAGGGTAGATTCTGAAACCAGCCGCAGCATCTGCTCTGTCTCCCCTCGCCAAAACAGGTGGTGGATGTGGGTGGAAATATGGAGAATCCTGTGGAAAGTAAGAAGTGTGGGAAGGAACCGGGAAGGGGTGGGGGTGGGGGGTTGGTTTATAGAATGAGCCCAAGTGAGATACAGTGTGATGGTGGTACAGAAGTGCAATCTATAGCAGAGCAGGCATCACTAGGTTTGCGGCTTTATAGATCAAGGAGTTGATTTTTAATTGATTTTCTGCAACTCTTGAAATTATTTTCTTGTCCTCATTGCTATTCAAAATGTCTCTGTGTGTCACCTGATAATTTCATCAATTACAGTCTCTTCTAAATCCCAGTGAAAGTCTTGATCTCAACTCTAACACGGCACTACCATGATCCATTTTAAAGGCATTAAGTACCTTTTCCTGCTCAGTAATTTGCTATTTTTATTCCTTGTTCACAATTCTTAAGCTAGTTCTCAAATTATGTGGGTGCTGTTATGTCAAAAGAGATGTGAATTAGTTATATTCAGACTTCTGTGATTCAGTCTTCCAAATGTTTGTTTAAAGCCAAGCATGTTGGTTCTGTTACTTTCCTTCTACTCACTGATGTTTTAAGTCTATAGAAGTTTCCTTCCTTATAAACTTCAGGGCATATATAACTGCTTGTAAGTCTGTAATCCTTCATCTGTTTCAGCAGCTTTTTGTGCTTAGAATTTGTTTTTAGCAGGGAAAGGATCAGATTTACAGAATGGTTACTGCTATGATCATTCTTTTCTGAGGTTTGGTCTTGCAGTTGATTCTGAGACTGCTGTTTTCTGTGACTTTTTCTCAGTCATTCTGAGGAAAGATGACTTCAAGTCATCCTTATAATGAGAAAAAGATCTTATATTTTCTAACCTTCTTTCACGCACAAAGGTACATGGGTTAATTTTCCAGGTGTACTTCACTACCTTATTTTTAATTTTTTTTACAATGTTGTATCTACCAAATTCAATTTTGTGTGTTTGATTTTTAAAAGTTAGCAGATGCACAGTATTTTAAAAATCTCATACTGGGGCTTGGTAGATCTTGACTTGTGGCCTGTGGACACTTGTGACCTCCAAATCAGCAAATAATTGAAAATCACTGGCTTACCTCCCCAGTCTGACCTCTCCACATCTGAAATGAGGCTGCATCCTGCATCTGGTTTGGTGTGACACTGCTAAGGTCCATGTTTGTGCAGCACTCGAGTCTGTAGAGGGTTTGAACAGGGTTTTTGCAACTTGAGGTTTTTTCATGTTTAAATTCACAGCACTGACATAGGCACCACTATATTCCCCAAAATCTAAACTTATCTACAAAAAGAGGCTAAAGTAAATGAGAAGCCCTGGATGGTAGGGTTGCTGAGATGCATTTGATCTGTGTTTTCCATGCTAAATGATGGGGTTGCAGAATCTGAAACAGTAACTCTGACCTGCCTAACTCACCTCAGTGTCTGCCAACTCAGATGCCCTATGCTATATTTTAAATATAGACAAAGTTAACTATTGTACTGCCTGTCAAAATGAGAAAGCAGAAGAGGGATGAAGGGGCTGAGAATTCAGCTGTGGCTATGATTGCATCTCAGCCCTGGGAGCACTTGACCTGGGGATCTGCCCATTCCCCTGCCTCCCATTCCAGGCCAGAAATGTATTTAGCAGCACTGAGCCTGGCATCTGACCTCTGCTCCTGAACATCCCTTCTAAGCTTCTGTAGTGGCAAAGGAAGATAAGCTTGCTGAGCCCTGTAAGACTTATTACTCTTTGGATCCCAAGGAAAGGGTGCAAGTCCTAGGGAGCCCAGGGAAGGTGTGTTGCTCTACTCTGAATAGTTCCATGTTTTCAGTTCCTCTTTCCTCACCCAGCTGGGTTTGGAAAAATCATACCACATTTTCCTTTTTTCTCTAGCTTGTTCATTTATTTTATCAAATAGAATGTCTCAGATATGGCTGCATGGCTCCTTATTGCTTTCAGAGCTGTGGTTTGTATCTGTTTTTAGGAAGCTGTGAGAGCCGTTAAGGAGAGCGCTAGGTGTATTCCCTCACTGTACGCACAAGGAGTTTGGTTTCTGATATGTTTGTACAGTGGATTTTAATCCCCATCTGCAGCATTGCAAGACTTGGTTTTAGCAAGGCTTGGATTAGCATGGCTTTGTTTTCCTGTGGCACCTTTCTTCTAATAAATTAACTCCCACAACTTTCACATAGAACAAAACCATATCATTTGACCTTTCTTTGCAGACAGTATCCAGCTTTTGACAGTTCAGAAATATACATTGTTCAGCCATCGATATAAGAATAACCAGAGCTACAAATCCACAAACAGTAATGAAATCTTCACCAACTGGTTATTGCTGTTTCCTGTAAAGGATTACAAGCACTCCTCAGTGGATGAGCCAAAGCACTCCAAAGAAGGGACCTATTTGACTTAATTGCTGATGGCCACAGGGATGGACTTGGAAGAACTGGAGTTGAAAACTAGTCTGACAATCCTGAGTAAAATCATGCAGCTTGGGGTTTTTTTAATGCTTAAATTCATGGCCATGGTATTTGAGTGCCTGCAGACATCTCCTTGACACCTATACCTGAACATCTGGACAAGAGTATCCACCTCTGTCCAAAGCTGCTCTAGGATAGATTGATTTTGAAATTCTTTAACTTTTAAAGCCTTTACAAGTGAAATAGGTGTCTGAGGGACTATGTAATCCCTTGCCCAGTGCACGTGATGCTTCTTGAAACTGCATTGTCCTGCCATTTCATCAGCTTTCATGCACTGATATATGTTTTTTCTCAATGCTTTGAAGGTGTCTTTGTTATTGAAGTAATGAATTTGGTGCTATGAGCTCAAAGATGATGTGAAAGCCTGGCTTTGGCAAGCAAGAGAGCTTGACTTGTATCCTGGTAAAGCAGGATCCTCTTAACTCTCTCTGCTTTTGCCCAAGGTTTCAGGTAAGGTCTCCTCTGATCCTTCTCTTTTTATGGGTGCTAGCTATTATTTGTCTTTTCTAGTCTCAGGTTCTGCTGCTACCTGTGAAAAAGTTCAAGTGCCTATTGTACCCTGGGATCAGCTATTATCAAACTGCATCATCCATCAGTAAAATCAATTTACACTTTCTCCTATCTCATTAACTTTATCCTTTACTTTCTCTGCCTGCTGACGTTCAGGGTTACAAAAGATCTGGGCCTTCCCTGCTCCTGAAATGGCAGTCATTTTTGGTGCCTGACATTTCTTTTGGGAGAGTGACATCAGAATTAAACAGAAAGACCCTTTCTAAGTGCTAGGCTGTAAATGAGAGAGAAGTGAGGTCAAAAACCAAAACTATAAACTATTCTCAGAGAAACAAATCAATCCTCTGCTAGGCACACTCAACTGAATGTGCAGGAGCTTCACCCAGGGGTAAAGTTGGAAATACAGCAGATCTGGGAAAGGCATTCACAGGAAGGATTAATATAAACTGAAATTCATTTGTGCTCTGGAATATCCTTTCTTCAAGCCTCAAACAATTATTACTTTCATCAAAGCCCATTCATCCTATATTTTATTTTGTTTCCTTCTTAATGGCTCATCCTGAGCTCATCTTTCCTTTGGCTCCATTTGCCCCTTGCTGCTGGCTTTCTGTCTAGCCAGGGACATGCCTATCCGATCTGTTGGCAGGGCTGGCAGTAAATGCTAAGGGGAAAGACAACTTCGGTCTAAACTGTTTGTCTCCTTGTTCTACCCAAGAGTGCAAGGAGGAATCTGCTGGGCTTTTTCTGAATGTTTCAGTCGAAGACTCTTACAAAATTTCCCATATTTAAATGAAAAGGAGGGAAAAGAAATGAAGGTTATGAAGGTATGTTATCTTCAAAACAAGGATTTGGCCAAAGTTCAGTCTCTGGGAGAGGTAATCTACATGTATGATAAAGAGAGTTAATCGTGATGTTGAAGATGTACATGCAGGGAGAAAGTTAGAAAAATATTATTTTTATAGGCCATATAGATTAAGGGAATTTAAGAGTAACTGTAACTACTGGAATCTGACAGAGTGCTCCCAAGGGGCTGTACCAGGATTCATTACCTTTATTAACCCAAAATGTCAGATTCTGCCCTGTGCAGAATCATTTTGGTCTGTGGGAAACTCTGGATTTTCCTTAATCATCTTATGACCAACATGAGATTCATGTCAAAGTCCTATGGCAACTCCTGAAGAAAGAAACAGGAGTGAGTCAGACATGCCAAACAGCTCTTTACACCTCTGAAGCGGCCTCTGAATTCCAGAAAAGGAGACAGCCCCAATGTGTTCTCAAGGTCTTATCACAGAAACTAATTCACAGGTGACGTCACAGCTTGCACAATGCCTACTAAATACTGAGAAGGGCAGGAGAATTCAGAGGAGTGGTGGCTGTGCAGCTGCATGTTGCTTCTTGAAGCCTGCAACAAAAAGGCAGACTGAAGGAGCTGGGGAAAATTCTAGACCAGACTTGAATAATGTATGGTTTGCAGAACACACTTGATCAATTAAACAATTTGTTTGGTCTGCCAGGTGCTCAGGAGACAGCGTGGCATTTGGATCAGTGGGTGCTTGACAGAGCTTCCCATGGCTTCCACCAGCTACTGCAGGCGAGGTGTCCTCCCAGGCAGCACATCCACAGCTCTCAGCTGTGCAGCTGCCAAAACCAGCGTGGTGTCACAGTCAGTGGAGAGGCAGAGGAGAGGGAAGGTAGATGAGAAGACAAGGACAATGGAAGACCAGAGACAGCTCTGGTAAGGCATGACAAAAGATGCAGTTTGAACTTGCTAAGCCTACCCACCTAACTCTGCAGTGAGGCGTTCCAGGCCAAAATCCTATCATACGAGTGAAATTGGGCTGAGTCACCAAATTCATTCCTCTGCTGTTTCATGCATCACACCATGCAACGCCTGACAAAGTCTGCTTTGTTTGGTTTTGTCTCTGGGGTTCCCATAGGGAGGCTCTTTCAGGTCCTCCCTTTCTAAATAGGTACAGTCATTTTCTGCTGCTTATTTATAGCAAGCTTGCCCTTATACTTTAATCTTCCCTAACCTCTCAAAGTTCTCCGCTCTGCCCATTGATGTATCAACACACTACAGTTATACCCACTCTGGCTTCACTTTGCAAGCTGTACAGTCTAAGCAACAGTTCAGCCTATCTAGGAAAGCTGTGTTGCAAACACAGTATAATCAGATTCTTTCAAATGACACCTAAAAAAATACGTGGACTTTTTGGTATCTTTCATTCATAGTATTTAGCCAGTGTCAATCCTTCCTGAGTCCTTTTGTAGTGAAGCGTGTTCTTTGTAGCCCTCTTTGCTGGAAGGCTAGAGATTTCAAGCCCACGAATCAGTAAGACTTCCATATGCTTAGAGCTGGGCATGTGCATAACTGTTTTTCTGGATCAAGATTAGAGTTCTCACCACTTGACAAGATTCAGCCTGTGGTTTGTGAAATGCTGCCAGTTTGTCTGGAATTAAAGATTTATATAAAATATCAATGTAAAAAAAAAAAAAAAGCAATTCCCTGTTTCAGGTTTATGTGTGTACTGCATTAATTAATAGCTGGTTGGGAAACATGAAGGACACAGTGCAAGAACATTGCTTGTATCACACTTCATGTCATGGGAGAGCTGATCCATGTTTCCAAAGTACTGACAACTGTCTATAGGCAAAACCAATATGGGAAGGGACAAATAAAGGTGCAGGCATGCTATTTCCAGTGTCAGGAAGGGGCAGCACCTCTTGATCTCTGAATATAGCAAGTATTCAGTTTACTCTGCTTTCATGTATCGTGATGCTTTTTCTGGGGATAAAATGTTGTCCAAACAATTATAGAGGAGCTTAAATGGAGCAGTAACAATTTTTCCTGGCCTCTGTATTGCTGATTTCCAGCCTGCGGTGACCGACACCAAATTTTATTTGTATGGATCCTCCAGAAATGTCCGGACAGGAATTCTTGGTTTAAGTCGACTGACCCCCGAGGACTACTGAAGGACTGACAGGACTCTGAGATGACAAGTGCAAACCCACAGCTGCAGTTTTTTCTCAGCAAAACAGAAGTGCGGTGAGAAAGCAATACCGCCTGCCCTTCCGCAGGGCTGAGCAGTGCGAGAGGAGAAGCGCGGGTGAGCGGTCGGCAGCGGGGGCCGGAGGGCTGCGACCCGGGCTGCAGGAGGCAGTGCCCGAGCGGGGCTGGGGCGGGCGGGCAGCGTCCGCAGGTGCCGCGGGGCAGCCCGGCGGTGCCCGGGGGGGCGGGCGGCGGCCCCGGGGGAGGAGCGGGGCCCGGGCCGGCCCCGGTGCGCGTGTCCCGGGCGCGGGGCCGGGCCATCGGGAGGAGGGCAGGGCGAGGGCGGGGCGGTTGGCGCGGCTGGCCCGGCCCGCCGGGGAGGAAGGGAAGGGAAGGGGAGCGGGCTGCGCTGTTGCCCTTTTAAGCGAGCGAGCGAGCGGGCGCAGGAGGCCGGTACAAAGGGAGCTCCGCCGTGCCCCGCCGGCTGGGGCTGCCCCGGCCCCGCCATCTTCCGCCCCGCAGGCGCGGCCGGGGCCAGGGTCGGGCCGGCTGAGTCGGAGGGAGGCGGCGGCAGCGCAGGCCCGGGCCCGGAGATGAGGCCAGGATGTCGGTGTCAGGGCTCAAGGCCGAGCTGAAGTTCCTCGAGTCCATCTTCGACAAGGACCACGAGCGCTTCCGCATCGTCTCCTGGAAGCTGGACGAGCTCCACTGCCAGTTCGTGCTCCTGCCGCCGCCGCCGGGCTCCAGCCCGCAGCCGCCGCCGCCGCTCACCATCCACTGCAACATCACGGTGCGGGGGCCGCGCGGGGCGGGGAGGGCCGGGCACGGCCCGCCCTCGCCATTGTCCGCGGGGCGCGGGGAGGGGGCGCAGCCCCGCGGGGGTGACTCAGCACGGGGGGGCCGCCGGGGCTCTCCCCCGGGCTCCGGGCGCCCTCCCCATGCCACCATAACAAAAGTTACAGGGGGCGGGCGGCCCCGGCCTCTCCTCCCGCGCGGCGGGGGCTCCTCCGGGGGACCCGGGCACGGGAGAAGGACGCGGGCCGGGGCCGCCGCCTCGGAGCCGGGAGCTGCGAGCCGGAACAAAGGGCGGCCGGGCCCGGGGCAGCGGGCACAGAGCCCCGGGGCGGCGGCGGGGGGAGCAGAGGGGCCCCGCTGCCGGGCCCGGCCCTGCGGCGGCTCGCGGGGCACCGGCAATGTTCTGCGCGGTGCCCGGTGGAGGCGGCGGGCGGGCGCTTTACCGAGTGCGCCACACGGCCGCGGCCTGGGGCGGGCCCGGCCTCCCCCGCGGGGCAGCCCGAGGGGGCCGCCCAGGGGGCCGCAGGGACGGCAAACTTGTCCGTGTCGCGGTCGTGGAGGGGTGGCACAGAGCCCCTGCTCTGCTGCCGGAGGGCTGTTGTAGCATAACGGTGCCTTTAAACTTGTTAGGGGCTACCAGCAGCCGTGTCCAGTCTGAGGGACTGCTACCTGCCGAGGGCTTTGGAGGTTCTCCTTTCTGTGGGCTTTTTTCCCCTTAATTTTGTTCGGCTTAATTTTTTTTTAAGTGAGTGGAAGAGAAGCTGAACTAAATGTTCCGTGCTGTGTGGCATGGTAACAATCCTCTGGTTTTTTAGAAGTTTAGGGCCTAAACTTGCCAAAGGATTTGAATATATTGGCATCTGTGACTCATATACAGGAAAGTGCTGAAGGCTCGTTTTTGTTGGGTTGGTTGCAGTTGTAAGTGAATTTAAGAGCCTTATCAAGATTTAACTGAACAGTGACATATTGAAAAACTTTAGGTGCAGATAGTGTGTTTGGGTTTAAGGAAGATAAATTCTACTGGGGTTTTTTTGTCCTTGTATGGAAGTTTCAAAACCATAGAGGTAGAAACATTCATGTAAGTGTGAATGTTTCAGTACTGAAAGATGAAAATGTGTATGCAAACCAGCCATTTTATTAAATTAAAGGAGAGTTGTTAGGCAGATCTTTCAGTTTTTACAGTTAACTGTCATGAGATGTCACTTTTGTGGTCATGGGGCAGGTTTGTTTTGCTATAAGACATAAGATGTTGGGGTTTACAGTAAAACAAACAAGATGCTTTGGTGTTCTTCTTTCCAGACATGACCCCTCAGATGATGGATTGTATGACTTCCTATAAATATGTTTTATTCAGTGGAGAGTGTTTCATTGCAGAGAAATTTGGCTTTTTGTTTCCACATAACATGATCTATTTCATAAGTCTCACTCTAAACAATAAAATGAAACGTCTGATGATGGTGCACCCTCGGTTGCCAGTTGAATTTTATGAATATTTCTTCTTTGTCAAACCACAGCTAACAGGGAAACCAACCTGATGTTGTTGTTCCTGGGATTTTTGCTGTGGTGTATATCTGTTTCTGATACTGCCTTCATGGTAACTACTTTCGATAGGAATTCTTATTGCAAAGCAATATGCCCACTGAGCTGTAGGCCTTTGGTTGAGGTGTGTCTGAGCAAGCAAGCAACTACTTAGGTCACTGTTGTCATATTTGTGTTAATGAGGAAACAGAGTCTGCAATCTGCTGTTACAGTCACTTGCCCCAAAGGTCAGGAGATCTTTCACATGCCATTAGAGTTGTGGCGTATGAACTTGCAAAAAGAACAGGAAAAGTGCTGTTTGAAACCTCAGAGCTGAGGCTTCTGCTTTGATGAAAGGCTGTGTCTGAGTTTCTTGAAACTTCTGTTTCACAGTTGTCTGTGAGCAGCTCGGTGCTTTCCAATGTTGACTAATTTTTAGCTCTTTGAGGGAGGTGGCTCTTCTCCTATCTGTTAAAAATAAATGGGATAGGGCAACCTGAGATACAGAGGTGGCTCCCTTGAAACAAATGGGCAGCAGGTGACAGAGACAAGAAGAGAAAGCTCATCTCTGGGCTTCTGTCCTAGTTCTTTGACACAAATGTTAGAACTCTTAAGTGTCACAGAAGTGATTATTTTTTTATCTCCCCCTCCCCACTGAATGGAGGCTCTTGGCTCTGACTCCTAATTGCCTCCAGGTATTTTTGTGGGGTTTTGTGGGTACTGTAAACTAGAAAAGCCTAAGCCTTGTTTACTGTGCTTCAGTGGCTCTGCAGGTACTATGAGAACTAGAACTTCAAATAGCAGTAGGAGCATGCAAAGGCTGGTAAGGCTATATTGGTAAATGTTTTCTTGGGGAGACTCTCTGCATCAGAAGCTGCTGTCTTAGTGCTCTGGATTTGCAGAGCAGATATGCAACTTTAACTGTTTGCTTCTTCTAGCCACTTTAACCCCTACGATACTGAGCCAGCCAGGCTATTCCCTTTACTCAGCAGAAGCATACTTGTGTCTTGATTCTCAAGAATCCTGTTAAGTGGGAAGAGTAAGCACAAAGCTCAATCATCACTTCTTTCCTTTGTGGTTCTGTTAGGGATACCTCAATATTTATGTAAAATGCAAGCTGTCTAGCACTGTGTAGAGATACTGAAGTTACTGGATGGGGAAGTGTCTGGCAGGGAAGGAAACTTTCAGTAGCTTTTGGACTAAGTCTAAAAAAGTCTGATAACTAAGCTGGCTCTGATACTCCCAACAGATCCTTTTTTCTCTCCAGCCAGAAGGCAGAGAGAAGAGAAAATATTCCTCTGGAGAGGTAAGAGAGAATATATGCTTAGGAACTATGAGGGTCTCCACAAGTTTCCTAGACAAAAATTCCCAGTTTGAGAAGTCTGCCACTGGTATTTCTCATTGAGATGATTTGCTGAGTGCTATCTCTACAAACATATACCACAGAAACGAAGTTCAGTATTGGCTATAGCATCTCAGGGGTATTCTACCTGTGACACTGAACACTGCTTGAAGTTAAAGCAAGATACATTTTACTTGACAGCTCTTCTGTTTATAGAGTGGCAGCCAGACTTTTGTCCAAGTCTGTCCTTCACTATTTCTGGTAGTGACCCATATTAGAGCTTACACGGTTAATCAGATTATTTTAAGAGAGACACTTCAGGGTGGAGTCATCCCTGTCAGAAACATTGCTGCTTATTCCTGAGAACTGTCTAATTATTGAACTTGTTCAGGCTGTGTACCTTCACATTCCCATTTTGTTATGCCAACAGCAGTGTCTCCATTTGGAGTTTTATTTCTGTTTTTCTCAGGTTTCCGTTTTAGTTAACAGCACTGTTCCAGTTGATCAAGTTCAATAAACCTTGTCCTGTTCCTCATGTTTTTTGAAGTAGTATCAAGCCTGTGGCCTTATTTAGAGGAATGTGTTTATTGATCATGACTTTAGGTAAGTGTCCTTCAATACAATCTCTAGTTTCAGTTTGGTACCTTATCAGACTTAGGTCATAGTATTGCAAAGGGTGTGTTAGAATTGTTCTACACTGAAGTCTTCCTTGTTATTGCAAGGAAAAGGACTGGTTTGGATTGCTGTAAAACATTTCATATTTTTTATATAATTTCCTCAAAGAGAAACTGGATATCAGTAACTCACCACCCATATGCAAAATTGCAATTGAAATTCTGTATCCTCAAGTGGCACTTGCAGGCAGAGTGGGGATTTGTGCCAATTCCGAGTGGGAGCAGGTTTGCCCCAAACAGATACAGGGCTGTGATGTGCAGTGATATCCTTCATACATTAGCAATTCATTTCAGGTGATGTGGCTGACTCAGTAAACTCTTGCTTCTCTGCTGGAAAGAAACATCTTCTGCTTCTGCTGAAAAATACCCTGCTGCTAAATCAGAGTTGGAAGCTGCTCTGAAAGACTTGGAAAGGTTGCTGTCTACAGATAACTGCAATTGATGGGAGAAGACTTTATTTTCCCTTTTAAACTGGAATGGATGAAAAGATATTACCTGTGAAGCTTTTGACAAGTTGGATATATACAGAGAGAGTGTGTGTATTGGAACATGCAACAGTTCTTCAAAGACGTAGGATTTTCATATTAAACTCACTCCTAGCTAATGCCTAGACAGCTGGTAACCTTTTTAAAAGATTATTTATTTGTACACAGAAGCAACCATGTAATGAATGAGGCATTCTGTTCCAACCACAGATGTATTTTTTTTTGTAGATCATTAGACATTCTGTAGTGAGGTTGAGACCTTTGTCTTGCAGCTTATGGATGCCAGGACTGTATAAAAGCATACACAGCTTTGTCTTGATAATATGTAGTTTTTAGCTAGAATTAGATATACTTGGTGACTGAAGAAAGGCACTCATGCAGCTATTATCAAGCATAACTTGTGCAATAGGAATTGAGAAGTTTAGTGTTGTTCTATTTAGCAAACCCAAGTTAAGCTAACAAAAAAAGCTAGTAAAAGAGTAGTGAGGTTTTTAATTTCTTTTTATGTCAAAACTGTAATTGGAAAAAGAATATTGCAAAAAGGAGTAGGAGAAATATTTTGTGTCTGGAAGACAAGACCTTTCTGACACTGCAGTCTGGGTGTGTGATGTGTGAAAGTCTGTAACCAGTACCTCAGGACTTCAGAGATTTTTCTGTCCACCCTACAATGTATGAAGTGCTCCTAAAATATCCTAGAAAGCCACAGTGGTGGGCTTCAAATGGACATGCTGGCATATGTTGAGGTCTCAATGTCCAGTAAATTGTGCATATTTCCAGTGGGTAGCTCGTGTTAGTTAATGATACAATAACTTCAGAAATGGGATTGTTGTGGTCCTTGAAAGAGCTCTCTGTGCACTTTGATAATTAAAAGAAGTTTTGTAGAAAGAATTACATTCTTTTTACTCAGCATCCTTCCTCATGTGAGCTATTCAGGGGGTTTTGTATATTGATGCCTTGTTGATATCCTCAGCATGTACTGAAAATTCTGATTGTTAGTAAGCACAAAGTGTGATGGTGTTCTGTGCACTCTGTAATAATGCTGTTTCTTGCAGACCAGCAGAGGCTGTGTGCCTTGTGAGGTGGCTGAAATTGAGTTTGCTGGATTAAGGACCTGGCTGGCATGTAAGAATTCCTACCAAGTTCTTGCTGAACTGGACTATTTCCCAGCCTGGTTCAGCTGCACAAACAGCTGTCCCGTCACGACAAGGGCACAGGACTGAGTGGGAGCTGCTGGATCCAGCACTGCTGGCATAGCCCTGGTGGCACTGGGGACTGACCACTCCTGGGTGCAGTGCCTGGGGTGGCACCAGGCCCCTGGGCCTCCACCCCTGGCTGGGTTGTTACAGTGACAGCTGTACCAGACTTAACTGCCTGGAGTTTGTTTACTTGAAAAATCTGATTCTTTCCAGACTGCAAGATGCAGAGATGGAGACAATTCTCTAAATAGTATTATTATTAGGAAAGAAAAAGGTGGGGTGAATTTTCTTGATAGGAACAAATGTTTGTAGAAGTTGGTTAACAGAAATGACTACTGTTTTAGTTATGCCTCAGTGTGGACTATTGTTCAGTACTGTCAGGTTGTTTGCCTTTATGTAGTTTTGAAAGGTTGTAAATGCCTGAATTCCTGGCTGCTGTATTAGGGTTTTTTTCCTTTAAATGGTAATATTCCATTTCTAAGAGACATGACAGCTGGTGATTTAGTATGTGTTCCACTGTGTTTCTTCAGCTGCAAGCTCTGTAGGAGAAGCAAAAATGACCTTTCACCAGCTCCTAGAAGATAACTGGAAAATTAAATGACTGATTATAGTAAGAAGAGGCTATTTAACATTTAGCTCTTCAATCAGTCTGCCTGTATGCAGTACGCTTGGAGCTAATATGATCAAAATAGTTCTCAGTTGATCCCTGGTGGAAACAAGCATACCAGTTAGTGTGTATGTCTTACTGATGTCTTGCTTCCAGCTGTAATCTCTAAGCATGGTATGAAAATAATGACCTTACGTGTGGGGATTTTTTCCTTTATCTCGTGCTTACAAGACATCTTGGTGTACCAAGTACTGTAGAGCAGCTAATAAATGATTTCTGAAGATTTAGTGTGAACTGTATTCTCCTTTCTCTCAAACCTCATCATTTTTTGCCCCCTCTGAGCGAAAGAGTTCAAAACAGTTGGAGATCTTGCAGTAGCTTCTTCAGTGTGTGTTCAGGAAGGCAGGAACATAAGCTCTGTTAGAACTTGTATAGTGGCATTAGAAAAAAATCAAAGCGTTCCTGAGCAGTGGTGTTCAAGATACCACAGGCTTCCTTGAATTTTTGAAGTAGGAAATAACCGTGGTAAGAGTTGTGGTATTTAACTTATTAATGGTAAACATTGGTTGAACTCAGTGGTACTGAAATTTTGCATGTGGGGGACAAAGTTCCATCCAAATGGCTCTAATCTGAAGGCCTGTGGCTAAGCAGCATCAGGGCAGCTGTGTGCATGTTACTGTGAGGGAGAGCTTGGGAGCCTGGTGAGTGGTGGCTGGGATGCTCTCAGGTGTGAGGGCAGTGGAGCAGCAGGACCTCTCTGAGCTGTGGGTGAGGATGAAAAATCCTCCTACCTCCAAGTGTGTCTGGAGCACAGCAAAGGGAAATGTGGAAAAGAGGAAGGTTGCTCTCAGAGAAGGGAAAGGGCGCAGACAGAAGGGGATGCCAAGTGATTTGAACACTTGAGGGATGGAAATTCCTGAAGTTAAATAAAGAAGGGGAAGCCTGGATATTTTGGGTGACAGCAGAGGTGGTACCAGACTTCACATACGGTGGAGTGACTGTGTATGTGGTAAAGGTGAGAGCAGGTCTGCGAGGAAACTTTATGAAGTCAAGTTGGTGAGAGAGGGATATGTCACAACTTAGTTACAACCAGTTCTTCTGTTCTAGCCATGCTAGAAGCCATTTCTTGCTATTCTGGCTTTGTGACACTAATGTTGGTAACTTTTCTGCATATACTTGTCTGTATAGTTGCAAAAGTAGGTATGTAATAACTCTTGATGATTAAAATGAGTTGATCGTTTGTTTCAAGTAACCAGACTTCCTGCAGGAATTTGGGCACATCAGGTTCTGTGCTGGTAGTAAAGACAGTGTTGCAGAATCAGATTGACAAAATACCTTTCTCTCTAGCCCATGTGTGTAGCTGTTCTTATGTAATGTATTGCCAGCTTGAGTTCATGTGTGCGTTAAAGAGAGCCCCTTGTGTCTGAGGGCTCCCAAACAAGCAGCCTCTGGCACCTGGCAAGCTGAGGGTACAAGCACACAGCGGGGTTTTTGTGTGTGAGGAGCAGGACAGCTTGATCCTACTGCTGTGAGGTGCTGTACTAAAATCCTGGACAGTCTCAGGTCTACAGCCTGTTCCCAATAAGCAAGTCTCTTCGTCTGCAGCAGTGCTGTGTGCTTTGCTCACTTTGCAGTGGGGAGGATGTGTACCTTTATTTGTTGCTGTTAACATTGGCAAAGCAATGTTCCTTAGCTCACTTAGGCTGGCCCTCCACAATAGTGTACATTTGCAGAGACTGCACACTGCTCTAGAACAACTGGCTTGCTATGCTGTTAATGTAATTCTGTATAGTGTTGTGTTGGAGCAGCAGTTCAGCAACATTTGGTGGATTTTAGTTTGGGTCTGGACAAAAGTGTTGAGAACGTTTAGTTTTCTTCTGTGAATTTCCTTGAGTGGAGAGATGACATGCTGAATTATGATGATGTAGAGAGTAAAATGCTGCTTCGTAGTAATGAACAATAACTGTGCTTTATCAGAAAAGTTCATTTTTTTTTCTTTTATGCTTCAGATTCATGTTTTAGTTCTGTGTAGTTTTGTTACACTGGACAAGTAGCCTCCTGCCTCTTGCTTGGTATGGAGAGAGAAGGAGGTTGTGGCAACTGATAAGAGAGTCTGATAAACCTGTTTTTCCAAGGTTATGTGCAATTTCATGTATTGGAATTGGCAGTTGGAACATTTTGCATAGATTGAATAATTTGAAGAATAACTGGCTGTGAAAACTTGACTGAAAGAAGTTGACCACAGGCAATGTAAGAACTATGATGCCACATTTGCATTCATGTTTGTGACCATTTGAAGTGATGTTTTGTAGCCTTGGCTACTTTGGTTGTAGATGTTTTGGCTTCTTATCAGGTAATGATGTTTTGACCCATGAGAGATGTGTGTACCTGGACAGAGAGATATGAAAGTAAAACACAGAAGTAGCTTAGATTATTTCACAGGCTTTGACATTATTGGCCTCTTGTATGTGCCTGTTTGAAAACAGCAGTTGCTGAAGTTTTCAGGATTTTTTTTTTTTTCTCAAAATGTTGTTTTCTGTCTTAGGTGTATAAAAAAGTTTAAAAAGTTAAAGATTCCATAATGATTTCAAGAGAATTCTATGGGCTTGGGTTGAAGAAATGAATTAGTGCAGATTAGAAACTGCTTGGATTTTGGAATGATTTCTACACAAGTGAATTGCCATTGAAATCCTGTCCCTGTTGATACTTCCTTAGTTCTGTGGTCACTATCCATGAAGATTGGCACTTACAGATACTGCTGAATCTGTATATTGCAAAAAGTATTCTATGATCTAAGCTTTCAGTTGATTTGGAAATGTGCTGTGGTTCCCTGTGCACTTGTGCACTGGCAGAGCACTGCACATGTGGCTGTGACACCTGATGTGACAGCAGGGCAGTGGCTTTGCTCTCAGAAAGGTGTTGTGAAGACAAAAGGGACCTCCAGAACCATTCTGTATACTCTCAACAAACTTTTCTTCCTGGTTCCTTTTGTGGTAGCCTTCTGCAATCACTAGAACTTGTTCGTACAGAGAACTGTATTTTTGTTTGGGACAATGTGTGGTTGCAGAGTGAATTTTACCAGCATCTGTGGAGTTGTGGTTTGTTATGGTCTTTCTGCTCCATGAGGCACATACCTCTGACCCTCCCTTCTCTAGCATGGCTGTATTTACCAAACCAAAGGCACTCTGCTGCACTCCTCTCGTTCCCTGGAGAGTGTGTGGGAGAGGCAAACGGTGACCCTGTTAGCTGTGTTGATTTAATGCTCTCCTGAAGGCATTGGCTTCTGCGGCGCTGAGTGTATTAGCAGAGCTGACATAGAACAGGATTAGGGGATTCTTTCACCTTCCTCCTGTAAAGGTGCAAGATGATTAAGCTCTTGCAATCCCAGGGATCCAACCAGAGGATGAAGCTTCACCTGGGAGTGTTGTGCATAGGCTGTAGCTGTCAACAGAGGCATTAAATTTGAGAGCAGAATTGCAGTAATTTTGTATGTTGTAGAGAGATGTGCGTTTCAGACAGCTCAACTTGGTGCCTTACCAAGCACAGGGCTTGTAACAAGTGCTCTCACTGCACTGAGCCTGTCAGGCTTTAGGGAGGATGTAAGAAAAGTAAAGGTAGTACAAGCTTGCCTTTGGGCAGGTTAATACACAATTTTAAAATTCAAGAGGGAAAGCAGGTTGAAGTTTTTCTCTTGTTTGGTAGTGATGGGTAAAAATCACTTCACTTCCTTGCCACCACAAATACTACATTTAATTTTAAACTCTCCATTGCAAACACTGTTCTTATCTTTTGGAACTCTGGATCACTGACATGTTAGATTCTTTAGGAAATTACAAATTTTTCGTATCTAAAAGTGCAAATGTTAGAGTATTTTAAACTTTAATAATTTGATCTATACAATAGAGCAAATGGTGTTGCCTGAATGTTTGAAAATAAAAATTTGGGGTGTTCAAGTAACTAGAGGTTTCTGGAGAATAGTTTTGTTTGGATTACTTTCAATGCAAGTGACTCTTCATGCTTTCTTCTTTCTTTGTTATAAAGGATTGGTTGAGAGGGCAGATGACAATCTGCTGTTTTTAACAGTTCTTAAGCCTGTGGATTTCACTGGCGGTCGAGCTGCTAGTGGTGGAAAATGCTTACTGCTCCTTAAGCTGCCTTTGGAAAATTTGGCCTCTAATAATGGGAAACAGTCTGTCAGTTGTGTAATCACAACTAATGCTATTTTAAGTAGCTGTAAGCACTAGCGTTTTATGGTCACCAAGCTAAACTTTAGCTTTAAGAATATCTTCCTAAATCCTGATATTTTTGTTTAATATTAACTCTGCGAGGTTTTTTCCTCTGAAGGCAGCGTGATACAGGTGAAAAATAAGTAGTGAATGATTGACTAACAATTGCAAATAATGTGTACTAAACTGTAGCTAATTGTTGTTTAATCTTCAGTACTTACTGAATATTCATGTAGGATATATGTATGACCCATATTAAAGATCTCATTCTGCTGTGTAATTAAATAGACAGACTTGATATGCCATCTGTGATTTGAAATCAATTCTTTGGCATTTGTTTATAGCTGCAAATGTATTCACCTTGAGAAGATTGTATTAGCCTTCTGAGATGTCTTGTTCCATTAGGATTTACTTACTTCATTACTAAGATTTGGGTGAGCTAGAAGAGTCTCTTTCCAGCCTTCTCAGAGTATCTAAGCTGGTTAAAAGATCTTGGAGTTTGGTGTTCTGCTTTTTGTAAGTAAAGTGGGGCAAAGGGACTGAGAAGATGAATATTAGGACTGTTAGGAAAATTAGCTAAGTTTTGGTTTTATCTGATATAAAAACAACAGAACTAGGTTCTGTCTATGATGAGGATTTTGTGAAAACCTACAGAAAAGAAATAAAACTGGTTGAAATTTGTGCAGACAGTATGCTAACGATTTTTAAAAGAAACCACCCCCACACTTTTTCCATCTAGTATAATCTGGAAATTAAAGAAAATTAAGAACTGTCACCATGTAATTGTGATTTTTAAATCATAATGCAGTAGCCATGTGTTTAAATGTGTTTTCCTACCATTCACCTGTGCTAAAATGGCTCAGTTGTGTGCAAGGAGAGATGATTACTCTACAGCCTTATAGCAAACTCTATGTGCAGGTTGTTCTAATGTCAAGAGTGAGAGCGAGATGTTTTGATTTGGCAGCATCACAATTTAACAGTGTTGTAGTAATTTAGAAATGTCTCATTTAGAAGTCTATTACTAATGTCAAAATTGTGTCACTGTAGCTTTAGAAGGCAGGATAAAGATTATATAACATTGCAAGGAAACAGCCTTATTGTTAAGGATGAGAAAGCTTAGATAGGATATACTTAGATGACAGATCCTGCCCAGGAAAAGCTGTCTTAATGTGTGTGTTCCTGGAATCTTCTGTCACATATTGCTTTTTTTTTTCCCCCTTTGGTAAGCAGAATGGTTAGCAAAATATAAGTAGACCTCTTAGAGAGGATGTAATGGAATGTCTGAACAGTGAGATCCCGTGTGTATTCTTCTAACACGCTGTGGTTTTCCTAAATGATTTGTTCAGTTTTGAAATTGTTCCCATGGCAGGAGTGCAGGGCTTTATTCCCTTTGTATTTTGTGTGTTTATTAGTGGGCTAAATTCTTTCGGTGCATTCTGTTACAGAAGCGCTTGTGTTGACAAAGCTCCCAGTCTGTCCCGGTGCTGATACAGAGAGTCTCTGGAAGTGATGATGCCATGAATTGTCATTGTATCAGTGCTGCTGTAAACATCCTGCCTTTGTCCTGCCCCAGTGCAGGCGAGCTGTGATGTCACTGCTGTCCTGTCACTGCTGTCCAGTGGCACTGCTGTGCTCCACAGCCTTCCCTCTCAGGATGAGTTTCTGCCTTGGCTTGGGGAGAGTGGGGAAAAAGCAGCAGTTACATAAAACATCTCAAATACTGAATGTGCTGAAGGCTGTGCAGCTGAGATGGATCATGGAGACAAAATCACTGCATAGCAGCTCTCTAGTGAAAGGCCCACAGTAATGGGGCTTTTTAGCCACTGAGAATTAATAGTAAAAGAACTGCTATTTTAGGGTTCCTCTCATGAAATGTTGTCTTCAAGAAGCCTGTGTTCCTTACACAACACAACAGCTCAAATCCACCTCTTATCTCTATAGGATGCAGATACAGAAGAAGAAGCTGTCTTAATTCTCTCAACAGAATTAGCTCATGTGAAGTTCAGTTGTTTGACCTTACAAAACCACAAGCTTAGCTTTAAGTTGCCTGCTGTGGTTATTACAAATTTATGAGCCTTTTTATATCTCAAGTTCAGAACGTTTGAAGTTCGTGTGTGAATTCTGTATTTCAAAATATAGTGACTCATATCCGCGTGGAAATCAGCTGTTCCAAAAATATGGATTACTTACAGATCTAGAGAAACTTAATGCCATTTGTGTTTTTAAAATAAATGAATATATTTATTGGTAAGCCTGAAGAATTAAGAAGCGTCACAACAAAATGGAAGTTTGGTTGAACTTGTATTTTAATATTATGCATCTGTTGTGGAAACGTTGGAATGTGCAATTAAATAGTCCTATTCCAAAAATCTAAAATTTGCTGTATTTTCTGCTACAGCTGAGTAAATATGCTTGCAGTATTAAAGAAGAGCTTTTCTGAGAAGTGCATTCTTCCTATTCATGTTTCAAGAACTAAATCAGACTAAAAATGTCAATAGTTAATAATTTTTAGGACATAGTCATTCATATGTGCTATACACCATTAATCCAGGCAGTATTGAGCCCTTCTAAGTTTTCTCACATGCAGGAAGGACTTGTTTTCAGGGCAAAAAGTGGCATGAGTGTAAACCATGAGTAAGGACTGCCATTCAGAGCAGGAGGCAGCAGCACAGTCAGGTAGCCACTGCAGTGTGTTTAAACACATCATGGGATTGCTTGATCATCAGATCTGCACTGTCACTCGTGTCCCTGGCTGCCGACAGACATGCTGCAAGTATTTTGGAGGAGGTATTTTATGTAGTCCCCCAGACTGGAATAGATACTGGTTACAATAATGAATGTCCTCCTGTGGGGTTGTTCCTTAAATTCTTCAGGTGGAGAGAGGAGAAATAAAATTGTGAGGAAAAAGGAATATAGACAGTGAAGAGTGGAGTTCCTTTCTCCAAGCAGTCTTCAGATTCCAGATATGATTTAGAAGAGAGGAGGAGCAGGTGTTTGTCTTCTATAAATTTTCACAATTAATAGCCTTCTATAGATCTGGACTAACATAATTTTTAAAATGCCTGATTGAAAAAAAAAAAAAAAAAGGCCAGAAATACCTGTTAGGAGAATAGGCATGCACAGTCCAAATGCTGAGTGTATCTAGAGAATATTTTTATTCTAATGAGTGTGAGGATTTTCAGAAACAGATGGCTGGGTGTATCTTGGAGGGGATTTTGCTTATTCTTTGTATTTCTTGGTGGGAATGTTGGTGTAATCTAAAGTCATGGTAGCCTACTGCCTTCCTCAACTTCATGAGCTGGCCAGAGAAGTTCAGGTCTCAAAAACAGCTGGGCCAAACAAGTATTCATGCAGTGGGGCCACAGTTAGCAGAGATTCCCTGGTGCTGTTCCCCTCTGTGCATCCAGAGCCGTGTGCAGTGGGAAAGGCTTGAGGTGAGAAGATTGCACCATTGCAGAAGGCTTCACAAGTTGGTTGCATGTTATTAAAAATGAGTGAGATGTTATCAGTACAAAACCTGAAATACCTTTAGTGAAGTTTAGCTCCTAAAAATTGCAGTTTAGAAACCCAGTGGCAATGGGCAATTCAATCTTACTTCTCCCACAGAGAGAGTGGTTCATCTGTTAAGTGAAACTGAGGAGAAAATACGCTTTTCCTGAGTACTGTGGTTATGTAAAGGAAGAAAGGGATTAAACCACATCTGTAAGCCTGCCTTTGCCATGAATCTTGGCAAGCTGAGCACTGGACTTTGCTGATAGATATTTGAGATAGATATTAGTTGATCAAGAATTGATATTCTAAGGCCTCTGCTTCATGTGTAGTGTGCTTTGAAGTGAAGATGAAAGATGTGAACAATTTGTCATTTCATAAAGAAACTGGGAATCTCATGTAATCCTTTAAGGTGTTTTTAGCTGTGATTTAGAGAAAAAAAATTATATATAAACTTAAAGGGGTTGAACTTGTTAAAAAATAAGTTTATGCAAAAGCTTCGGTTTAGAGGTGGGAATTTTAGACCTCTGTATCTAGAACTTGTCGGGAGTGTGGTGCCAGGCAGGAGCTCTGTCAGTCTGTTTTGCCAAAGCTGATGTCCTCTAGTCACATGGCTTCCTTTATGGGGCGCAGCACTTCAGCTAGAAGGTCAGTTAGGAAATACATTTTATATTATTAAAAGCCAGTTCTAACAGGCTTGTATTTTTCTTCAGTTTTCGAACCTTGACTGTTAAGTGTTGAAGAATGAAGCATAATTTGTTGTCTCTGGAATGAGAAAGATGGATTTTTTTTTTCCTATTCAACTGCAGTGAGGGAAATGAATGAAAATTCCCTCATTATTTTGTAAGACCTCGGGATATGAAGATAATATCTAGGTGATAAAACTGAGGTTCGGCAATTTGTCCTCAGCTACTAAAATTTAATTGAATGTGTGAGAAGTGGAGAATGCCTTAAATAACTAAAACAAAACAAAATCCACACAAGTCAATGATACAAAGGGACACTTACTGTTGAGTTGGAAGCTCTATAGTTTCCTCTATTCTCACAATGTTACCAAATGTGTGTGAGGAGAAAATGGAGTTGATTTTTGAAATCTCTAAACAAGAGGCAAGGGATTTGTGTTTCCCTTTCTGTAGCAGGGGTCTGTCAAGCGCCCTGGGAAGGGCTGCATGCTGTGGCACCGTAGTGACAGTGGCCCCATGAGCAGCTGTGGGCCATGGGTTCCATGTGCCCAAACCATGGCTTGTGGAGGGAAATGGAGCACTCTTGTAATCCTGTGAGCCCCTCTGGTGTCACTGCCCCTTGGCTGTGTCCTGGCACCTGCCTGGCAGCTGCAGGACTCCGTGCATGGAATGAAGCTATGCTGGGAGTTTTCTTGTGTGTAATATATTGCTTGGGGAATCTTCCAACAGTGGAAAGTCCTCAAGGAGCCTTGGTGGTACAAAGATAAAATGGCAGATTTTTGGCATTGTGATCTGCCAGTTGAACTGCCTTCCAAGGCAGGATGTTTGAACTGTATTGCTTTGGTCTGTGGGTCAGTGCTAGCAGAGTTTCAATAATCTTATTTGAGGAGGAAATCTAAATATTCCAGGTTTTATTGCTTTCAGAATTTTTCTTTGGAAGAAGATGTGTTTCTTATGAAAAAAAAAAAACAGCACATATTCTTTACCATGTACTACTTGTGGTTCCATTTTTTGCTAATAATCACCCATACTGCATTTTTAAATTTCTCCCTCCTGCTCCACCTGCCCCCAAGGTTTTAAACTTTTCAGCACTGTTTCTTATGTATATCCATGATCTGAGAAAGATGGAAACAGGATGAAATACTTGAAGAACCAGTTGGCTGGATTTCTTTCAACTTTTGCATTGCCTAAAAATGTGGTGTTAAAAGCTATGTTACCTGACAGAATAAGATAAAAGGTGATGTTAATACTGTGTTAAGAAATTTTCGGGGTAAATTGTTCTTAAAGGCTTTGAGATTTTTTTGTTTGTTTATTTGTTGGACCTTACCTTATGTTTTTGTTGTTTTAACAGGAATCTTACCCCTCTTCATCACCAATATGGTTTGTAGAATCAGATGACCCAAACCTGACTTCAGTCTTAGAGCGTTTAGAAGATATTAAGAAGAGCAATACCCTGGTGAGTGAAGCGTTTTGGTTATTTTGGGCATTTACTTGGGCTTGCGTGTTTACTTGGTTTTGTCTCATTAACAAGCAGTTCAATTAGTTCAGTTTTAGGGTTATTTGAGGGATATTATAAACACAACTTCCTCTTCCAAAAAAACTTAGGAGCCAAAAGTAATCTAAACAATTTGAGGCAAGAAAGAAAAGATAAGCTCTTTGAAAGTGATGCCTAGTAGCACTTAAGTCAAGTTCCAGCCCCAGTAATTACAGTGTGACGTTTTCTTAAAATGATTAAATGGTGAAGTGGATGAAACTGTTAAAACTACTGAATAAAACAGCTGTTGTAGAGTTTTCATTGCACAGAGATCAATTACAGAGGCAAAAGCTTTATACTCTTGAGAATGTATATTCTTCAAAATATGACTCTAGCACAAAGAATTCTTGGTTTCAGTAAAGGAGGCTTGACCTGGTAGGCTCTGGTTCATCAGAATGTTCCTTAGGTGCTGATACATTTAAGCCATGTTGTGACTTTGGACGATTGCTACTTGAAGGAAATCTTTGTATATAGATTCTTCTGATTGTTCTTTTGTATTTCAGAAAACTCTCAAGCATTGTATCTTACCTTGAATTACCTATATATTGAATACCTTTTCATGTAGTGATGGGAGCTCAGGGGGGGCCCAGGTATATAAAAATTAACTTCCCATTCTGTGTAGGAAACTGCCCTTGAACAGTACTTGGAAATAAATTTTGGTACAAAATGCTATTTGTTCCACAAATAGCAGAATTGCAGTATACTGACAAATTCAGGTGATCTTTATTAATAGATTGTTTTAACATTTTGTGTTTATTTTTGTGGACAGGAACATGATGCATACAAAACAGATCAGTCTGCAGAATGCCATTTATTGCATGTGTTATGTGCTTAGTATTCATCTGGTTTGGGAACAATAGGGAATGTAATTTCTTAGGAAAATTTACTACTTGTGTTTACTGGGATAATGTTAATCTAGGATACCCAACCTTAAACAAGAATGTACAAGTGTCTTTTTCTAAAGATAGCTTAGAATGCTTTTGACTTCCAGCAGAAATAATTAGGAAACTAATAAAAGTGAGTCTTTGTGGGCCTTGACATAATTAAAAACAATTACAGAGGAACATTAGTGTTTTAATGCATTTTGTTGGCTCTGATCGCAGAAGATTTATGTCTGTGTATTTTCTACCTTAACCTAAAATTTAGACTAAACTACGTTCAGAAGAGTATTATGAATCTCTTAGCCTTTGTAAGCTTTGCCTGGAAAGACACAGAATGGGACAGTAGCAGAAAATCTGGCAAAATGAGCTTTTCTCTTAAAGTCTTCAGAAGATTGTGCAGCTTGAAGCTGGTGTGGCTGATACTCAGCCTAAAGGTTGGGAACAAGATATTTCCTGTGTGCAACTGCCTGCAAGAGGGTGGAAAGCTCTGTTGTAAACACGCATGGGACTTGCTGTGCTGAATTGCATATGCACTCAGGCGGCTGTGTAGCTGTAAGAAAACAGCTCCTGCTATCAAGATTGTACTTGCCCATGTAAGAGCTGCTGGGTTGATGTAATAGACACCTGCGATGGCCCATTGGTTTCTCAGGAATCCACCCTGTGTCGTGCTATGCCAAGGTGAGGGCAGATGGGAGTGGCTGAGGAGACACATACTTGCACCAGAAAATCTGACTTCTTTTTTTGCTCCAAACACTTGGCTTTGTGGAGTTTTGATTGGTTTTTTTCTTTCTGCCGCTCTTCCCCACGGAGCTCTCTCCCTTTAAATGGAATGGGAACAGCTCACACACAGACTTCTTGCAGTGGAGTAGGAAGGGATGGGGAACTACCTGTAAAAAATCCAAAGGCTTCTAATTTATCACAGTCTCATAAAAATTCACTTTGTTTAATTTAGAATAACCTAGAATACTTCAAACCAGCTTTTATTTAATTTATTGCAGGTAAAGGTTCATTAGTGCTAAACTCAAAGTTACTGGAGCAGTCAGATTTTGAATGGGAAAAGACATTGGATTCTTCCAGGAGCTCAGCTGGGCACAGTGACTGTGCTAAAAGCACTGCTAGCACATGGTGTAGCTGTTGGTATTACACTGCCCTTTCTACCTGCTTTGTAACTTGTGACAGCTGTCAGCTGTTTGGGAAACTGAAGAACACGCTCTTCAGGCATAAATGCTTGACATGTGAAAGCCTTGTCATTTGACATGGTAAAAGGAAAACTGATTTATGATGTTGAAATCGTACACATTTCCTGGAAAATCTTCTGTGAGTTTGAAACTGTGTTAGTTACCTTGCATCAACGTGGTGCTTTTGCTATGAAAATTCATCGCAATGCTAAAAATATTGAATGATCAGCATAGTATTGTTAGGTTTGGACAGTTCAGCTGCTTGGTTGTCAATGTTGAACAAGTTTCAGTCAGCAGATGAGGGGGGGGGGCTACAGAGTTCTCTTTTAGTCCCTAGTGTCTCCTGAATTTCCTTCTCCCGAAAATCAACCACACTTTAGACTTCATAAGTATGAAACTGCCATCTGCCTTCTAGTGGCTGTGCTATGCAAAAGAGAAATCTTACTGCAATTCCCTTGTTCTGTTTAATATGATGGAAGTTATGTGATGCAAGTCTGAAGCCTCAAACCCTATTTCATGAGATTGTAAATAGAACTCTACACTATTTGGAAGTGTGCTTTTCAAAGAGAATAGGGAAATGGGCTTAAATTCAGAGAGGCAGCTTTAATTCTCACACTCTAGACCTTAAACTTGCATGGAAGATGTCAAAAAAACACAATTCCTGGCATAAGTATGTTTACAGCTTGGATAAGCTGCTGTCTTGAAGCACACTGCTTCTGTGTTAATAATTTAGATTAAGTCCCACATGGAGGCATTTCAGGGAAGAATGTTGTCTCTTGCAAACTCCCAGTGTGGCAGCAGCTATTTCTGTCCTGGGAGTTGCAGGGACAAAATGCAGGAATAAGCTTTGCTTTACTTTCTGAAACTGCCCGAGGCTGCTGAGTGTGGGGGAGGCCAGGCGAGGTACTGTCACTGTTACCTGATTGCCAAGTAGTGGCCACACTCCAAGTGACAATTATTGCTTCCCTCTGTTTCCATTTGTGTCCTTCTTCAGCACTTTCTCAGTGGTAGGCTAAGATTTATTGATGCACTTATTTTTATATAGATATTGTGGGTGTAGGTAGAGACACATAGAATAATTAAGTCTTTCTGTGCTTAAACTGTACTTCTTAAATTCATTTCTCGTGGTATTCAGGAAGTGGTGTTTCATAGAGAACCCAGCAGGATATTAATACCATCAAAGGTACCCTAAAGTTGTTAATGCTTTCATACTGCATTAAGAAGATCTTATACATAAAAAAAGTCTCCTAATGTGGGCTGGGTTTCAGTGAAAATCCATTATAAACTGTTTTCGGGTGTGCAGGATATTAAGATAGGAAACAAAATTTCAAGAGGTGTTTGTGTTCTAAGCCAGCATTATGGTGTCTATGAGAACCACTAACTTCTCAGAACTCCTCAAGCATTAAAAATTATAGGGGTGTGTATTCTAATGGTATCATTTTTATTTTTCTATAAATGATAATCAATATAACAAATTTATAAATGTGGTGTTGTATTTGGTCACTTGAGCATTTCCCTTCTGCAGGCTATTCACATTGCTTACCCTGTGGGTTATGCATTCTGGTTGCTGTTTACTTTGTGCTTTAGGCAGTTTGTATTTCAGGGAAACAGCTGGTGTACTGATAGCTCACTTTTCTTCAAAGTGTGTGTGTGTGTTAAGCATTCATTTTACATTAGTCAAGCCTGTGAAGTTACCCTGGAAATACATTGAAATTATTAATACATGACAGAAATCTGCTCTCCCCTTTGATAGTCTGTTCATGTACATACCAACACATACCAAGTCATGCCAGGCCCTGCTCAGAGCAGAGGGGTGGATCAGATGTCTTCCAGACATGCCTTTCAGCTCAAATTATCCTGTGATTTTTCATAGAGATGAGCAGAGGATAAGGGATAACAGTGATGGTGATCCATGGCAGAAAGATCAATGGTATGAAATTAATTCCTGTGGAGGAAAAATGTAGCAATAAGGAAGATGGGTGGAAGGGTTGTACAGACAGGATCAGCTTCTTGCCCTGCCACCACTTTTGCAAATTGTAGATGCTGATTTCAAATAAAGCAGCTGAGTGATAAAAATGAGCTGCAGTGTGAGTTGCATTAAGCTAGCCCTGAAGTGTGGAATCTGCCAAGGAAGGGGATCCCCGCTCTCCTCTGCAGGTCTCTGCCTCCGCATTTATGATGAAATGATGCTTGTGTGCTGAAGCACATCAGGAATTGATGTGCCACAAAGCTGATGAGCTGCCACGTAGTGTGTGATCTGTGGTGCCAGTGGAAGTGAGAAGGTGCCAGTGCTGCTGGAGGGCCTTGTGAGGCACAGCTGCTGTGATGTGGCCCAGGCTGTGCCAGCAGCTCCTTTGGAGGCTGCTCCTGGTCCTTGCTTGTGCTGCTGTGCTCAGGAGGAAGCAAGGGAAGCTTACAGTGCGTTAGATCCTGGCTGCAAAAATTCCTCCTGAATTTTAGTTCAGCTGACAGACTAGTTCAGCTCCCAGACATGGGGAGGCTGGGGAGTGAAGTAAGCAGGGCATGAAGCAGTTCTTAACTCTCCAGCCCTTATTGTCTCTTTCTGTCAAGACACATCTAATTCTGTGTTCATCTGCTTTTCCAAGGTCAGTACTAATTGACCAGCCCAATGCCAATGGTGGCAGACTTCCCTCACCATTTAAATTTGTTTTGTATGCTTCACAGAAGATGTAAACAAATTATTCCCTTCATGAGAAAAAATAGAGCTCCTGGGATTGTGTGGTTTATGCTCCTGCTCTCCATGAGGCAATGTTTACGTGGAGAAAAAGTTTCTCAACAAAATGTGTAGCAGTGCAACTTTAATCATCTTGCACATATTGAAAATAATAATTCTAAGGCCTGTGATTCTATCTGGCAACTAACTTGCTGATTGGTTAACCTGATTCCTGCCTGCTAAAAGATCTCGTGATGTTTCAGACGCCCGGGAAGTTTCAAACAAGAGTAGAGTCTTAATACTGATGAGAAATGTGATTGTTACAGAAGGTTTTTTGCCAAAACCTATCATGTCTCATGTATATACTTCTGAGAAATGTGGTGCTGGTACCCCAGTCCTTTTGGTGTTATCTGCTTTATTTTTGAGTTAGGTTGATGATCGGCTTTATTTTTGAGTTAGGCTGACTATTGTGAATGGTGCAGAAACAGCAGACATGGTGTGATAGTGTTGTAATGCAGGCTGCTATCTCAGTTCATGGCCTCAGATGGATAAATAACATTCCTATTAAACAGAATGTGGAATTCCGCTGTAGAAGGGAACAGCACTGAGGCTTTCAGATAGCACAAGGGCAACATTTGTTTATTGCTGCTAGTGATTTGGGCTTGGAAATAAATTCTTAACCCTGGAGACACTAAATTTTTCACTTCCAGGAGGGTAAGGTGAGAGCATTTAAACTGGCCAATAGCAAGGCTTTAGACATTTAGAGTTTTTGGAGTGTGTGTGCAGGAATTACTGTCTTGCATTCTGCCCTTGACAAGTGGCAAGACAAATTCTCCTTGGTATTTGGAAGAAAAGTCCCTAAATGGGTGTATAATTTTTGCAAGCTTCATTTAGGGTATTATTTTGCAAATAATGAGGTGTTGACTGTTTTACAAATGGATTTTGCAGACCTTTTTTTGTTTTCCTGACATAGCCGTCAAGGACCTTGGAAAGTTAGGAAATGCAATAGTACAGTCTTTCATGTCTTGGCCTTAACTAGGAATCTGAGGCTGCCTAGGGAAAGTTAACAGCTGTGGAAATCAACTTAATTAGTGGGGTGATCAAAAAGCAAACTTAATGTTTGCTTCTGCAGAACTCATTTTTTTTCTGTCTTGCATTAGTGAGCGTGAGGTGTTTGGTAGCTTGCAGTTAACAGAGCAGGGTCAGTGTAACGCTGCAGGTTTGAAACAGAAGTCAGAGATAGTGACAGGTTGTCACCCTGACCCAGGATACAGCAAGCAGAGTGCCTGGGCTCCAGCTCAGAGCCTGCCTGCCTCCTGTGCCTGCTGCAGTCTTTGTTTTGCTTCTGGTGCCTTACCGGTGTGCCCTGTAAAGGAATTCAGGGTGTGGGAAACCAGGCTGTTCCTCCTTGGTTTTTTGAAGCCATGGGTTTTTAAGATGGGAAATGGGAATGGACCATTTTGTCTCATGGAATGGGGCCATTTGCTTATTCTGTGATTTGTGGCTCAGACATCTATGTTTGGAATAGATGATGCTGTCAGGACAGATTATTTTTCTGCTTGTGTCTTTCTTTTTAGACACAGGAAGATGAATGAGAGTCGTCTTTAACTTGCTATGTCCTTGAGTTTCTGTTGTGGGGACTTTTACTACAAAGATGATAGAGGAAATTTAATTCCAACCCAAGGAGATTTAAATGCTGTACACTGACTTTAAAATTCAGTATCAATGTGTGAAGAAAATTCAAAGTATATGGCTCTGTGCTTTGGTTTAAATAAACATTTCCATATTTTCTTGTTTTTTGTAGCTTCTTCAGCAACTGAAGCGATTAATATGTGACCTCTGCAGATTATATAATCTTCCTCAGCATCCAGATGTTGAAATGTTAGATCAGCCATTGCCAGCTGGACAGGTAAATTAAAAAGCTGTGAACACCTTCTAATGCCAGTAAAGGAGCTGGTTTTTTCAATTCCAAGAAACAAGATAATGGGAATGATTAAGCCTTGTGTTTAGAACTGAGATACGAAGCACTTTCGCGTTGTGGTGTCTTCAATCTGAATTTTGTTTGCAAAATCCATGTAATAATGGTGTGATAATATTACACAATTCCCTCTGAAGTTTCTGTGTCATTGAAAGGTGTGTATGTGATACCAGTGCTGTCAAGTTTAATTCCCTCCTAAACACTGTTCAAGCCAATTGCTGTGCACTTGGGGTGCTTCCCAAACTTACTTTTTCTGAAATGTTTGACTCTGTTGAAGAGTATGTGTTTTACAGTGTGAACTTGGATCAACTACTGTTGATGTTTTCCTCCTTCAGTCCCTTGTAGAGACGTGGGATATCAAGGCCATATGTTCCTTTGGGAAGGGAGGTGCCTTGTTTACTTCTTGTGCACTTGAAAAATTAAAAATTGTGAAGGCCTGTGAGGTGCTCTTGTTAACCAAAATGTTTTGTCTTGTGTTTCAAACAGAACTGGTAACTGGCAGTAACTGTTCTTTTCTCTATTTTTAATGAGATTATGGTATCTTCTTTTGCTTGTACACGTTAAGATTACATAATTTCCAAAAACTCCTGTAGAGTAACAGATGGCTTTCCTGTGGTGGCAGTGCTATAGTAATGACAAATAACTTGTGTAATTTTTGGTCACGTGCCAAATTGTAATCCTATAGGTCTTTTCTCTGAGCCACCCACTCAGCAGTGCAGCTGTAAGGCAAAGGGCTGTGCTGTTAGGGTGTAGCTTTGTGAAGGGTCTCACACGTGCTGTGAAACTCAAAAAGAAACTCATGGAAGGTTTCTTAGCCAGAAATGTCAGACAGTTTGCAAGTTAAGTAAGAGTGGCCTTAGTAACTATGACCCAAGATCCATCTAGCCTCTTGCATGGTCTAGAGCAGTGGCATTCCTTCTTTGCCAAAGGAAGAGCAGGCAGAGGACAAGTGTATCAGAATGTTCCTGAATATTTCTGCAACTCACACTTCCTGAGCTTGGAGTGGTATCCTGAAATAAAAAGTCATGAAAAATGAACTCAATGTATTGATTTGATATTTTCTCACATAGTCTAATGGCAATGGCTACATGATGATAGCACGGCTGCATAGAAGTTCTAGGTAGTGAGAAAAAGAATCCATTAAGTTCTAGAGGTCTAAAGTTAGTTGGGTTTTTTCTTTCTAGGGGTGTAGCATGTAGATGGATTCTAATCAGAGCCATGATCTGATTTTATGGCTAAGAGATCATGGGTTGTAACCTGCTTGATGTGTTTGTTGTATTTGTCACTGTCTCAGAATAGGATGTTCCTTATCTGAATCTAAAGTTTCTACTTAGAACTGAATTGGAATTAATTGTGACATTCTGTTTATTTTTCCTTCATGCAAAAATCTCTTCACTGTCATAGTCCAGGAAAGCATCTTTATGCATCTTACACATTAAACTTCAGTCCTTTGCAGATAAGGGTAACTTTTGCATTTACTGCTTCTGTTTGAGAGTAGATTTTCAAAGTAGAGCTGTTTTTCAAAGCAAGGAACATATGCAGAATTTATGCAGAGCCTTCATTGTTGCATTGCAGAATGGAACAACAGAAGAAGTTACATCAGAAGAGGAGGAAGAAGAAGATATGGGTGAAGTATGTCTATGTTGTTGTCCTAATGTAGAATTTTGACATTTTGCTCTGTAATGTCTGGCTGATAATTAAACCAAACAGTAAAATCTAAGTTCAACAGAACTGGAGTTCAACAGAAAAGATAATTAAGAATTTGGATGTTTACCTGAATGTCAGCTTTCACTTCAACCACAAAACTAGTGAAATTTTCTTCTTAAACCTAGATCTCAGCTGTGAGGTACTTGGATACAGAGAATTGGACATCTGTTTGTGCTTTAGTCAAACAATACATAACATTGTGTGCCAAATCAGTAAGTTTTTGCATTGTTAACTCCTATTTCAAGCAGCGTGTGAACTGGCTGTGGTACAGTTGGAAGCATCTCCTAGCTGTAGCCAGTCTGCTTCAGAGTAAATCAGTTTGCTGACTCATTAAATGGATGAGCTAGTTTTTAACTGTTATAAATTGAAGGAAATGGAAGGATGTCGAAATGGATGCACCAAACTTTTATGTCCATGGCTGGCAACATGGTGCTCTCTTTAATGAGCTTTTCGTTGTAAGAATCATTTTTTTTGCCTACTCCTGTTACGTGTTAGAATAGCTCCAAGATGCTTGCCTTTTACACCACTATGGATTGCCTTATTATAGTAGAAGTGTTCTAACTACTTCATAGAGTTAGATTTTTAATGAAGTAGTAAGGATGAACAACTTCCTGAATAAGATATCTTCTTTTAGAAAAGATCTAAATGTTACCAAGTTCTTAAATTGATTTGAAGCAGCCTTTCTTACACCATATTTAGCCTGATCCAGGCTGCATTTGCTGGAGCCAGTGTTTCTGTAAAGGTGGTGTGTACCCTCCCATATCCTGCTGCCACAAGGCTCTTGTTGCTTGCAGACTTCAACAGTACCCTTTTGCATTCTGTTTGAGTTCTTTTGCACCAAAAAAATGTTGTCTGCCATTGTTTATAAGCTGTCAGGTGGCATTGTGTGTGGCAGTGATATCTTCAACTTGTAATCTAGTCCCAGTTCTAAATGGAGAAGCAGTTTACAATTTCTCAGGCTCTATCATTGTTTGGAGAAACATGAGCATTTTAAAGAATACTCAGTCTAAAGTCTGTTACAGGTGAAGGAAACAGTGTTGTCAAATGCACCAGGTGTGTTTCTTATTACATAGGGCATCCTTGAATTTGGGTTTTCCTGCCATGCAGACAGATGGTGCACAAAGAGTAGCCCCAGGTGTGGCAGAGCTCTGCATACTGGAGTAGATCTGGTAATTGTGCAACCAAAGCTTGCTGGTGTGCCTGCTGCAGTGCTTCCTTTTTCATGCCAAGGTATTTACATCCTTCCCCTCCTCTCCACAGCCAGCACTTCAATCACCTTAAGGCAGTTGTCTGCAGCTCAGAGTGTTCCTCTGCCACAAAATAACCCCATCTCAGAACTCAGAGTGGAGGGTTTTTTAGTGCCTTGGTCTAGTAGAATCAAAGTGTTGGATGTGTGACCAGAAAGCTTCACCATGGAATTTTGTCTTATATCCTGTTTGCAAAATTACTGCATCTAATCTTTAGCTGAAATGTTAACCTTGAATAAAGTACACATAGTTTTCTAATATTTAACTTTCTTGAGGGGTTGCTGTAGCCCTGCCAGATATGTTAATCACTGCTTGCCAGAAGTGTAGTACAGCTAGGACTTTTAATTGCAAAAGAGTCTGCTTTTAGAAACACCTTGGAGCCACCCTAACTTTGGGTACTTTTGGATTCTCAAGTCCTGTTTGCTACCTGCTTCAATGGGCTGATTTTCTTCAATCCTGTCTTTTTGCAGAGGTTGTGCTTGTTTCTGTGACCAGAAACATGTTGTGAATTTGGCTTTCATTTGTATTATGAAGGCTCCCTACACTTCCAGTGGATAGTGTTGGCTGAGAGTGAAGTTAGAACAAAGTAGAAATGGCATCCAACAATCACAAATACATAGTGCTGTGCAGTATGTGACTGTATCCCAAGTGCCCTTGGAGAGAGTTTCATTGAACAAAGAGCATCGTACAGTTATTTACAATTCACTTTCCTCTATCCTGTAGGACATTGAAGATCTGGATCACTATGATATGAAGGAGGAGGAACCAGTTGATGGGAAGAAATCTGAAGATGAAGGCATTGAAAAAGAGAACCTTGCAATCTTAGAAAAAATCAGAAAAAATCAAAGGCAAGATCACTTAAATGTGAGTTAATGATTCCATACTTTTTCTTTGCAATACTTCTGACTTTAAAGTAGGGATGGTTTTCAGCAAAGAAAGCCCACTGCTGTGCACCTAGACATAAATAAACCTGTAGCTGTTTAACTGCTCCTCTCATTCCCCGGGGTATCCATTTGGTTGTCCCTCTGCCTCTTGCTTGGTGTCTTTGTTACAAACATCAGTTCTCCTTGCAGAATCAGCAGAATGCATCTAGGCTATGAGCATGACTTTTGTTGCTGAACCGTTATTAAAGTAAAAAAATAAAGCCATATTTAAAGTTGACGGCATTAAAAGTCATGGGTGACTTAAAACACGTGTGCTTTAAATCCATTTTATGCATGAGTTTATTTTTCAGTAATATCTATGCCACCTGGAAATTACTGAAGGGTGGTGGATTGTTGTGTGGGTTTTTTATTGCTGTACATAAAGCAAGGGGCCTTCAGCAGCTCTGCAGCTTTGTTGTCAGTTTTCTGAGTGATCTTGCCAGCAGGCAATTGCAGAAAAAGTGCTTGTTCTCCAGAGGTTTAGAAACGTTCTGTCACAAGTGCCAAGTTCCAGAGAGGCTTCTACTTCTCAAAGGTGCATGTAGGAGGGTGTGATGATGTCATACAACCCTGACTCCTAAAGAAATCAAAGCTTTTGTTTCATAGAGGCTTAAACTGTGTAAAACATGACATTTAATGCTTCTGTTTATGATCTGCTTCAGTCAAAGGGTTTTAAAATTTTAACGCTCAAGCCTGATAGGCATTTCAGGGTTTAAAAGGTGCCAAAAGGTAAATGCAAGGTGCCAAACTGGTTTTGCTGTCTCTGGCTTTGAGACTTGACTAACCATAAACACAACAGTCACTTACTGGTTTTGTTTAAACTTAAATGTGCAGTTTGAGACGATGCCTATTGAGGTTTTGTGTGTTTCTCTGTGTATAGCTCACTCATAATAGTAAGGAGTCTTTAGTTGTTGAAGAAGATATATCCTCTTGCAGCCTGAAAGGCATGACCTGCCTTACAATCATCTAAAATTTGGTAGAACAGAAAAAAGGTTTTTGTCGTGTCAGCATTCTTCCTTGGTGCAGAAAGCCTCTTAAAACAGCAGATTTTCTTTTGCTATCTGTTCTTTTCCCGTTTGGCAAATACTGCCTTTCCTTTTGCTTTTTCCCTCCACATTTAGTGGAGCTGAAATGAACACTGTTGGTTTTCTGTTTGACAACAGCAGATTCAACTTACATAATAGCTGTTTCTCATGCCAAGACACTCTCGTTGATGCTGGTGCATAAACAAGGTCAGCTGAGTACAGGGAACAGGGTATTCAACCACTGCTAAGGAACTGTGGTATTTTTGTGGGTCACCAGAAATAGCTGTGCTGCTGAAATAATTTCTCAAAGGACTTGTGAGGGTTTACTCTTAGGTGCTGGAGAAGCGAAAGCTATAGCTGTGCTACTGACCTAGGAAAGAGCTAACCCAGTAGCACTTTTTGGTCCTCTGTGAGCTGCCAAAAAGGGCACTTCTAATAGAACGTGTTAACTATGCTTTAAGAGAGAAATTTGTTCAGTATCCTGATACAAAGCAAAACTTAAACCTGTACTGCCCTCACAACTGGGTTTCTTAGAGGACAGTATGAGTTTCATGAACTTCAGTGCAGTAGCTGAACATAGTCTGTTCTTCACAGGAGCCACGCAGCCTTTTGGGATACTTTGGTTCCTCAGCAGAGGCCAGTAAAACAAACCCATGCTATTTCCATGCTGCTTGTTGGAAAAGGGAATGTGCCCCATAATGTAGGGCTTTGACTGGTGCCCAGTGCAGCCAGAAGACTTTTCAGTTCCTTTACGTGTTCTTTGGCCCCCGTCCATGGGTTGTCCTCTCTGGCCTTGGCTGCAGTGCAGGCTGACGTTCCAGATCGTGCTGAAGCCTTGTTCATGGGGAAGCAGTGCATGCAGTGCAGTTCTCATTTATTTCTAATAGCTTAAAGACATTTTTCTGCTTCTCGGGATGTTGTCATAGGAGGTTTTAGGGTTTATGTGTGTTGTACAAGTTAAGAATGTGTATTTACTAATTTTGTAAATGAGTTCTCTCCTTGGCAGTATCCTTAATCCCATTCTTCTTGCTGGCATCAGGAAATAAATTTGGCTTGTGGTACAGTATGTAACTTGGAGCAAGAATTAATCCTCCTCTTAACATTGTAATAACTTTAAAGAACCACTTGCTTACCTGGAGTTAAAAAAGGTCTTTGAACTGGAATCATTAACTTCAAATATTTAACAACTTGCTGCTGCTTGCTTTTCAGAGGTCTCTCCCCACATAGTCATTTTAGAGATTAATGCCTTTCTTATTTAGATAATGCTATTAGCTTTTTCCATTTCATACTGGGGAGTTTAAGCACTTCCCTTTAGAAGTCTGGAATGTCTTTACTTTCATCTTCAGATTTTATGAAATCTAAGGTGTCATTTCTATTTTTAGTCTGATCCTTGAAGGAAGTGTGAACCTACTTTAACTTCTAGGAATGAATGTGCTTCTGCACTAATACTGAGAAAGTTCAGTGACAATAGAACTTGTGTTCTTGTGTTCTTTAGCTCTTTTTGGGTCATTTTAGATTTCAGTTTATTTTCTTGGAGAAGTTTCCAAGTTTTGTTTCAGCAGGTAATTTTTGGTCTTGTGGTTAAATCATCTGAGATGTATTGAGTGAGGTTTCCTGTATTGTTCTGATGTGTTCACAGTATTTTTCTGCTCAGACAGAAAACAAACAATCAGGTCTTTGGATATAAAACTGCTGTGAGCTGCAGCTCTTACCTCCTATAACTGGGGGGGATAGCAGGCTGTGGGTGCGCTTTGAGGGTTGGAAGGGGAAAAGAAACCCCTGAGATCCCTGGCCTCAGTGCAGCAGGGCAGTGGCAAGTGCAGGTTTGTCTACAGCTCAAGTTTCATGGTTCTGACCGTGGCAGAAGCTCGTCCTTGCTGGGGGGAGGACGTTGAGAGCAGGACAAGCATGTAGTGATGCATCTCGTGAATATTTCTCATGCCCAACAGTTTTGGCTGTGGGAATTCCTGCATCACGAATTTCTGTTATTTGCAGCTCTCAGCAGCTGGCATGTTGTCAACATAGATGTTTGCCTCTTGTAGCAGGGATTTCTCCAGCTTACCTGCTCATTGTTCTGGAGAGCCACAAAATATGCTAGTACAGGAGAGGATGATCCAGTGAGACTTTTTGTGCCTATTTGATTACTTATTAGGAAAAAAAGTCATTTGGGTCTGGTCTGGCAGCTCAGTTAACTACTTCAGATGAAATAATTTTGCCTTTCTGCTCTTGGCATCAGCCCCACATGAAAGATACCTGCCAGATCCCATGATTGACCAGTTATTTCTGAGGCAGTTGCAACTATAAATCTTACTGTCACAATTTGAGAAATGGGAACTTTATCTCCCTTGAAGTGTCAAGTCCCACTTTTCCAGAAGGATACTGTTATTTATATCTGAGTTCAGTCTTTGAAATTATAACTTGTATGTAGTGAGTTATGGAAAAAGTTTTTAATTTTAGTATCACTATAGTCAAAACTGACCTCAATGCTCTGTATCATGCAGTGGTGTGATGCAAGTCGTGCTCTCTTCTAAACTGCACTTTAACAGTAGCTACAAAACTGCAGGTGACACCAGATGAAGATGTGTTTCAGAGCAGTGCTGTGTGGCATTAGGGTTACCATCAGGTTTAGCTGTTACCTTCCTCTTCGAGTTCCTCCAAGGGTAGTTCAGAGCATATAAATTAAGCTCCTGTGCTAAACTTCTTAAGTTAAGCTTGCTATCCTCTTTCTCCTGATTTGTAGGTTATTGGTTTACAGTCTATCGATTCTTTAGAGTAGCAAGTGTAATTATATTTAATGCTGCTGTATAAGGAGTGGGAAGCCCAGCTAGAAACTCCTAGGAAAAAAGGGTGAAAAACATTATTATAGACAAAGTCTGCTGAGGCTTGCTTGCACACACTAAAACTAACTTCTTTAAAACCACTTCATTTTATCAGCAGTTATAATGGCAGCCAGGGGGATGTGGGTGTGTTAAGCTCTGGTTTTTCAATGTCTCCAGTACAGAAGATACTTAAATTTTCATTTGCCAAGATGAGCTTCCAACATTATGTATAGAAATTGAGTAGTTTAATTGGATGGAAATAGAGAAGCAATGAGAGAGGTAGTATTCCACAGGATGGCTTTTACCCTCAAACTTCTTAAATTGCCTATATTTATAGGCTGATAATTTGGGAAAAATGTAAGAAAATTCCTTCTTTCAGTAAGAAATACAGTAGAACGGGCAAGGGTCCACACAGCTCTGCACAGAAGAAAATCAAATTCTTGACACTTGTCTATGAAATTTCTTTCCTCCAGACTCAATGTATTGATGACTCTCAACACTCCCAGAGTACAGCAACTATGCAGAGAATGGTGGCTAACACTGTTGTGTTAGTAACTTGTGAAGTGTGATGCTTCCTTTTTCAGTTAACCTCTAAACAGTGGGCACAAATAGTAGCAATATGCAGATAATGCATAGAAACAACCTTTTTCCATAACATTTCAGATACTTGGTGTTAGAGAAATCCCTTCTTGTCTGATAGTGCTCTATACAGAGGGGCTTAGTAAATGGAGAAATTACTTGTCTGAAGCCCTGCCTTTCTGTAGCTTTTGTTTAATCAGATGAGTTTCCTGTTATTTGCATGTTTAATTACAAGGTTCATCCATCATACCGGTCTGTTAAGAAAAACTAGTGGAATTTCAGAAATCTGCATAATTAAATCCAAAGGCATATGAAAATGAATAGCCTTAGAAGAATAGTCTACAGATTCTAGTGTGCAGCTAAACATATTATTTGATACTACTGGACAGAGAAGACAGAGGAGTATGTGGAGGCTTTAGCATCAAGTGACTGTTAGTGATATTTAATTAGTAAGAAGTCATTTGGTCCTACAATTAAGACCTTGTAGAATATAAAACCTCACTGTGGACTTCAAGCAAACAGGAATGATGTTTCAGGTATTAGGCAATGGTCACAGCTGCTTCATGTTCTTCCAGAAATACTTTTCTGACACTGCTGTCCAAAAAGGATGTGTTTGTAGATGTTCATAGTGTCTGGAAGGAAACTGAAGAAATAAACGTCTTGGAAATTTTAGACGAAGTAGAAAAGCAGACTCATGAACTTACTTGTTCAGTACTTGATATAGATAGGCTGAATTATTCTAGGTGGAGCTTTTTTGTTTAGTGGTGGGGTGGTTTTATATTTTGTCATGGTTTCTCCCCCCCAGCCAGGCTTATGAGCTCTGTGTATTATTGTGTATTTCAGTGGGACTGACTGAAGAACAGGAGCAGAAGGGTTTTCTCTCGTTTTGAGGTGCTCAGTAGTACAGACCTCTAAAAGAACAGGAGAAATTTTTGCCGTGGTTGCATGAATCACAAGAAATACTTTGTATTTTAAGGTTTACTTACCTTAGTTTTCCTCTGTGTAGGTGTTGATTTTTTTCACTCAATTGCAATATGTATTGCTTTTGTTCCACATTTTCTAAGTTCACTGGTTGGTCTTATTTGTCTGGAAGCTGCTGTTCTAGGGGTGGTTCCCAACTCCTGTAACTTTTTTCATGTCCAAATAAGCATATACCTCTGAGAAAGCAATAATGTCTTATGTGTAGAAGCTTGTTCTTAGGATTAGTCTTACTCTTCTTCCCAGTGTGTAAAAGGAGAAGGTAAAATGAAACATTTCGCTTAAGAAACGTACTGTGGATCCATCTTGGAAATTAAAATGCCAGAGAGATTTAGCTCCTTTACAGAAAAATACCTGTTGTACCTTGATTAAAAGCTTGTATCACCTACAGCATTTAGTAGTATGGCCCTTCTTCAGAGGAAGGGCCTTTTTCCTTTAGAGTAGTCTTTTCTCACTAGAATATTTAGCTTTTCAGAAACCTAATTCTCATACAGAAATTAATATATTGTTAATACCTTCTAGTGTAACTTTGTCATGTCAGTGAAGCTGTTTGTAAATATTACTTTCCACTCACTTGGAGTCTTTTTTGTTTGTTTCAGGGTGCAGTCTCTGGGTCAGTTCAGGCTTCAGATCGACTTATGAAAGAACTCAGGGATATATATAGATCACAGAGTTATAAAACAGGTAAATGCCTCAGATTTTCCTTTTTAAAATATACTTTCAAAGAATTCTCTTGGCAAATACTTCCTGCTAATTTTTCTGTGATTTTTTTTTTTTGTCCTATGCTTGTATATACATCTATATTTGTGTGTGCACATATGTAAAAATACATAGATTCATTAAATGTACTCTTATTACATAAAGTAGTTTATTTGTGGAGAAAAGACAGAACATGTATTCCGTGGAATAATGATGGGAATTACACTAGAAAACAAGCTTGTATTTTAAATTAGTTCGAATGATGGCCAGCGATTATGTAGAGAATAGCTGTTTCATTTACTCGATATAGGGCTGTATCTAAACTAAATCAGCAAAGGATTTGGCATATTGAATTGTCTGAGTGTTACCATATTGAAAATAGAAATTGCATAGCTTTTGGGCCAGTTGTGTTCCTCTAGGTCTGCCAAGTAGACAGGCCCATTGCTGCAGCCAGGTGTGAGACCTGGTGCAGGCCAGGGAGGGAGCAGAAGGGACGCCTAATTAGAGAGTCAGCATAAATTCTAATACTCTGGTTTTTACTTTTCTGGACTTCTCCCCATATTTATTTCTAATGGACTTAAATCTCACTTGGCAGTGCCATTTCAATCGTGTAAAAGAGCAAAGGTCAAGAGACAATAGGTTCATCTTTTGATTTGTCATATTTAACTTTTAGGGCAATTGTTTCATGCATGGAAGTGCTGTGGACAGTGATAAAATATGTGGAGTATAAATTTGCTGAGGTACCTGGTGTTGATCTACTGTAGCCTATTTCTTTCAGCTTTATTGCTGCTGAGTGCTTGCCAGTGATGTGCTCTAATCACTGTCTATCCAGGAAGGAATGGATTAGTGGGTCTAGGGAAGAGCTAGAAATAGATCTGTATGAAGTCATGGGGGATGCTTTGCTGTCCATTTTTTATCTTCAGGGTTTGTTTTCGTGATTAGAGCAAAGGTTGGCTATAACAAACCAGCCTGACTGTACAGACTGTCGTGTGGTGCTCAATGATGTGGTGGTACCACTGGAGCCCCTGGGGTAGGTGAGGTTTGAGGGGAGGATTTAGGCTACTTAATAATGCCATTTCTGGGCCTTAGATAAACAGCATGTCTTAGCTAGTTGCAAAAGACTGATCTCTTGGTGTAGGAAAGTACACTCTAAATTATGAGGAAAAGCAAATCTTGCTAAACTTTACAGAAAGCTGAGGTTCTAAAGGGTGAGTGTAGTAACTTCTTGCAGCTTATGACTTTGGAGATATGTAAAAAATACTGCCACTGAATGCCTCATGTTGATCTCTAAAACATGTTAATGAAGTAGTGTCAAGTGGAGGTTGACACTACAAAGCTGATGGCAATTCTGCTTTGAAACACTGTCCTACTGACACATTTATTACATTTTGCCAGTAAATGATGCTGTTTGTTATAGAACTTCCCTAGATTCATTCCTTATGGCTTCACTTAGTCTTTGACCTTGAGTGAATTTATGTTATCGGTTCTTTCCCTTCGCACAAAACTCCTGCTTTTATAGCCTAGTTCTGCCTTTTGTTAGATAACTGTCACTGTGCGCACAGGCTATGGCAGGTAATTGGCTTTTTTAATGTCATTTTTGTTCTGACTACTTGCTCCATGGTCCCTAAATTCTCTAAATTTAATTTCTTCCTACTAATGCACAAAGGGAACTGTTGTGAAACTTAGAGGTTCTGATAACTGTTGCAAGGTAATTTAACACTGTTTTCAGGTTTTTGTAACACAAGCCAGAAAGGCTAAGGTTGATTTTTAGTTGGATAGGCATCACTTTATTTAGTCTGCATGAAATTGCATGTTTTTAGGACTTACAGTAGGACAACACTGGGAGTTCTGAAGTGAATAATGCTTGTAGCAGTAGTCCTTTAAATTTTATTCTTTTCTATTAGACTGTTTTAGAAAAAGTATATTTAAAAAGTACTATTAAAAGACACAGTGGCTTTAATTGTAGGTGTGTATTCAAGGTAGTATCCATTTGGGAAATTAATTTATCGATTGAAGTAATGCTGTTGAGTTCAAGCAAAAGATGATAGCTTGCTCTCAGCAGCAAAGTTGCTTATCTACCTGGGAAATTTAGGGGAAGAATTGCCCTTAAAGAAACTGAAAATAATTTTCTTAGGAGCTGACAGAAGCAAAAAATACTCCAGCAAATTAAGATACTCTGTTATGAATTGGACAGTTTCATTAACCTGTTTAGATAATGGGAGCCACAAGTCCTGCAAAGTAAGATTATCTCATTTCCAAGTATCAAATTGGAGATTCACCAAGGACTTAACATAATTTAAGGCACTGGGAAAGGAGGGCAAGAAACAAAGAATTTGGGGATATTAAATGAAGTCTTTTCTGTTCATATCTTTAGCATCTGGTTTATTCATGTATAGTTCATATAGACTTCAATTCACTGTTTTTATCCACAGACTGTATGGGATTTACTTTTTGATGTAGTAATGTTGCCATAAGACATTGCCTCTGTTTGGAAAGGAATGGTTTTTCTTTCCACATTTCAATTTCTTGGTTTTTGCTTGCTTTGTGGTTCTGTGGGCTTCTTTTTACTTGATCACTTTTTTACTTGATGACTTTTGAGGAATAAAAAACCCACCTTGTGTTTAAGCAAGAGGAACCTACCTTGATTCTTTTCCTACACTGAGGACCTATCAAAAACTGCTATTAATCAGATAAATTCTTCTTGACAGGAACTTTTGTTCTCTTACTGTCAAAATCACAAAAAAAGCACGTGAGTTACTTCCAAATAACACCTCTTGATTATGCAGAAAGCCACAAACAACTCCCTCCCTAAGCTTTGGGCAGTGTTGTTATGGAGCCTCTGTATTAAGGCTGTGCTTGGCAGTTCTGAGCTGAGGCTGTCTCTCTGAAGAGCCCTCTTGCAGCTTCTGCCGTAGGTGCAGTACAGCTCTTCCTGTTGGGGAAGCTGGCAAAATGAGTGGGCCTTGGAGCTGAAGGACTGGTATGTGACCTGTGGCTAAGAACAGGACTCCCAGGGTGATGGAAGGGAGTGCAGGAGTGGGGCTGGAGGTGTCATGGATGAACAAAGGGATGGACGTTCTCTTGTGATCTTCCATTGTTCAGGATGGTGTCAGGATCCTTACTGTAACTTGTTCCCTTGTCTGTAATAAGTATTTTATATTCATGCTGGGGCCAAAACTATCATATTAGAGAAGCTGCTTCTTTCCAGTCTTTGCTCCCATTTGGATGCAGGTGGAAGAAAATATTCTGGATACAAAAATGGAATAAATTTGTCATTAATGAGAGTTGACAATGAGCAGGGTTCTGACTGTCAGCTCTTTGGTTGTTACTTCAGAGCAGTACAAATTGAAATTCTTACTGTTTGTGACTTACACTAAGGTCAGTTCAGAAGGTAGTGTCCTTGGATCTAAGGAATTGGAAAAAGGCCTTAATAGCCCCTTTGGTTGATCCTCAAACAGAAATGTCATGTCTCTGAAGTAGATGCTGATTAAAAGGGACATGGAGAGCACAGTGAGTACGTGTTCAGGCCTACATTGTTATTCTAGACATAGAAAAATTAGAAATTGTGCTCTTGGCTTCCATACCCACTTGTTAGTGGCACTCAGCGAGGAGAAACAAGCATGGGTGCTTTAACTTGTTCACCAACTTCTGAAATGCTTTAGAAATAAAGGTGTCTGGACAGCTTGAAATGTCATCTGTACTCCAAGTACTAATGCTTGTGAGTTTTAACTGCAAGGTTATTTTTATTCTAGAATAGTAAAACTCAGGAATGAATACCCCTGTTCCTTGGGGAGAATGTGGTGACTGCAGTCTGGTGGTTGTATTGCCTTCAGAAATCCTAGGCAGGTTCCTGCTTTGCATATGATTTCCAAATAATTAGGTCAGCAATAGAGATGCTGTTAAATATTAGGCCAGGTAACAAGTTGAGTAATAGTGGTTTAGTCTATATGGATGAATATTCTGTGAAGGAAGAGGTTTAACTTTTGTGCATGGCTGATACCATGCTCTAAATCTTGTCTGGTAGTGAAAGATTTATTGCTTTTTCCAGAGCTGCTTGTGAATTTATGCAGAGAGGAAGCTTGAATATACAAGAAAATGGCAGATAATTTCCATCCTTCCCTGCAAGTGAAATGCACAACTGTTGTTTAACATGCTTAAAACAAACAGGCCGCTGAAAATCACCAGCTGGCTCCCACAGACAGCTCTTCTTTAGATGCATCTTTCTGCTTCAGTCAGCTGTTGGGAGTATGCTTCATCCAATGCCATATCCCCTTTTTTTGGGTTTCCACTGCATACACTGTCCAGTGTGCTGTCCTGGACTGCCTGTACTGATGAGAACCTGTGGAATGCAATGCTGCATACTCTGACTGTGTTGTAAAGTGTCCTAAAAGCACGTTGGCTGTGTTCTGGGTGTAAAATATGGTGAGTAATAAGCAAACGAGAGTTGTAGTTATGGAAAGGTTGATGAAGGTGAAATGGTTCAGTGTCAGAAAAATATTTTATTCATGTGGAATATTTTTAATGGAAGTGAAAATAGTTTTTTCCCTTGTAGTAGCTCAGAAGTGCTTCTGCTACTGGAGGAAGGACATGCCTCAGTATCTTATCCATTGCTTACACCAGCTGACAGTATTCATATTTAGCAGCAAGGAATGTTTTTACTAAGTTTTATCTCATTATACTTTTAATGCATAATTAATTCCATCTGATATTTCTACAGGGATATATTCAGTGGAACTGGTAAATGACAGCTTGTATGAATGGCATGTTAAGCTTCTCAAGTAAGTTATAAAAGTTTTTTCATATTCTGAACAATCTGTTTTATGATTGCTGCAGAGGTTCTTTTGATAAATGAGAATCCCTAGCCAGAGCATATAAAATAGTGTGTTACAGTAGTAATAGCAGCAGAGGTAATTGTAGCCACCAAATAGTGGCTGTTATTCTAATACATAGAAATGTGTAGAAATGGAGCTGTAGTAATTGAGCTGGCAAAAAGACAGAGCTGCTTTGTGCTGCCGACACTGGGTATTACATTAAGTGTCATTACTGTTAGATTCTCTTTCTAAAACTGCTCCAAAATATGAAGCCTTAAATGACGAAATTTTTCTCAAGAGTTTTTGCATGGTTTTATTTTTATTTGTTTTTAATGACAGGAAAATGCAACTTCTAGTTTCATTCCAGATGTAGGAAGGAACAGAACTGCCTTTGTGTCGTTAGTTGTTTGCAGTTGAACAGACACATAGGACTGAAACTTTTAGCTATCACATAAATGTGAGCTATATAATTATATATAACTTGTATTCTGACATCACCTAGTACAAAAAATGAAAAGCAGCACCTAGCTCACCTTGTTACATCCGTAGTTTAATAACTTTAATCCTAGAGGTGTTACAGTGAAATTATTCCTGGTCAGAGGATCATCTGCTGTCATCCCTATACAGTGCCCTAAAGAAAGGAGGAGCCTACCCAAACTAGGCCGGGTAGCTGCAAAATATGGCAATGGAAGGAAGAGTTTCCGACAGTTCTGATATGTCATGGTGGAAAGGATCAGGGTCTAGGCTTTCAGCGCAGTGGCTGACCTGCCTGTAGGAATTATTGCCTTGTCCTAGGGGTGAGACTTGTGCAAACTGGGTCACCAGCTGCTGAAACTAGTTTTGTTTCTTCCTTAATGTAATCATGGGGGTGAGAAGTTTTTGAGGCTGAAAATGGCAGGAATGACACATTAGAGAAATCCATGTCATGGTATAGGAGGCCTTTGCTATCTAGTGCTCTGTAACCAAGTGTTCAAGCCACTGTGCAGTGATTCGAAACCTCTGTTCAAGTGCTGTGAACAGCTCTCATTTTCTGCCTTCAGAAAAGAGGACATGGAGTACATGCAGCAAATGCCTTCCAGAATGACTAAGAGAATAAGTGTTGTGTTTGTTTATTCCAGCAAAAAGGGTCTGAAAACAAAAGCACTGTGTGCAGAGTAGCTGAGGGGGTAGATGTCAGAGGAAGGTGCCCATGTGAGGAAGGACCAGTGTTGTTACCAGAACAAATTCCTTTGGACTGACCCAGCACAAGCTATGGCTTGAAATGAGAGATTCCTAAGCACTGAAAGATTTTTTTTCTGAAATAACTCACACTGATGGGGCCAAACAGCCCAAGTAATTCTGAAATGAGCTCTAATAACTTTGTCTTTTCACCTGTAGCAGAGGATTAGATTTAATAACCTTCAGTCCCTTTAATATATGCTTTAGGCTAACTGCAGGTGTTTTGGGCTAGTGTCTTCTATTTAAAAGCTGATGGGGTGTCAGAGTTTGGTGGGATTAACCCAGTAGTGTCTGACTTAATGGCCACGCTGCTCACCACTGGCATTTTGGAACAAACAGTTGTTGAAATTCTGCTGAGCAGAAGCTGCTGGCTTTAGTAGTTCTGCTGATGCAGATTACTTTTAACAGCTGATGCAGATCTACAGTTACATATTCCATAAAGGATTCAGTAGCTATGTGCTGAAAACTAGATGACTACAGTCTTCCTGTTTGTTTTTCTCCCCTCTCACTTGAACACAACTGAACTGAAGAGAATTAAAATTGTTCTTTTCAAATAAACAGCTTGTTTTGTGCTGTGTTTGTTTTTGTGTTTGAGTGACACTTGATAGCATTGGGAATGTAGTACATTGCAGCAAGTTTTCATGTTGACCTCGTGGCAAAGTTTTTACTTTGTAAAAGGAGCAAGAATTTCCTACAGTTCACCTTAAACGACAGTTTGTAAACTAAAAATACATAAAGGAAGTCTTTAAGAGGAATTACTGTTTACAGGTACTGAAAATATTAACTTCATTCGTGATCTCTGCCCTGCTGCTTTTATAGGGTTGATCCTGATAGCCCACTGCATAGTGATCTTCAGGTGTTAAAAGAAAAGGAAGGTGTAGAATACATTTTACTCAACTTCTCTTTTAAGGTAAGTGTCTGTGGGATGAAATGCTGCATTTAAATATGAGGCTTACTGTAGAAAGTAACTGAAATGGCCCTTAACTGTAGTAGGATAATGATGGATCTGTAGCATTAAAAAAGGGGGAAAATAAAAATAACTTCTAAGTTTGGCACTAAAGCTTCCCAAAAAAATGCCTTTTAGCCAGTACTGTGGAAAAGGAATTTTTACAGAACTGAAAAATTGTAGTACTTCAAATCTGATTTGATAAATAAGGCTATTGAAATACCTTCTGGTTGGGAAGCAGTGTCACAGTATTTTCCTTAACCTGTTGTTTTTATTATTATTATTCTTTTCAGGATAACTTCCCTTTTGATCCTCCCTTTGTGCGAGTGGTGTCTCCTGTGCTCACGGGAGGGTAGGTTTGAGTTGCCCTACAGCAATTATGCTTTGTGGTAAAAATGTTACAACTTAAAAAACTCTGTGCCTGCCATAATATTTAAGAACTGAGCCTGTGGAGAGTCAACATTGCTGTTACTTCTCCTGCTGTAGGGTGTTTTGAGTTGGTGCTTTGAGCAGGTCTTGATCCCTGAGTTACCTTAAGTTTGCGGTATCCTCTTAACTGTCTCTTACTGGTAACACTGTCATAAAGTTTTTCTTTAAAAATTCCTCAAATGCTAATCAAAAAATACTAAATTTAATTGAAAACTTGCTCTAAATGTTATCTAAAGCATGTTTGAAGTGCTCTCCGTGGCATGGAAACTTGTGTATATCCATGGAGACCAGATTAAATTCACCTTCCAAGGCTTTTATGCATTTCCTGGTGACGGGAAATGATACCTGCATTTGAAAATGCAGTCTGTGATAGCTGCTGCTGATTCTGATTTGATTTGATCTGAATTGCTGTGTGTCCTTTTTGAATTCAGTAAATGGTTGGTGCAGTTAAATAGGGCTCCTGAGGGGTGCAGTTATCTCAAAACTAAATGAACAGAGCCAAACACCAGAAAATTCATTGAATTCTAATTTTGTTGTACTTGGAATTCTTTGTAGTATGAAAGAAGAATGGTTTTGCAGTGATCATTTCCCTCTGAATGTCATATGGGAGTATGAGGTTTAAATGTCTTGATCATAGAGGAGATGACATTTTGGCAGTGGTAAATTCTCTCCCCTCAGACCAGCTTTTGTGGTGCTCAGGTGTTCTGCTGAGTCCCAGTCAATGGATGAAGTGTTACTGAAATTAGAAAGTGATTTACAGGAAAAGAGCAAGCAAAGATCTGATTATCTCATGTTATTTATAGGTGCTCCTACACTGTTTAAAACAGTGTTAAATTTCTTTACAGAATGGAATTTTGTTGGTTTCTTTCATAAGTATTACATATATGTAGAGTAGCCATAAAAAGCCATAAAAAATAACTTTCTGTGGTCTCTGCAGTTGTGCAGACCAGCTCAGTCAGTGGTTTAAACTAAGTCTAGTTAGCAAACAATTGTTTTTTGTCTCACAATGCTAACTAGTTACAATATATTACTAGTTAAAGGGCATTTCAGCTTTATGAACAAAGAATTTAACAAACAAGCTGGCAAGAGTTTAAAGTGCTGTGAGCAGTTGTATCTATTTATTCACTTGTCAGATATATTTTCTTTCACATTTGTTTCTAGGTATGTCCTGGGTGGAGGTGCATTATGCATGGAACTTCTTACTAAACAGGTGAATACGGGCTCTGTCATCTGGATAATAAAACATGCCGTAAAATAATGAAATTAGGTGTTTCCTCCAAGTTGAAGAATCCCTGTGTGGAATAAATTACACAATCCAAAGGGAACATGGTGGAATTAAACCTCAATTGTACAGGATTTGCCTTGCTGATCTTGTTTGAGATCTTTTCTGCCTTGGATGCCTTGCAGGAAGTGAGAGCACATCAACTTTAAAATCTCAGAATTTCTATGAGGAAGGCAGTGTGAAGAGAGAGCAAACACGGGGAGCAAACACGTTATTTTCTTTTCCAGAAGCCTCTTCAACTGCACCAAGTCAGCTCTGGAGAAGAGAGGAATGCATAAGATCATAGGCATAGATGGTTCTTGTGTAGACAGAGTGATTTTCTCTTTAAAATAAGTAAATTAATGAAATTACTTGCAGGCTCTGGCAGAAACTCTTGTAAGCTCTGGCAGGTAAAGCAATGCCAGAGATGAGCAAAAGCCTCATAGCTTACTGAATTGATTTCCTTAGAGATCAGTCTTTTCTGCTTCTTGGAACGAGAAGTTGTAATTTGTGTTGTGACATTGCTGCAAATGTGTCAGTGCTGTAAGGATGGAGCTTTCTTGTTTCTGTCTTGCTGTATTTTGGAAATGTGACTCAGCCTTTTCATTCTTGTTATGAATTCTTAGTACTATCATTTTACAGATTTTCTGTGGAAAATAAAAGTTAACTGAAAAGAAGTAGTTAAAACTAAAAGTGGAGTGCAGGGAAAAAAATCTGAAAGCACACATTCCAAAATAGATTTTTAAGGTGAGCACACAAGAAGCAAGTACAAGTTGTGTGTTAATATTCCTTTCCTCCTCCAGGGCTGGAGCAGTGCCTACTCAATAGAATCAGTCATCATGCAGATCAATGCCACTTTAGTCAAAGGAAAAGCCAGAGTACAGTTTGGAGCCAATAAGGTAAATGTGCTGTGTTCATCCATTACACAAGTCACTGTTGGGCTTCCATTTCTTTGCTGACTCGCATAGAAGATGCTTAATGACAGAATTGTTATTGCAAATATATTTGCATTTTGAACCGTCTGGTGCCTGTATGAGTATTTTATTGGCGATTAAGAATTTGTTATGTAATTATGAGCATGTGAGGTGGATAAAGCCTTGGGATGGGCAGGGTATTTAAGTAGTTAGACTTTTGCTATCCTTATTGATGAGGGAAGGAGGATCAGAGCTGGGAGGGTTTGGAATTTCTGGCTCTTAGAAGGGAATCTTGAAAGCCAGGAATGTTCTAATATTGCGCAGGGTTTTTATTTGTAAGCCCACTGTAGAGTTTCTTTGTAGAACTGTTTTTGAGTCTCTCATGTTTAGATGCAGGTTTTTATGTTAGTTTTTTCTCCTTTCAGAATCAATATAATCTAGCAAGAGCACAGCAGTCCTATAAATCACTAGTACAAATACATGAGAAAAATGGTATGTATATTCTTGCCACTTTGTTCTTGTCTGCACAGCACCCTGGGAATTGGTGTTTGGCCACAGAGAAACTCGAAGTGACAGAGTGTCTTATTTGGCCTTGGGAAGACCATAAATGTTTTTTCCTTCTCTTCTTCTTGCACTGGAAAGACAGTAGTGCATAAATAACTTGACTGCGGTCATTGCAACTTTTCCAGCTTACTTGAATGCTCCACGTGTTCCTACTGCTTCTTGAAAGGCAGCTCCGTTTCATTTTCAGCCACTTGATTTAGGAACTTCATTGTTACTGTAGTTTTAAAAGGTCTTAATATTGCTGCAGTATCTGCTGGAAATTTTCTATTTCCCTGAAAGATTTTGTTCCAGTGTGGTAAGAACCTAGTGGTACTAATCATTAAGGAAGAGATAAAATGGAAAAAGACCCCAGACTAAAAAATTCAGTAAATCCAAGTGAGGTGCTCTAGCTGGGAAACTGTACAATAGAATAGGGAGACACCTGTTTTGGTTTGGGCTTTTTTCCTTTATTTAAAGTCTCTCTGGTGCATAAAACAAGTGTACAAGTGCTTCAGGTATAATTCAATTTACTGTATGAGAAAGTATGAGAAGATAATACATGGCCTGAGGCTTTAAAAGGTTTAAGTAGCTTACATGTTACATAAAGATAGTCAGCTGAATTGGTACCCTGGCCTTGTGATGAGGGAGTTAGTCCAGTTACCACTTCCACGATGTTCTTTGCTCTGGGTTGGACACAGTGTCCTCCAGGAATTCAGGTTGCTGTGAACACCAGAGTGTTCAGTGTGTTTCAGTGTGACTGCAGTGTGACTGAGCACCTCAGCTTCCCTACTGCTAAAATGGAGCGTAACTGTACACTTGGGAGGAAGATCAAAGATAATGACTTTAACATGCTTTCCAATTCTACAATATTTTGATCTTGCCATTAACTCAGTCTTTTGCTCTTTTTCTCTGCTACAAGAGCTGCCTGTTTACTTCTATCTGTGTGCTACAAGTGATCTGTCCTGCCTCAGGAACTGTACACAAAGCATTCACAGCACTCAGTGCTGCTGGGAAAGGTGTCTTGAGCATAGAGTTGCTCTGTGCTCTCTGGGGCATCACAAATAGGCTCTGTAGTCACTGCACACATATTTAGAGGCAATTTTACAAGAGGGGCTGGGAGAGCTAAGATTGGAGCTCTGGAGGTCTCTAGAAAAGGCTGTGCACACTTGATCAGGTGTGATTCAGCTGCTAAACATGCCAAATTATGTCAGGAGACCAGTTATTCAACTGACATTTCTGAGCTTATTCCTGCAGTAAGATTTGCAGAAGTAGGATAAACCGTTGAGTTGCTTGTGTGTGCCTGACTGCAATACACAAAATGGGATTTATGTAAGTGTCCCACTGCAGTCATGTTTGTGTGTCTGTGCTTTAAGTGGCTTGAAGACTTGGCAGTTTTACCTCTGTTTGATGAAGTATGGTTAGAGCAATGTTCCTCATTCAGCAGCTTCCTCTTGCTGGTGTCCAGCTTCTCCAGCTGAAGATAGCTGCTGCCACAAAAATCAGTGTTTGCACGCTCAAATACTGGGTCTGATCCTGGAATGTGCCACATGGTTTGTCTCCCGCTGCTGATCACTAGCATTTAGGGCACTGGGTCTTGCTGAGCTGGCCTGCTTTAAGAGGGCAGGAATGAGCCAGGTTAGGCTTCCATCTCCCACAGATGAAGAGTAGGATGGTCTGGACACAGCAATGTTGGTGCCTAACGTGTCTCTGTTCTCCGCAGGCTGGTACACTCCTCCAAAGGAAGATGGCTAACGCTGAGGACTGTTGTATACCTGGACCAATGTCAACAAAACAAGCTCTTTTTTATGTTTTCCAACACACAGACTCAAGCTATGAGTGCCCCTATAACAGCTGTACTGAGGACTTTAGCTATTAGATAAGTTAGTGGATAATCTGTCAACTGACACGTACAGTATAAGTTACAGCCTTACCATTCCGCTCTTCTTAGGTATCTGGACTGAGCAGTTTGGGCCTTTACCATATTTGTTCTTATGGATTAAGCATATTTGGGCCATGCCCTCCCTTCTCCCTTTTTTTTATTTGAAAGCATAAGCTCTCCCTGCAGCAGGCTATCAATTTACTAAAGATCATTCAATAGGAGTGAGTTGTTCACACACTTCTGTGTATTTCTTACCTTTTGCAAAATGCAGACTGCAGAGACTTGCATTGTATTGTTTCATTTAAAGCCAAGAAGTTTAATACATTGTTTAATACTGTTTTAGGAAATGTCAGGTCTTGCAAATCACAGTAGTTTTTCTGGTCTAAAATGACAGCGTTTGTAGTATTTCCAAATTAATGATATAGGAAAAACACATGTATGTTAAGTCATTAAACATTTTTCATGGCTGTATGAGAATATGAACTGTTTATTGGAAAAGATGCTCTTTGTTTAGATTATCTTTATTTGTTGGTTTGTTTTTTTCTTTTTTATTTTCTTTTGTTTTATTTGTTTTTATGCAGAGCAAGGCTGTGCCAATAAAACCTTGTAACTAGTCACTTCCACTGGGGCATCAGAACTTGCTGGGCTGTTCCTGCTACTTGTTGGCTCAACCTCCTTAACAAGAAGAGCCGCAGTATGAAGCTTGAAGTTATTTAAAATACTAAAAACCTTTTTAGGTGTTCCATTTTATTAACGGGTTGTTGCAATCATTTGTAAACTAATGAACTTATAAAGTGATTGGCACAAATTGAGATGAAAGTCCTTGAATGAAAAATTTTTATATAAAAGCTACAATAAAGTACAAAAACATGTCATCTGATTTAGAGGCATAAGAAATGCTGCCATAGTCATGACGGTGGCTTTGTTATTGAAAGACTAATGGGAACTGTTCTTTCTTTATTAGGAGATGAATCTGGGTCTGTGTACTTACACAATTCCATTGCCTTACCGAAATCGACTCTCTTTGGTTGTAGTACTAGTCATTAGGCCTGTGCACCCCTCGGGGCCGAGCTAAGGGTGTGTTCTATGGATTAAGCACTTTTAGAAGTGCAGAAGCATGTTTTTTGTTATGGTTTTTTTTGGTTGACTATCAAACTTGTGCTCTTTTCTCTATCAGGCACCCGCGGGTCCTTGTGCATTTGCTTCTAGATCCAGTTTTTAGCTCGAAAGAAACGATGGGAGAGGTTTGGCACCGCTTCCAGTGCGTGTTGTTCCCCGGCGCGGTGGGTGACAGCCGGGGCTGTGCCGCTGTCTGGGCACAGCGGGGCTGGGGCGGCCCCGGCTCCGGCCTTGGGCGCATGCTTCGGTTTGGGTTCCATTTCTTCTGGCAGAGTTCCTTGGCAATGTACAGTAATTTGTAAACTTGCATCAAGTTTATGAATAAAAAGCATTTTACGAAGCGCTGTGTCCGTGCTGGGGCCCGGGGCGCGAGGGAAGGGGGGAGGTGAGAGCGGGGCGGGTCCTCCCCGCCGCCAGGCGGCGCTAGGGGGGCGGCCCGTGCCGGCGCTCTCTGGCCGGAAGTTACCTCAGGCGCGGCGGCGCGCGGGTGACGCAGGGCACCGGGGCCGCGGCGGGGCCGGGGAGGCGGCAGGGCCATGGAGTCCGCGGCGAAGGGTGGCTTCGTCCTCGCCAACCTGGCCGAGGTGGTGGAGCGCGTCCTCGGTTTCCTGCCCACCAAGGCGCTGCTGCGCGCCGCCTGGTAAGGCCCGCGGCCGTGGGGCGGGCTGCGGCCGTCTCCGCTTCGCGGGGGCGGCGCGGCCGACGCGGTGTGTCCGTGTTGTGTTGCAGCGTGTGCCGCCTGTGGAGGGAGTGCGCCCGGCGCACCCTGCGGACGCGGCAGCGAATCGCCTGGGTGTCGGCGCTGGAGCCGGGTCCCGCCGACAGCCACGCGCTCGTGCGCGCGCTGGCCCGCGAGCTCGAGGTGAGGGGGCGCGAGGGGCGGCCTGAGGGGCGCGTGAAGGGCCGCGGGCTCGAGCTGAGGGGGGGGCGCCTGAGGGGGCGCGAGCTCAGCGCCTTCGTTTGAACACTGAACGCACTTCTTCCAGCCGCTTGGCAGAAGGGGCGTTTTCGGAGGTGTAAGTGGTTTTGACAGTTCAACTGTTGCGTGTTAATACACCCATCAAAACGACGAGGATTTGCAGTTCAGGGCACATCTGGTCATCTCGGGAATCTTGTTAAGCGGTAAGCCCTTATAGGCTGGAAGACACTGAGAAACGTTGCAGGATTTCTCTGTCTGGCAGGATTCCTTTCCAGTACTAATCTGGTGCTGGGTCTTCATTACAGAAAGGTTCACGTGAGGGTCTTAAGCACTAGACAGAGGCCTCAGCAGATCAGTGTTAAATCAGTTGGGACAAAATAAGGCTCGAACTGCTTCTGCACTGTTTCCCAGCATCAGCACTGATGGATAGCAGAAACCGACAGCCCTGAATGCAAGGAGTTTAGATAATGCTAAAAGAAGGAGCAGAGTCATGGGGCCGGTCAGCAGAGCTGCTCTTGCTCATGTGAGGTTTGGGTCAGCACCCTGTCTGTGCTCCCAATTCACTTGATAAATCTGGTCACTTCTGAGGCTGACGGGAGGTTGTCTGTTGACTGACAGGAGCCTGGTGTGAGGGGGAAGGAGACCAGTGTGGGCTGCTGGTGGAGGTGGGGCAGTTTCTCCTCAGTTTCTGACCCCACTTTCCTTCCACTCCCTCCTGGTCTCGTGTATTACTTCTCCTATGTTTTTGCAGAAGGTGCACGTGCTGCCCCAGACTGTGCTCTACATTGCTGATGCGGAAACATTCAGCGGGCACGAGGAGTGTCATGAGCAAAAGAAAGGTAAAGCCTAGCCCTAACTTGCTTCAGCTTCAAGAAATGCGTGGGATGTAAGTAGAACATAGTCAGCTGGAAGGGAATTCTCTGAGTTTCAGTTTCAATGGAAAGTAAATCTTTTGCAGAAACTGTGATAGCACAGTGTTGTATTTGTGGCAGGAAGCAACTTGTATATCTCTGTTAATGTGCACAGATGGGTTCCTTTCTCTTCTGTGGTGGACACTGTGTTTGCCTGCCGGCAGCCCTGTGCTCTCAGGGAGCAGCACAGACCTGCGTGCTGTTACCAGGGCGGCCACTGACGGGCAGCATTGGTTAAAGAGGATGGGTTGGCTATGAGTTTTGCTCAGAACACGCACTTACGGCTCTCTGATGGGTTGGTTTTTTTGTCTCTTCTTCTTATTTTAACAGCCAGAAAAAGAAACAGTAAAGAAACAGCACTCGCACTTGAAAAGTTGTTGCCAAAGCGATGTCAGGTTCTTGGACTGGTCACCCCAGGGATTGTAGGTAGGAGCCAGAAGTGTGGGTTTTTGAGAGATCAGCTTGAAGGTGTCATCTCTCATCTTGTTCAGCACTGGCATCAGTTTAAGGAGTTCACAGTGTCGCTGCTAAGTGACATGGAGCTTACTTCATGTATTGCAGTTATAATTAAAAGGGTTGATTTAATTGGGCAGACAGCTTTCCCTGGCACCTCAATGTACTTATTGAATATTGCTTGGGTTTATGTATATATTTCAGTCATATTGTGACTAATAGTGCAGGGCATCCTGGCGTATATCTATTTGTAATGGTTTAGCAGGAGGCATATGCAGTAACTATGGAAAATTCACAGCCTCCCTTGGCAGGCTTTTTCTCATGCTTCACTCTTATATCATTAGAAAGTTGGTTTTTTATAGTTTCTCACCTTGAATTCACTTCCCACATCATAAGCCTGGTCACTACCATAATTTAATAATACACTCCCAATGTTTGTGTTAGTTAACTTTATACTGTCATCTAATGCTTGTATGACACCTTAAAAACTTGAGCATGTTTGTGTGCCTGCAGAAGTTGCTAGGAAGGCTTGTATTGCACTGTTCTTGTTTTCCTAATGTTTTATATTTGGTGTGACTGGGCTGACATGTCTTAATATGTCCATGTCTCCTTGTCCAAAGTGACTTCAGCATGATCCATAGCCAGCAGGACTTACATAGGCTTCATCTTTCCAAAACATCAACAAAAAAAATCACATGAGTTCTCAATTAGATAAGGTGTTATGGAAATAGATTGTCATATTTTATATCACCATGTTTTATATCACCTGTTCAACCTCTTTCTACCCATGTTACAGTGTAAATGAAAGTATTAGAATCCCTAAACACAGGATGCTTGATTTTGTCTCTGTAGTTACCCCGATGGGTTCAAGCAGCAATCAGCCTCAAGAAATTGAAGAGGGCGAAGCTGGGTTTGCTCTGTTGTTTCCCAAAATCGATGGGGTGAAAATTCATACCTTCCATTTTTCTAAAGATGTGAAGAACAGGGTCTTTGATGAAAGTAAATTTGCTGAAGCAGGTATGTAATTTTTGTCTCCTTTACTTGGGCTTTTGTGAGGTGCTGTGCTGCTCTTTGAGGTGCCACTCTGGAGTTATGCGTAGAACCAACAGCTTCTCTACTGGGGCTCCAAGAGCCCCTGTGGCTCTGTGGGGCTACAGCTGGTAATAGTGCATCTCTGTCCTGACTATCAGTTTCCAATTACCTCAGTTACATTTCAAGCAAAGCTGTTCAAAGAGAGGTGTGATGTATTATTCGAGGAGAAATTCGAGGTTGGGACTTCAGAGTTCAGGATTTAAAAATAAGAGGATCAATGTTTGGGTTTTTTTGTAGGTCTGAAGAATAACCCAGATCTCCGTGTCGTTCTTCTGTTTGGCTACAATTCCTGGAAGACTGGAGCTACTCGATTTCTTCATCAAATAGTCAATCCATTGAATGAGAAGAGTATCATCCTGGCTGGGGGCCAAGTGGAGAGCTTTACATCACTGACCTCTGAGAAGTAGGTATTTTTTTCAAGGTAAATGATGAAGACAATTTAAAATGAGAGAAACATTGCAGATCCATAGCCTTCTAGTCATATTGGAAATGCCCTTTATCAGTAGTAAAATAATAATGTCTTAAAGGGAAAAATGGCCCAACTGCTACATTGTGATGTAGCCAGAAAAACTGGAAGCTTTGTATGACTGTGTTACAAATTGGATTCTGGAAACGCAGCTAGGAGAAACCCACTGAAAGGAGATTTCCAGCTTCAGATACCTTTGTGTGTTTATTGCAGTCAGCATTTCATCTCTGGAGTGCAGGTAAATGAGTCCCCATTGTGATGGAGCCCATGATGTGAACATGTGTTTGTGTATCTGCCTTGGTTTGGCTCACAGCACAGAGGAGTGGCTGCACACACGACAGGGCTGTGCCCCAGGAGCACCCCTGACCCGCTGTCACTGCTGAAGGATGTGGCACTGTGTTCTGTGCAGCCATGCCCACAGGCTCTTCTCATGCCACTGGAGGTCTGGAGTCCATACTAATATCAGCCTTTTTCTTGCATCTGATTTTGCCAGTTGCTCCATTGCCCCAGATAAGAGAGCTGACCTTACATAAAGTCACTGCAGATAAAGGTTAAGTACATAACTGCTTAACCCCGTGTGTCCTGGCCAACCAATTTAAAGCAACATGAATCCAAACCCTTTACTGACTGCTGCCCTGCTTCAATATGTAAATCCTGAGTGCCTTTGCTTGTCTTAAGTTTAACCGATGGTTTAGCTGGTATTGCAGAGCTGTGACATACACAAACTGCTGAATTTGTCACGTGTGAAACAAGTTTATGCTTAATGCCCAGTGATGGATAGGGAAGTTTTTCCTTGTGAAAGGTTGCTGCAAAAAAATGTAGCTAAACTGTGAGGTCTTTGGTTTGCTTTTTAACTCTGGTTGATATCAGAATCACTACAAAGTTGGCTGCTTTGAACCTATGTTTGCCGCAGCAGAAGTTTAGTCAGGTGAGAAGTGGTCTCCCCAAAATGTTCTCTAATTCGGTGCCTGTTGCCTTTCAGTAACCACGCCCAGCCTGGTGATGCCTGCGGTGTGGTTGGGTTGGCTTTCAGCGGTCCCCAGATCCAGAGTGCCACTGTCCTGTTAGACCAGGATGTGGCTGATGAGAGGACAGCAGAAGCAGCCATGCAGCGTCTCAAAGCAGCAAACATCCCTGAGCACAACACCATTGGCTTCATGTTTGCGTGTGTTGGCAGAGGATATCGGCATTACAAAACCAAAAGGAATATGGAAGCAGATGCATTTAGGAAGTTTTTTCCAAGCGTACCCCTCTTTGGCTTTTTTGGACATGGGGAAATAGGATGTGATCGAATAGTTACTGGGAATTTCGTATTAAGAGAATGTAATGACATAAAGGATGACCTGCTTCATGGTTATACTACAGTAATGACTCTTATTCACCTTGGTTCAACTAAAGCAAACCAAGCATAAGTAAGGTTTAATGCTTCAGTGAGCTGTTTGTTTCATTCCAGAGAGCTGAGAAGTGTGGAAGAGTGGACATGTTGCAGTCAAAGCCCCTTCCAAAATGTAAACATCTTTTTGGTAATATTATCGAGTCTCGTAGTTGCAATAGAGTTTACTACAATATCTGTGAGAAAACCTTGCATTTTGTGTAATCCCCTGTACACATCAGAATTACAGGAAATAATATTTGATGGAATTCTGCAATTGAAGAAAGCCTCTCTTCCAAAATGAAAATGGTTTCTACAAATCATAGAATATGCTGAATTGGAAGGGACCCATCAAGGTCATTGAGTCCAACTCCTGGCCCTGAACAGGGCACCCCAAGAATCACACCAAGTGTTTGAGAGTATTGTCCAAATGCTTCCTGAACTAAGGCAGGGCTTGGTGCTCTAACTACTTTCCTGGGGAGCCTGTTTCAGTGCCCAGTCGCTCTCTGGGTGAAAAAACTTTTCCCAATACCCAACCTAAATCTTCTTTACTCGGCTTCATGCCGTTTCCTCGAGTCCTGTCACTGGTCATGAGAATGATGTGAAAGACCACAATGAGGTCTCCCCTCAGTCTCCTCCAGGCTGAGCAAACTGAGTGTCCTCAGCCGGTCCTCATAAGGCTTCCCCTCCAGATCCTTCACCATCCTTATGATACTTCTTTGGACCCTCTCTAAAGCTTAATGTCTTTTTTTGGTGGTGCCCAAAACCATATTGTGGTGCCCAAAACTGCCCCCAGTACTCAAGACTGCCCTAGTACAGAACAGAGCAGGACAATTACCTCCCTGGCCTGGCTGGTGATGCTGGGCCTGATGGCACCCCCAGGACAGGATTGGCTCTTCTGGCTGCCAGGGCACTGCTGTCTCATATCCAACTTGGCATCAACCAGGACCCGCAGGTCCTTTCCCACAGCTGCTCTCCACTCTTGCTCCCCAGTCCATACACACAACCAGGGTTGTCCTGTCCCAGGTGCAGAATCCAGCACTTGCCCTTGTTAAATTTCATGGGGTTGGTGATTGCCGATCTCTCTTAATTTCACAAGATCTCTACAGGGCGTCTGCCCTTGAGGGAGTTGACAGCTCCTCCCAATGCAGTGTCAATCGCAAGCCCAAATACCAACATGTAGAAAGAAACAGTACTTTGGTGTGCTCTATTTATGTATATAAAGCACTCCAGGAAAATGACTGATGTGTTAAATCTGCCATTTCCTGGATTTTATTTCTAGAGAGATTCACAACTTTCCCAGAGTCCTTTTTACAAAACTGAACAGCTTTACTAGATAAAAACAATGCAAGTCTTTAGAAAAAAGTAACAAAGTACTTGTTAAATAAAGATAAAAGTATGTCAAAGCACCTTGCCTTCTATTCTTAGAGAAAAAGCTCTGATTTAAAAGAGATGTGGTCTAGCTAAGAGTTAAACTGGGCTCACCACCTTGAACTGAATTTCAGTTGTTTTAACTATGTGGTTTAGAATATAGTGGTTGCCTCTTGTAGCGTGATTACAATCTTTTAAATCCATAGTGCTTAGAAATAAGTCTATCCATCTTTAAGTTTGTTTTAGAAGTTTTTTGCTCTTTAATTTGGAATTGTGGGACACACAGGATCTGGCTATACTATATTTATAGAGAGACTTTAAACAAGACTTGTGACGTGTGCTTTTGCATGCTTTTCCTATGCTTTTACATCAGTCACTTGTTTTGATAGCTGCAGCAGGCATGCAGTATCAAGTAAGTAAATTCAGCATAGTCTCAGTATAGCTAATAATATATTTGCTGCTTTTAAAATTCTTCCTTTATTTTCACTTAGTAATAGAATGACATGAAAATAAGATTAAGTTTGCACCATTTCACGAGATTTCTCAATGCAAAATCAGGCAGCTGGCCCATTTTCAGTGTAGTAAAAAGAAAATTCTTACCTGTGTGTTGCACAACAAAATAACAGTTTTTGCTATAAAATTTACCAAGCAAGACTTCAGTTGGCAACTTTATGCCCATGTCTAATTAACACTTTTCCTGAACTTGGCCTGACAAGCTAAGGTAGGGAAGTATCTGTCCTGAAAGTTAACTGTTTCGATGCATGCTGAGCACAGACTGCACTTTCCCATGGCTGTATTGATGATGGGGTTTTTTAATTAGAAGATAGGATGAGCTATGAACTCCCATTGGCCATGTGTGGATGGGAGATTAGTAACTGTAGGTGTGACTTGGACAACGTTCAGTTACTTCATTTAGAAGGAAAGCTGTCTGGAAGTGGAATATGGTTGAATTTTCAGAGAACCCCTTGGTAGGAGGTGACTGTCATTTTAGCATAACCAAAATGTTGTATTTGGCTCTTTGTGTCTGCATAACCTTCATGTTTAGCAGGAGGGAAAGGAAATGTTTGATTTGTGTAATGCAGATAGGATTCTTGTTGCTGTTAGCCATGCTGACCAGCCTAGGAATGTTAACTGGTTGCTGTATTAGAAGAGTTGAAGTGTGATCAACCACCTGTCCTTCATAACACTGCAGACTCGGCCAGAAGGTCAAAGAAGCTGATGGTGAGCTCCGATGATGGTGCAGCTAAACCAGAACCGACAGGGTGGTCTGCAGGGGATAGGCAGCAGGTCCTGTAGCTGAGGAAACTTCAGAGGTAAACATAGTACAGAAAAGATGCTGGGGGGTGGAGGGGTCTGCATCAGAATCCAGGCATCCTTCTCTCCAGCATCAAGGAGTGGGAATGAGCCCAAAAGACCCCAGAACTGTGCACATGGCTGGAACCACTACACTGTCTCCCAGGCCACATCATGCCTTCCATGTGATAGGGAAGTGGTGTAAGTGATAAAATTGCAACATCTGTGATTAAAGTGTTTTCCTATCCAATTCCATTTTGCCTCCGTGCTGTTGTTTGCTCTTCAACCACAACAACTCCTGAGAGAACCCAAAATATATTTGCTTACAAGGTGCATGTACCAAAAGGCAGAGATAATTGACAGAAAGTTTTGCCATGCCAAAGTTTATACTTCTGTCACTCAGAATAAGTAACCACAAGGTTTTAAAGTGGGCAGAGTTAGTCAAATAAGTATTTAGCACTTGAGGTAAATGTGAATAGCAGGATTGCACTAGAGATACGTGAAGATTAGGTTTATCTGCAGTTACAGTGCTGACAGTAATAGGTTTCCAACAAGAGAACAGAATCCCCATGTGCCCACAACTGGATTTTGGTTTTGTTACAAAAAAGCTAAGACTTGCAAAGTCACAAGACCTGCAGGGAGGAGCAATAGTTTTGCTGACAAAAGATAAAGACATTGTTTTTCCCAGTGTTTTGAATATGAATGTTTTGCTGCACATTTGTTCTTAATGCATCATTCAGTTAACTGATCTGTAGGTTTCAAAAATACAAAAAACAGGCAAGCAGTGTGACATATAACATTATACTTGCACAACCAAAATAGCAACTACCAAACATAAAGCTATTACTGCAATTTTTATTTTAAAGTTACTATCTAAAAGTCTCCTCATTATAGGAAGTTTCTGTAACACGCAGTTGTAATAAAGTGAGAATAATTTGATAGAGGAGCAAAATTTTTAAGAACAAATAGTTACATATGATTCTGAATTAATTTTTAGGTAAAAATTTACCTCAAAACTCATTCACTGTCCTTACCCCTCTTAGTTTATATTTTTCTTTCTAAAAATGGAGAATTTCGTTCTACTAGAAGTAACTCTGTGGTGGTCGTTCTTAGCTTTCATGTCAGAAAATAGAATTAAGTTTTCTGGTGTTTGGCCCAGTGAGAGAACAAGCAAAAAACATTTGTTGTTCAGATGCCTACTTCTATTTTACTCAACAGAAAAATAACATTTGAGGTATAGAAGTTTGCATAGTTAGAACTTACAAAGATCATTAAGTGTACAGTTAAATGGTCTTTTATAGGCTCTATTATAGTCATAGAGCACTCTGCAAACACTAAACAAGTAGTGATTTTCTCCACTATCTGATTATTTTTCATGACTACATTGTGGAGAAGTTTTGGGGGTTTTTTACTTTATGAATCTGTGGTGGCTCTCTAAAATACATTTAATCTTAATTCAGCAGTTGTATTTTCTGCACACAAACACAGGTAACACAGTTGTTTGAGTCTAATTATCTGAATTTTTTCTTGTTGCTAAGCCCATTTCTCAGGCAGACAGAGGCTCCAGAAGAGGCTGTTTCAGAAGGACTCCAGCTTAGCCTTGAGGGTGTTGTGAACTACAAGCTCCAAGGAGTGCAGCAAGGTAAAGCAAGCTCACCTCGTGGTGGTGTGCGTTGGTCCTGTACCACTGTTTTAGATCAAACACAAGTTTAAACATTGTAGGGCCTTTTTACTGATTATTTTATGCCTACCAGCACCTCAGAACAATGTAGGGTATTTTTTTTAAGAGAATATACAGCTACAGTGAGAAACTGGAAACTCAAAGGAAATGCGTAAGACAGGTTTGGATTATTTGGAAGTGCTATCACCTGGATACTTAAATTACAATTATTAGCAGAGAAATAGTTAGAATTTTTTCCAAGTGCATTCATAATTTAGGAGAAAAAAATATTCCCAAATCATTGGGATTTGTGCTTCTAAATGCTTTTAAAATGAAATGTATAAATTGTCATCATTACATTTCACAGGTAGATCTTCACTGAGATTAGCAGGTAGCACAAAATTCTCAAAATAAATGTTTCAGAGAGTCACATCACTGAGTCAGTGGCAGGTCATGTCACCTTTCCATGATAAATTTTCACAGCTATAAGAGTTAGAAACAGCTTTTTTTAAAATAAACTCAGCTGAGCTGGTAATATAGCAACAGTGACAGCAAACAATAACCCCCTTAAAAGAGGAATTCTTCTAGAATCTTCAGAACCAGTGAAAATGATTGAATGGTTTGAAACAGCAGCAAATTCTGTGATGGAGTACATACACCATAGATTGAAGTGACCCAGCCTTCTTAAAAAATGCTACCAGTGGATGCTTACCTACATTTTTACAGCCCATCGTTCCTCTGCACAAAAGTTTTAGATGAAATGTTAATTTGAAAACATTCTCTTTTAATGTACACTGAGAAAGAGTTTTCAAATGCTACAGAAACTGATATAGAGGTGCATTGAGAAGTGTTAAAAATCGGTTGTTGCTTTAATTTGGGGGATGAAAACAGCAGTATCTGCTTGTAGCTCTAGGTTCTGTTCACACACCCTTATCTAGCTCTAGAAATGGTTCCTTCTGAAAGGTTTTTTGGAGTATCAGTCTCAAAGAGGGAACCGAGCAGCAGCCTGACTATTGAGTTTGTATTAGTACTCTGCTATCACAAAATGGATCTCTCGCCTTATACAGAGATTATGTTGAACAGGTTACAGGAGAGCAAGAATACACTTGGATAAGCATAAGCAGATAATATTACACAGAATAAAGGCCATTTCTGTTACAAGTTCTATCCCACATTTCTTCTTGGCTTTCCATTTTCAAATAACAGTTACACAATCAGAGCCTCTCTACAGCTCTTCAAAAATGCAGGGCCAGAAGGAAAATGTTTTCTTTTAGCACAGTAAATTTTGAAGGTGCTGTACAACATTTAAAATGAGGAGTGCTGCCAAATGGACTTCCTGTTAATTTTCCTGCTTAAGATTTGACACTATAAATCAAAAGACTGCAGCAGAGAGAAATCCTCACTTTCTTTGAAAAGCCATTTGACTTTCTTTAATTGAACTTTGCTCCAGTGTTTGTTTGGGCAGCTAACAAAAAACAATTGTATACTGAGTAACATATAAGCAACCTCTTAGGTCTATAAAGAGGTTTCCTGCTAATGGCTGTCAGTTCTGCAAGTGATCAAAAGGTTTTTCCAATACATTATGAAGAGACTTTTACTACAAGGTTCTGGAAGGATAACATGATCCTCAGGTATAAAAGAATTTTTACCATAACGCTATAATAGATACTTGTGTAATCGTAGTGGAGTTTCTTAGGTAATATTTCTTTTCCAGTTCCTTCCCTACATAATCTTTCAGCTGGTGGAGAGGTAACTTTAAAAACAGGAGATCTTCTTTTTAATGAAAATGGGAGTCAGACAAGAGAGAGCCCTTGTTAATCACCCTTTTATAAACATTTAATAATTTTTTTAGACTCCAGTGATTCCAACCACAAGATCTGATCAATTGGAACTGGAGTTTCCTTACCTTTATTGCTCCCAGAACTACTTCCTTAATTTTGTCAGCAAGCATTGCTAAAGAGTGTTGCACTATTTTATTAAATTGTATATAGTGTCAGCTTCCCCATACTTTCTGTGGCATTTGATGACCTTAAAATGAATTTGTAGCCTGATCTCATTTTGATCTGAACATGCTAGTCACAAAGTTTGTGAACTGAAATAATTTTAGAAGCCAAAATGGTCTCAAATGCAATGGCTTTGAGGCAGTCTGAATTGCTAATAGCATTTTCTTCATGGATAACACTTTCATAAATCAGCTTTTTTCCATTTCAATATGGGGTTAGTTTATTCAGTCTCACTCTTTGTACAAATTGTTTCCCAAATAATGCAAACAAGGTCAGTAACAATGAATAACTATTCCATGTCCATCTAGAAAGCTAAGAGGATTCTAAGAGTTTATACAGAACAACTTCAGTCCATTTATTTCTTGTATCTTCTATTAGTATCTCCTTCCTGAATTGCCACTTATGATGACCACAAGCCGTTTCCTTCTTCAGTGGAGATAGTTTTCCAAACCATAAGTCTGACTGTCCCATGATCAATAACACAGCGAGGTTATCTAACAACAGTCGTCTCTGAGTAATTTTCACGGAGGCTGTGCAAAGTACTTGAGGTAACACTGATTCTGATGTAGCTGTCAGTACTGCTACACGTCACCTGAGGTCTCTGTACAACGATGGCCTGTCCCTATGTCATGAAAAATAACTTTTATCCTTCCTAGTCTTTAAAACAGTATTATCAGCTTCCTTCAGCTTACCTGCTGAATATCTGAAGTCCAGAAAATAACATGTAAGATTGGTTAATTTGGGGAGAAAGTGATCTTTTAGTGCTTTATATAACTTAATCTCTTGATCAGGTCCTCAGTTTGGTGCCCTCAGATTCTCCTTTTACATGCTGAGCACTAAGTTGGACTCTGACTTCTCTGACATGAGTTTTAAGAAGGTAGTGAATTTTTCTGGTTTGTGTTCTAGCAGCCATTGTAACATGGCTTTCTCTTTGACTTCTCTATACACTGTTCCCACCTGCCTTTTCTTCTCTGGCCCTCTGTGCTTTTGTCTACATTGATACAAAGTACACACAGTTTTTTTCTGACACTAGAGCATGTAGTAGACATGCTAGGAATAGAAGCTTATTCAACATTTTCTCTGCACCTACATTTTTACACACCTCCAGATTGTTTATTTCAGAGATAAGAAATCTCTGCTCTGCATTTTCTCCCATTTCAATTAATGAAGTGTTCTCAACTAATCTTCCCTTCAATACAACCTTAGAAATCCCATATAATGACCTGCTTGGTAATGTGCCATTATGGAGACATATCTGATTTTTGCTGGTTTCAGCCTCCAGTGCTAGAAATAAGTTGAAAAGAAAATTGTTCAGTTCGCATTTTCTATGCCTCCGACTAACCAGACATTCTCTTTGTGTTGAGAAGGCAAAAAAAGACATGGACCTCTCTTTGTCTGAATAAGAGAATCCTGTAAGGGACCAAAGTGTGGTATATAATACATTACTGTGATCAACAGATGCTTATGTGAATAAAAGAAATAAATCTTTGGAGAGGGCAGCACTTTTTCAGCCAAGACACCTGTCTAGATAATATTTTGTGTCAGAAACTGACCTGATGAACAAAATTCCTGACTTCTGCTATCTTAAACACCAACTGGAAAATTTAAGGTAAGGTTCAAATTTGCCTCAGTAGTGAGATTTTCAGAAGAAAGCCAGAAAAAATTAAGAACCATCAAGGAGGATGTCTTGCTTAATATTAGGGATGTATACCAACCAGAGGGTAAACACTCTGCCTAAAAAACTTTTTTAACCATTATCAATGTCTTTTCTTAATATTCCCCATTAATTTGAATTAAAATTGTGTGCCAGGAAGCTGGTCAACAAACTACCAGTGGTACTTCACCCTGATGTTGTCTTACGATTTAAAAAAAAAAAAAAAAGTATTAGCTAGGAGAAAGGTATTTTTTTCCCCCCTACATCTGATAAGGGTATCTGAAACAAGCCAAGTTCTGTACATGTGTCACAGATATAAATTTTGAAATTATTGGATCAAGAGTCTTCAGCTCCTCTGGGGCAGTCCTGTGAAAAATGAAAAACCTCTATTAAAAATTCATAGTATCACCTCACTCCAAAACCCTGTGATATCTCATAATCTCTGTGCAGTGAAAAAAAAAGTATTTTATATATTTCCCATGTAGTAAACCCAAATTATGTCATGCATCTACCTGTGCATTATTGAAAACTATAAAAAAATCTCACTGATTTCAAATATAAATTATAGTGATTCCTGTATAATTGATACAGCTTTAAAAATACATAGAAACTCCACTAAGTGCAACTGTTTATGTCTTAGTTGTAGTCTTCTCCAACATGTAAGCCTCCTCTTTCACTCAACTTTCATCTTCCTTACCAAGTCACCCTCTACAACTTAGGTTCTTGGGGTTGTTTTGCATGTTGTTTCCTCACCATTCATCCACTCTACGGCTTTACGCTGTTGTTATTTCTGAAAAATAAACAAAACACGTGCCTTTAATTAACAAAAATTTCCTCCCCCACGTTCCTTGTGAAGCCCAGTCATTTATTTTTAAACTGTACTTACTGTTGCAGCCATTGCTGCTTGTAGTTTCAACTAGGTTGGCACCGCACTCTGAAGAACTTGTCCTTGGAATGGAAACTTTCCTGACCATAAGAAACAAAAAAGAGGCAACACAGAGAGAAAAAAAATATACAAAGAGTGAAAAATGTTTTCAGTGAAGAGACAAATTAATTGAATGATGTTTCCATTGAAAAAATTGACATGGCTCTTCTGCAGTTACTTTCTAATTAATACTCAGTGTTTCTGAGAAGCATGTGTTTGAGGGAGAAGAACAGACATCAGAGGCCAGTACAGCACTTGGAACTACATGGCTTCTCTCCTGAAGGTAATGTTCCTGTTTGTCTGATTTCTTAGGTCTTTAAGCAATTCATAAATAGCACCTAATTATTTATCATAGATTCTCTTACTGTTTGGAAATGATGTGAAATTTCTCACACTTTGTTGAGGAGAAGCAAATCTTGTACATGGAGCTGATCACTTGCTGTCTAGCTCCCTTTCTTGTAATAGCAGTCAGACATCTGCTGTCTTGAGAAGAGTCATGAGCTATTCTCTGTTCTGTCCAGTTTGTGTCCTGTGGTGATGTAACACCTCCACAAAGTCTGTTGTCTTGGACAGCTTAAATGGCTTCATTCCTAGACCCTGTTGTTTTGGCTGGCTGAGTTCCTGTTCATCAATATTCCAATTACCTTACAGGTAATTTGGCATTTCAGCATGTACTTACAATGAAATATAGAAATGAATTGCAGATTTATTTCAGTTTTCCCTAGGGTTTGTTCTATTCCTCTGAGCTGTGTGTGGCATTCAGGCTTCTCTACTGCTTTTAAAGAAAAGCTGGCACATGCGGCATCTATTCTCATCAGCTACCTTTGTTTTTCTTCTTCCAGTAAGCCTTGTACAATATGTTTCTGGAGGAAGAAGACCAGATGGGCCTGGTCTGATAGGTGAATTGCTGGAAGCAAAATATGCCATTTGTTCCTCAGTACCAGTGTAATAGCAGGGATTTTTGTGCACTTTGCTGTTTTGCCCATGTCAGAAGGACAGGCTTTATCTGTACTGTTTGTTGGGGAGGGTGGGGGTGTTGTTTCAAGATGGAGAGCAGCTAGATCTGGATTTGCCTTGCCTCCATGCACTCTGCAGATTGGAAAAAATAAATCATCAGCTGATAAAAATGTGATGACTCAGCTAAATGTAAAAGGAGATTATTTCCCACTGTTCCCCCAGAGCTTTCATATGCAGCCCTACTCTTTTATGGTTTACTTTCACTGTTTAGTTATGATTTAGTTTTATAAGCAGAGCAATGAAATCCTTTCTCTCCACCCTTGAATGTTGAATGGATTTGTTTCTAGGGAGCATTAAATGCACTTGCACGTGCTTGGTCCTCAACTCTGCTCCAAGTAGCCTGAAATGAAGAAAACTTGGAAAGGAAGGGAGGTACAAGTGATGATACGGACAAGAAAACAGAGCACTAAGTTCCTATATTCCAAAAGATTTGATGTATAATTTTAAGAATTCAGTTTCCTTGTCCTGAACTTCAATTAGTATCTCCTCTTCTGCAACCCTCCTGATTACATCACCGTTTATACTAAAACCCCACTAGAACCCTCTACTGAAAGAGCCATGGAAATGCTCACTAACACAGTACCAGGGGAAAAACATTCTGCTTCCTGATTGTGGATCAAATGTCTTTGTTAATAAAGTGGAAACTTAGCACAATGTTTATCTTAACATTTTAAACTTAATATATCCTGTCAGGGGGCTGTGTCAAAGATGATGCAAACTCTCAGCTAACCCTTATAAACCCTAGTTCCACCCTCTTCTAAGATACAGGTAATAGACGAAGTTTGAGAAAAAAAGTCTAGATTAATGACAGCTCTTAGCAATAATCCTCATTCACTCATCTGAAAAGAGGGGAGTAGATTAAAGTATCCACTTGAGACTCCTCATGTGTGGTTGCTTCAGCCAAGAGATAAGGACTTACAGATGTAAAGTGTTTCATTTATAGATGAGTTCTCCAGCAGATGATCATCCTACATCAGCCTCTGAAGTGTAAAGGTAAGACAAGACGATTTCTAGCCAGTTAGGTTCTTTTATCTGTACTGAAGAGGTTGATAATGGTTTTATGAGATTTCCCAAGTTAGTCTGGTAGGTAAGATAGGGTTCAAGGGCAATGTGTCATGACTGAGTTGTTGCCCTTGTTATTTTGCTAATAAAGAGGCACTACTACTTGTTCTGCCAGCTAGGTAAAGCTTGAGTAAAGAGAAGCTGAGGTTCCAACTGTCTAATAAAAGAGCTTGCATAGACCTGTCACTGTTGTCACTCTGTACTTTGACCATAAAACTCAATAGATTGTCTCCAGCTTTCCCCTAATTTTACTGTATGTGAGAGAAAAGGAATCTTTTAACACATTACTCTCTGAAGACATTTTTCTCAGAGACAATTTTATTTCTAAAGAAAACTGTCTCTCTATAAGACCTGAATTAATTTTTCTTAAGTTAGTTAAAGCTGTATTCTGTTCGAATAACTTTATAGTAATTTGCAAATGTTCTTTAGTGAAAAACTGCTGTGGCATTCCATGTCTAAGCAGGATTAATTTAACTAAAATTGCTAAGGTGGGGGGGTATCCTTTACAACAAGGGGGTTTTTTATACCAACTGTTTTATCAAATGCTCTCTATCTCTTCTAAATACATTCAGCTGTGGGAGAAACTGGCATTCAGTGGGTTTCCATGACAGCAGCAGAGGTAAAACTAGACCAGCTATTCCAAAGGTCGCTCATTGAAAGGCACAGATCAGAGAGTTTGATTTGGCAATGTGACCGTGGGAGCACAAAGAACAGAATTGCAAGAACCTTTGGTGTTATCATAACCAAGGAGAAATGCAGTATAGGAGAAAAGGGAAGAGGCTGCAAGTCTGTGATGGCAAAGAATTACAGGGGCTCTAAGTTGCCTTATAGAGGCATAGATATGCATAAACACATATTAATGGTATATGACAAAATGAGTTCTTACAAAAAGTGCTGTACTCTAAAAATAAAGAGGGGACATAGGAAGTTGACTTGCCTTGCAGATGAAGATGATGACTTTGTTTGGGTTTTGTATAAGTGTACTGATATATGTACAGCATCAAATAGTTGCCTCAATCCCAGTAACTGCTTATGTGTTTTCATTCCAAGTCCAAATATGCCTAAAATGCTGTTAAAACCAACCCTGCAGCACTTGCTGTCTACCACTGACATCTTCCTTCTGCTCAAACATGGATCATCCTGGAGAAATTTGTTAGCTCTCTGATTTGTCCTAAATGCTAGTAAACATCTACCTGGAAGTATTCTTCAATTTCATTCTTAGGTTTCCTTTTTAGACCAGGAATGGTAGAGGAATTACAAGCTAATGGCACTAGTTGCTTTCATTACCAATACAGTAGGAACAGTTTCTGATCCCTAAGCACTTCGTTAATTTACTTCTACTTCTTAGTCTTTGGACAACGTAAGGTAGACTAATGTTTCAAAATGTTAGCACTAACTCTAGCTAGACTGTAAAATCTCAGATATGGGTGTAATATGTGTATTTTTTGCAAAGCAACTGTAAGTAATAGCTTAGAAATGACACTGAGAAAACTTCAAGCTGGGAAGTAAATATTACAAGCAACAAGTTGAGACATCCACATTCATTATGTTGAATAACCATACAACCTTATGGATAATTCATTACATACTTTAACATTCAAATAATTAGTACATGATTACCAGAAGAAATTTCTACTTGATTGAATAACTTCAGCCTTATGAATCACTTTTACCTGCAAAGGAAGTAGAATGCTCCAATTACAAGAACTCCTAGAAGAAGAAGTGAAGCCAAGAAAGCTGCAAACAGGTCACCTTTTGTTTGGGACTTGATGCTGGGCAGCAGAACTTCCTCACAACGAGCTCCTGTGTAATTCTCAATACACCTGGGAAAGCAAGTTGTAGTTGGATTAGATGGTAACTTGTCATCTAATAGGAAAAGCACAAAGGCTTATTCTGGGTAGAGAACTCGTTATGACGTAATTCAAAGGTTATATTTGCTTCACAGCAAGTTTTCTTACAGAATTTCATCTCACCTCATATTTCTGGAACAAAGGCCATTCGGCATGTTGGGCATCAAGTTTACATTCTGATCCATACTGCTTCTATATATTAAGTTTAATGTATTCATCACTGACAGATTTAATTAATTAAGCCTACTTCTTCAGTGTTAACTGTATCATCCCACTGGCTCTCACACAGTAGTCATGCTTTCTTTTCCCCATTTCAGGTAACTTTCTAGCTTCCTTGGTTGGAGCTAATACTGTCAGCTAAAGAGATCAAGGAAATGGGAATTCATTGAGACACAGTACAGCTTGAATTGCAGAAGTAGTTTATGCAGTGTAATAATTCATGCCAGAACATGTTACATGCTTGGTGAACAACCCCTCTTGGAGAGACCTAGGTAAAAGTCTTCTCTACTATGCTTATTTTATGTATTGAGCTTCTGAAAACTTCTTCTGAAAAGAGGATTAAAATGAATATGCTATTTTACCATGGTGAAATTGTATGATATTTTATTAAAAACAAAATGAATGGCACAGTAATTCATATATTTAGTCAAAAATAGGTAGGTTGAAGCTAAACTACTCTTCATTTTTTAAAGTATTTTGCACTTATTCTGCTAAGTTTTCTTAAGGAATTGATTTCATTACAGAAAATGGAAAGCACTTCTTTCAATATCTACATTCTGCATGTATTTTTTATATATGTAAATTTGCTTCTCTCTATTTGTATTACTAAAGATCTTGCTCCTTCTTGCTATTTCTGGCACTGAAGTCATAATAATCTGTGACATAAGCAATTTCAGGCTCCAGCTGAGAAAAATGGGCTAAACTCTGCAACATACTTGAAGTTCTCAACTGCCATTGGCAGCTGCAAGGTATAATTTCAGATGAGGGATAAGAAGGTGGAGTGGGGAGGAACTGCCAAAAAAGAAGAATGTTTAGCATATCTAACTAAGACCAAAGCATCCCCGTGAGTTTTCTGCCATGACGCCTGATGTGACTCCCACTACACTTTCTGTAGATTATGGACCAGTATTTCTTCTGGCCTAAACCACTGCACAAACAGTTACTACCCTTTTACTTTCATCCTTTGTCTTTGGAAACATAATGGAAGATTTAGACACTAAAAAAAGACATCTAATTATCATCATATATTAAAGCTTTGCAACTGATCAAACAGACGCCATTTACTAAGGACAATCTGAGACTTTTCAAAGTCATGATGTTTCACTGCTGGAAGAAGCAAGGGTAGGCAGACTGCTCTGATTGCTTGAGATAATGTTCAAGATATTTATTGTAAGTGTAGTGGCTTTTCAGTGGCCTATTTCTGAAATACTGCAGAATACTTTAAGAATAGAAGTGTAGTTTGAGTGGGGCATTGTTCTCTAGCAAGAGAGAGAGAAATGCTTTGGAGAGCTGAATAGAGTAACAGGGACAGAAAATGGAATAAGAAATTCATAGGAGTATTCTTGAATAGCAATGAAAACTGGAGAATAATGCAAGGCTAAAATGATACAGGAAGAAAAAAAAATAGGTTTTGGCATCAAATTAAGGCTCATGGAAAAGTTCTAAAGAATGAGTGTAAAGGGAGTAAGCCAGTAGCCTAAAGAGCAAAATGAAGCAGGAGGAACTGAAGACAGTCATAGCTGTAGAGAGTTGCATACAGGATCAGGTACAGGGTGAGGGTTACTGAACTGTTGGGATACAGAAGAGTGAGTTGGTGTGAACAGTGCATGGAAGCTGTATGCATGTTCTGCAAAAGACTGTCGGAAAAAATTGGGAATGTGTTGACAGCATAGCAAAAAGGTCGCTGAGATTGTAGCACTTCCTACTAAATAGAAAACAGAACCAGATGCTTAAGGTAGTCACAAGTCTTTAGGAGGGAAAAGAGCTTGAAGGCCTAAGATGGTAAGGGGAATGGTATAGTAGTATGAATCCAAGGTTATAGCAAAGAGAAAAAAACCCATACTAAAAATGTATATGCGAAACTTAAACATCTGAACCTATTAATCCTGCCTGGTTGTAACAAAAACAAGTTGTAGAAACATGACTAGCTAGTTTGATAGCATCTGTTTAACTGTGACCAATGCATTATGGATTACAAAACTACCCATCCACTTTCTCTAGGCTGACCTGTTGACACACTTGCTGAAAGTGATTCCATGCCATGTAGAAAATGTTGTCATATAACCTAAAAATTTTCATAGAAACAGGAAAACTAACATGATGTATCTCTGGGTTACATTTAAATAATAAAATTATAGCTAATGTGACCCTAGGACCAAGCTGTGCTACAGTTAGGGCATTTCTGAAAATTCAGATGTTCAAATATTGGCTTGAACAAGCTTTCATGAAGTCACTTGTCCTGATGCACAAATAGGTAAAAGCTTATGTTAAAGATAGAAACAACTGATGCTGTAAGACAACCAGGAAAGGTTTCTTCTGCAAGTCCTTTGCTAAAATAGGTGAGAAAGAAACTAAGCAGACTTCAGGAATTAGCAGTGGAATTCACTTAGAAGACCTGCTTATCCTGTTGCACTAGCCGAGCTCTAATAACTTCACCGGAGTTACATATGCAGTGACTGCAAGACAGAAGCACAGTCTCTAACAAGACTGTGGGCTGTGAACATAACCCAGACTGATGGTGTCTGTATAGTGTCTCCTAGGGCCAGTCAGTCTTACTGTACACAGCCCTAAAAGCCAGTAGCAACTCAGAGTTTATCTTGTTTAGAATGGAGCACAGGTTAAGGGCAGCTGTTGACATGGCAGGCACTGGTGGACCTGCACTTGAGTGAATTGGGGCAAAACCCAGAGAAGCCCGGTGCAGGCTGTGTAAGGAGGAGTTACACTCCTTGAGTTTGTGATCACTGGGCCAGGTGTTGCTGTTGCACATCAGCTGCAGGCTGGTAACCTGCCCCTTTCTGCACGTGCCCTGTGCTGCCTTTAAATGCTCCTACTCTGCAGCATTCCAAAGTTGAGTTTTAAAATGGGAAAAAGGTCTTTCCCCTTCTAAGAAATTAGAATTTCTAATTCAATCAGAGTTGAAAGGCAGCAGCCTTCAATGTCTGAGGAAAATCTGTGACTAAAACCTCCCATTTTCAGATAGTATCCAGATTTCTGCTTTCCTAGATGCCTGCACACGCATGCACACACACCCACGCCTCTTGTCAGATGAGATGAGCCAGCCTTAACTGTTGTATACAAACGTACTATAGGAGCTCCAGACAAAACACCAGCATATGTAAAGAAATCCATGGAACCTTTCAGCATGGGATATTAATCATGTCAGCATCAATAGAAGGTGGAAGAAAATAGACTACATTGGATAAGATGTCAGGAGATGACCAGCAGGTCTGCAATTACATTGATCCTTTACAATCTGATTAGTAACTAACACATAAGCATAATGGCCTTGCAATAAGGCAGGCATTACTGCTGTGTCCTTTCAGATGCTGTGTGTGGGACAGTGCAAGCTATCCTATGGCACTGTGATTTAGTAAGAAGGTAAAGTTTCTTTCTTTGCCAGACTCTAAGGTGGACATCATAAGGAAGTATCTGACAGACTCTAAAAGGAGTAGAATTTGAGTCAAATATGCATACAGATTCTCACTGCTTTGCATTATTACTATAAGGGTATTGACTTTAGTTTTTGTTTAGTCTTCCTTTAGTCAGGAAAATCCTACATACTTTTTGGTATAAAAACTACTTGCATGTAAATAAAAGCTCTAAGCAGAAAAAGCAGAGAAATTATCCACTTGTCAATGCAATTCACATTACATGGCTGATAACTTCAAAATCAACATAATCTTCAGTCTGTAGCAGACTCCTAAAAGTTGTCCTAATCCATACACTCTAAGAACATCTAGTAAGTATGAAAAAGAATTTAAAGCCAAAGTAAATAAGCAATGGCAAAGTTAATTGGACACCTAAGCAGCTTTTTTTAAAGTTTTGAATTTAGAGGAGTTTCAAAACTGTTACTATCTATACACAGTAAAATAAAATGCTCCAGCTGAAGAAAAGTTGAAAGAATGGGTTATTCTTCCCTAAAACTCCCTTAGCCATGTGTTTATATGGAAAGCTTTCCCATATCTGGCAGTTTTATTAATTCTAATTGCTAATAGTTTTCAAACACATAAGATAGTGTTGCATTTTATATTTTATGTCTCATTAAAAATAAATCTTAATTATCGACTCTATTTTGCTATACTTTTGGTGTGTATCCTAACTTCTGTTACTACCTTTCAAGGTAAAAGCAGAATTGAAAAATACAAATTGGACTGTTTATTTTCAGAAGAGCCTGAGGTATATGAAAGTGTATTTTTGGAGGCAGAGAAAGAAGAAAAGCCCAAATGAGTGGGAAACCCTTCTACCCTTCTCTGGCGACTTGCAGGGTGCATATTCTGAAGGCTGAGAGCACAGCAAGTGTATGACTTGGGGGGATGTCTGAAACAGGGAATGAAGGGCTCACTGCAGACAGCCAGGCAAGGATGGGGTGTACAGAAAGGGATAGGAGGAATTTGCATTGATGGGATTGATGGGGTTAGCACAGGAAAAGTGGAGGACAGATTCCATTAGGATAGAAGCAAAGGAAGGGAAAAGTAGATATATCCTTTAAAGACAGACTGAAATTCCAGAGAGGAGAATGGCAAGATCTGCCTGTGTCTTTTGCAGTGTTTACTTACTCCTCTGCAGAGTAGGACCCCTTTCCCAGAAGGAGAGCATTCACTGTTGATTTCTGTGTGCACTGCCCTCCGAAGCAGAGGAGCTGTGTTTGTGTGGTCTTTTACCATCTGTTTTTTGCTTGAACTAGAGAAAAAATGCTCTCAGAAATCTGCCAAGTGTTAAGAAAGAATGGGAGTACCAGAGCTTTCCCTCAGAAACCAAAATCTTCACTTAATTCTGCAGTGCATTCATTAGTGAGTGTGGGACAGCTGTGCATCAGGTGCTGAGGCAAACAGCTTTCAGCCTTGTGTTTTATGATACACCTGAGGCAGCTGCTATTCCATCCTCTCTGTCCTGCTGCCTGTTTATTTAGTACATTTTAGTGTTCCTGGGTTTGAAGCTCATCTGGTTTATGGTGACAGGTGTGCCTTTTGCTGCTGAGAACATTAACTCATTGTTACGAAAGCAATGAGGGAAGATGGCAGCTGAGCAACTTCATGTTTTAACACACATCAGCTGTATTTAAAATCTGCTACTGTTGCACACGGAGGGGGGCCAACTAATGTTTATGTTAAATATCTACCTTGCATATATCCATTTCTGAATGATAAAAATAACTAAAATGCCAAAGGTAAACAGCAGCTCTTAATTTGTTAGCATGCTACAAAACACATATTTCTAAAGAATGATGCATTTTTCTTAGTCACATGGAGAAATTACTTCCAGTGATGCTCCATCAGGTAATCTGGACTAACTCTGCTTAGCACAACACATTTGGGTAACCATGTCAAGGCAAATGTTTTTTAAGGCATTTTTACAGTTTCTTAGTCTGTTCTTTCTCCATTTCCCCCTTTTAATTAACAATCATTCAGCCTTTGATTCTAAAAGTGATTTGAGTTTTCTTCCAGTGGGAGATGATCATTTGAGAACAGTGGGGACCTTTGGGTGGGATTTGGCAGAAACCTTCATCAAAGAAACTGCGCAACTGTGTGATGATGCCAGTCATGAAGTTCCAAAGCACCAAATATTTTCTGAATTCTGCTGAATAGTGATGCATTTTTTCTGTTGTTTCTATTCACATCACTGCTGATTACTAAGATATCTGTGTGTAAACAAAACCTTTCTCATCTATAATTAGCCTTCTCTGACTGATTAAGGAACATGCTTAGAATGAGGATGTGCTTAAATAGAATGCTGCTATTTAAACCCATCTAACTCCATAATCAACCACTAGATATAAAAAAATAGTTGATCATTTAAATGCAATAAGATTGCCTGAGTATAACAGAAATGCTCTTAAGATGTTACTTTTCTGCTTCAGCAGATTATAAAATCCTATAGTATCTGAATTGAAAATCACTTCATTTGGAGCTGTTAAGGTGAAAATTATCTATGGTGACTAGCTTGTGCTTCTGAAGAATGAACTGTTCTGAGTATTTGTGACTTCATATTTATAGTTATTGCATCAAACACATCTTCCTTGTTATACAGTCTAGCAGTAGTTGAGAGGGTGCTTTGAAATTGTGTAACTGCTGCTATTTAGTTTACCCATTCATTTTTCATTTATGTACAATAATACAGGATTCCCTCTAGAAAAATACCCAATACATATTTCAAAATGTTTTACTTTTTGTGTGTGTAGTATTCATTTTAGATCGCATAAGCTTGCAAGGTTTAGCAGTTAGAATAAATCATCATCATACAGCACTTCAGAGCTTTAATCTCACTTCTGGATCTGATTCATTGTGACACTGAACAATGACAGTGATATGCTGTGTATATTTTTCAATGAGCATTTACCACAGAATTGTCTCTTTTCTCCCTAACTAAATGAGTTTACATGCTTGAGTTTAAGTATTTAAATTGAACTGTCCCAGACAAAAGAAAGTAATATTTCAATTAGGCATCTGGGAAAAGATTTTGTTTCCTTCTTCTTCTGTTTTATCTATTTATCATTAGTGATAGCTCATGACAGAAGAGGGAACAAAAGTTGCCACGGAAGAAAAAAAGGTAATATCCTTAAGTGTATGTAATATTTGTCTGAATGCCTACTTTTTTGTTAAGAAAACGCATTAAATCAACCGTAATTTATTCTGATGAATGATAACTCAGATGCAGAACCATGAAAAGTGAGAGTTTTATTTAGCATCTTATGTCTTGGTAAATGAGAGAATAAAAAGATAGGGCTGTATTTATGCAGGAAATGTGTCCACATGCAAAACCAAGAAGTGCTTATTTTCCAGTTTGCTACATGGGTTTCAAAAAGAAGAATCATTCTGTTATGCAGTGGTGTAAGAAGTATCTGTACTTGCTGCCTTGATGTTTCTTTATCATGTAGACTTTGGCTATAACTATAAAGCTGCTCTTTGGGTATTTCAGCAAGATTTGGAGAACACAGTAGGTCTTGAATTACATTCTTTTTTCCCCCTTTATATTGTTTTTTGTGTCTCTGCATTTTGTTCCGGTCAGGCCACTTCATGTTATAAAATATTTTGCAATATAATTAATTTGTAAGAAAAACTGGGAATGTACTTTGCCTTTCTGAATGCCTTTCCCACAGTCTATATTCCATGAGGCAAAGGGTATTTTGTTCTTTCTGTATTGTAATGAGGAAGAGTGGCTCTAAATATAGATACCATCCTGAATGCATACGTAACTGAATACTGTTGCACCTGCCAAGCAAGTATACACCAAGTATACACATTTATTTTTCTCATATTGTCATGTCTCTGTAAGCTAAGTAAGTAATAGGTAATTAGATAATGCTTTAGCAGTGATTCCTTAAAAAAACAAAATGGAGAAATAGTTTTTAAACAGCTATTGTCCAATACTTAAACACACAAACTTTCATCTCACTGACCTGCAGAATGGACTGGATACAGTAGGAATCATATAACAAACCCCTCCATTTAGACAAAAAGATCCATAACTGGTGCCACAGAGTTCTTCATGATCTTAAAAATAAGACCAAAACAAACACTGAGAAAAACAGAGATTTCAAAACCAAAAAACACCAAAATAAACCACCACACAAACAAAACCACCCAATGAATAAAAAATGTATAAGTCTTGCCTTCCAGCACAGCAACACAGAGCACTAGTTTGCAGAACTGTTTCATGTAACAATATGCAGAAAAGATTAACAATTTATCACTGTTATCAGACATGAAACACCTAAATTGGATGAATAAATCAAACTTTCTCTTGCAGTGAGAGGAACTTTTGAATTCTCCCTTACTTCCTTTGCCTTTCATGACCACTCACCATAGTGAGTACAGTGATTCACATGATGACCTATGTGAAATCTGGTTTGTCCTGTTCCAGTGGCACAAACTATCTTTAGCTCAACTAGCTCCTGCAAGAGAGTCAGCCAGTACAGATGTAGCCAGAACAGTCTCAGGTGTGGGCCAGCACATTCTGAGGCTGCTCGGGGCTGCACTGAAGCTGACTCACAGCACACAGGGACAGCAGCGGCTTTTCCCAGCCCGACTCTCAATGACCAAACCAGGGGCCAGACTGCAAACAGTCTCTTATGTAGAGGATTGCTGCCTGCAATATCATTTCCAAAGATCTCAAAAAGGCTTTTTCTTAACTCAACAGCCTTCTTAGATGAATTGTTAATGTGTTAAACATAATTATGCATTCTAATAACACAGCAAATACAGGACACCAATGTTGGCACTTGTAGCAGCACTTGTCCATTTTATACTTTAAAAGCTTATCTATCTGTACAACTTCACTGTTTCTGACAGCAGTCTAATTTTGGAAGTTGGACTGAATATATTTATGACACATTTAATGCATCAGTAACTCATTTTATATATATGCATATATATATTTTCATATATTTTGCCCATCTTATGAAACCACAGTATCTCTATCAAAACAAAAATAGAGCAGTCTTCTGACATCACAAGGGTGAGAATCATGTGTTACCTCACACTTTAGGTGTTCTTGCTGTTATTTTTCCCAGAAGTTCTGAAAATAAGAATTCTGCTGTGTCACTATTTATGTACAGAAGACATATACATAATATAGAGTTAAGAGGAATCAAGATTTTAGTTTTCTTATTTGTCCTTCAAGAAAAAGAATTAGGGTTCCCCTTTATTCCTGCAGAAAAAAAAAAGTGAGAAGCATGGCCATAAGACATTCTACCCTAGAGAGAGCTTCTACAGCTCTGAATCTAAAATAAGCCTGTCTTTTCTAAGAGTGGCAAAAATGCTCAGCTATTTCTACATCTGTGCAACAAAAACCATTGTGCATCTTGCTATCCTCTAGGCCAGCTCTAGCAATTCCAGTCTCCCTTTTTGTCCTACGTTCTTCCATTTCTATGACAGCATATTGATGTAGGAGTATGAGTAAAGTCCTTACATTATTTTAAGATGAAGATAGTTACACCCCAGGGCCCACCAGGAATTCAGTTTCATGTTCCTGCTATCAAAGTGCCAGCATCCAAATGGTGACTGGACCTTCTTGCCTGTGTGCAGATAAATTAGGAAGCTGGAGGTGGGGAGAAGAAAGGCTGGAAAGATTGTTCATGTTTGACCTTGTTGCATGGAAATGTGTGTTCTGTCCTTCCTTGTTAGAAGTTAAATGGAAATTAATTTTAACTCTGAAGCTTTCTGTGCTTGTCTGCTGGCAATTCATTTACTACAAGTTCGCTATTAAAAGACTTTTAAAATTATTTTGTATGGGTAATGGTACAATTGCAATAGGAATAAAATGGGAACAGGAGAAAAACAAGGATGTTTTTAAACAAGAACTACAACTTATTTGATTTTAGTCTATTCAAACATAACAGTGGAACTCCTTTGAGAGTGTAATTCAGTTGAAGGCTACATCCTTCTTTAAATGAAGAGAGGGCACTGAACACATCAATAGTGTATCGGAATATCTATACAATTTTAAGAATCAAGTGAGAAAAACAAAACTCTCAACTTTGACCTGCACTCAACTCTGTTAAGTGTCTGAGGGAGTTAACTGTTGAAATTCTACCAGATGGAAAAGTAAGATGATAGAAGGTAGGCCCTGCAGAAAAATCCTTTTGAACAGCTCATGGAAAGGTTTCAAAGAAATTCTCATGAGAATTAATGAGAATTTGTTAACCTCCTTAAAATCCCGCCTTATGGTTCTATTTCTTTTCTTCATCTTTATGCAGAAATAGACCTGTCTCACACTGGCGTAGTGGCAGAGTAGTGAAGAAAGCTAAATGCCTCCAGTCATTCAGGCCTTGGAACATTTGGGAGAATGATCACTGTTCAGGTGTGATCTTTGTATTAAGGACCAGCTCTGCAGCCCAACCAGACATTTCTGTTCTGGCAAAATACCTCAGGCACTTTCTCTTAGGTCTATTAGAGAAAAGTGAGAGAGGTGGAAAGAGAGAACAAAAAGTGCCTAGGAAGCCTTTGAAACCTTTTTGATTGTAATTACAGACAATTTTTCTATAGGCTATTTCTTTCTAGAGACAGACTTTTTTTCCACTACTGAGGGAAAAATGGTAACCTTAATTTTACCAGTTATGAGAAACTTGAGGAAAATTCTATGTCCATCTAGATCAGGTGCCCCATTTTCCATCCAGTTGTGCATTTCATTAGTTCTATTTTGTGTATTAGTACTTAGCTACTAATTAGTAAAAGTATCAGAGCAACACAGCATAAAGTAGATGTTAGAATTACGAAAGACAACAAAAGAAAATTCAGGAAGCTTTAAGACTAGGAAAAAATATTACTAACAAATGGTAATTTGCTACAACACAAAAATAGGTATTACTGTACTGCACACCTACTGCACTGAAATGCAGTAGCTTGCAGCAAATTTCAAAGTTACAGTTCGACATTTATAGACAAGAAAGTGTGAAAGCACCAGTTTATCCCTTTAAATCTATAGTCAATGATGCAAAAGAGTATACTGGAGAATCAGAAGGGGCTTAATACAAGCCAAAACCCAATTACATTAGCATTGGTGAATGTGTCATGATTTTTCATGAGGTAAGTCAATACATTATATTAATCTAAAAATGCAAATTGTATGCTTTGAAAGTCAAATGTATACTACAGTGAGTCTCCATAATCAAGATAGAAAAGTTTAACAAGTCAAGTGATGATGGGCAATTAAAAAAAATACAAAAGATTTAGCTTTTAAATTAACAGAACTCTACCAATGTATGTTGTAAATAATATATACATATGTATTTTGATACCCCCTTCTATGTGAGAGATCAAAGAGAAGTAGGACATGAAAGTTACTTTTAAAAAAAGTTGGATTTTGGAGGGATAAAACAAGGTTGTTCCTTCTAATGCTAGACTGTGAATACTTAAAACTGACTGAAGTAATAGCAGCCTCTAAATAAACTTATTCTTAATTATTCTTTTTGAGGACATGCATGTGTCCTCAGCTGAGATAGAGTTAATTTTCTTCCTAGTAGCTGGTACAGTGCTGTGTCCCTAAACTATTTGGTCTGTTTGCATTTAAACTTTTGTAACCTGACTGTTCTAGCTATTAAAAAGAAAACAAATGCAGGCTCAACACCATCTTAACCCCCAAAGAACCACGCCACCCTTGACAAATCCACATGTTGACTCAGCTGTCTTGCTTAGTCCAGAGGCTAAAATACTAAACTGTCTAGTACTGAAATCTGCTAACACAAAAAAGGAAGAGAGAGGAGTGGGAAATGTTGAGAGGAGACAAAAGGGGGCTGATGTATGCTTCCTCACTTGTAAGCAACTTTTGGACTGCATGCTAATCAATCACAAACTGGGAAATATTAGGACTGGTCAACGCAAACATCTCCTGACAGAATTTGTACCACTGGCTGGTAAACTCTAGTGAGGGATGGCAGCCCTACAGAGCAGTTGTGACAATCCCAGTGGCAGCTATCAAAATCAATACAATTTTAATGAACTCTCATTATATATGTGTATGTATCCAAGTAAAGACTTGGAAGAAATTACCTGTTCGCATATTATTCCGGCAACAATTTTTGTTCTTGGTCAGAAGCAACGGCACCTGAAGACAAACATGTAAATGAAGCATGTAATTTTTAAACCTGGTGTCTTTTTCCCCCGAAGAAACAGCTATTGGAATGTAACTTTCAGTGTTGCTGCTAAGACATCTGTTGCACTTTGACCGTAATGTACTGTTATATGTAAGTTCCATTAATTCACAGTTAATGGCAAACATTCAACTCTGCTGTCAAGTTCAGTGAATCCCTGAAGGTAGAGTAAAACTAAATTCACACTAAAGCATGCTTAAACAATGAATGCTTTTTTGAAACTGCCATGCTTATTCAGAACTGAACTACCTGATGCATTTAGGCAATCTGATTGATTCTGGCTAGCTAATTAGATTGACACTTGCACCTTGAAAGACAGTGCACACAACTGAGCAATTTCTCAGACTGCTAATTACTCAGTCAGGTAAGATCTTGGTGCTAGAATTCATGTATTCCACAAACAAGAACTTTCCAATTTGTCATGTCTCAGATCAAATGTGTGTTTCAGTTGAGTGTTTTTCATGTCTGGGTGTCATGTGAAATTAGTAACCTAGGCTGTAAATTTACCAGAACTTGTGTAATGATTTTTAAAATCTACAGTAGAAACTCTCTGCCTGGACAGTAACCAATGCTCACTTGACATTGCTAAAAGAAACTTATTCATGCCAACTCTGTAACCATCTAACCTTGTTATATTCTGTTTTCATGTTGGATATAGTCAAGGTTTACTGTACTAAATAGGTTACTGAACAAGTCTAACATAATAGATCATCTTATTTTTTCATGTTGGCTCTTCTTTTAATTGTACTCCAAAGTGTACATAAAGTAAATACTTAAGCAAGCTGTCCTATATTGGAAGAAAGATTTTTTCCCCCCCCATTAAATGATCAAATAAAATAAATTATCAGCTTTACAAGAAATAATTGCCTATACTTCAGCTTTAACTAACAGAAAGCTGACTTTCTATAGGGGCCCATTTCAAAAGTTATAATGCATTTGTACTTACTTTATAAGTAGGTGGTTCTGGTTTTCATGGGACCTCAGGTGGCTTCTCTAGCTTTTTAAGTGTCCTGTCCATACAAGAAAATGTGAAATGGCAGTTCCCTGTGATACTGGGCTGTAACAGCAAGGTCCCCACCCAAAGGCGTCCTCTTGAGCTGGCTCACAGATACACTTTGCTCTGTGTACAGAACCGAGAACAATTAACATAGCACGTGGCACGAATAAACAAATGAACAGGATTCCCTTCAGAACTAAAATCCTGTTTTCAAAAGAAATAAATCATCCTAGAGATTCATTTTTTTTAGCAGCCAAGATCTGGATTCTACATGTGCTGTTAAAAAGGTTTCAAATTTACATATAGTGCAGTGTGGGTGAGGTTACAACAAAGACAAACGTGTACAGGGGCCAAGCACAGAGTAGGGTAACACCCCATTATGCTCACAGGATCACTTGCATATTTTTCTAGAGTTTATTGCTGAATTCAAAATACTCACGTAATGTAGTACATGTAAATTGTATCACACATATATTTTACACTGGCATCAAAAATCTGATGTAAATTTGTGTTTTATTGAAGCAAGCAGTCCTTGTTCACTTAATTTCCCTTTTCACAGGAAGCTCCACAAAATTGTATAACATCCAATAGCTCTTGTAACAGAAAATATAAACAGGATATATAACCTGTATTTCAGACTAGCTCCTGTGCCAGATTTAATTAGGATATGAATCCTTGAATTGACAAAATAACTTGAGTTTTGCTACTGCAAAAAGGAGATCTCACATCTCCTTTCCTTCATCTTACTGTCAGTATGCACCTCGCTATCTCTGGTGCTGCTCCTGATGTAAGTTTAACTTTTTCAGAAGGTGCTTAAATCCAATGATCTGGCAGAAAATCCCTTAGGGAAAGCTGACAGTTTTCTACTGCATCAGTGTGTTAAATGGATGTGCTATGCAACTCATCAGCTTTTTGGGCTAGGACTAATTGTTCCATGTACGACAAATTGTTCATAAGCTGAGTGCAGAGAGCAAGGCAGCTTGAGGAAGGCTGTGGGACTACTAATTATTTATTTTCAAACTTTGTTGCCTGCATATTCAAGGAAATAGGGGAGGGAGTGAAAATACTTCCTCACCAACCCAGGTGGACGTCTGTGTGTATGCATAACTCTATTTCTTAAGTTCTGATAAAAAGTATCACACTTTGGGTCTGAAAAGTACATTATTGGGTAATCATGTATTTAGAAATAGATGTTTTTCTCTGAGGTGTTGCACTCTGAACAGAAGTTCAAGTATGTATCAGTGTTCTAAAAAGAATAAATGGGACTCTATTTCATTAGGAAATAAGATGATATATTTAAAGACAAGGAAATACTACAGCAGAAATTGTTGCTAAACTCCATTCTAACTTGCTTACACCTATCTGTGCACTGAGTTCATACCAGAAACACAAAGATCATCTGTGCACCTTCCGTGGACTTTCCAAACTGAATCTTCCTCTAAGATGCAGTTGTAGCCTATGCTTACAGAAACTAAGAATCCAGTTGTATGAATTCTCTAATGTTCATCTTCCATGTATCTTGGGAGCTCATGAAAGGTTACTCTGTGTATCCAGTTAAGAGTACTTTAGTCTGAAATTTAAAATATAGACTATTTTGGTCTGTGCCAGCTTGTTGAAAAATCATCAGTTCTACCCTTTTCCCCTCATCTTTGTCACCTAAAGTGATATTGTAATAGTAAGGCATTGTTTGAAATGTTTATACATTAAAGTTAAGTCACCTGTGTATACTGAGATATATTGGAACAATCCTAGAATTCATTAGATTTGTCTTTAAATGAACCTGTGTGCTTTACTCCCCATATATTTAAATCAGCATCTGTGCTGCCTCTTGGTTTTGTGTACTTTTACTGGTTAGCTGGCCTAAGCATCCACAGTACCAATAAGTCTTAATGAGTACAGGCAGATAAAAAGCAAGCACTGAATAATGATTTGGATTTCAGTTTATGGATCTTTGCTATTCAAACATTCCTAAAATTAATCTCTAAATAAAGTCTCCCCCAAATGAAAAGAAGATCGTTTCAGTCATGTGGCTATTTCAAATATGCATTGTTTGTACATTTAAATTAGGTTGCACCTTACAGGTGTCTTTGAGAATGGGATTTTACTGCATTATGTATTCTTCCTAAAAATCAAAAAAGGTAAAATTTCATTCTGCCCCCATATTGAGCTCAAGTATTTGTGTCACAAAAACAATGAAGGGGAAAAATTTTTTCAAGTGCTTAGTAGGCTGATTAAATATAAACTGCCTTCTGACATGTCCTTGGTATCTGACAAGCAGTCAGTAGTCTATATCTCTTACTTTCTCCAAGAGCCAGGAACTGTCCTGGACTGTTGTTAAAAGGAGTTTTGTTTTTTCTCATCTAGTGTAACTTCCCATCCCCTAACTGTCTGAAGCTCATAACTGATCTGAGCACAGAAAATCATCCGGCATCAGAAAAAATCCATCAAACTGCCTGAACAAATGAGGATCTCTACAAGGAAGAATTTCAGGTGAGATGTTATAACAAATCTTTATAAGAACAACGTTTTACTCAAATTTACACACTGGTTAAGTTTCTTTTAGGATAGGATAGCCACAATATCAGGAAATTCTAACATAAGACAGGAAGCGAAGGCAGATGACAAATAGCTCACAAATCTCAACATGTTTTGGTTGACAGGGTAATTTTTTTTACAACAGTTGTTCAAAATTCTTTCCATTGCAGTTTTCTGAAATGACAACAAATGACCGAGTCCTCTTATCTTAGAAATGCCTACAGCAAAAATTTAGGTTTACATTTTTATTTTTATCCACTAAAGTATGTCCAGAATTAATTATATACTAAAACAGTTGGTAAAACTCTTGTCATAGTATTGAAATTGAAATTTGAGATATTACGGTGAATTTCAGGGAAAACTTTCCATTGCCAAAATTTCCTAAGTAGCTTGCAACCAACTGCAAACTTCCATCTGAAACCCCGGTTCTATTGTATGAGATATTCATACAGACTGTTGGCAAAGCTACAAAGTTGAGGCTTCTGTCAAATGTAACTACTGTAGTCATTCTACAGATTTGTAATTTCGAAATAGACATTCCAGTCTCAAGCTTGTGTGTGCTTATGTGAGGGGAATTAATAAATCTTACAAGACCCTTGCATTAAAACAAAATCACTATCAATCTTGGGGAAAAAAACCCCACAACACTATTCTTTCATTCTATGTGTTTACTGATTTCTTCTGTGACACTTTTGCTTCCAAGTTTCATCCCTAAACTCTTGTAAGAAATCAACTGAAATTAATGTAGTTTTTAAAGTTTCTGTGTGGTTAGTTTTTATTCATTCCTCAGTGGCAGATGTGACCATCAAAATGTCAACTCTCAAATGTCAGTAATCTCAGATTCAATAAGCAAAACATCCATATTAGAAGCTGACATACAAGGAGACAGTTTAGCACATGGTGACAGAATTAAACATACCACTGCCACTTAAATAGAGTTACGAAAAAATGTATACCATAAGAGTTTAGATATTTACTTTTACATGGCAGTCATCAGGAATCAGGTGTAACTAGTCTTCATAATACTGATTTTAATTTTTAAAGATTCACCCAGCAGTAATAGCTGGTTGCTCCTACAGCAGCTGTTTCACAACACAGGGGAGAGAATTGTCAAAACCTGAATTTCAGTCTCACATTTATTTTGTCCATTTAAAGCACATTCTTAACCTTGGGGTGGTTTACTCTTTTTTTTTTTTTTTTTTTTTTTTTTTTTTTTTTGTGCATTTAATTTTGTATTGAGTTAATTTGTTCTACTTAAACCACGGCTTACCACAGCAAACGGGTATTCTTAACTCTGCTGGTGTAATCTTTCTCAGACATGCACAGGACAATCTGCTGAATCAACGTAATCCCTAATCCGCATGGTGTAATCCTGCAGCTGCTCGCTCCGGCGCCGTTATGTAATCCCGGCCTCTACGGAACGGAAGGAACGGAGCACGGTGAGCACGGCGCTCTGTCGCGATGTGTCGCAGCGGCGCCGGGGTGCCGCGGCCCGGCCCGGCCCGGCGCGGGGGTCGCGCGGCGCTGCCCCGGCGGGGGCGGGGGCGGGGCCGGGGGCGCCGCTCCCCTCCCGGCCCGTAGTACTACAGCGCGCGCCGCCCGCCGCCGCGATTGGCCCGGCCGCGCCCGCGTGACGCGCGGCGGGCGCGCGCGCGCCCCCTCCGCTCCCGCGGACCGACCCGCGCGCCGGCCCCGCGTTTCCTAGGCGACCCGGCAGGAACGGCGGGAGGGCGCGCGCGGGATCGCGCGCGGGCGGTCCCGAGGTCCGTCCCCGCGCGGCCGCTGGTCCCGCCCGGGGCGCGCGCCGGGCGCTGGCGGCGCGGATGCCGCGGGCAGCAGGTACGTGTGGGGAGCCCCGGGGACACGGGTATGTGCGGGGAGCCCCGGTCTGCGCCGCGCCCCGGCGCGGGCAGCGGGACTGTGTCGTGCCCCGGCGCGGGCAGCGGGGCTCTGCCGTGCCCGAGCGGCGGGACTGTGCCGTGCTCCCGCGCGGGCAGCGGCTCTGTGCCGTGCCCCGTAGCGGCCGTGCGCGGCGGGGGGACCCCGCTCCCTGTGCCTCCCGGGGCCGCCGCACGCCCCGCCGCCCCCGGGGTCGGACAGGGCGGCCCGGCGGGCTCCCCGCGCCGCGTTGGCGGGGGCCGCGCTGGCGGGGGAGCCCCTCGGCGGCGGACAAAGTTTGGCGGCGGGCGCCGCCTCCCGCCAACTTGCCGGCGGTGGGGCCGGGGGCCTGAGGGCGCTCTGCCGCGGGCCGGCCTGCGGCGGGGCCCGAGCCCCCTCACGCGGGGTCAGTCGAGCTGCGGTCGGGCCGGGGGCGGTGCGAGGGTCGCGTTTGCCTGCGGTGCGGAGCCGCGGCCGCGGTGTCGCAGCCGGAGCGGCGTTACTCACGCAGGGGAGGGGGTTCCGGGGCGCTCTCGGAGCCGGGGGGCGCCTCACGCACCTCAGCCCCCCGCACCGCTCGTCCGCGGGGCCCGCGCGTCTCCGGACGGGCCCGGCTGGACAACTTCTGCTGTGCGGATCCCGGATACAAAGAGCCCCGGTAATGCCTGAGCGTGAAAGTTGCTTTTATTGTCTGTGTGTGGAAACCCACCCAACGGTGGTGCCTCAGCAGTGTCTTCACCCAAGAGTACTCTGTATCGGTAAGGTGCTGCAGTGCTTCTTGGAAACCCCTGTCCTGGAGCAGCATCATTGCGTGCCCCAACGAGAAAAGAAACAGTAGTTTCTTTTCTGGAGTTGAAATGCTTTTAGAGTGCTCTTTAGCAGGGAATTTTCAGTTTGCCTTCCATGAAATGTAATAAACTTAATAGGCCTTTTTTGTTAGATTTGTAGAGGTGAAATCTAAATTGTGGGGATTGACGAGCTAGAACAGGACAGCATGTCACAGTAACTTTTCTCAAAAATACTAGTACCTGAACATGGATATGGATGGTTTGTAAGCTTTTTAGCATGCTGAAGTTAGGAAAGGGTTCTGCTGTGTCTCCAGCAGAATTTCTTGGTTCTTACGTGCAGGTTTAAGAGCAAACTGATCTACAAGCTCTGTATTAGAGCATGCACCTGACACCATTGTAACAGCTGCAAATGATTGTATGTGTAAAAGAAGTAAAATGAGTAATTGTGTAGGGGTATTTACAGCTGTGAATGCAATCAGCAGAGAAGGCTCATTTGTCTAAACGCAGGGCACCTGTCATAGGCACACAGTCAGAAACTGCTGCTTTGTGATGTGGCTGTTAGGAATCCTGCTATTTTTGCAACACTTGTTACTGGAATTTGCACAAATAGGGGTAAGCAACCTGTGTACTTTTAATGTGCTGTAATAATGTTATTAACCAAGTGTGGATTAAATGAAACAATACTGATAATCATTTTTGATAGTTCCTGTGGAGATGCTGCTAGTTCCTGCAGGACACTTGTAAAAGGGTTATTGCTACCACAGTCACGTTAGGTGGGGTTTATAAATTAGACCATACAATAGTAGCACATAGGTGCTTTGCAACAAGATACTGCAATTAGCATTGTGGAGCAAGTATCTTGTATGGGAAAATCTGTGTCTTGATGTTGTGAACAATGTCTGTCTTGTGAGGCAGAATACTCTGTGTGGAGAAAGGAATGAAATACTACTCATTTACAAAGGATGTGGAATAAGAAGCAAGTGTGTACTGCTTCGAACGTGTTATGGTTCCTAAATGCTGGGAAGAGTGTGCCTACAGTCAGTGAAGGGACTGTGTGAGTGAGGAGCCCATTCCTGAAGCAATGCATGCGCATACTCATCAGACTCATTCCTTTATGTTTCTGAACAAAGTGGAGTTTTGCAGCTCTGTCCTGATGCTACTTATTGCAAAATTGTTTAGTGAAAGGTGGGGTTTTTGCCTGAAGGGTGAAAAGATGTGGAAGTTGCACACAAAGTTAGATGGGTTAGCCGGTAGTAATTATGCTAAAGACAGCAGTGGACAACAAGGACATGAATTAAGAGTACACATCAGCTATTTCAGCCACAGAACTGGAGTAGCAGGTGAGATAAAGATCTGAACTCGCACTGCTTTATGAAAAGGTCAGTAAGAAAATTAAGATGTGAGCTACGTATGCTTGCAGTGTGAGTATCAGTGCAAGCCTGCTACTCAGCTGAAGTATTTTCAGATCGTGACTGACAGCATAAATGCAGAACATAACACACAGTGTAGCTGTCTCCCCTCTCTGTGCCTGTTCCCAAAGGTTAGTTGGATGTAAGCGTAATTACAGTTCTGAAGGTGCCCTGTACAAGATGCTTACAGCTCATTACGCTTTCCCTCTCCTGGCCCCGAGTACTGGTGTGCTGTTACTCCAACTTGGTTCGGCGGTGACTCCCAAAACCTGGCTACCTGGCAGCTTGCTGTTTGTCTCTGATGGTCTCTACACTGCGGAGTCTGACGCTGCAGTAATATTGCATCACAGATTACTTTTAGCATGGAGGGACAGAACTAGCGAAATCTCCAGCATGATGAAGCGCATGGTTTCAGTGTTATTACACGTGATCAGGTCCAAATTAAGAGGAGAAACTGCATTACCCTATGAGATTCTGACATGACTAAAATTTACCTATATCTTCAGTATTTGTTTAAATTAGTTGTATTACCTGGCAAGAGCACAAGAATTAATTGAATTGTATTATGCAGGATAAAACTGCCTATTCTATCAGAGCAACAAACAGGGTGTTACTTCAGTTACAGTGGTGCTCAGCTAAACTGCTTTCTGGACAATGGGATTAACTAACAGAAAAAATACTTTATCCTTATGAGCACTGCAGAATCAATATTGACATAGAAGACTGAGCTGGAGTCCTTTCTGCCGCATGTGTTAACATCAAAAGTGTCAAATAAGTGCTGTTTGAAGAATCTGCATTGCTAGTTGGTATATGAGAGGAAGACTGAGATTTGATTCCTCCTTTTCCTCTCCTTGCTGGTTCTAGAGTGATACTGTGAGCTGCCGAAAGACGTTTGCCACTCTAGTTAGGTTCAGTAATATGAGGAGTATGTCTGGAATCAGTGGTGCTGGAAAATGGGGGGGTTTGGGTTTTTTCACTTGGAAAAAATTTCTGAACTCTGACAATACTTCTGGGAGTATTTTTGTAGTGTAGGTGGACATGAGCATATTTGGTGAAATGCCATGTTCAAGAGAATAATAGTAAAAGCTGGCTTCTTATCACTCTGGGTAGCACCTTGCTCTTGTTCATTCTTTGGCTCTGGAGGTTTCTGTCCAAGGTGAATCGAAACCTTTTTTTCCTCCAAATTCTTAGCTGGTGTGTTGTGGGCGACAGCAGGGTTACGTCAGTCTCTGTTATATTTCAGCCCACCCATTTGCTGGGCTTAGGATTTGGTGTGACAAGTTGATGTACTAGAGTTTAATTCTTAATTTAGTTATAAGGTCCCAATGAGGTCTGTTACCTCTATGTAATCCCATTGAAATCTCTGGTTTTACATGAATAGAGTGAAGTCAGGCCTTCTTGTAAACTCAAGTAGCAGTGGAGGCTTTCTGATGATACTTGTGTCATCAACTAAGCATTGTAAAATGCAACATCAGCTTATTTCTTGCTTTATTCCTCTGTCTCACTTTCATTTTAGCATGTCTATGGTTCAGTGTTGCTTTGACATGTTTCATCTAAAATTTCTTTGTGACAATTATTATATCTCTTCTTGCATCTGTAAAGCACTGTGTGCCCCTATAGCATTACACACAAATGAAACTACATTTGAAAATGTATGTCCAAACACATTTGGTTGCAGAGTTAGATGTGTAAGCCAGCAAATACCTGATTTAGGGTTGTGCAGATATGGTTCTCTGTTACAAGCCACCCTGTTCACTGAATGAGGCAGTGATTTGCAGGAGAAGTAGTGTGTGTTCTTAATAGTAAAGAGGATTAATACAAATGGAGCTAAAGTAATATGCTGTTTTAAACGTGGTGCTTTCCGAATTTTCAAGAGCTTTGCTTTCAGCCCAGATAACCTTCTTGCAAGTTAGTTTCTGACCTGGAAGCTCTTGGTATTGTGGGGTTTAGCCCCTTCTTTCTGTTTGTTCATTTGGGAGGTTTTTTGTAAAATTACATTACAAGGTGGTATAAACTTCCCTCACTGACCTTAAAAAAATCCCTAAATGGGATTTGAGCCTTCAGTGGTGATTTCTAATTCAGGTAATTGCCTTACTTTGTAACGTTGTTACTTGATGAACCGGGGAAGGACCTTTGGGTTCTGTGCTTTGTGTAGGGAAACAACAGGTGAAGTCTGACCTGTTTCGTCCTCCTTTCTGCTCTCTGTCCTGCCTCTCTGCTTTTCAGCTTCAGCAGCCTGCCAGCGCTCACACACCGCCTCTGTTCTGTCAGAGGTACAGGGTGCCCAGCTTTGTGTACGGCGAGTTCATGTCCATTTGGATTGGTTTTTGAGAGGCCACCAAATACGTGATTTAAAAAAGCAAGCAGGCATAGGAAAACAGTTCAGTTTAACTTGAATGGATTGCCATGAGACAAAGAGCATCGCTGCTATTCCAGGGAACTTCAAAGGCTGCCTGCAGACGAGGCAAGTGTCAGAGCTTCTCAAAAAAGTTGTGAAAGTCTTTGTAGTGGAAAGTGTTATGTGTCTCATATTTAAGTGTGCCTACCAGCTTTTTCCACTAATAGAAAATGAAAATTCATGTATAAAAATAGCAAAATACAAGTTTTACTGAAGTTAGTGAGGCTTCTGCTGCTGAATTATTTTATCATTTTTCCTTCAATACTTTAGTTCAAATCTATAAAATAATTTCTTACAGAAAAGCAGCCATTTGGACTAACAGTCAATTCAGCTGATGGTACAAATGTAAAGAAAGCTCTTCTTTAAGTGAACTAAAGAGCTCCTGTCTGTAATAATTAAAGTTAGCAAACATACAGGATGTAAACATGAGGCATGTGGTGTGTCTCAGCAAGCAGTCCATAATTTTTCTCTGTATATATTAGCTCCCTGGATTTTACAACCCACGTGTGGTAAATAATTACACTTTTATCTGCAATGATAAAAGTAGATGGCTTTGAAAGCAACTTTTTAACAGGAAAGTGAGATAATGGGTCAG